>CAWUFW010007901.1:0-600000 GCA_963921515.1 Calotriton arnoldi
TAATCGGTCCCTAAGTGTTTCGAAACCAATAAACCTGACGTGGGCCTACAACTTGCGACCTGTGTTGGAATTGGTTTTCTGGGTAAAACATACAAATATTTCTAGAAACACATACACAACTTCTATAAACCTCCCTCCTCTCTCTTTACAATAATCTATACCACCACTAACTTATTTTTTAAAGTATAAATTCTGACTACCCGGACGCAGCTCTTCCATGCTTCTGATCCCTAGCACGACGATCCACTGAATGACTTTTGTTACGTTAAAGCGTCAAAAGAGAAAAAGGACAGTTTATATCATAGACTCCAACGTAAAACCATGGGAAAACACTTAATAAAATCTATTTTAAAATGTTACACATTTTCGAATTTTTTTTATAGTTTTTTTAAAAATATACAATTTTTCTTTAATTTTTTTAATAAATTTTTTAATCAATATTTCTACTGTTAAATAAATTTTGTTTTAAAATTAAAAATATTTTATTCTTTAAAAATGTGTCTTCTTGTAAACATCAGTGTATTTTAAAAATTCACTCTTGTTTGTAAATTAATACCAGCATATTTTTTTCAAACTAAGTATTAATACCTGTTAATTATAATACAGCCTTCCAATTTTTTTTTAAATATTCATTAATTTAAAAAAATGAATACTCAGTTATTTATATATATATATATATATATTATCTACTGGCGGTCGCCAGTAGATAGTTATAGTTAGGACCTATTTTCCATAGGAAATCCGCAACATTCTATTTAAAATAACTTTGGCGCCGGTTGACGAATCTTGGCGAAATTTTCAAACTTTGTGGGGCGCTCCGGTCCGCTCCTATCCTGAAAGTCTCGGGGTGATTCGTCAAGCGGGGGCCGAGAAAAAAGGGGGGTCCCAAAACGTGTTTTCCCCATGCATTTTTCCATAGGAACCTTTAATCGCAGCTACAGCCCGAACTGCTGAACGGAATTACACCAAATTTGGCAAATAGGTAGCCCTTGGTTCAGAGTCGTGCCTTTTGGTGTAAATCCGTTCAGTAGTTCCTGAGAAAATCAAAAATAAAATCACATATATATCTATGGCCGCGTAGGGTCCGCGTACCCTCCCGATCACGAGCTGTATGCTAATTGGCAGCCATCTTGTTCCTCGGTAGAACCGAAGCACAAGAAAAGACGAAAACAGACGCAAAAAAACGCAAAAAGGGGGCAGGGTAGAAACACCCTGGCTCCCTAGGCCTGCTCAGGGGGTCCTACAAGGACCCCCAGGGCCCCCCCAAAAAGAATTTGTGTAAAAATCGGCAAAAAACCCGCTGGGTGCGCGGATCCTGCCGATAAAAAAAACAAATGAAGCGTGGGCTTCCGCGCTTCGTGGTTAATTGGCCCTCGGGTGGGCCAAGTCCCGGGTCATGCGGGGGTTTATTAAATAATAACATGGGGGCCTCTAAGGCCCCCCAAGCCCCGGGGACCGCCACCCCCAGGGGCTTGAAAAAAAAATGGTGCGGGGGGCTCTGGGCCCTCCCGCAGCCCCGGGGACTGCCACCCCCGGGGCTTCTTTTTTTAAAATAATAATTACCTGTTTGGGGGGGCTCCAGCCCCCCCCACACGCCCCGGGGACCGCCACCTCCCCGGGGCACTAATTAAACAAATGTGGGGGTACGTTTCGGACCCCCGAAGCCCCGGGGACCACAACCTCCCCGGGGCCTTGTAGCCCAACTAGCCCACCAGGTACCTCCAGTAAGCACAACAGAGCTGCGTTGCAGAGAGGTGAAAAAAGGTGCGTGGCCTCGGAACGCCTCTCTGCAACTCAGCTCTGTGGTCCTAACTGTAGGTACCTGGGGGGCTAGTTGGGACCCTCAGGATTCAAGGGGACTTAATCCTGCAACTTAAAACGCGCCACGGGGCGCGTTTGCACACATGTCACCTTAGGCCCCCCCTCCCTTCACCACTGTGCAAACGCGCCTTGTAGCGCGTTTTAAGAGGTAGTTTTAATCCCCTGCCCTATTATGTACTAGGGAGTTACAGAGGATGTCATGCTAATCACAGGGGTACCCCAACGCATAGTGTTCCCTAGTGTATGTAGGTGTTTTAACTGTATTCTTTGTGTCTTTTACCACAGCACTGGCTCTAAGCCTGGTTAGTCATAGTCAGTTACCACCAGTACACATCTGGGAAAGTTGTGGGCACAGGATGATTTTGCAACAAGGCCTCTTTCTGCTCCTCTGTTGGTTGTTTCTGCACATGTCTTGCTTCTTCCTGGATTTTTCTTCATCTTTGTGGACTTCTGTTTCTTTCGACATTTCTTTTGCTTCTTTCTGTGTGTTTTTTCTTCTTTCTTCACATGTCCTACTTCTGTAGGCATAGTTTCAAACTAGCATTTGAAAAACCTTTGAAATTCACTGGAAAAACCATAGGTTTCAGGCACGTCATAGTTAGAAATTAGCATTTAAAAAACCTTTGAAATTCACTGAAAAAACCATAGGTTTCAGACACGTTATAGTTAGAAATTAGCATTTAAAAAACCTTTGAAATTCACTGAAAAAACCATAGGTTTTAGGGACAGTTATAGTTAGTTGGACATTTCACTCGTACAAAACCCGTGAAATTCCCCTGTTATAGTTAGTTCAGCTAACTATAACTCGCGCCAACGCAATGCACTGCTGATGACGTCACATATTACATCACTCATGACATGGTCAGTGACATCACTGATGACATCACTGATGACATCTCAAATGACACCACTGATGACATCACTGATGACATCATCCATGTGATAATTTCATGCATCTTGTCACACCCTAATATAACTTTTGATACACCCACTCTAAATTACAGACTGTCATTCTCAAAACCATACACACTCCAATACCAATATCTACATACCCACTCACTGATTCTTAGGTCTACACACACACATCTACACACTCACCCGTACAGTCACTCATACTTACGGTCACTCAGTACAGGACTATCATATGCACTCATACACCTATATAAACACTCACACACCGCCACTCATCCATAGAGGTAGTCACACACCTAGTCAGTCATGCAAAAAAATAATCACATACCCATTTACTCACCTATACAGTTATACACACACCAGCTCACTTACTCATACAAATACTAGCACATTCTTACGCTCTTATACAATAACTGATACAAGCACACACGCATCCATACAGCCACTCTCACAATCACACACTCTCACTTATAGCCTTTTAAATACTCTAACACACATATATACTGCCTTTTACATATGTAGTTACTCGCACATGTACCACTGAGATATACATTCACTCACTAACACACCCATACACACACTCACCCACCCAAGCAGTCCATCACAGATGCACTCTTCAAATCATGCACCCAGTGAATCACCCACTCACACATCTATGTACAGAGTCACACACACCCCACACACACAAACACTCAGGCACCCATACAGATACTTAGAGAACCAATCAATAACCCATATAGACACTCATGTAGCTATTCGGAAATCCATGCATCCACTTATACACCAACAGACAGACGGATACAGACATTCACACAGTTTAGTCAGTAACCCATGCATTCAGTAAGATACGTTTAATCACTCACTTGTAGAGTCAGTCACGCACCTACTCAATCATCCATTGAGACACTTATACACCCAGTCATTCTTCAATACGCCTTTGCCTATATATATTAAGCATATTTAAACTTTAAAGAAACACACAGTCACTGCATGATGTCATCAGTGATGTCATTTGAGATGTCATCAGTGATGTCATCAGTGATGTCACTGACCATGTCATGAGTGATGTAATATGTGACGTCATCAGCAGTGCATTGCGGGGGCGCGAGTTATAGTTAGCTGAACAAACTATAACGGGGGAATTTCACGGGTTTTGTACGAGTGAAATGTCCAACTAACTATAACTGTCCCTAAAACCTATGGTTTTTTCAGTGAATATATATATATATATATGCAGAGGATATGGAATTCCGTTCGCGCTCTCAGGTCGTAACAGAAAATCAAGACTCCAAGGAAAGTAACAAAAGGGGGTTTATTTCGTCATAAACCCGCCGTGAAGTGTTTCACCCTCAAAGGGCTTGTTCACACAACGGTGTCACTATGGAACAATGCTTACATACATTTCCTTATTTGCCATGGACACTGATGATGGACTAGTCATACAGGGTCTAGCAAAAACAGGGTTGAGGCACCTTTTGCGTAACACGCACTAGGCTTAGGGTAGATTTTCAGGCTTACCGGCCAACAATCAGGAGTTCCCACTAACCAGGCACCTTTTGCGTAACACGCACTAGACTTAGGGTAGTTTTTCAGGCTTATCGGCCAACAATCAGGAGTTCCCATTAACCAGGGACCTGTACGAATACCGTAGCCGAATTTTGAGGACATTTAGCGCTACATCACTACATATCCCAGGATGCACTGTTTGGCATCTAATATACACTAACATGGAGTTTGACGGTATAGAACTGCAGTTTATGAAAAGTAAATGACAGATACACATCTTGCTCAGTTAAGAACATGATATATTTATCAAACATGGGGTTTGTTTTCTTTGAATGTATGAAACTGAATATATAAACATGCATGACTTAATGTATTTTGAAATTCAAAGATGGCGCTAATTTACACTTGTTTTTGGAATAACCAAAGACTAGCACAATAAACATGGAAGACGACAGAGAACGCAAAGCAGCAGCAACTACTCTGTTCACAAGAACACCGGGGATAGGACGTATCTTACCGGGAGTAACTAGAACAGAATCAACTATTATGGAAGTACTCAGGAAATACGAGAAATTACATAAACAAGAGATATCAAAGTGGTGGGAGGCGACATCATTGCAAGACTACATGGACTAAGAAATGGTGCCCCGTGGTCTAAGAATTTACATAACCCCCTCCTACGACTCACCGGACCCACACATGTTGGAGGAATGGTCAATGAACTCTGCCAAGAGTTCTAGGAACATGCTAGAAATTCTGGTAAAATATGCCTGGTCTGACAGGGAGACTATTAAAAAAGAAATTTTACGAATCAGAGATGAACTGGATTCCCATACAGACCAAGATACCATTACCAGATTTCTTGAGGAAATGAAAAAGAGGCTGAAACTAGTGGAAGATGATATAAAAGCGAGGAAGCAGCGGAAGCTCCACCGAGACTGCGGAGATTATGAGTCCGGGAGGATTCTCACGTACAGTCAGAAATACGACCATCTATATGATATTGGGAATCACAATGAAATCATAACAGCCCCCATGCAGAGGGGTCATGAGGAAGAAATTGCCAGCTCGAGTGATACCAATACGGACCTGTCAGAAGCGGCCATGACATCGGAAAGCTCAACATCAGAGGGAGATGTGGCGGGGAAACCAAAGACTTTTTTAGACGAATACCGGCTCATGAGAAGGAGCCGGCAAACAACGAGAACAACATCGAAACAAGACCCGAGGGAAATGTCTCCATCGGTAAGAGGAAGAGGAAGAGCAAGGGGTACCAGAACAAGAGGCGGAAGAGGTGCCGGCAGAGGCGAACAAAAAGAGAGCAACTCGGAGCAAGTGGGAAAGAAAACAACACGCTCCAGGAGATACCATTAATGGATGATGCTATGGTAAATCAAACTATTGTGAATCTATCAACCAGATATATTAGCGATAAGGACAAAAGAACCTTATGCCTTGGCCTATCCTTCTGCCCATCTGTACCAATGAACTATGTAGGAAATAGAATTGATATATTTAAGTTTTGTAGGAAATTAAAACTTAAAAAATGGCATAAATTGAAACCTTCCAGAAGTAGGGAATGCTCACATAGTGAATCTCTTACCCAGATGGAAGGGGACATTGATACCCTCATGGCATTACACGAACTGGAAAGTGACCCAGCGGGCATACATATCAGTAAAGATGCCCACCATATTCTTGACGAAATGGAAATTAGACATGACAAAGATGCCTGTACTAGTTTTAAACCAAAATCGAAATTTTTACCTAAAATGAACTATGACAGCATTGATACATTCCAGGAACAAGTTGGGAACGAACTTCTCCAATTTAGACAGAAGAATTGGAACAAGACGATGAAAAAGTTTAAATATAACTTGACTTTTGAACAGAAAAAGGTAATGAGAGATCTGGCAGCAGATGAAAGTATTATAATTAGACCTGCGGACAAGGGGGTAATATTGTCATTCTAACCCGAGACATGTATGTAGAAGAAGCCTCCAGGCAATTAAATGACACCAACACATATACCAAATCCAATCGATCAGAGTATAATAAGAGTATTACCAGCATCTGGGACAAACTAGGTGACTGGAAGGATAAGGGTCTCATTGAATGGGAAGAGTTTTGTTATTTGAAAAAGGACAACCCCATCCTTCCAGTCTTGTACCTTTTGCTCAAGATTCACAAGAACAGATTGAATCCCCCAGGCAGGCCTATAATCTCATCCAGAGGCAGCGTACTTGAGAATATCTCACGCTATGTTGACCATTTCTTGAGAGACTTTGTGGTTACTCTGCCCTCTATGTAAGGGCCACCAAAGACTTCCTGGCCAAAATTCACAACTTGGTATGGCAAACAGACTACTTACTCATCACCATGGACGTCAATTCACTTTATACAGTGATTGACCATGGGCAAGGAATAGAAGCATGTGCGAGATTCCTAGAGTGTAGACACATCAGATACTGGGGTCATACAGTAATGATTTTGGATATGATAAACTTTTGTTTAATGAACAACTTTTTCTTGTTTGATGGTGATATACACAGGCAGACCCTCGGTACTGCGATGGGTACATGCTTCGCGCCTAGTTTTGCGTACCTTTTCATGGGGGCCTGGGAAGAAGACATCAGGGAGGACAGCAATTTACAGCATGACTTCACCATGGATAAACTTTGGCTCAGATATATTGACTACTTTTTTGTTGTCTGGCAAGGCAGCAAACAAGAGGCCATGTTGTTTGTCAACAAGCTTAATCACAATCTGAGAAATTTGAGGCTTACTAGCACAATCAGCAAAGTGGAGGTTGAATATCTCGACACGAAGGTAGAAATAGTGTCCAATACAGGACAGACGACACTATTTCGCAAATATACCGCAGGCAACACACTACTACACGCCCTGAGCAGTCATCCAGAAACACTTAAGTGGAGTATCCCGTATGGGGAACTACTCAGGGCCAAAAGAAACTGTAGTACGGAAGAAGGGTACCTGGTAGAGCAGAACACCATGAACCAAAGATTCAAGAGCAGAGGGTACCCGGCCTGGGTTCTCAAAAAAGCGGCAGAAAGAGCGAAAGCAATAGAAAGAGACACATTGCTCAGCAACACTGCCTCCAATATCATAGACAGTGTGGAGAATGTGGAAACACGCATGATCCTCACGTATAATGGCAATTCAGACCACATACATAGGACCATCACGCGGAATTGGAATTTACTCAAAGGTGACCCGGTGGTAGGTAGTATGATACCAGAAAGACCAAGTATAACATACAGGAGTGGACGTAATTTGAAAGATCTTTTAGTCCATAGTGATCTACCGGATATCACAGCCAACAGGAAGACAGATCTCAGAGGCTTCTTCCCGTGTGGCCACTGCAAAGCCTGTGGGAACAGTAAAATGAGAAAAGAATTTTGGAATGCCAGCAGTAACAGCATGAGAAACATCACACAGTTCCTTACATGTAGCAGTAATTATGTGATTTATGTATTAGAGTGCCCATGTAACCTAAGGTATGTGGGGAGCACTACACATATGGCAAAGAAGCGCGTCCTGGAACACATGAGGGCAATAACTAACAATGACCATCAATACCCCATAGCACGTCATTTTGAGACACACCATTTCTCAGACTGCTCCAAACTTACATATTATGCCATTGAACAAGTTATTAACAACAGGAGAGGGGGAAACAGGACTCTAAGACTGAGACAGTGAGAATCCAAACACATTATAGGGATGGGCACCAGGGCACCTCATGGACACAATCTGGACGAAGAGATGTCAATACATCTACAAGAGGAATAGGGCCCACCTCCCACCCAGAATAGTGGTACAAACAGGAGATAGGTTTTTAGCTGCTTTTAAGACATCATAGTTTATGCCTTAAATATGTGTTTTGGACAGATTCCTTTGTGATTACAAGTCTTAACATGTTGTTTTTCTTCTTCTTTGTCTACTACAGGAGGAAAGGAAGGGACTATGTCTCAGGCCTATGACAACGGGATCCCTACCCTTTTCTTCATACCAGCATCCATGCATTTTTCCAGTTTGCAGATAAGATATATTTATTCCTTTTTGTATTTTCTATTCACTTTTATGCACTAGAAAGAGAGGGGGTGGACGATAGGAACACTAATGTACATTTCCCATATATTTTTTCATGGGTCTCCCATTAAGTCACATGACTTTGACACTGTTTGGGGAGTATTCTTGTAGATAAGACTAGACATCGAATAGGCAGGTAGAGCTATCCACTCGGAACTCACTATACAATCATGACTTCTGGCCACAGACCATAACCCACTAACCAGGGATGAGGCACCTTTTGCGTAACACGCACTAGGCTTAGGGTAGATTTTCAGGCTTACCAGCCAACAATCAGGAGTTCCCACTAACCAGGCACCTTTTGCATAACACGCACTAGACTTAGGGTAGTTTTTCAGGCTTATCGGCCAACAATCAGGAGTTCCCACTAACCAGGGACCTGTACGAATACCGTAGCCGAATTTTGAGGTCATTTAGCGCTACATCACTACATATCCCAGGATGCACTGTTTGGCATCTAATATACACTAACATGGAGTTCGACGGTATAGAACTGCAGTTTAAGAAAAGTAAATGACAGATACACATTTTGCTCAGTTAAGAACATGATATATTTATCAAACATGGGGTTTGTTTTCTTTGAATGTATGAAACTGAATATATAAACATGCATGACTTAATGTATTTTGAAATTCAAAGATGGCGCTAATTTACACTTGTTTTTGCTAGACCCTGTATGACTAATCCATCATCAGTGTCCATGGCAAATAAGGAAATGTATGTAAGCATTGTTCCGTAGTGACACTGTTGTGTGAACAAGCCCCTTTGAGGGTGAAACTCGTCACGGCGGGTTTATGATGAAATAAACCCCCTTTTGTTACTTTCCTTGGAGTCTTGATTTTCTGTTACGACCTGCGAGCGCGAACGGAATTCCATATCCTCTGCATAGTGATTACCGGTTTTCTTCGCCGGCATCGCGCCACCCTTCAACGGGCCACGGTTTCCAGAAGGAGTGTTTTGGTGATTTTATATATATATATATATATATATATATATATATATATTCACTGAAAAAACCATAGGTTTTAGGGACAGTTATAGTTAGTTGGACATTGCACTCGTACAAAACCCGTGAAATTCCCCCGTTATAGTTAGTCCAGCTAACTATAACTCGCGCCCCGCAATGCACTGCTGATGACGTCACATATTACATCACTCATGACATGGTCAGTGACATCACTGATGACATCACTGATGACATCTCAAATGACATCACTGATGACATCATCAAGTGACTGTGTGTTTCTGTAAAGTTTAAATATTTTTAATATATATAGGAAAAGACGTATTGAAGAATGAGTGGGTGTGTAAGTGTCTGTATGGATGATTTAGTAGGTGCGTGACTGACTCTATAAGTGAGTGATTTAACGTATCTTACTGAATGCATGGGTTAGTGACTAAACTGGGTGAATGTCTGTATCCGTCTGTCTGTTGCTGTGTAAGTGGCTGCATGTGTTTGTGAATAGCTAAATGAGTGTCTATATGAGTTATTGAATGCTTGTCTGAGTATCTGTATGGGTGCCTGAGTGTTTGTGTGGGAGGGGTGTGTGCAACTCTGTGCATAGATGTGTGAGTGGGTGATTCACTGGGTGGATGGTTTCAAGAGTGCATCTGTGATAGACTGTATGGGTGGGTAAGTGTGTGTAAGAGTGTGTTAGTGAGTGAATGTATGTCCCAGTGGTACATGTGTGAGTAACTACATATGTGAAAGGCAGTATATATGTGTGTTGGAGTATATAAATAGCTATAAGCTGAGAGTGACTGATTGTGATAGTGGCTGTATGGATGAGTGTGTGCTTGTATCAGTGATTGTATAAGAGCGTAAGAATGTGCTAGTATTTGTATGAGTAAGTGAGCTGGTGTGTGTATAACTGTATAGGTGAGTAAATGGTAGTGTGTTTAATTATTTGCATGACTGACTAGGTGTGTGAGTACCTCTATGGATGAGTGGCGGTGTTTGAGTGTCTATATAGGAGTATGAGTGCATATGATAGTCCTGTACTGAGTGACCGTAAGTATGAGTGACTGTACGGGTGAGTGAGTGGATGTGTGTGTGTAGACCTAAGAATCAGTGAGTGGGTATGTAGTTATTGGTGTTGGAGTGTCTATGGTTTTGCGAATGGCAGTCTGTAATTTAGAGTGGGTGTATCAAAGGTTATATTGGGGTGTGTGGAGGTGCATCAGATTATCACGTGGATGATGTCATCAGTGATGTCATTTGAGATGTCATCAGTGATGTCATCAGTGATGTCACTGACCATGTCATGAGTGATGTAATATGTGACGTCATCAGCAGTGCATTGTGGGGCGCGAGTTATAGTTAGCTGGACTAACTATAACGGGGGAATTTCACGGGTTTTGTACGAGTGCAATGTCCAACTAACTATAACTGTCCCTAAAACCTATGGTTTTTTCAGTGAATTTCAAAGGTTTTTTAAATGCTAATTTGTAACTATAAGCTGTCTGAAACCTATGGTTTTTTCAGTGAATTTCAAAGGTTTTTTAAATGCTAATTTGTAACTATAACGTGTCTGAAACCTATGGTTTTTTCAGTGAATTTCAAAGGTTTTTTAAATGCTAATTTCTAACTATAACGTGCCTGAAACCTACGTTTTTTTAGTGAATTTCAAAGGTTTTGTAAATGACAATTTTTAAATGTATTAATTGTTATATTAATTTTTTCATACTGATTTACTACATTTTTAGAAACAATTTTTTTTACATATTTTATTTTTTAAATTACATTGTAATTACATTATACATTACATTACAAAAAATACTTTCTCAGAATGAATTACTTTAGTTTAAATACTTTGCAGATAGGCAATAGACTTTTAAGTACAGTAGTTACAGTTGTTGCAATGGGCAACACATTTTCAAACACAATGCAACATTCAGCTCAATGTGAATTTCTAGTTAAATGCAATTAGTTACTTTATGGATTACTTTTCTAACCACAGGACTGGATCCTAGATTCAGTCCTGGTACATCTCCTGTAAACAGTTGAGTAAAAGCGTTTTGGTTACAGTCGTGATTTTTAAGGAATATTATTGTATTTTAAAAGTTGACACTTAGAAACTTTTTCTCATAGAATCACCAATGTTATCCTACGGAAGGAAATTCACTTAGCAGGTAAAAACTGTTATCGTTACTTTTTCTTACTCAGTGTTGGATCCTGGATCCAGCACTGGTGCATCTCCTGTAAACAGTTGAAAGAATGCGTTTAAGTCATACAGGCGATTTTTAAGGAATATTTGTAGTTTGTGAAAATCAACACTTTGAAACTTTTTTGCTGAAAACCAGTCAATGTTAGCCTATGAAGGAAATTCAAGTTACCGGTAAGTACGGTTAAAATTACTTTTGAGGATCAGTACTGGGCTGAAAGATGCAGCACTGAGGTCTCTCCTGATAACAGGTGAGTAAATCGGAATTAGTATTTCGGCTGATTTTAGAGGAATATTTTAAAGTTCCAAAACTCCACACTTAGAAGAATTTCCAAGTGAAACCAGTCAATGTTAGCCTATGGAAGGAAATTCAAGTTACTGGTAAGTACGGTTAAAATTACTTTTCAGGACCAGTACTGGGCTGAAAGATGCAGCACTGAGGTCTCTCCTGATAACAGGTGAGTAAATCAGAATTCGGATTTCGGCTGATTTTAGAGGAATATTTGTATGTTTCAAAAATCAACACTTAGAAACTTTTTCAGCAAAAAGCAGGCAATGATATCCTATGGAAGGAAATTCAAGTTACTGGTAAGTACGGTTAAAATTACTTTTGAGGATCAGTACTGGGCTGAAAGATGCAGCACTGAGGTCTCTCCTGATAACAGGTGAGTAAATCAGAATTCGGAATTCGGCTGATTTTAGAGGAATATTTTAAAGTTCCAAAACTCCACACTTAGAAGAATTTCCAAGTGAAACCAGTCAATGTTAGCCTATGAAGGAAATTCAAGTTACCGGTAAGTACGGTTAAAATTACTTTTCAGGATCAGTACTGGGCTGAAAGATGCAGCACTGAGGTCTCTCCTGATAACAGGTGAGTAAATCGGAATTCGTATTTCGGCTGATTTTTGAGGAATATTTTAAAGTTCCAAAACTCCACACTTAGAAGAATTTCCAAGTGAAACCAGTCAATGTTAGCCTATGAAGGAAATTCAAGTTACCGGTAAGTACGGTTAAAATTACTTTTCAGGACCAGTACTGGGCTGAAAGATGCAGCACTGAGGTCTCTCCTCTTAACAGGTGAGTAAATCGGAATTCGTATTTCGGCTGATTTTAGAGGAATATTTTAAAGTTCCAAAACTCCACACTTAGAAGAATTTCCAAGTGAAACCAGTCAATGTTAGCCTATGGAAGGAAATTCAAGTTACTGGTAAGTACGGTTAAAATTACTTTTCAGTACCAGTACTGGGCTGAAAGATACAGCACTGAGGTCTCTCCTTATAACAGGTGAGTAAATCGGAATAAGAAATTCGGATGATTTTAGAGGAATATTTGCACAATGGTGAAGGGAGGGGGCGGGGCCTGAGGTGACATCTGTGCAAACGCGCCCCGTGGTGCGTTTTAAGTTGGGGATTAAGTCCCCTTGAATCCTGAGGGTCCCTAGGGCCAACTAGCCCACCAGGAACCTCCAATATGCGCCAGGGAGCTGCGTTGCAGAGACGTGCAGAGAGGCCACACCCCTTTTACACCTCTCTGCAACGCAGCTCTGTGGCGCTTTCTGGATGTACCTGTTGGGCTAGTTGGCCCCCAGGGACCCTCAGGATTGAAGGGGATTTAATTCCCCATCTTAAAACGCGCCACGGGGCCTGTTTGCACACATGTCACCTGAAGCCCCGCCCTCCCTTCACCACTGTGCAAACGTGCCCCGTGGTGCGTTTTAAGTTGGGGATTAAGTCCCCTTGAATCCTGAGGGTCCTCGGAGTCCAACTAGCCCACCATATACCTTCCAAAGCGCCACAGAGCTGCGTTGCAGAGAGGTGTAAAAGGGGTGTGGCCTCTCTACACGTCTCTGCAACACAGCCCCCTGGCGCATATTGGAGGTTCCTGGTGGCTAGTTGGCCCCAGGGACCCCCAGTATTCAAGGGGAACTGTTCTTCTGCAAGCGCGCCAGGGGCGCGTTTGCAGAGTGGTGAAGGAAGGGGCGGGGCCTGCGGGCCCGATCGTTTAAAAAAAAAAAAAAAAATGTTGTCCCCCGAAGGGGGCTGTGTGGCCCCCTTCCTTTTTCCTGTTTTTATGCCCTGGGGACCCCATCCCCCAGGGCCTTACCCCTTTTTTTAACTTTAATTAAAAAAACGGGAAGGGGCCGCGTGGCCCCCTTCCCTGGGCCTGTATTGGCCCCGGGACCCCATCCCCGGGGCATGGCCTTTATTTTTATTCTTGGAGGGGGCTGCGTGGCCCCCTCCTCTGGCCATTTAAGGCCCCGGGGACCCCATTCCCCGGGCCGGCCTTTCCATTTATTTTTTTTTGTTTGTTTTTATTTTTTGGGGAGGGGGGCCGCGTGGCCCCCCTCCCGGGCCACTACTTGCCCCGGGGACCCCATCCCCCGGGGCTGGCCCTCTCCGTTGGGGACTGTGGGGGGGTCCCCAATCCCCCCACAGTCCCGCCGGCTCCCACGTCCCTTGGGAGCCGGCATGAGCTGCTCCCACATGGGGAGCAGCTGACATGCTGCTCCCCATGTGGAAAGCAATGTGCTTTGGATATTGGAAGAGAGAGCAGGTTTCCTGCTCTCTCTTCCAATATCCAAGCAGCTTGCTATGGCAGGACGGGAGCCGCGAGGCTCCCGTCCTGCCATAGCAAACTACAGTGTCCCGGGGGTAGGCACCCCGGGACACTGCAGGAGCCGGCCCTGGGGGGTGGTGGTCCCCAGGGCCATCAAGGGCTCCAGGAGGGGGGCCGCGCGGCCCCCCTCCCTACATCAGCACAGCCCCGGGGAGGTGGTGGTCCCCGGGGCTTCGGGGGTCCAAAACAGACCCCCATTTTAATTTGTTAGTGCCCCGGGGAGGTGGCGGTCTCGGGCGTGTGGGGGCTGGAGCCCCCACACAGGTTGTTAAATTAATAAAAAAAAGCCCCAGGGAGGTGGTGGTCCTCGGGGCTGCGGGAGGGCTCAGAGCCCTCCCGCACCATTTTTTAAAAAAGCCCCTGTGGGTGGCGGTCCCCGGGGCTTGGGGGCCCTTGAGGCCCCCCACACATAAAATTAAACCCCCACCATGCCCCCGGGACTTGGGCCACCCGGGGGCAAATACAATCGAAGCGTGGGAGACCGCGCTCGATTTTTTTTTTTCGGCAGGATACGCGCACCCTGAGCGCATCCTGCCGATTTAAAAACATTTTTTTTTTTTTTTTTGCCCAGGGGGTCCTTGTGGGACCCCTGAGCAAACCTAGGGGGTCAGGGTGTTTCTACCCTGCCCCCTTTTGCGCTTTGCGCACTTGTTTCTGTCCCTCGGTTCTACCGAGGGACAAAATGGCTGCCAACACTTCCTGAATCGGAATGTTGACAGCCAGCTGACAGCCAATTAGCATGCAGCTCGTGATCGGGACGGTGCGCGCAGGGTGCGCTGAGGGTACGCGGATCCGACGCGCCCATAGATATATATGTGACTTTACTTGTGAATTTCTCAGGAACTACTGAACGGATTTACACCATTTAAGCAAAAGGCACCAGTCTGAACCAAGGGCTACCTCTTTGCCAAATTTGGTGTAATTCCGTTCAGCAGTTCGGGCTGTAGCTGCGACTAAAGGTTCCTATGGAAAAATGAATGGGGAAAACGCGTTTGGGACCCCCTTTTCTCGGCCCCCGCTTCACGTATCACCCCGAGACTTTCAGGGTAGGAGCGGAGCGCCCCAACAAGTTGGAAACTTTCACGAAGATTCGTCAACCGGCGCCAACGTTATTTCAAATAGAATGTCGCGGATTTCCTATGGATAATAGGTTGTAACTATAACTATCTACTGGCGACCGCCAGTAGATTATATATATATATATATATATATATATATATATATATATATATATATATATATATATATATATATATATATATATATATATATATTAATTTTTTGGTATTGTTATAAATACCCTTTACTACCTGCAAATATTTTTTTAATGCATCCCCCTATCACTGCCCTAATTTTAATGAATTTCTAAATATTATGCACATTAAAACAAAAACTGTAATTTTTTTGAAAAACACTCTAGTTTGTAGAATAATACCAGAGTAATCATTTACAATAAAAGTATTAATACCTGTGAATCAATAACTATTATTATTCAAGAGTTTTTTTTAACTAAGTATTAATACCTGTTACTTAATAAGTATTAAAATAAAACAATCAAATGTAATGATTTTTACATTACTTAACAGCTCTTTACATTTCAATACAAAAGCACCAAAAACAATATTTTGTTTTAAAATTGAAAATATTTTGGGGCATATTAGCAAGACCGGCGATAAAATTATCGCCGTTTTAGCGGCAGGAAACTGCCACTAAAACAGCGATAATGGGCTTGCTAATATGCGTTATAGAATTCCAATAGAAGCCCAGGTTAGATGTGCAGGACATCTAACCTGGGCTTCTATTGGAATTCTATAACGCATATTATCAAGCCCCTATCGCCGTTTTAGCGGCAGTTTCCTGCCGCTAAAACGGCGATAATTTTATCGCCGGTCTTGCTAATATGCCCCTTTATTCTTTAAAAATGTGTCTTCTTGTAAACATCAGTGTATTTTAGAATTAAATCAGTTTTTATTAGCAGAACACTTAGCATGAAAATACAGTGTATCGTTGCCTACAACCCAACGGGCGGGCTATATCACAATCAGAAAAGAAAGGTGTGGCCTGTAGCTCATAGGACATCTGTTTAGATAGTTGACACAGCATGCCGCCTACAACCCATCCTGGGCCAGCCGCGTTTGCTAAGAGGAAACATTGAACGGTCCTGGTTCTGCGAAATGTGAATAAGAAGAAGGTCTATAGAACTATGAGCATGCATGCGGCAATGAACCAAAGACAGGTTATGGCCAACTTGGGGCGATAAAGTCTGCCTTTTAGGAAAAAGGGAAATTGCAAACAAGACAGTAACAAAGTCAAAACTAAAAAAGCCCATTACCCACCCCCCACCCCCACCCCTCCTCTCCTCAGGTGAGCCAAAAGATACACTTTACATACAGGTATGGTCCGTTGTGATGACTGCTGGTCCCATGGGGACCCAAGGAACCAGACCAGAACTGTATATGCTAGCCACCCTCTTGACTCTCAGGGATCAGTTTCAAAATCCGAAGATAGGCGGGGCATGACAGTTCCAGAAACTCTGTGGATAGAATTGAGATAAAGGGGGCCCAGATCTTGGTGTATTCGGATTTGTCCCCTAGAGTGGCCATAGACAATCTCTCCATGCCCAAAAGGGACCATAATTGGTGCAGCCATTGTGTGTGGTCCGGGATCCTGTCTGTCCTCCAACCCGCTAGAAGAACCCGGTGCGCGGCATTCAGCGCCAGGGCAATATGCCTGCCTTTGGTAGAGCGCAATGGGAAGGTTAGTGCATTGGGCAGTCCTAAGATAGTATAAGCAGGGAATCTAGGGATGGTAGTGTCAAACGCCTTATCGATTTCATCAAGGCTTGTCCCAGTATCTCATGAGCTTTGGGCAGTCCCAAAGCAAATGAAGGAGGGTACCTGGACTCCCGCAGCCACGCCAGCAGAGGCCGTCGCACTGGGAATTCCACTTGGTTAAGCGAGCCGGGGTGTAATACCAGTAAGATACAATTTTAAATGCAGTCTCCGTATGGCCCATGGAGTGTGCGGTGTGGTGGGTTCTGTAAAAAATATTCTCCCATTCTTTGTCCGAAAGGGTGCGACCTATTTCCGCTTCCCACCGTCTCTGTCCTGCGGTACTTCTCAAATGGCAGCATCGGCCTACTAACCAGGGGTCGTATTAGGGGACCAGTCACCTAGTGCAGCATTTGCATATGTAAGAAGAGGTCCGAGCCTGCAAGGCCATAATCCGCCCGAAGCTGCTCAAAGGGGATATGACCCTGGAGGTCAAACAAATGCCCAAGTCACTTACACCCGCCCTCCAACCACCGCGTGCCTGCCCCTTTATCCTTCCCGGGTGGGAAATCGGGGTTTAAAAAGATTGGAGACATGGGAGAGGGGAATGTTGTAAGATTAGCCCGCTTGGACACTCTGTCCCAAACTAGCATAGTGGGGCGAGTGACTGGCGAAGAGTATAGCCCCCAGGAACGCGACGACCGAGGTAGCCAGACCTCCCTCCAGATATGGTGGCCAGCCACCGTCTGGTCCATAAATACCCAGTGTTTCTCCATCATGGGACGGTTCCATTCCACGAGGTAGCACAGCAGCAATGCCTGGAAATAGCGGATGATGTTTGGCCAGGCCGCCCTCCTTCTTAGGGCGCCGCAGCAGAGTCTTCTGCAGTCTGGGAGAGACCGGGCCCCAAATGAAACGCTCATTCTCAGTTTGCATGCACAAGAGCGAATTCGGCGGGGGCATTAAAGGAAGAGTTTGGAACAGGTATAAGGCCCGGGGTAAGACAATCATTTTAACAGCGGCCAGTCTCCCAAGCCACAACAGGGGCAGACGCCGCCATTGTGCGAGATCCGTTCGGATGCGAGAGAGTAGAGTAGTATAGTTTACTTCCGCAGTCTTGTCCAGACTGTTGTGAAGGACTAGACCTAAATATGTTATACCATCCGTCACCCAATCAAAGTCAAATTGGGCACGCAATGCATCCACTGTAGTGTGCGCTGCAGTGAGGTTCAGTACTTGCGATTTCTGCATATTTATTTTAAATCCAGAAACCTGACTAAAGACCTGCAGGTCTGCCACAATGGCCGGCATAGAGGTCAAGGGGCGCGCCAACGAGAGAATGACGTCGTCGGCATAGAGGCTAATTAAGTGGCGGTCAGCCCCAAATGGGACGCCCTGCGCCTGAGGGTTGTCCCGGAGCCGTTGGGCAAAGGGCTCAATATACAGGACGAAAAGCAGGGGGGAGAGAGGCCAACCCTGTCTGGTGCCCCTCCCCATCGCGAAGTCGCTCGAGATTATGCCATTTACCCTGACCGCAGCCGTTGGGGTGCTGTAGATGCTTTCCACCCAACTGCAGAACTTGACTCCCAGGCCAAAGCGCTCCAGAGTGGCAAACAAATACGGCCAGTGCACACGGTCAAAGGCTTTCTCGGTGTCAACTGCCAGCAGTAAAGCCTCCTCCTTGGAGCGGTGTACCTTGTCAATTAAGTGGCAAATCCTTTTGGTATTGTCCCCGCACTGCCTATTCGGGATGAAGCCTGACTGATCCGAGTCAATCAAGCTGGGCATGAGGGGGTTTAATATATGGGCCAGAATGCTAGAGAACAGTTTTGCATCGATATTTAGCAGGGAAATCGGCCGGTATGAGCTGCAGAACACCGGGTTCTTCCCTGGTTTTGGGGATGACCGAGATTTTTGCCTGCAGCATAGAAGCCGTGAGAGTGCCCGTGTCCGCAAAGGAATTGAATAATCAAGTGAGCAGTGGAGCCAGCTGCGCACAGTAAGTCTTATAAAAAAGAGCACTGAAGCCGTCCGGGCCCGGCGCTTTTAGGGGCTTCAGGCGGGCGATAGCAGAGATCACCTCTTCAATCCATATGGGAGCCTCCAGCTCGTCTGCTTCGCTAGGCGGAAGAGGGGTGACCGCTGCACCGTGCAGGTACTCACGGGGGTCCGCAAAGTGAGGGGACTCAGCGGAGTATAGATTTGCATAAAAGGACCAAAAAGCCGCCGCTATGCTGGGGTCGTCCGTTACCTCAGAACCCCGCTCCCCCAGCACCGCTTTAATTGCCTGGGCCTTCAGTTGGCTGTGGAGGCAGTGTGCTAGCATTCAATCGCCCTTGTTAGAACCCACATAATATTTATGCTTCAGTCGAAGCACAGCATATTCGGCCCTGTTGAGGTCCAAACGCTTCAGCTGGAGCCGCTCCTTCTCCAACTGGTGCCAGATTCGAGGAGCACCCGTGCGTTTGTGGATCGCCTCGAGTTCCTTAACTTTAGCTTCAAGGTCCTCTCGTTTAGCCTGCCTGGTTTTGTTGTCATAAGCCGCTTTGGCAATTAAGGCCCCTCTCGCGACCAATTTAAGAGCCTCCCTGAAGGAGGCCAAGGACGTGGAACCGTCGTTGTTAAGTGCTAGATAATCAATCAGTGTACGTCAAAGGTCCTCCACCACCTGCGGGGACCGTAGCAGGGAGTCCCTCAGGTGCCAATGTGGTGGGGATGATTGCGCGGGCGGCAGGCACAGCGTCAGAGTTAGGTGTGCATGGTCCAAGAGAGATCAGGCCTTGATGGTATAGGCGTTGGTACACGCCCATGCAGCTTGGGTGACGAGAAAGTGGTCCATTCGGGCGTAGGACTTGTGTGCCGCTGAGTACTAGGAATAATCTCTTTCATCGGGGTTTAAGCTGCTCCATGCATCCCTGATCCCACAGTCATCCAGCCAATCCCTACCGTTCTCCGATATAGCTCCTGCTCCGCCTGACCTCGGGCAGGAAAGATCCACCCCTGCATCCATGACCAAATTTAAGTCACCACCCACCACCACCAGGGAGTCGGGTATATGAAGGACCTCGGCCAGAGCGTCCATCAAGAATTTCTCTTGGTGCTCATTTGGGGAGTAGATTGAGGCTATTGTGATGTTGGTGGACCCAATGCGTAGCCTCAGTGCTAGGAGACGCCCCTTGATCTCTGCCACAGATCCCACCATGGAACCTCTGAAGTGTTTGGAAAGCAGGATGGCCACCCCGCCATTCTACTTTTCCCCGAAGACCAAAACTGCAAGGGAAACCCTCTGTGCTGCATGCGGTGAGTGTCGCTGTGGAGGAGGTGAGTTTCTTGGAGAAGGCATACATCCCCCCTGTGTGCTCAAGCAATGAGAGCACTGCCTTCCACTTAATGGGACTGTTAAGGCCTCTAACGTTAAAGCTGACTACCCTGACTGCCATCGGTTGGGGATGACCCGACAGGTGCTGTGACTCCAGTGAAGACAGTAAAGAGGAACAGAACCCAGAAGGGACCATGTGTACCTGTATAACTGGACCAACCCAAACTGGGAAGCCCTAAGTAAAAAGCTCACCGAAGAGAGGACGCTCCCTACCCCATAACAATAGAAACAGACCCACAAACAATTAAACAACAACAAAGGCAAGCACACAAAGTCCATCTTGAAATCTGGTCAGTAGGAAGTGGGGACTACCAAAAGAGTGAGGGGTTCCCTTATGTAGTGGGGAGAAAAAATTCCCTCCGCCCCCGCTGGACCCAAAGAGGAGAGAACAAACCCATAAGCACGTTACACTCAATCGTTAGAGTCCAGGGAGTCCCCATCCGGGCCAGCAAGGGTCCGAAGAACTGCAGACCGCTCCTTGATGATTGTGGCTGGGTCAGGGCGGAGGTGATCCAGACCCCGGCCGCCCCGGGATCCACGCCCCGGGGGCCTCCGTGCGCCTGACTCTGTGGCATCCGGCTGGGCAGGTAGTTCATCAAGATTCAAGTTCAGCACTTTACAAGCCTCGGACAAGGAGTGGACTTGGTGCAACTTCCCATCAAGCTGGAAAATTAGGCGAAATGGATGGCCCCAGGAATACGCTACACTCTTCGAGTGCAGGTGGTTAGTTATGGGGCGAAAGTATCTTCTCTTTTGAAGGGTACTGGCTGCCAGATCCTGGAATAGCTGTGGAGAGTGGTCCCAAAAGCGTAGAGGTTGACAAGCGTGGGCCACTTTGAGGATCTCCTCTTTCACTGTAAAATCGTGCACGCATACTAAGATGTCTGCAGGGGGGCGGTTCAGTTGACGCAGTGGACCGACTTGGTGGCATTGGTCGATCTTGATGGTGGAGTCCACCGGTGCGATCAGGGCCGCTCCGAAGAGGTCTTGCACATAACCCACGAGGTCTTCCCCTTCTGCCCCGGTTGAAACTGCACATATACAGACATTGTTCCTCCTCGACCTATTCTCCAGGTCCTCGGAGTGCGATTGGAGGTCCAATTGCTGGTCCTGCAGCCGCAGGATTTCTAGCTGCAGTGCTGCGATCCCTTCATCCCTGGCGGTTGCTGAGTCCTCCAAGGTGGCCACCAGCTCCCCCACAGCGTCCACATCTCTGCGCACCTCCTGAAGGTCTGCCTGTAGGTCCGTTTTAATGGCCAGGATATCCTCTCTCTGGGAAGCAAACAGGGCCTCCAGGAACTCCCTTGTGACCGCAACATCTGGGCCCTCTCCCGCTGGCATCGCGTTAGATCCTGAGGCATCCCCAGCCGATTTAATGAGGAGGTCCCGGACAGACCTGTCCTTCTTGCTTTTTGCCGTCGCCATTGCGGGGTCCAGAGGCAGGCCTTCCCAAGAGTCGGGAATGGGACCAGAAGGAGGGGTATGCTGTTACCAGGCGGCCGCAGGTTGGGTGAATATGCGCGCTTGCCTCCAGAAGAATTGTGGACAGTAAACCAGGTGCTCCGCAGGAAGTACTGACGTTCCGCTGCAATGAGGCCTGGTCCCGGTCACTCCCTTAGCACGTGGCTGTAGTAGACGGTGGGCCCTGTAGTACCCCCAGGGGCGGATTGGCCCCCGCGATGGTTGAAGTCAGACTCCGATGGGGACTGGTGCTTTCACCGGATACGCCGCCCTGCCGTTCACAAGCACCTCCAAGCCTCAGTCCCACAGAAATGGGACCAGGCTCCAACGTAATCCAGTACCACCCAGTGTCCCACACCTGTCGTGTCGGCGAGTTGCGCAGAGAGGACCCAGCAGGGGATGAGGGGCTCCGGCGTCTTCACCGCTCTGTAGGCCTTGCCTGTACTCAGCCCAGAGCCTCTTCCGTCAAATCAGGAGCATCAGGACGTCATCTCCCACCATCGCGGTGGCAGGTGTTCATCGGGGGGCCGCGGGCCCGCCGTCGCGGGGCGCTGCAGTCGCGTAGCTGGAGTCTGCACTGGTCTAGCACGCCTCCCCACCGCAGCCTTCCAGACCTCCACAGGCCCCGAGCGGGCCGCACTCAACAAATGGGGACCTCGCGGGCACTGATGTGGCAATAAATGGGGTTGGATGACATCCGCTCCACACTGAGTGCCCCCGGGTGTCACGACGCACCGGATCAGGCCCTCCTAACAGCTGGGAGCTAAGCAGGCCTCACGCAGCAGGCCCGCGTTGCGCCATAGGCTGCCCTGAAGGTCCGGGGCCGAACCCGCGTGCCCGCGGGTCCGGGATCGTGCAAGGCGGGGTGCAGCTGCGACAAGCCTTCTAGGGCCCGTGGGTGCAAGTGGTGGCGGTAAGCCTTCTGGGGCCCGCGAGTGTAGGCCGCGCAGGCCCACAGTCTCCTCAAGTGCACAGCCGGCCCCTGCACCAGCTCCCGCTCCTCGACTCCCGATGTTGCTGGAGCCGCGGGAAGGCCGAAGGCCGCTCGTCCGTCCTCCCTCGAGCAGGTAGGTCGCCTTTCCGCTTCGGGCCCGGAGCGCTGTGAGGTCTCGCCGCTTCCAGCGGGGGATCCGGCTGCTAAGGGTGCGTTAGTAGATGCTGTAGGCCCGGCGGGAGCGGAGCTCAAGCAGAACGCGTCCGTTCACTCCACCATCTTGGCAACGCCCTCCATCAGTGTATTTCAAAAATACACTCTTGTTTGTAAATTAATACCAGAATATTTTTTTTCAAACTAGGTATTAATACCTGTTAATTATAATACAGCCTTCCAATTTTTTTTTAAAATATTCATTAATTTAAAAAAAATTAATACTCAGTTATCAATATATATATATATATATATATATATATATATATTATCTACTGGCGGTTGCCAGTAGATAGTTATAGTTAGGACCTATTATCCATAGGAAATTCATAACATTCTTTTCCCAATAACTTTGGCGCCGGTTGACGAATCTTCGCGAAATTTTTAAAACTAATGGCCCGCTCCGGTCCGCTCCTATCCTGAAAGTTTTGGGGTGATTCATCAAGCAGGGGCTGAGAAAAAAGGGGGGTCCCAAAACGTGTTTTCTCCATGTTAATTCCCATAGGAAATTTTAGACAAGGCTACAGCCCGAACTGCTGAACGGAATTACACCAAATTAGGCAAAAAGGTAGTGCTTGGTTCAGAAAGCGACCTTTTTTTAAATGGTGTAAATCCGTTCAGTAGTTGCGGAGAAATTCAAAAAATAAGAGTCAAAAAAATCAATTTCCCATAGGAAACTTTATGCAAGGCTACAGCCAAAACTGCTGAACGGAATCACACCAAATTTGGCAAAAAGGTAGTGCTTGGTTCAGAAAGCACCCTTTTTAAAAATGGTGTAAATCCGTTCAGTAGTTGCTGAGAAAATCAAAAATAAATGTTTTGATATCTATGGCCGCGGTGGATCCGGGCACCCTCCCGACCACGAGCTGCATGCTAATTGGCTGTCAACAATCCAAACCAGGAAGTGTTGGCAGCCATCTTGTGACTCGGTAGAAGTCACAAGAAAAGAGTAAAACAAACGCGAAAAAAAAGGAAAGGGGGCAGGGTAGAAACACCCTGACCCCCTAGGCCTGCTTAGGGGGTCCCACAAGGACCCCGAGGGCCCAAAAAAACATATATATTTTTTTTAAATTGGCAAAATGCGCGCCAGATCCGCGGATACGGTCGCAAAACAAACAAAAAACGAAGCGCGGGCTCCCGCGCATCGTTACTAATTAGCCCCTGGGTGGGCCAAGTCCTGGGGGCAGTGAAAAAAAAAGTGTGGGGGGCCCCCAATCCCCCCCACACTACCCCGGGGACCGCCACCTCCCCGGGGCTTGAATAATGAGTTGCGGGGGGGGCACGCAGCCCCCCCGCAGCCCCGGGGATCGCCACCCCCCGGGGCTTGTTTTTTTAAAGTTTTAGGGGCCTCTAAGGACCCCCCAAGTCCCGGGGACTGCCACCCCCGGGGCTTTCATTATTTATAATAGGGGGGGCACACTGCCCCCCCCGCAGCCCCGGGGACTGCCACCCCCCGGGGCTTCATTTAAAAAAAAAAAATATGTGTGGGGGGCTTGAGCCCCCCCACACGCCCCAGGGACCGCCACCTCCCCAGGGCACTAAAAATGCTAATTTGGGGGTCCGGAACGGACCCCGAGCCCCGTGGACCACCACCTCCCGGGGCTGTGCATTGGATGGGAGGGGGCCGCGCGGCCCCCTCCTGGAGCCTGTGATGGCCCTGGGGACCGCCACCCCCAGGGCCGGCTCCTGCAGTGTCCCGGGGGTCCCACCCCCGGGACACTGCTGTTTGCAATGTCAAACAGCACTGATGACATTTGACATGTCATCAGTGATGTCACTGACCATGTCATGAGTGATGTAATATGTGACGTCATCAGCAGTGCATTGCGGGGGCGCAAGTTATAGTTAGCTGAACTAACTATAACGGGGGAATTTCACGGGTTTTGTACGAGTGCAATGTCCAACTAACTATAACTTTCCCTAAAACCTATGGTTTTTTCAGTGAATTTCTAAGGTTTTTTAAATGCTAATTTCTAACTATAACGTGCCTGAAACCTATGGTTTTTTCAGTGAATTTATATATATATATATATATATAGATATATATATATATTCACTGAAAAAACCAAAGGTTACAGAGACGTTATAGTTAGGCTCAAGTTTCACTCGTACATAACAAGTGAAATTCAGCAGTTATAGTTAGCTGAGATAACTATAACACATGCCCCGGCAATGCACTGCTTATGACCTCACATATTACATCACTCATGACATGGTCAGTGACTTCACTGATGACATCACTGATGACATCATCCAACGAATCTCTGATGCACCCACTCACACCCCAATATAACCTTATAACCTTTCATACATCCGCTCCAACTTCCACACTACTATTCTCAAAACTATGGACACACCCATACCAGTACTTACACACCCACTCTCTGATTCATAGGTCTACACACATATCCACTCATACATGCATACAGATACTCATACACCAACTCACTTACTAACACAGCCACTGATATATCCACTCATACAGCCATACAGCCACTGACACACTGAGCTACTCACACACCTACTCACTTACCCATAGAGTGGATCACACAGCCACTTACTCACCTATACAGTTATACACACACCCACTCACTTATTCATACACATATTAACACATACTGTCAGTGACACAAGCACACACTCACCCATACAGCACTCTCACAATCACTCACCCACACATACAGTCACTCATATACTCCAACACTCACCTATACTGCCTTTCACATATGCAGTTACCCATATACCACTGACACATCCATTCACCCATTCAGCCCCCCACGTACCCACCCACACACCCATGCAGCCACTGAAACACCAACTGACAAACTGATACAGACATGCAGACAACCTAGTCACTCACCCATACATTCACTTTGACACCTAATCACTCACTTCTACAATCAGTCTCGCAACCACTAAATCATTCATACAGGCACTCATACACTCACAACGGTGCAGCGCACGCAACGAAATTCGTTTTATTTATTTAATTGTTTACTTACCTCCGTTCATCCATATTTCGGTGTTTACTACCCCCCACCCTGCCCCTCCCCCGCCCCGCCTCACCGCCCCACGGAACTCCCTCCACGGGCCGCTACTGCAAGCTTTCAATCAAAGGTCCCAATTTGTCTCATAAGGTTAGAGCTCCAATAGATTGAGGATTCTTTACCACAGTGGATCCAGGTTAAAAAAATTATATCACCTCTATTGTTATGTAGGGCAACTTGATTTTGATCTGGATGATACTGTTATCAATTTTTTGGTGTGAAGGAGTTGATGTGTTCCATTAAAGAAATGTTTTGCATAATTTATCCAACAATTGACTAAGGGGCTGATTACGATGTCGGTGGGACCGACACCAACGTGTCGTCGGTGTCAGTCCCACCGACATCTATAACCATGGTCAGACTGCTGCATTACGATGCGGTCCGTCAGACTGCATTGCTCCAGGGACAACCGACAGCTTCTGGCTGGCTCAAGGAGCCCATCGGGCGGAAAGTCGGATTGCATTCCCCACAATGGAGGTGGTGCCTTCTCAGGTACCACTGTGAGGATTACGATCCACCTTTCCGCCAGCCATTTTATGTCTGTTCTTCCAGTGTGAAAAGGATGGTGGAAAGGATGTATTGGGGCCCCTAGTAGGGCCCCTGTCCCCTCTGGCCCTCCGCTATGGGCCCTTGGGGGCACCTGTGGTGCTCCCCTAAACATCCCTGCATCGTGTGGCAAGCACCGCATGGTGCCTGCCACAGGGTGCAGGGATGTTTAAAAACATGCCTTTTGGCATTGGAACTTGTGCTGCTGCCTTTTTCCGGGCCGCAGTACAAGCCTCAATGAAAGGAGGCATGTTTCTGACCGCCTCTACGGCAATTGGATCCTAATTTAGTGGTGGCGACTGCCGACTACCTTTTACTGCAAAGATGCTGGTCGAACGCTCGTCCGACTGGCATTCCAAATATGATTGTAAGGCCTTAATGAAACCTTAGAACTTGACAGAGTCTTTTTGCCTTCTTATGAAATTTTGGGATCCAGCAAATGTTCATTTAGATTCTCGTATGGGTTTTTTATATTCTATTTCAAGAGGTTTATATCCTCGTTATTTACCTCATCTTAGTTTTACTTAAAAAGGCTCCGCACATTTTGTTGAAAAACCTGTTTCTTAGACTTTGTTTCAAGTAACCACCAGGTTTTATTCAATTTAAGCTTTATTTCGACAGAAATGTCATAAAAGCTACAAAATAAAATGGCATTACTTTTGTTTAAAAAAGACAGTACACATGTGCAGCATATTTGGTTAGCATGGATGTAGGTGCAACCAAGTAATCGATTAAGCCCTTTATACTAAAATGCATACGTCGTATTAAAAATATTAGTAAAAAAGAGCGAAGTAACAATGGTAAATAAATACATGATTGCCCTAAAAACCAATATAAAAACAGTCAATACTTCATCATTATAGATAAGCAGTGGTACAATACTAAAAAGGCGTTAAATTTGCCTAGCGGGGATTTAGAAAGTAAAGTGCTTATGCATGGTAATCCTGACAACAATAATGTTGTGGCCTTAAAATCCCCACTGACCTATATACAATAAGAACTATGTCTATCTCGAGAGGGCTTTCCACCTTATGAACCAGCTTGACCGAAAAATTTTGCTACACAACATGAAAAGAAAGGCCTGGGGTCGGACCTGAGAATGCGCAGTGCTGTGTTGTGGTCCCGTGTGCCCTGCTGCTGGCAAAGCGGTTTCAGCCATTTGGCCCGTGGCAAGCAAACATTAAGTGGGCAATGCTTTCTGCCGGGGCCTTGCAACTTGGGCAATTTTTCTCATTGCTTGCGCACCATTTTGCTGTCACTTCGCAAACATGAAGGGATCCATACCTAAAGTGCATATACAGCATTCTATCTCTTGGTACCTTGATTAAATCAAGAAAGGGCTCATAATATCTAGTTTGTTTGTGGGAGTAGAATTCTGTTGTCAGTTTGCCCACATTTGGGTTTACTGTTCTCTCGTTGGTCCACCCATTCCCAGTATAGGCATTTGAGTTCCTCTCTCCTCGGGGGTTCCTGACTGGCCCAGCAGCCACAAAGTCCTATGGCTGACAGGTTTTATTAGAACTTCTTTTGTATTTCAAACGTACCAGATTGATGAAAGCATTTGTTCAAACTTACTTTGGAGGACATACTAGGTAGTGTAGAAATGTTAATTATTTCAAGTGCTGGAAAATTGTTTGATTTTCAGCTATCGAACATTGTGATCTTCTCACTTATCTATTGTAACCATAACACCACCTTCAGATCACCTAAATGTGCCAGAGTCCTGTACAAAGAAACAACCTCATAATTCAGCTAACATTCTTTAGATTATGGAAGAGGATCATTTTCATGTCCTAAATTCAATACCATATGATTTAAATTTAAGTACAACTTTTATGCCCAAAAATGTGTAATCCAAGGGAACTCCTCAGAATAGTAAGGAATGTAGTATTTTGGGGAACATCTGCCAAAATCCATCCATTTAAGGCTCTGAAGGCAAACATATATAGCTCCATCACCAATGACATAATTTGTTTATTCAGCCTGCAACAATTTCTATGCATTTGTTCAATATTCCGTTCACGATCTACACTGTCTAGCTTGGGACACTCAAATTTGTTTGTTTTACAGACCACATAGTCTGCTATAACAAGAAGAAAACCTCAATATTAAGCATGGTATCTAGAGAAATGAGGTGAAAAGGGGGAAAAGAGATAAATACAGAAAGTCGGTCATCTGCATGAGTTCATTTGCAGGGCCTTCTGGCACAGGGTGTTCATAATCAGATGTAGCACTTTAGAATGGAAAGGACAAGGTTAGAACTAGAGATGAGGAATAGCAGCATTTAAATGAAATGGTAATTTGAGCAACTTACCAAACTCCAAACCGGGTGATGTAATGATGAGCCATTGGAACTGGTTGAGAACTCCAAGACACCAATGAGTGATAATCCAAAGGCTTGATGATACACCAGCCAACACTGACAAACAAATAAATAAAGAGATGGACACTGAATCTCTAACATGAAAACCTGAGGGAACAAAATGGAAGCCAAAATAAAAAGGTGAAGAAACAGAAAGCCAGTTGGCAAACTAGTCAGCCAGTGGAGAATGCACACAAGTGCATGAACAGATGCCAGTGTTAAATAACTGAGCTGCCATTGTCAACTGAGAAGTGAAGGCCCAACCCGTAAGTGAGTGTAAGTGAGTGAATACCCACCACTTAGTGGTTAGTCTTTCATTTCTGTCCTTCACTGACCCATTCTCCAAATTCTCCAACTCTTTCCCCTGTGTAACGAAGATAATCAGTAAGTAAAGTGTCACTCAGACCGCCTCTTCTTTCACACTGCCAGCTTCCAACCCAGACTCCTGACACTTAGGGCCCGATTCCGATGTCGTTCGGAAGGCCTCCGAATCGGATTTGGCTTTGCCGGATCCGATTCGTAGCCCTTATTTACGACCGAATCAAACACAGGTCCGAACAACCAAGTACGATACAAAGATCGCGGAAGCGCTGACCAAATCGTTTCCGGACCCGAACCGCTCTGTACGACTCATTCGCAGCTGGATCGTACAGCGCAATGAGCCGAATTCCGACCGAGCGAGTACGATGCACGATTCGGACAGCTGCTTCGCCTCGGTCTCAGTGAGACAAAACGGCTGTCGTAAGCGTACTTCGGGGGGCCGTAGCAGGCCCGCCTGCACCCGGGGCCCTCCAAATGTGTCACGGGGGTGTGCCCATGGGTCCCCCCGATCCAGGCATGCACAGTGTGACGGGCAACATGGGGTGCCCGCCACAGGGTGTACGCTTTTCCCCACCCACCCCTTTTCTGCCATGTTGCCCTGTGTACGCGTCTGTACACAGGCTCCCATAGAGTTCAATTGGAGTCCGAGCGAACCGAGTCCGTAAGCATACAGCAGCATCGTACTCGCTCATTCGGACTCCAAGAGCACGTCTCGCTCTGAAAACCCTCCGGATCTGAGTCGTACGGAGGGCTTTCCTAGCGAGATCGGAATCGGGCCCTTAGTATACACACCACAGTAACTTCCTTTATACTCACCAGTAGCTCCTTCCAAGCTTTAATCCCATTGGGCCCTTTGGAGGTATGTAAACATTTATAAGGGCTATTTTTTCTTCATGCTGTAATGCATCCCTTTTGTGCACTAATACTAAGACTGGTATTCATTCTATTGGTGAGCAGTATGAGACTGATCAATGTGGCAAAACCTCCTACAAGTCACTGTTTTTTAAATGATTGACATCCTGGGATACTAAACCCCTGTATGGACCCGTTTAACTGTAAGCAGATAATGTCAGAATTGTTTAGAACTACATGACATCTGGAAGTTTTTCAATTTGGCTACTCCTACTCTTTACTATGGTAATATGTTATGGTCATTATTTGTATGAAACCATTCTACCATGTGTAACAATGTCTTTAGATTTACAAACTTAGGTAAAGGGTTCTTTTTGCATGATTTATTTATGACTGGAGCCAGTTATGAACAATGTTATCTGACATCACTCAATTCCTGGTCAAACTAGGCCTGAGCCAACTTGACTTTTCTGATCCCATTAATCTTAGAAATTGTAAGCCTATCCTTTTCTAGAAGTTAGCCCCCACTATACTGATTTATAGTTATGTCTACTTCAATGTCCCCTGGATAGCTTTTTTCAGTACTTGTCACTCTTGTCTTTTATGTTTCTGCATATGGTACTTTCTTAAAACCAGAAACACTAATTCACCATTAGGAGATTTTGCCAACTATGGTTTAGCACCAAATTGTTTATTGAAGAATATGACCACACTTCCTTTTTAAGAGAATTCAAATGAACATCATTCAAGGCAAGAAAGGCTTTGGAAATACAAGAGATTGGTATGATATTTTGTGAAGTAATGTGTGCCAGCTCTGAGATTGTGCTTAGAATTGTGCCATTGTTTATAATATTGTGTGTGTCATTTGAGCTACACAGGGAGGTAAAATTGTATATCCTCCCCTCTGTCTATTCCCCTTTGTCTTTTTGAATTTTGGAGTCAAACTCTTTGTTCAAATGAAAGTTGATTATATTCTCCAGTGTAACTCTGTTGGTTATTCTTTCTTTCTTAAGAAAGATGGAGTACCTCTCAGTTTTCAGCAGAGTTTTACTGTCCGAATGCTCTTCTTTTTGAGGTATCACATTTCAATCAAATTGCCACCTACTATTCATGTCAGCTATGCGTGTAATGACAAGCTTTCTTTTCTCCGTCCATAAGGTTCAGTTTTCCCTAATGACATCCTATTTAGCTGGATTTCACAGGGTACTATACTGAAGCCATATTTTGTTAGTTCACTCAAATCTCTATCATCTGCAGTCATGGGGCTTGCTTGTGCTGTTATCTACTGTGAATGGTAATTGTTGTTTTTGACCTCTACTCTGAAGGACACAAGTTTGTTTTCCATGTATACCCTGTCTAATTCATACATCCTCATTTACTTCCAGAGATTTATTTTTTTTGTCCCATGAACAAATAGTTGTTTTGGCTGCAACAGGCTCCCCTTCCTTCTGCAATGGTAATGCATTAGAGACAGTATTCAGATACTCTGGGAGGAGCTCTCCTTGTGTGGCTTTATTGGTGACTGTGTTTCTGATTTTGTAATTTTATCTTTAGCAGTTTCTCTATTTGAAAAAGATGTGAAATAGTGATGGATTAATTGCTGTATTTCTTAAACATAGGGCATTTAGACTCTCAAAGTCTTAATGGTCCTCATTAATTTTGATAATGTTTTTATTTTTGCAAGAAAATTGCTTCTTCTCTTTATTCCTTGAGTTGTTAGCCTCGGCTAGCACTAACAAAGAGTGTGAATTGTAAATGAAACCTCTCCAAAGTCAAACACTTTCTCCACAGTTTTTTTAGATTGGAGTGGGACTAGTAAACTTAACCCCTTTGAAGTCCAATATCTTCCCTGTGTTGTTTAAATTGAAGTTAGAATAGTAAATCTAACACCTCCAAAGTCCAACACTTTCTGAACTGTTGCTTTGATTGGAGTGGAAATAGGAACTATGGGCCAGAGGTACGACCGGTTTTTGCGGTCGCAAAGGGGTTTTACGCCTGTTTGCGACCGCAAAAAACATGTGGCCCATGTACCAACCCTATTTTGCGAGTCGCAAACAATTTGCGACTCGCAAAATAGGGTTTCGCGACTCGCTATTAGGAAGGGGCGTTCCCTTCCTAATAGCGACTCCAAAAGCTATGTAAGAATGTTTTGGGACTGCAATTGCAGTCGCAAAACACTCGCAGTTTACCACCCTTCTCAGAAGGGTGGTAAAGCACTCGCAAACAGGAAGGGGTCCCCAGGGGACCCCTTCCCCTTTGGGAATGCATGCGCAAACATTTTTTAAGGGCAGGCAGTGATCCCAGGGAAAAGTTACATTTTTATTTTTTAAATGCATCCCGTTTTCATTTAGGTAAATGGGCTGCATTTTAAAAAAAAACTGCTTTATTCAAAAGCAGGTCCAGACATGGAGGTCTGCTGACCCCAGCAGACCTCCATGTCTGAGAGTGCTAGCCATTCCCAATGGGGCCGCAAATTGTGGCAGCCTCATTAATATGCATGAGGCATGCAATTTGCGACCCCATTGGGAATCGCAAACAGTGTCTCTGACACTGTTGTACATTGATGTTTGCGACTCGCAAATTGCGACTCGCAATTTAATGCAATTTGCAGTCGCAAACATCAATGGTCGTACATCTGGCCCTCTAATCCTTCCAAAGTTCTACATTTTTCCTGATTTTACTTGAGTTGGAATTGGAACAGTAAATCTAACCCCTCCAAAGTCCAACGCCATCCCTGCTTTTACTTATTTGGAGTGGGAATATAAATCTGACTCCTCCAAAGTCCAACACTTTTCCTACGTTTGGTTAAATTGGAGTTACAATATTAATCTGACTCTTTTGAAGTCTAACACATTTGCAAGTGTTGTTTATTTTTGATTGTTGATCATTTATATATATTTGTTTTTTCTAAAGTTTATAATATTTGTAAAAAGAATTGTGCATTTTTATTTTTATTAAAATTTTCTTTTTTAATATTCTCTTTTAATTCTTTGTGATATACGTTGTTGTAAATATATGTTTGTTAATGTAGACTTTTTACATTTGTTAATATTTTTAATCTAGTATTTAAAAAATTGTATTTATATTTTCAATATGTATGTATGTATATACATACTTATACATATATATATATCTGTAATTCATGTTATTAATTAAAATACGTTTTATATTCATTTTATCTTTTTAATTATATGCAATATTTGTTCATTGCATATCTTAGTCAATGTTTAATTTGAAGTTATTTTTAAAATTTGTAATGAAATACTTCTGCAAAAAGTGTAATTATTGTTTTTACATTGTAGAGAATATATATGTATATATATATATTTATAAATATTTAATTTATATTACTAATTAACGGTATTTATATTTATTGGTGTTATTTTTTCTGATTTAATTTTTTCAAATAAATTACATATAATGATATATCTATATCTGGCGTAATCCAGGTGGCAACGGAAGAGTTATATATATATATATATATTCACTGAAAAAACCATAGGTTTTAGGGACAGTTATAGTTAGTTGGACATTGCACTCGTACAAAACCCGTGAAATTCCCCCGTTATAGTTAGTTCAGCTAACTATAACTCGCGCCCCCGCAATGCACTGCTGATGATGTCACATATTACATCACTCATGACATGGTCAGTGACATCACTGATGACATCACTGATGACATCTCAAATTACATCACTGATGACATCACTGATGACATCATCCAGTGACTGTGTGTTTCTGTAAAGTTTAATTTTGTTTTATATATATGCCAAGCTGTATTGAGGAATGAGTGGGTGTATAAGTGTCTGTATGGAGGATTTAGTAGGTACGTGACTGACTGTATAAGTGAGTGATTAAACGTATCTTACTGAATGCATGGGTTAGTGACTAAACTGGGTGAATGTCTGAATCCGTCTGTCTGTTGCTGTGTAAGTGGCTGCATGGGTTTGTGAATAGCTACATGAGTGTCTATATGAGTTATTGATTGGTTGTCTGAGTATCTGTATGGGTGCCTGAGTGTTTGTGTGGGTGGAGTGTGTGCGACTCTGCATAGATGTGTGAGTGGGTGATTCACTGGGTGGATGGTTTCAAGAGTGCATCTGTGATAGGCTGTATGGGTGGGTAAGTGTGTGTAAGAGTGTGTTAGTGAGTGAATGTATGTCCCAGTGGTACATGTGTGAGTAACTACATATGTGAAAGGCAGTATATATGTATGTTGGAGTATATAAATGGCTATAAGTGAGAGTGTGTGATTGTGAGAGTGGCTGTATGGATGAGTGTGTGCTTGTATCAGTGATTGTATAAGAGCGTAAGAATGTGCTAGTATTTGTATGAGTAAGTGAGCTGGTGTGTGTATGACTGTATAGGTGAGTAAATGGCAGTGTGAATAATTATTTGCATGACTGACTAGGTGTGTGAGTACCTCTATGGATGAGTGGCGGTGTGTGAGTATTTATATAGGTGTATGAGTGCATATGATAGTCCTGTACTGAGTGACTGTAAGTATGAGTGACTGTACGGGTGAGTTAGTGGATGTGTGTGTAGACCTAAGAATCAGTGAGTGGGTATGTAGTTATTGGTGTTGGAGTGTCTATGGTTTTGCGAATGGCAGTCTGTAATTTAGAGTGGGTGTATCAAAAGTTATATTAGGGTGTGAGAAGATGCATGAAATTATCACATGGATGATGTCATCAGTGATGTCATTTGAGATGTCATCAGTGATGTCATCAGTGATGTCACTGACCATGTCATGAGTGATGTAATATGTGACGTCATCAGCAGTGCATTGCGGGGCGCGAGTTATAGTTAGCTGAACTAACTATAACAGGGGAATTTCACGGGTTTTGTACGAGTGCAATGTCCAACTAACTATAACTGTCCCTAAAACCTATGGTTTTTTTCAGTGAATTTCAAAGGTTTTTTAAATGCTAATTTCTAACTATAACTTGTCTGAAACCTATGGTTTTTCAGTGAATTTCAAAGGTTTTTAAATGCTAATTTCTAACTATAACGTGCCTGAAACCTATGATTTTTTCAGTGAATTTCAAAGGTTTTTAAATGCTAATTTCTAACTATAACTTGTCTGAAACCTATGGTTTTTTCAGTGAATTTCAAAGGTTTTTAAATGCTAATTTCTAACTATAACGTGCCTGAAACCTATGATTTTTTCAGTGAATTTCAAAGGTTTTTAAATGCTAATTTCTAACTATGCCAACAGAGGTAGGACATGTGAAGAAAGAAGAAAAAACGCACAGAAAGAAGCAAAAGATGTGCAGAAAGAACCAACAGAGGAGCAGAAAGAGGCCTTGTTGCAAAATCATCCTGTGCCCACAACTTTTTCAGACGGGTACTGGTGGTAACTGACTCTGACTAACCAGAGCCAGTGCGCGTTTGCACAGTGGTGAAGGGAGGGGGCCTGAGGTGACATGTGTGCAAACGGGCCCCGTGGCGCGTTTTAAGTTGCGGGATTAAGTCCCCTTGAATCCTGAGGGTCCCTGGGGCCCAACTATCCCCCCAGGTACCTACAGTTAGGACCACAGAGCTGAGTTGCAGAGAGGCGTTCCGAGGCCACGCACCTTTTTCACCTCTCTGCAACGCAACTCTGTTGTGCTTACTGAAGGTACCTGGTGGGCTAGTTGGCCCCCAGGATTCAAAGGGATTAACTCCCCAACTTAAAATGCACCACAGGGCGTGTTTGCGCACATGTCACCTGAGGCCCCGCCCCTCCTTTCACCACTGTGCAAACGCGCCCCGTGGCGCGTTTTAAGTTGGGGGATTAGGTCACCTTGAATCCTGAGAGTCCCTGGGGCCCAACTAGCCCACCAGGTACTTCCAGTAAGCACCACAGGCCTGTGTTGCAACGCCTGTAACAAATTGTGCAGTTGTGTTTAGGTAGTGAAGAGGGTCGTGCTGGGGGTAGTGTTTTAGGGTTTAGGGTAGTGCAGTGGTGTTTGTGTAGTGTAGGGGGTCATGCTGGGGGTAGATTTAGGGTTTAGGGTAGTGCAGTGGTGTTTGGTTAGTGTAGGGAGTCGTGCTGGGGGAGTGTTTTAGGGTTTAGGGTAGTACAGTGGTGTTTGGGTAGTGTAGGGGGTCATGCTGGGGTTAGTGTTTTAGGGTTTTAGGGTTTAGGGTAGTGCAGTGGTGTTTGGGTAGTGTAGGGGATACTGCTGGGGGTAGTGTTTTAGGGTTTAGGGTAGTGCAGTGGTGTTTGGGTAGTGTAGGGGGTACTGCTGGGGGTAGTGTTTTAGGGTTTAGGGTAGTGCAGTGGTGTTTGGGTAGCATAGGGGGTACTGCTGGGGGTAGTGTTTTATGGTTTAGGGTAGTGCAGTGGTGTTTGGGTAGTGTAGGGGTTCGTGCTGGGGGTAGTTTTTAGGGTTTAGGGTAGTGCAGTGGTGTTTGTGTAGTGTAGGAGGTCGTGTTTTAGGGTTTAGGGTAGTGCAGTGTTCTTTGGGTAGTGTAGGGGGTTGTGTGGGGGTAGTGTTTTAGGGATTAGGGTAGTGCATTGGTATTTGGGTAGTGTAGGGGGTCATGCAGGGGTAGTGTTTTAGGGTTTAGGGCAGTGCAGTGGTGTTTAGGTAGTGTAGGGGTCGTGCTGGGGGAGTGTTTTAGGGTTTAGGGCAGTGCAGTGGTGTTCGGGTAGTGTAGGGGGTCGTGCTGGGGGAGTGTTTTAGGGTTTAGGGCAGTGCAGTCGTGTTCGGGTAGTGTAGGGGGTCGTGCTGGGGGAGTATTTTAGGGTTTAGGGTAGTGCAGTGGTGTTCGGGTAGTGTAGGGGGTCATGCTGGGGGTAGTGTTCTAGGGTTTAGGGCAGTGCAGTGGTGTTCGGGCAGTTTATGGGGTCGTGCTTGGGGTGGTGTTTTAGGGTTTAGGGCAGTGCAGTGGTGTTCGGGCAGTGTAGGGGGTCGTGCTGGGGGTGGTGTTTCAGGGTTTAGGGCAGTGCAGTGGTGTTCGGGCAGTGTAGGGGGTCATGCAGGGGTGGTGTTTCAGGGTTTAGGGCAGTGCAGTGTTGTTCGGGCAGTGTAGGGGGTCATGCAGGGGTGGTGTTTCAGGGTTTAGGGCAGTGGTGTTCGGGCAGTGTAGGGTGTCATGCTGGGGGTGGTGTTTCAGGGTTTGGGGCAGTGCAGTGGTGTTCGAGCAGTAAAGGGGGTCATGCTGGGGGTGGTGTTTCAGGGTTTAGGGCAGTGCAGTGGTGTTCGGGCAGTGTAGGGGGCGGTGCAGGGGGTGGTGTTTCAGGGTTTAGATCAGTGCAGTGGTGTTCGGGCAGTGTAGGGGGTGGTGCAGGGGGTGGTGTTTCAGGGTTTAGGGCAGTGCAGTGGTGTTCGGGCAGTGTAGGGGGTCGTGCAGGGGGTGGTGTTTCAGGGTTTAGGGCAGTGCAGTGGTGTTCGGGCAGTGTAGGGGGCGGTGCAGGGGGTGGTGTTTCAGGGTTTAGGGCAGTACAGTGGTGTTCGGGCATTGTAGGGGGTGGTGCTGGGGCTGGTGTTTCAGGGTTTAGGGCAGTGCAGTGGTGTTCGGGCAATGTAGGGGGTCGTGCTGGGGCTGGTGTTTCAGGGTTTAGGGTAGTGCAGTGGTGTTCGGGCAGTGTAGGGGGTCGTGCTGGGGCTGGTGTTTCAGGGTTTAGGGCAGTGCAGTGGTGTTCGGGCAGTGTAGGGGGTCGTGCTGGGGCTGGTGTTTCAGGGTTTAGGGCAGTACAGTGGTGTTCGGGCAGTGTAGGGGTCGTGCTGGGGCTGGTGTTTCAGAGTCTAGGGCAATGCAGTGGTGTTCGGGCAGTGTAGGGGGTCTTGCTGGGGCTGGTGTTTCAGGGTTTAGGGCAGTGCAGTCGTGTTCGGGCAGTGTAGGGGTTCGTGCTGGGGGTGGTGTTTCAGGGTTTAGGGCAGTGTAGTGGTGTTCGGGCAGTGTAGGGGTTCGTGCTGGGGCTAGTGTTTCAGGATTTAGGGCAGAGCAATGGTGCTCAGGCAGTGTAGGGGGTTGTGCTGGGGGTGATGTTTCAGGGTTTAGGGCAGTGCAGTGGTGTTAGGGCAGTGTAGGGGGTCGTGCTGGGGGTGGTGTTTCAGGGTTTAGGGCAGTGCAGTGGTGTTCCGGCAGTGTAGGGGGTCGTGCAGGGGGTGGTGTTTCAGGGTTTAGTGCAGTGGTGTTCGGGCAGTGTAGGGGGTCATGCTGGGGTGGTGTTTCAGGGTTTAGGGCAGTGCAGTGGTGTTCGGGCAGTGTAGGGTGTCGTGCTGAGGGGTGGTGTTTCAGGGTTTAGGGCAGTGCAGTAGTGTTTGGGCAGTGTAGGGGGTCGTGCAGGGGGTGGTGTTTCAGGGTTTAGGGCAGTGCAGTGGTGTTCAGCTAGTGTAGGTAGTCTTGCTGGGGTTGGTGTTTCAGGGTTTAGGGCAGTGCAGTAGTTTTTGGGCAGTGTAGGCGGTCGTGCTGGGGCTGGTGTTTCAGGGTTTAGGGCAGTGCAGTGGTGTGCGGGCAGTGTACGGGGTTGTGCTGGGGCTGGTGTTTCAGGGTTTAGGGCAGTGCAGTGGTGTTCGGGCAGTGTAGGGGGTCATGCTGGGGGTGGTGTTTCAGGGTTTAGGGCAGTGCAGTGGTGTTCGGGCAGTGTAGGGGGTCGTGCTGGGGCTGGTGTTTCAGGGTTTAGGGCAGTGCAGTGGTGTTCGGGCAGTGTAGGGGGTCGTGCTGGGGCTGGTGTTTCAGGGTTTAGGGCAGTGCAGTGGTGTTCGGGCAGTGTAGGGGGTCGTGCTGGGGCTGGTGTTTCAGGGTTTTGGGCAGAGCAGTGGTGTTCGGGCAGTGTAGGGGGTCGTGCTGGGGGTGGTGTTTCAGGGTTTAGGGCAGTGCAGTGGTGTTCGGGCAGTGTAGGGGGTCTTGCTGGGGGTGGTGTTTCAGGGTTTAGGGCAGTGCAGTGGTGTTCGGGCAGTGTAGGTGGTCTTGCTGGGGGTGGTGTTTCAGGGTTTAGGGCAGTGGTGTTCGGGCAGTGTAGGGGGTCTTGCTGGGGTGATGTTTCAGGGTTTAGGGCAGTGCAGTGGTGTTCGGACAGTGTAGGGGTCTTGCTGGGGGTAGTGTTTCAGGGTTTAGGGCGGTGCAGTGGTGTTCATGCAGTGTAGTGGGTCGTGCTGGGGGTGGTGTTTCAGGGTTTAGGGCAGTGCAGTAGTGTTCGGGCAGTGTAGGGGGTCGTGCAGGGGGTGGTGTTTCAGGGTTAAGGGCAGTGCAGTGGTGTTCTGGCAGTGTAGGGGGTCATGCTGGTTGTGGGGTTTCAGGGTTTATGGCAGTACAGTGGTGTTCGGGCAGTGTAGGGGGTCGTGCAGGGGGTGGTGTTTCAGGGTTTAGGGCAGTGCAGTGGTGTTCGGGCAGTGTAGGGGGTCGTGCTGGGGCTGGTGTTTCAGGGTTAAGGGCAGTGCAGTGGTGTTCGGGCAGTGTAGGGGGTCTTTCTGGGGGTGGTGTTTCAGGGTTTAGGGCAGTGGTGTTCGGGCAGTGTAGGGGGTCTTGCTGGGGGTGATGTTTCAGGGTTTAGGGCAGTGCAGTGGTGTTCGTGCAGTATAGGGGTCGTGCTGGGGATGGTGTTTCTGGGTTTAGGGCAGTGCAGTAGTGTTCGAGCAGTATAGGGGTCGTGCTGGGGATGGTGTTTCAGGGTTTAGGGCAGTGCAGTGGTGTTCGGGCAGTGTACGGTGTTGTGCTGGGGCTGGTGTTTCAGGGTTCAGGGCGGTGCAGTGGTGTTCAGGCAGTGTAGGGGGTTGTGCTGAGGCTGGTGTTTCACGGTTTAGGGCAGTGCAGTGGTGTTCGGGCAGTGTAGGGGGTCGTGCTGGGGCTGGTGTTTCAGGGTTTAGGGCAGTGCAGTGGTGTTCGGGCAGTGTAGGCGGTCGTGCTGGGGCTGGTGTTTCAGGGTTTAGGGCAGTGCAGTGGTGTTCGGGCAGTGTAGGGGGTCGTGCTGGGGCTGGTGTTTCAGGGTTTAGGGCAGTGCATTGGTGCTCGGGCAGTGTAGGGGGTCGTGCTGGGGGTGATGTTTCAGGGTTTAGGGTAGTGCAGTGGTGTTCGGGCAGTGTAGGGGGCCGTGCAGGGGCTGGTGTTTCAGGGTTTAGGGCAGTGCAGTGGTGTTCGGGCAGTGTAGGGGGTCATGCTGGGGCTGGTGTTTCAGGGTTTTGGGCAGAGCAGTGGTGTTCGGGCAGTGTAGGGGGTCATGCTGGGGGTAGTGTTTCAGGGTTTAGGGCAGTGCAGTGGTGTTCGGGCAGTGTAGGGGGTCATGCTGGGGGTGGTGTTTCAGGGTTTAGGTCAGTGGTGTTCGGGCAGTGTAGGGGGTCTTGCTGGGGGTGATGTTTCAGGGTTTAGGGCAGTGCAGTGGTATTCGGGCAGTGTAGGGGGTCTTGCTGGGGGTAGTGTTTCAGGGTTTAGGGCAGTGCAGTGGTGTTTGGGCAGTGTAGGGGGTCATGCTGGGGGTGGTGTTTCAGGGTTTAGGGCAGTGCAGTGGTGTTCGGGCAGTGTAGGGGGTCGTGAAGGGGGTGGTGTTTCAGGGTTTAGGGCAGTGCAGTGGTGTTCGGGCAGTGTAGGGGGTCGTGCTAGGGGTGGTGTTTCAGGGTTTAGGGCAGTGCAGTGCTGTTCGGGCAGTGTAGGGGGTCATGCAGGGGCTGGTGTTTCAGGGTTTAGGGCAGTGCAGTGGTGTTCGGGCAGTGTAGGGGGTCGTGCTGGGGGTAGTGTTTTAGGGTTTAGGGTAGTGCAGTGGTGCTTGTGTAGTGTAGGGGGTCGTGCTGGGGGTAGTGTTTTAGGGTTTAGGGTAGTGCAGTGGTGTTTGTGTAGTGTAGGGGTCATGTTTTAGGGTAGTGCAGTGGTGTTTGGGTAGTGTAGGGGGTCGTGCTGGGGGTAGTGTTTTAGGGTTTAGGGTAGTGCAGTGGTGTTTGTGTAGTGTAGGGGTCGTGCTGGGGGTAGTGTTTTAGGGTTTAGGGTAGTGCAGTGGTGCTTGTGTAGTGTAGGGGGTCATGCTGGGGGTAGTGTTTTAGGGTTTAGGGTAGTGCAGTGGTGTTTGTGTAGTGTAGGGGGTCATGTTTTAGGGTAGTGCAGTGGTGTTTGGGTAGTGTAGGGGTCGTGCTGGGGGTAGTGTTTTAGGATTTAGGTTAGTGCAGTGGTGTTTGGGTAGTGTAGGGGGTCGTGCTGGGGGTAGTGTTTTAGGGTTTAAGGTAGTGCAGTGGTGTTTTTGTAGTGTAGGGGTCATGTTTTAAGATGCAATGCTCCAATACCTGACCAGTCTGCACTACATAAAACTGCAAAAAAACTAAAAATAAAAAGTGTTTTGCACACTTTTGTCATTGGGCTATATGTGGGCTACATCTGGGTAATATTTGTGCTACATTTGGGCTCTTTTTTCACTGGTGGCCATCTTGGAAGACTTCTTTGTTATGAAGTTTCCTAATTTCTTCATTTACTGCAGTCTCCTCAGTAGGAAATGCTTTCAGTTTTTTACTTTGATTCCATCAAGAAGGCATTCAGATGTGTCTCACATCTGCCATAAATTCAGAATGTTAGCACTCTAGTTGCTCATTAGATCACTGGAGTAAAGCTACTGCTCACCAGGGAGTTAACTGGTAGTCTGCTGCTGGTATTGAAAGTGATTGTTTCAGTCTGCATGTCAGAATTTTCTAATGAAATAGAAGAGGATTTGAGATCTCACTTAAAACATGCCCTAATTTTTCTTTCTGCAGCACTAACCATAATTTCTGTTTTCAAAAAGAACCCCTCATTTTGTTCCTTTTTAAATTAAATGTTTTAAGTGTTACCGGTTTATTCCAATCAAGATGGCTTCAGGTGTGCCATACTTTTGTCATAAGTAAGGCTGTTAGTGCTCTAGTTGTTCTTTAGAACACTCTGGGAAGCTGCAGTAGAACACAAAGGCATCGACTGGCAGGCTGCTCCTGTTGAAATATAACAGGAAGATATTTGAGATCACACTTGAAATATGTCCTAATTTTTCTTTCTACAGCACTAACCATAATTTCTATGACAAAATGAACCCCATCATTTTGTTCCTTTTTAAATTAAATGTTTTAAGTGTTACCAGTTTATTCCAATCAAGATGGCTTCAGGTGTGCCATACTTTTGTCATAAGTAAGGCTGTTAGCACTCTAGTTGTTCTTTAGAACACTCTGGGAAGCTGCAGTAGAACACAAAGGCATCAACTGGCAGGCTGCTCCTGTTGAAATATAACAGGAAGATATTTGAGATCACACTTGAAACATGTCCTAATTTTTCTTTCTACAGCACTAACCATAATTTCTATGACAAAATGAACCCCATCATTTTGTTCCTTTTTAAATTAAATTGTTTAAGTGTTACCAGTTTATTCCAATCAAGATGGCTTCAGGTGTGCCATACTTTTGTCATAAGTAAGGCTGTTAGCACTCTAGTTGTTCTTTAGAACACTCTGGGAAGCTGCAGTAGAACACAAAGGAATCAACTGACAGTCTCTGCCCTTGTTGGATGTACATGTTTTACTGAGAATGTCAGACTTCATTCTCACATGAGTGAGAAAGATAATGTGAATTTACAGAAAATATGCTCTCATTCTAGCTTCTGGAGCACCTTCCAAACCTACATGGGACAAGCATGAGAAAATAGTGTTCTCTCAAACATGATTCATGATATCCCAGCAGAAGGTTTTTCACATGGTAAAATCACCTTAGAATACACCACAATTCCTAAAATTAGTATGGTACCATCAACAAATAAATTCTAATGTAACTAAAGCCTGTTATCACCCTTTATAGTTCTCCTTTTGGTGACCCTCAAAATCTTCTATTCACTACAATGCATTTCAATGAGGTACTATCATTTATATTGGTCCCAAGATGGCTGCCAGCAATTCCAGGATGAAGTGCTGACAGCCAATCAGATCTCACGATGACATGTGTGGTTAGGCTCCGCCCAGATATATATGTGACTTTACTTTTGATTTTCTCAGGAACTACTGAACGGATTTACACCATTTAAGCAAAAGGCACGACACTGAACCAAGGGCTACCTCTTTGCCAAATTTGGTGTAATTCCGTTCAGCAGTTCGGGCTGTAGCTGCGACTAAAGGTTCCTATGGAAAAATGAATGGGGAAAACGCGTTTTGGGACCCCCCTTTTTTCTCGGTCCCCGCTTGACGTATCACCCCGAGACTTTCAGGATAGGAGCGGACCGGAGCGCCCCAACAAGTTGGAACCTTTCGCGAAGATTCATCAACCGGCGCCAACGTTATTTCAAATAGAATGTCGTGGATTTCTTATGGATAATAGGTTTTAACTATAACTATCTACTGGCGACCGCCAGTAGATAATATATATATATATATATATATATATATATATATATATATATATATATATATATATATTTAATCTTTGGGTATTTTTATAAATTCCCTTTACTACCCACAAATATTTTTTTAATGCATCCCCCTATCACTACCCTAATTTTGATGAATTTGTAAATATTATGCACATTGAAACAAAAACTGTAATTTTTAAAAACACTCTAGTTTGTAGGATAATACCAGAGTATTAATTTACAATAAAAGTATTAATACCTGTGAATTAATATTTATTAATATACAAGAGTATTTTTTCTAAGTATTAATACCTGTTAATTAATAAGTATTACAATTAAACAATCAAATGTAATGCTTTTTACATTACTTAACATCTTTTACATTTCAATACAAAAGCAACAAAAACAATAACTTACCTTAATATCATGCGCTGTAAAATGGCTTGCATTGTAATGGTCTCTGCTTTGTAATACTATGCGTTGTAATAGAATAAGTTGTAATGGTTTCTTCGTAGTAAACGTTGCGTTGTACTAGCATTGCGTAGTAATGCCTGCGATGTAATGGCTGTTTTCCACTTGAATGCAATAATTTTTTACTTCTGCCCATGTAACTGAGGAGACGGCCAAGGCAGAGTGAATTGAAATATAATTCAAAGTGACCAGAATGATAAGAGCTCTTCTGAGAAAAAGGAACAGTGAGCACATAGACAGTATGCCTTGTTTATATACATGGATAAGCCCCAAAGCCTCAGAGAGCGACGAAAATAAGGCTACAAAGGCCAAAAAGTGACTACCTGACGAAGTATCCAAAGAGATGTGTTGAAAGTTCCTGTCAGGAAAATCCAAAATGGCGGACGGAGAAAGGCAGAAGAGGATGAGCAACGTCACATGAAGCAGCGGTCCTTTAAATAGGGTTCAGTGGCATTTTGAAGTTCACCACGTGGTCCCCTGATCAGGCATCCCGTTTTCGCCGAGAAAATCTGGGAAAATCGGCCGAAAAACAAAGCGGCAACTCCGACGCAACGCAGAGCCTCACATTAGGCGGCCATCTTGAAAGTGAGCCGTGCGCGAGCCCCGAGTATTTAATAGGTTAATCATCAGAAACTCTGCTTTTCAGGGCATGTACACCTAACTAATGTAGTGTCTGCAAAAATTGAATTCCTGATACATCTTTATGCTAGAAGGCGGTATGATTTGCTGGATTCTTCTAAAGATAAGCCTGTCCTAGTGGCCAGTCATCATCATCATCATCATCATCATCATAAACTTTATTTGCATTACTTAAAATGCATAAAAGTACATATACAAAGGCAGTTAAAATCATCCCTAGCCATGCATAATAAATCATAATATTTAAAATGTTTTTGTTCACTGACAATTATCCAAGCATTAATACAGACTCCAAATATCCAGTTCTTTAGGCTTAAAAATACAATATGTAGTTCATACTAAATTCATCTTTATTAGTTAGTCACACATATTTAAATTCTAAAATTCCTAATCACAGTTAGCTTATTTATATTATAAGAACTATTTTAAAACTTGTTGCGAAGACTCCAAATTCTTTACAGCTGCCCATAAAAATGATGCAATCACATAACATACATACGGGGTTTCCAATTGTTGGATAAATGATCAGGTTACAAGAGGATGTTTCAGGCAAAGGTTTTGCAATAGCGGAATGATAAACGTGTTCCACTCCTGGGCATAGAAAGAGCAAAAGAGTAAAATGTGCAAAGTTGTCTGTGTGGACTTTCCATCACATGGGCATGAGGGGAGCTTAGTAGTTGAATACATGTTTGTGGGATAGCCGAACATAAGCAGGATGTAATTTAAACTAAACCTAGTTAAAATAAAATGATGCTACGGATTCTAAACAAATGACAAATAAGACCTGGATCCATACATCACAGGGGACAATTCCAGGTATGTCATTAAAGTGCTGTTTCCCTTGTTGCCTCCCTCCTATCACTTGCGCTTTTTGCCCAAAGAAATCTCTTTGAGCATCAATTTAGGGAGGCTGCCACATAAGCTTGGGGTATCATAAAGTTTGTCTAACCCTAGGGAGAATAGAGTCGATCGAACATACCGCACCCATGAGATTCCAATTGCATGCTCTAATTTCAGTATATCTTTTAGCACTAATTGATTTAGTTCAACTGAATTTCTTTTTCCATATTGAGAGCCAAAGGAGTAGGGGGGGCAGTTAAATGGTGTCACTAATATAAGTTAGCCGCAATGCTGTGTCAGAAACACAATTGGATCAAGCGCGTGGCACAGAAATTAATCTCTTACAAAATACCCGCCATACACCAAATTTCTGCCCCGTAGGTTGCAATAGATGCGGCTTTAGTTAGATAGATTTTTATCATTTCTTGGACTGGTTTAGAGCCTAGCATTTTTGAAAAACTAAATATAGAAGCTATACTTTTCTCCATAAGGTTTGCTCGATTTGATACCATATCCTTCCAGTTTAATCTCGAATCGAAGAGCACTCCTAAATACAGAAACTTCTCCACCGGTTCTATTCTTTTTTGCCCTATTGAGAATTTCACCCACTTCTTTGAATCATCCCCAACAACCATTACAAAGGTTTTGGGTTCATTTACGTATAAATCCAATTCAGCCGTAACCAATCTAGTGTCTTCAAAAATGTAATTCCTGATACATCTTTATGCTAGAAGGCAGTATGGTTTGCTGGATTCTTCCAAAGATAAGCCTGTTCTAGTAGCCAGTCACCCTCACAGAGACTGTATGTTAAATTTAAGTTAAATTCCAATGGTTTCATACTCTAAATACAAAAACTACTCCACAGGAGACAATCTGCAAGGGATTTAATTAAAGTTTTTCTACTCCTCATTTTGAAATGGATACAAACATCGAAAATTAGCAGGTTTGTGAGGCGATGGGCCCTATTTAGAGATTAACGTCTCACAAAATTGCAATTTACTGCAAATACGCGAGAAATATTTAATTGCACTCAGTCTGTCACTGCTTCTAATGTGCAGCAAATAGGGGCCCAGAGCTAGGGTAGGATTACAGCTAGTTGCCGTCCACCCAGCACATCGGAGCAACTACGCGCTCAGTTTTTTTCCCCCGTCAGGCCGTAGACCACTATACTGGGGGTCTTCCACTGCCCAGTATAGGTCTACTAGGGCGTTACTCTATGTTGTCTGGTATCCACTTAACAATTGAAGGAACCAGACCTCTAGTAGTGTACCACTCATTCACTTAGGTCCTGATGAAGTGCCATACGACTCGTTAGGAGCGATAAGGGCATGAAACATGTTGACCCAGTACACAGCGATAGCCCTTTAGGAACATTGCATCCACATAGGGCATCCACACACCTTTTAACTAAGCTGGAACTACCTGCACCATTAAAATTGTTTTTGAATAGGACTGCTCCAGAGTTATTTTAATATCCACCACCCGTGCACTACACCATCCTTGCCCTCCCACCTGCACGCACCCAACGGCTTCTTCAAAAAGATCTCCGCCAAAGAGCCCCGTTTACGGTGAGCCCGTCGGGCATTGCAGCGCCGGCCCGACGAGGAGCAAAGCCCTATGATGAAGCATGACATCCTTCGGGGTGTGTGAGGGCATCACGAAGAAAGACCTGTCTTCCCTGTCCCCTTGAGGAACTGCATACCCCTTGTAGCACAGCAAATAACATTGGCAGACGTTCGGCAGGATGGCCCTTACTTGATGTTTTAAAAGCAGACACAAAGCAACATGAATAAACTGCAAAGCATTGGGCTCCTAGACGTCAACTTTCCTGGACTCAATGCCATTGAAAGAGAGAGATGTCACAACATCTGTTGTGTTGATTAAGCGATCGCACTCTGTGACATTCCAGAAACAAAATGTAATTCTTCCATTTAGATAACTAATTGTGCTTTTCATAGTGTTTTTAAAACTATTTCCAAAGTGTTTTCAGCCATTTCAGTGTTGAGTAACCATTTAATTCCAATAGTTGTTAATGGCGCCTGCTAGCCAAACCCAGTCTGCCATGCTCACTGGTTCAGAAGAGTTGTTCATTTACAGGACCTTACTCTACCAAACTGGAAGAAACCACCAACTTGGATTAGGTAGCCTAACCACTTCCTCTGGACCAGCTTCATGATTTCAAACATGGGCTGTTTGAAGGGGAAGTTTTAAAAATATTCTAGGGAGAAAAGTGGTTAACACTAATGGATACCTAGGTGGAGGTTGCCTTATTGTGATGATTCCCCAGTTTAAAAAAATGTTTTAGCGAAAACCATTGTTGCATATTCCTCATTGTCCCAAACCACCTTCGCGCCCTCTAGAGAGCAACCCATGGGTGGTAGACAGACACTCAAGCTGACAATGGTTACAGTAACCCTATTTTCAAATGTTGGTGTGGCTTTCATATCCATACTGTATCACTATGTATGCATCCTTAAGTCCACAACTTATGCTCACACCCTAAATTATGCATCCCCTTGTTATGGCACAAATTTAAATCAATCGAGAAAAAGCTTTCTTTATTAATTTTCTGACACAGCAATGACATAGCAGTGAGCACATGATGTTACATTTTACTTCCAATATAAAAGCTAGCCAAGGTACATCGAGGAACCTCCCAAACCAGTGGGAGCGAGCCACTCATCCCCCTCCGCTACATGAATTTAAGACACACCTCCCTATCCCCCCTGGGGGCAGCCAAGTATCAGGGTTACAGGTCTGTCACCAAGATACCTCCTGTGACATTTGTGCCAGGGCCGGGACTGGGGGGATCAGAAGGAGTGGAAGCCTGCCCACCACTTGAGCGACCCCTCCCATCGCAGGGACCTCCCTCTCCCTCCTCTCCACCCACAAAGCTGTCTAATAGGTCCGCCCATGTTTGGAGGTCATCCTGGATCTTATCATCATGCCTATTCAATTTAATATGTTTCTCTTCTGCCAGGGTTGATTCCATCATGTCTTTGTGGAACAAATGTATGTGGAGATTCCTGTTACTCATCCAACACATTGCAACTCTTCTATGTGCTAGTGCTAGTGCCAGGTTCAGGAATTTATGATGTATCTTTTTACCTTTTTTTTTTAAAGCACTCCTAGTATACCCTGGAGTGTCCCAGGCTCTAATGAGATCCCAGTCACAGTCTCTAAAGTGGAGAAGAGGGAGTCCCAGTAATGACTCACAGAGGGACAATCCCAGGCCAGGTGAAGAAATGGGGCATTGGGGGTGTGGCTTCGTGGCGAAAGAACATGGCCGCCTGCTAGAGCTTCTCTGAGGCCCCCTTTCCTGCCCTGTATATCTGCCACACTTATCCGATCCTCCGGTGCCGGATTCGCGTGCCGGAGGTGCAGCGGTGCATTTTGCTGCAATCCTGGGTTTCGACGGACGTCGGAAGGCGGAGATATCCCGCCCGGCGATTGTGGCCTACTGCCTGGAGGAAGCCGGGACCTCGAGTGAGTGCGCCCGCCGTCGTGGATGCCTAGAGTACCGGTGGACCCCCCTCCCCCATTCCCGGGGGGGCCGCAAGCCATTGACACGGCAGTTCATCATCACCCAGTGATGACCTGCATTCTGAGGCGCTGCTCATCTGTGCTTTGCACCACTGCCTGAAAACTGCCCGCTGGGCCTGCTGCGTCGGAGCCGGTCCCGGAGACTGGCCCTGGGGGTCTCAGCCGGTCGCCAGCGGAGAGGTGCTTCTGCGCGCCGAGGCGGGGGAGGTGCCTGACACTGCAGTCCAGCGCCGGTGAGTACGCCTGGGACTGGACTCGTGACCCTCATCGTCTGGGGGCCCCCGCGCCCCCCCCGCAGTGCGGACCGGGACCTAGCGCAAGTGCACCCACTGCTCTTGTTCCTCTGCGCTTCCACGGTATCTGCCACTGGATTGCGGCTCACGCCCTAGACGCCCCCCGCCCCTCACCGGGTGGCCTTTGCTTGTGGTCCCGCGTTTGCGCCCCGGCAAGAGAGATCTGAGCTTGGTGGATCCCCCAGACGCTGCGCAATTGGCCTGCGGTGCGGACGCGGGCCTAACCATGTCTAACCCGAGGGGTACAAAAACATCCCAGCAAAGCAGGCTGGACCGCTACACCTGCCCGAAGGCGGACTTGCCCGAGCGGAAGGGACCTGGTGACACACAACAAGGTGGGGCGGAACATGATCCTTCAGAGCCCACAATGAAAGATCTACTGGCAGCTATCACTGGAGTACGCACATCCATAGATACTCTATCCTCTGAAGTGACACTGATTAGGGCTGACCTCACAAAGCACAGGGAGAAAGTCAAGCAGCTGGAGCTCACCACCACCAGTCTTGTGGAAGACACCTCACAACTACAGACATCAGGGAACTCCAGGCGTTCCGTAAGTTCGCTGAAGACAAGCTGGACGATTACGAGGGGCGCTCGAGACATAATAACATCCGCGTTCTTGGTGTGCCGGAGAAATCGGAGGGTCCCGCTACTGACCTGTTCATCGAAAACCTGATAACGATGAAGCTGCAACCAAAGGGCCTGTCCAAGCTGTTTGTGGTTGAGAGAGCGCACAGAGTACCTGGGGGCCGCCCGAAACCGGGAGCCCCCCGTCCGATATTGGCCCAGCTGTTAAATTACAGAGACAGAGACACAATTCTGCAGGCCGCCAGGGTTGCTCCTCCGATCAAAATAGAAAACTCAGAACTCGCCTTCTTCCCCGACTTTACCCAGGCAGTGCAAATGCATCGACGCTCATTCCTTGATGTCAAACGAAGGCTGCGTGAAAAAGGCCTTAAATACGCTATGCTTTTCCCTGCGCGTCTGCGAGTCGAGTTTGATGGAAAAGCTCGCTTCTTCGACCTACCTGAGTTGGCATCTGACTGGCTGGACGGCTGGAGACCTCACCGGAACGGAGCCCCAGCGGCCACTGAAGCCGACGATCTGCCTTCCTTGAACTGACTCTCGAACATTTCGGACCGTCTGCTCTTCCCAAATGTTGAGCATCACGCACAGCCTTTTGAAGCTTGAGGACGTCGACCTGTAAGCTAATGTATTGAAGTACTTGTCAATCTATCTTTTGACTTACTACTATAAAGTGTACCTAGACCTTGTAACGGTAGGGAAGGGGGCCATCGGGGCGCTAAGGCCTCCCTCACTTTCTTCTTTTAGTAAAACGTTGGGCGACAGGCACTCTGCATTTGGTTATTATGGGCAGTTCTGAGCCCAGAGTGCAGGGGAGCAGGGTGGGGGGTTGTTGGGAGGGGTTGTTGTTCTCTTTTGTTTATTTAGGTTTGCGTTTTCTCGATGGTACAGTCCCTGTTTGTGCAACCAAAAGCCGCGATGCTTCACGAATATGTCAATAGATGTGCAGTGGAACAAAGAAGTTAAAATCCTAAGTTGGAACGTAAACGGGTTGGGGGACAAAATTAAGAGAAGTGTGGTATTGCAATATATTAAGAGACTGTCACCAAACGTTGTATTGCTTCAGGAAACTCACCTTGTGGGTAACACATGCAAGGCTATGCATAGATGGGGATATACAATGGTAGCACACGCAGGTTTCGCGTCTAACTCTAGAGGGGTGGGCATCCTGCAAAAGAAATCATTCCCTCTATCACTTGCGTCCACCTATGTGGATGACCGTGGCAGATATGTCGGGATCACGGGCACTTGGGAGGGCCGAACCATCACCTTCATGTCTATATATGCGCCTCCGGGGCTACAAGCCACAACATTTGCTGACCTGAGCGCTGTGCTGCTAGAGCTACCAGATGGGCACCTAGTGCTCGGCGGTGACTTTAACTCAATAATATCGGGCTCCCTCGACAGGCACCCTCCCCGCAACATCCCCCATACTGCACACTCTTTTTCCAGCTTCCTGGAGGCAATGGGGCTAGTGGACGGATGGAGAACATACAATCCCGACAAGATCCAGCACACCTTCCACTCCGGGGCACACAATAGCTTCTCTCGCCTGGACTATATAGTTGTCCCAGCTTCACAGGTCACAGATCTCCATGAAATCCGGCATCTGGTCAGGGGTATCTCCGACCACTCCCCCCTATGGGTCCACATAGTCCTGGACCGCACACAAGTAGGACGCGTTGCCCCAATCAATCCCTGGTACTTCAAAAACCCCAAAATACGCATAGACCTCAGTAAATCCATAGACAACTACTTCCTGGAGAACGAGCACACCGTAGACTCCCCGCAAGTGCTATGGGAAGCCTTCAAAACGGTGGTTAGGGGCCAGGCCCTCTCCCTAATTGCGGGATCAAAAAAAGACAACATAAAAGACATTTCTGATGTAGAACACGAGATTTACCGTCTTGAACAAGAAGTGAATTTTGACCCTTCACCTGAAACCCTTCACACACTTCGCCTCCGTCAGGCAGAATATCGGGCACTGGTCTCTGACTGCGCCAAAATAATGGGGCAGAACAGGCTGGGCCGCCTCTATGACTGGGGGGATAAGGCTGGAAAACTGATCGCCTGGCTAGATAAAAAAGAACATGCTAGTCGGCTTGTTCCAGAACTTAGAGACTCGGACGGGTCCCCCATAACCGACCCCCAAGACATAGCCAAACAGTTTGCAACGCACTTCCACACAGTATACAGCTCAGTAGCTCCATACACTGAGGTGTATTCCTCGGAACTCCTACGAGATATCTCCCTTCCAACGCTGTCAGCCACTGACCGGGCGTTCATGGATAGTGCCCTCAACACTGACGAAATAGCGACTGCAATCCGAGCGCTCCACTTGGGTAAGGCCCTCGGCCCAAATGGCATCCCGATCGAGCTCTACAAACTCCGTCCAGATAAATTAGCCCCCTATCTGAAATCTATGTTTGAAGATAGCCTTGAACGGGATCGCTGCCCCTAGATCAGAGAATTGCAACCATTGTTACCATTCACAAGGAAGGGAAACCCAAAACGGACTGCGCCTCCTACCGTCTTATCTCATTGCTTAACGCAGAACCTAAAATCCTTGCCAAAGTGCTCGCCACTAGGCTGATTAAGGCAATAGGGGACTTAGTGCACCCTGATCAATCGGGGTTTATGCCAAAGAGGAACACTGCTCTAAATCTGCGTAGAGTGCATGGGGTTTTGGGCAGGGTACCGACCATACGAGAGGATGCAGTCATAGTCTCCCTAGACGCCACTATGGCCTTTGATACGCTTGAGTGGCCCTATCTCTTTGCCGTGCTCACAAAACTGGGATTCGGACCGAACTTTAGCCGGTGGGTACGTTTGCTATACGCCACACCTATGGCGCAAGTAGTTGTGAATAACAAAAAATCTGAGGCCTTCACACTTAGCCGAGGGACCCGGCAGGGATGCCCTCTCTCTCCCTTACTATTCGCTTTGGCCCTCGATCCCCTTGCCGCATGGATCCGTAAAGATGTGAGGATCCGTGGAATGCGATGGTCGGCAGATTGGGAAGACCGTATTTCTTTATACGCGGACGACATCCTCCTATACCTCACGTCCCCTAAAAGGTCCCTCATTGTTGTATTTGACATCCTAGCCGTTTTTGGCAGATACTCTGGGTTTCGTATCAACTGGCAGAAATCTCTCTTATACGTCCTCTGTGGAGACTCTCCTCCTCTTCCTCGGCACTGCCCCATACCAATAGTCTCAGAAGGCTTCAAATACTTAGGTATATTCGTTTCTCTCGATCACTCACTCCGGTATGCTCGTAACCTTGCTCCCCCACTGCAAAGACTTAAAAGTGACATCGCACACTGGAAGGCCCTCCCGCTTTCTCTACTGGGCAAGGCGGCCCTTTTTAAGATGCTGTCCCTACCCCGCTTCCTCTATGCCCTACAGAACTCGGCAAACCATGTCCCGAATTCATATTTTAAAGAAATAGAAGGACTCCAGCGAGACCTTCTCTGGGGTGGGAGGCTGCGTATTGCTCTGCAAAAACTCACGCTCAGCTGGTATGACGGCGGAATCGGACTGCCTGACATTAAAAAGTACTACTGGGCAGCACATCTTATAGCAATAAATCACGGCACTTACGGGTGGCCTGACGACCTGGGGTTCAATATGGACAGATGGCTTCTTCCAAACGGGGCATACACCCGGGCACTGTACTCCAAACCAGACAGATACTCACTTACTGGTCCTACCAACCACACAGTTAAAATTTGGCACTCGGCAACCAAATCGTTAGGCTGGAACAACAAACTGACTCTTGCCACACCTCTGTGGGATTCCCAAAAACTTGGGGACCTGAGAAACTCCAAAGGCTTTGACAAATGGGATCTAATTGGCATTTCCCACATTAGGGACCTCTGGGGCAAAGAGGGCGTGCAACCCTTTGACGCCCTCCAGTGTCGGTATGCACTGGCGGATTCCGAGCGTTTCCGCTACCTGCAAGTCCGACACGCATTGCAAACAGTGCTGCCCCGTGACTCCTCCCCACCAGATTCCACCCCACTGGAGGACAGGCTATTATATGGTTATTTACCTACAAAAGCTATCTCCCTAACTTACCAAAAACTCATTAACAACATGGAGGACCCCCTGCTGTCACTACGAGAAAAGTGGGCCGGGGATGGTATTGAATTAGACGACGAAGACTGGCAAGCGGCGGTCTCCTCCCCCAAAACTGGTGCTATTTCGGCGCGTCTCCGCCTTGTGCAGCTAAAGATACTACATAGAATTTACATAACAGGTCCCCAATTGATACACATGGGTGGTCTGGTGGATGGGTCTTGTAGGAGGGGATGCACCCAACTGGGCACGTTTATGCACATAATATGGCACTGCGAACCGATCCAGGAATACTGGCGTAAGATACACGAAGTAATGAGCGAAACAATGGGAGTCGAAATCAAACCAGAAGCCCCTAGATGCCTCCTCAACGTATGGGAACCCACTGACCTTAACACGTACACTACACAATGGGCCACACTCGGCTACATGATCGCCAAGAGGAACATTGCTCAGCTTTGGGGGGCCTCGCATGCACCCACGATCACTGACTGGGAAAAAGACCTTGATTGGTGTATGCTACGGGAAAAGACAGTGTACATGGCCCGGGCTGCCCCCGAAAATGGTCCACGGTATGGGCCCCTGGAATGAATATCGTGGCAACCTATGTACTCCTCCCCGTACTTTTGACTGTGATGATCCCCCCTCCCCGTGATTTCCAATGCATTATCCTGCAGTATTTGTATGTATATTTGATTTCATTGTACTCCCTACTATTGACTTTTGTGGAACTGTACCTTTTATCGAGTCTGTTCAATAAAAAGATTTATAAAAAGAAATGGGGCATTCTCAGTCTGATAACTGGGGAAGGCAGCACTTCTCCTTGGGTACATTTTGCTCAGGACCACCTGCGTTAAGTAAGTTTAGTGTAAGAAATTAAATTGTATCAATTTAAATCTATCATTGCCAAAGACTGTTCTCACCAGTATGCATGCCTTGTCTCAGGTCTCATATGTGAAATGGCTTGTCAGATTTTTCCTTCAACTCCTTACATGAGGTGTCACTCTTGAGTCTATACATATGTATTATGGTGTGTCACGAAGCACCCAGGTGCAGAATAGCCTCCAACGTCCGCAGGGGTGGAGCGAGAAGAAAAAACAGTCCAGATCTTCCTGACCCTTTTCGCCAGTTTAGCATATTGGAGGAATTAGTGAGGTGCCAACCCAAATATTTGTTGAGCCTCCCAGAATGGGTAAAGGTATCTCCTGGGTAAACATCCCCTATTGTTCCGCAGCCCCCCTCCCTCCATCAAGTTATCATCATTGATCCATAGAGGCAGGCCTCTGTCAAATTGCGATCTCCAAGCACTTGTTTTATGTCCTACTCCCAAATAACTCCGGTGTCTGATAATGTAAGAGTAGACCATCGGGATGTGGGAGTTATTCATTAGATGTACCACCAGAGAGTCCTCCCCATGCATGCCCCTTAGTAATCTCATTTCCCTAGTGACCTCAATGATGTCCATCTGGCCGCATGTTGAAAGTGGGATGCGTAGTACTTTGCTTTCAAGTCCGGGAGTACCAGACTCACTCCCTCCAAATCTTGTTTGAGTAAAGCCAAGGAAACTCTGCTTTACCTACCTGCCCAGGCCCATTTAATAAGGAGACTATCTAACTTTAAACATTGCCTAATGCATTGGGCGGATGGAGGTCTGCAGGGTATAAAGGCATTGTGGCAGTACCACAATCTTTACCGCTGTCACCCAAACACATGACTGAGCGAGGCAGCGCCGGTTCACTGACATAATATCGAGACCACAAATATTGACTTATAGAATTATCAAAACCTAAATATCATTAACAAAAATATCAATACCCTATACTTAATTTGAAAAAGTCCCTAATATAAAAAAATATAGACATCAAAAATATCTAATTTAAGAAATATTGAAAACAAAGCTATCAGAAACAAAAATATTGTGACTTATAGACTATGTAAAAAAATTGAAATAAATAATACCAACTACATAAATATTGTTAAAACAAGTATTATGTAGAAGTAAAAATAAGAAAAACACAAAATTTAAACAAACAAACATGAAAAAAATATATCCCACAACAATAAGTAAAATTTATAAATAAAAATAATATTTTACTTAACCAACATACTACATTTAAATTTAAAATATATAAACATAAAACTCCTCCAAGTTATACATTTCACATATTTACATCCCACTTACATACAACATATATTTATATTTGTTAACAATATTATTTTTTATTTAAAATAAATACATATAACATTAAATAAAATAAAATAAGTTATCTCAAGTACGAGCATCACAAAACATTAATTGCCATTTTCTAAGTAAGGATAAACCAGAAAAAAACAAACAAAAGGAAGCTAAAACAACCAATTCTATGAAACTATACAAAAGTATAACCAATAAAGTAGCTTAATCAATTAAACAAACAATATAAAAGCAACAGTAATTTAACTAAAAATAGCTCAAAAACACCAAACACTTGAAGAGGAGACAATCTGCTGGATTTTCCCTGCAACAGAGAAGCCTTCAACATAAACAATTGTAACACCTGCTTCTCTGAGTATGTAACAATTAAACTTCAAATAGAAACTTATGACTCTTTAACTTGAAGAAAACAATTCCTAGTGAACAATTACTAACAACTGTTTTTACCGTTTATCCTTTTCTACAGATAATTCAACCTTCAACCAAACCAGAGAAGCACACATCAAACACCACAAAAAGGTAAGTATATCTAAAAAGCTGCTTTAAACATTCTAAAACAGCAACAGTTAAGGCTCCGATTAACCTAAACGTACCTAAACATCAAAAATATATGTGTAAAAAATAAAACTAATTTTTCTCTTCCAACAGAAGAAAGCACCTGTTTCAAGAAAAAGTTTCCCAGAAGAGAATACTTCACTAAACAAGATACAAGAACATTTTGAAAAAACCTAAAATGTTTATTCAACTGCATATTAATAAAAAAACATGTATTAATAACTATTTTTCTATATTCATGTTATTACAGTCAATAAAGATTTAGGGCTTCATTATGATGCTGGTCAGACCGTTCCTGTCAGAGGAAGTCGTACCACCGCGGTCTAGTCGAAAGCGGTCATTCCAACCCCCATATTACGATGCATTTGTATACATAGAATTCCAACCGCCACAGTCCTTCCGACTCTGGCAGGAAACTAAAACAGTTGTGGTGTCGGGAAGAATCAATGGAGCCAGTCGGAGAGTGGACCACCTTATGAACCGCTCTCCCAATTACGATGTGCCTTTCAGACTAGCCGACCGTGGCAGTCCAACCACCTCAACTAAGCTGGCGGAAAGGGATGGATATAAGGCCAAAACTCACCTGTGCACAGCTTCTCATGTCTTATGCCAACATGAAGCCCATCACACACTTCCTCCCGCTGTTGTGCCTGCTCGATGATGCCCAAAATTAACACCGTTGTTGATGCAACCGCTGGCCCATGTAAATGGAGTCCTCAGCAAATTACTTTACCGCCTTGGAAAAGCAGGGGCGTAGCTCGGTCAGCATGAGAGGGGGTGTTTGCCAACAATACACAAATATTTGCGCAGGGACATTTTGTCAATAAATACACAAATTATGAGAAGCAGGACATGAGAGGGTAGGAAGGGACAGTAGAAAGAGCGAGTAGTGGCAGTTGTGTAGCAGGGCATGAAGTGGTCTGGGGCCTGCCGGTGCTTAGCACCAGTAGATCAAAAAAGCAGGTGCTGAGACGGGCCCCATTGAACTCTCCATATTTTGTCATCACCCTGAGGGTGAGACATAAATTGAACTCTGCAGCTGTACCACCTTTTACTGAAGCAGATGTAACTGCAAAGAGACTCATAATAGGCAAATCACATTCTCATGTTAGAACTGAAGCATTATCCTACTCCTATGCAATGAAGCCACAGTTGTTGTTGTAATATCTAATACAACTGACTACCATAGGCAAATCCAATGGTTCTGGCATTTTAAGGTGCAATGTAGCTTTTCGTATCAAATATCTGGATGTTGCACAATGACAGAAGTAGTAACATACCATACGTGTGGGACACCATGGCAAACACAGGTGTGCCGCTTATGTGCTGTAAGCCACGCCCTCGTGAGACACCCCCCAGTGCAATCATCCCACTCAAATTCCCATTGTGGAGAACACGAAAAACACAAACACAAAATTCACAACACTATTCACATACATCACAACATTGAATATAGGCCCGGGTGTAAAACTCTGCTCCACTCATTGTGTCGTGTAGTTCCTAGGAATCTCCAGGACCTGTGCATTTTGGATGACCTAAACTGAGGGCTTGGTGTCCAAACCGCTTCCAGACACTCCCACAGGATCTGTCAGCAGTTAGACCAGCTAGCTCTACAGTGCCACTACCATCCCCCTGTATCTTACAGTGGTGTAGGTAGTTTCTTGCAACCACTGAACATGGCAACCCTGATTCCTCAGGGATAGTGGAAAACAGTACAGTACTTTTCGCTCAGACACTCGTGCTCACTTATTCTCAGAAAATACACAGGATAACGATTAGGACATTTCAATAAGTATTTATTGGTCCAGCGACAGTCTTGTGTAAAACATATGTGCTGTGACAATCGGGAGACAGAAGCATACGAAAGAAATTGCTAGTGCTAATATGGTAAACAGTAGATACATTTCTACCATAGTGCTGAGAAGATGAACATATACATTTCAGATAAAGACAGTAGTATTTGCATACTCCTATAATGCGCGCCCTACATAATTGGCCTAAATGTACCTAGCCTAGATATGTAGGTGCAGCATGTATATGTGCATTTGTGTATGTAGCCAAGAATCCCCTGGGGAAGCTCCAACCCCCTCACCCGATGGTAGAGAACGAAGGTCCCCGTCTCTGCTCCAAGGATAACACCCCACAAGGGATTTCAGACTGCTGCGTGTTGAAGATTCAGCATGTAGGACCCCGTGTCAGCTTGGAAGCAATTCTCCTCTAATTTGTAAGGGGGAATGAGGGTCTTACTTACTAGAGTGGACACTCCAGGGTTTCTTCTAGAATCAATATTTTTTTTAAACAATCATAAATGCTTTGAAAACAATCATAAATATTTTTCCAAACAAATGCGATCATGTACAGTAGGCTGTTGGCCAAGGATGAAAAAAGTGGTGACCCTTATACAGAATCAGTATGCAGTGCCTGAGGACATGTTTATGTATGTCAGGTACAGGGATTATGATAGAATACTAAGAGCCTGGTGTCGAAGAGACAGGAGCAAGCTACGAGGTAAAAGGTCACCTGTTTAGAAACGTTATTGTCGTGTGGATGAGACAAAGTATGTAAAAAGGGGGCATACATGACAAGACTATCCTATAGGACATGACAGTGGGGTTTGCGGAAATTGGGCACTCCGCAAATTCCGCCTTTTGGGTGGGAAGCAGAGTTTTTTATGTTCGCGCATTCAAGATTTGTTTTGGCACTCACTCGCGAGCGCATTGATACACTCAGGCCGCTTGCGAGCTTGCATGAGACTTCGCGCTCACTCGCTCCGCTAGCAAGCTCCTGGGAGACTTCACGCTCACTCGCATGGCTTCTGGCCGCGACAAAGCCAATGTAGTGTTGATCACAATCACAAACGGAACGCTTGAGCAGCTTTTGTGCTTGAGAACCAGCTGAGAGGCTTTTTGAGTGGATTATCTTCTCCAACTGGCCGTTGGAGTTGGTTTTTTTTGTGCAAGAAACCTTTTTTTAACTTATTTTTTCTAACAGGAAGGAAGTGTCCCAGAGACTCCAACTTCTTCTTCCTGTCCAGCAGGCTCCTCCCAGTGCTTTGTCCATCTCCTAGTCACATTTCATTGGGATTTGGAGCTGGAAGGCTCACGCTCCTTGTCTTCTGCATATATACCATTGGATTTAAGGACTTTGTATTTGAGATTTCACAAGTAACCTGAAAAACTGGTGTATAAGGGTGTTGTTTGTTTGATTGATGGCATGCACCAGGATCTATTTGTACTTTTATTCAATATAAAAATGTATTGTGGTGGGTGGCCTATAGTTTCAGTAGGGGCCTAGTTATTTTTTGCATGCAATTTTTGTTCTTTTATAAAGGAAAAATGTTGCACAGTTCACTATATTTTCTCCATGATTTTTAATAAATTTGCAATATTCATTTAATTTACTATGTGGCCTACTCTGCCAATGGGCCTTCCAGCCAGTAGGCCCAGTAGTGGTTATTGAATGCATGAAACAACTATCACTACTGTGATTTCGTTGAATTTAAACATCATTTAGGCCATGGATGGCATTGGATTAAATGACAAAATGTGGGTTTTTTTGGGGGTATTTCACGTTTTTGTTCTGCAAACAGTGTATAGGTGGGTTAATTAAATGTGATGCCTTTGGAGGATGTGTGTTGTTGTAAAATTTCTTAGCCCAGTTAATTTTGGTTTATGATATTGCTGAATAAATGCTCCTTTTTTGTGTTACCATGCCCCCTTTGTCTGGCCAGTGTGTGAGTGAGTTTGCTATAGGCCACCATTTGTGTTGGTTTCCCATGCCATGTGGCCAGGGGCCATTTTTAGGTCGAGCATTCGCGACCTCTTGCATATACTTTAGTATATACTTATATGTGTATGTACTTTGTGGGCTCTGGAGATCAGCCCTAGGACTTGTCAGCTTCCGCTTAGGGACTTTTTTTTCTGTTCAACTGCCTCTATTTAACTGTCTTGATAGAAATCGACCAGCAGTGTTTAGTAAAATACCAAAATTGCTTTCTGCTTAGGGGCTTTCTGTTTTTTTATTTTTCTGGCAACTGTCTCTATTTAACTTTCTTGATAGAAAACAACCAGCAGAGGTCACTAAAATACCAGAATCACTTTAGCATTCTCTAGATTCCAGTCCATAGAAATTGTCTTCCACGAGCACCCGTAGACAATAATATTTTTTTCAAATCTTGTATTTTCAGTGAAGGCCCTGATTTTATATTAAAAACAGAGCTTTGGACTATACCATTTCCCGCTGAAAGGCAATATTTCTCTCCATGTGTTCCCATACCTGGTGTGTCACGCAGTTTGGTGCTTATTTTCCCTCCATGTTAAAGAACAGTAGATGTTTCAGCACCCAGGCTTATGTGCTGCATAGCTAAATACATATAAGGTCCCAAAGGCGAGACCGATTGCATTGCAAATGCTTGTTTTGTATAGTTAATGTCCATAAGCCTGTATGTGTTCTTTGTTTTCCATGCCTCCTGCTCATTGTTTGACCATGTGGCTAGTGGCCATTTTGAGTAGGCAGCCAGTGTGCTTTTGCCAAAAGCCTGCATGTGTTATTTGTTGTGGCCATGCCTCCTTGCTGGTTGTTGTTGCTGTTGTGACCATGTGGCTGGCGGCCATTTTGTGTAGCCAACCAGTGTTCTTTTGCCATACGCCTTCATATGTTCTTTGTTTTCCAGACCTCTTGCTTGTTGTTGGGACCATGTGGCTGGCACCGTTTTTGTGTAGGAAGCCAGTGTGCTTTTACCATAGGCCTTCATGTGTTCTTTGTTGTGGCAATGCCTCCTTGCTCGTTGTTGTTGTGACCATGTGGCTGGTGGCCATTTTTTTGTAGGCAGGCAGTGTGCTTTTCCCATAGGCCTGCATGCGTTCTTTGTTCCCTATCCTTTGTTGCTCAGTGTTGTTGTTGATCATGTGGCACTAGTTGGCAGCCATTTTGTGCATCCAACCTGCGTGCCTTTGCCATAGGTATCAGTTTAATATTATGCTTGAGGATAATTTAACTTATTGTTAATTTGTTTAACATTTTTTAATTATATTTTTATTTTTTTATTTTAATGTTTTGTAATTTTTTTATTTTCTTCTTTTATATTCTTTTTTTTAAAATTACTTTAGTATAAATTATTTTTTTCTGCTTTGCCTCGGTCGATCCATCATCCATCCATCCATCCATTGATCCACCATAAGCGCACAGCCGTGCAACAGCATTCAGTTTTATAGGTATATAATTAAATTTCCTGCTTATGGACACCCTGGCTGAGGCGCACTTTTGGCTCTAGCATCATTCATTTTTTAAAAGATTAGTTATCCAAGTACCCATTTAGTTCCCTGAGTGCCAGAGGTGTCTCCTTTAGAATATATTGAACATAAAGGAACGAGCTCTATCATTTTGTATATTGTGTGTCATATTCTGATGGGCAATTATGGTATGGTGGAGTTGTTTTACTTCAAAGTGGCTACCTAAGTTAACAAAACAGCCACACTAATATTGCCTTTGCCTGTACTAATTCAAACTGCAAATAATGCCACGTTTCACACTAAATGGTTTTCTTGCTTGTTTGATTTTAGGTGCACAAGAGAGGAGACATCACCTGCAGTACTGCCAACAGATGGCTGTACAGTCACACATCAGTTCTCAAATAGCTTCCGCTTGAGCATCTTGGTGCAAGTGCCAACTGAGAGCTTTAAGATGGCCCCAAAGAAAGATGCTGCCAAGGAAATGGCCAGTGAGAAGAAGCAACTTTCCACTACTGGCATGCTGGTTAGAACCTCTTTTGGCAAACTTGTGCCTGCTGCACCAGCATCTAGGAAGGAAGCTGAGAACAGCACTCCTGCATCAACAGCACTATTCCAAATTAAGCCCAGGACCATATCTGTCAGTGAGGCAGCCACTGCAATCATGTCTATGCCGATGAGTAGCGACATTGAATTGGATCTGTCCCTTTTGCAAAGTAGTACACAATCGTTTCAGGAAACAGAGCAAAGTTGACGGCAGCTGCAGCCAGCAATTGTACATTTTCCGGTTATTGGAGCAGAACAGGAGGTTGAGTTTCCTTCCGAGGAAGAACCTCCTCTTTTAGAATCATTGGCTTTCAGATGTCCAGCAAGGAAAAGGAAAGGTACTACTCCACCATCTTCTCCAAGCAGCACTTCTGATTATGTTGATAGGGACATGGAGTGGACCCAAGCAGAGTCCAGGAGACAACAGCAGAGGCAAGGGAAAACAAAGTTTTCTGAAACACTTAGACTTACAGAAAGGGATGATGATGACAAGGCAGTCATTGTGAAAGGTGACACATAGGAGTCTGACATTGCTATTCATCCTAGTGCAAGGGATGTGGCACAGGAAGCACCACCGGTTCCCACATTTGCAAAGCCCCAGCGGAGACCCTCACCAACCCCTACCTCAGGAGAAGCAGAGAGGCAATCAATGACACGCCCATCTACCTCAACCAGTTCTTCTTCGGCCATTGGCAGTGGCACAGTAAAAAAAGTGCTTCTCCCCAGTTTGGGACTTTTTAAAGGTTAGCAAAGAGGAGGAGCACATTGCAGTATGCAGCATTTGTCACACAAATCTTTGTAGAGGTAAGCCTTGTACAAATTATGGTACTGGAGGCAAAACGACCCATATGAAAAAACACTACACAATCAAGTGGGAGAAGCACCTTAAAACAATTGCTGAATTTGGTGGTGAGGAGAGCTAAGCAACATCAGCTCCAAGTCCAAACATGGAGGAAGGTAATGATGAGGAAGAAGAGGGTGGCAACTTCTTGCAAAGCAGCCCTGACCCTAGCAGTGCTCCAGCTGATTTACCCACCTCTGCAACTTCACAAAGGCACGAGATTCGGAGTGAGATGAGACCCCACTGCATACAGCGACTGACCCACCACGATGCACATTGAATCTACCACCACCATCTACTTCTCAAAAGAGGCCTGTGTCAATGGCCCCAGAAAAGAAGAAAATCCAGGCTACTATTACGGGCATATTTAGGCAGGAGGGGACCTACGAGTGGAACCACCTAGCTACACGTTTGTACAATGAGAAGCTGGCAAACATTTTAGCGATGTACCTCCTCCCTTTTTAGGTCGAGCCTATACAGCGCTTGCGCTATTAGGTGATCTGTTGTCTATACTTTGTGGGGTCTGACTCCTCCCACACTTAGGATTGGCTGTTGTGTGTGTCCTTTCAAAAACGTAGCCTGCAAATAGCTAATGGTGGTTGCATGTCCCACCTTTTTCTAAAAGTTTCCTCCCATGGAGTATTGCTGCAGGAGCGAGCAGAAGCGAGCACGGTGGCAGCTGCTGCTGCGGGACACACGCTTTACTCCGCCATCTCTCCTCTTCAGAAGTATGTATTTCTGTGGGCGGAACACCAGCATTCGTTTAGGACTTGTGCCCCGTGTTTCTTTGAAAAGAAGGAAGTATGTTTTGTTGGAAATATGTCCCCAGTTTGCCAATATCCAACATAGGTCTCGTTGCGATGGTACTGTACACCTGTATATGATAGATATCAAATTGGTGGAATGACGCCAGTGCTCTTTTGTCCATTTTCAGTTTTAATTAAACAATTTATGCATGCAAGCACGCGCAGTTCCCTTTGTGATGCTCCTAACTCCGATCAGATTCTGCTGCGTCTCTTGGGTAAGTCGTGTTAACACCGGGGAGGAGAGAGTGAATGCCCGTCAGGGATAGGGTACTCTGCTGATGTATTCAGATCTACATGCGCCAGTCTCCATTAACTAATACCTCTTGCTTTCGTAGATAAATAATGCTCCTTTGACAGGGCCGGCTGCTGGCATGGGCGAGCAGCGCCTAGGCCCAGGGGGTCAAGCTTCAGCTGGGCGAAAAGAACTGTCTCCATTAAGGTCCGGCAAACAGCAGGAACCCTCTTCCTTTACTCCAGTGATTTTTTTTTAAAGTGCTACTAATGGTTTTTAATGTGCCGCAGTTGCTGTTTTAGTACCCTATCAGCCCTTTACCTTCCCTTCCGCACCCATCTATCTCTAACCCGATGTGGACACACATCAACTCCCCCTCCCTAACCCGGCAGGTGAACCGGAGAAGATGCGTGTTTAGAGGCAAGTTGCTGATCTGATGTAACCAGCTGGAGTCTGGCCGGTAAAAAGCGTCTGTTGTCACATTTTTTTCACCAGCAGTAGCAAGGGCAGCAAATATCTTTCCGCCCCGGGCGCTACTGGAGCAAGGGCCTGCTCATAACACTACAGCATGTTTATTTATACCACAGCACAACTGCCTCGAGCTTTATGGAACCGTTTGCTGCTATGACTAGAGGGCATTCCTCAAACAGCACCTTCATTGGAGTGAAAACACGATGTACGGTCTGTAGGTCATTTGACTTTTTCTATAGTAACCCAGGCCTTTATCTTTTCCAGCTTCCACCGAGATCATTTTGCTCACCATCCTAGGTATAGGGGGATTGTGGGGACACATAACTCTAGTTTAGGGGGAGTCTCACGAATTTGGACTAATTTGAGTTTCCACGTGGTAAATCAGTAGTCGTATTTTCCTACATGCCAACATTTTACAACCGGGAAGTTTTAAAAAAGAAAATCAGGGGAATGTTTTTCCCCGTTGACATATGTTGAACAAGATGCAGTTTTAGACAGGAAGATGGTAAAATAAAAGCATTTTTGGCTTAAATAAACGGGAGTCTCCCACGTGAATTGGCCCTGTTGGCAGGTATATAGGGGCAGATTTACTTTTCCTGGCGCATCCCTGCTGATTTGGAGGGATGCGCCAGGAAAGATGCGTGACGCAAGTTTACCCTTGCGCCACCACAGATGCGCCGCATTTACAATGCGGCGCATCATGGCGCAAAGATAAACAGATACGTGTCGCATCTGCCGGCGTAAAGTTGGCGCAGTGCTGGAGTTGTGTCGCGGGCGCGACGCAACTCCAGCACTGTTCCAACCTGGCCTATCCTCAACATGGTGCGTCACGCCTTACGCCTGCTTCAAGCAGGCGTAAGGTTTTGACGCAGCGGGTCGGAAAAGTGACTGAGTGAAATCTTGTAGATTTCACTCAGGCACTTTTCCGAGGCATTCCTGCACCGGAACGCCCACCCTGCGCCGGAACGCCCACGTGAAACCTGACGCAGGTTTCATGTGGCGCAGGGCTTTACAATTGACGCATCTCCCTAGATGCGTCACGTTGTAAATCCCCCGCAGCATGGCGCTAGCTTCACGCCGCCGCTGCGTCACAGAAGTGACGCAAAGGCGGCGCAAAAGTGGCACACGGGCCTTGTAAATCTGCCCCATAGTTTAGAGTAAGCCCTCCTTCTGTGCCAGAATACCCTTGTTTGAACATTGGCACGTAGAGCAACTAGTGACTTATAATTTCAATTGTTTCATAATTCTTGCATTTTGGCTTAGAATTCAGAGACTAAAACTATTTTTGGGAAGAAAAGAGAACGATTCTAGGTTGCATTTGAGAACAGCTTTGAAGAGTTAACTGAAGAGCTTAGTGTTGTAGCATATTTTAGAAACCATAAGGGTAAATGATCTAAATGTTGTAAATGGAGCAGAAAGGTCAGATGTACTAGGTGCATAAGAGTTCATTTATGATTTAAGACGAGAAATTATGGAAGTTATGATTTGGTGAGCTAGTGAAAACTTGGTAAAAACAAGATAGTGAATGTAAAGTATTAGTACTTCAGGAATTGCAGTGGTTGCCTGGTACATCACGCCCCACAAGTAGAGGACTCGTCATCGTTCTTCTGTTAGATGACTAGCCTGGGAGTGTTAAGTGACCACTCAATGATCCACACCCAAAACTATGGCACTATCGGCAACTATACTACTCACTCGTACAGTTCATCCAGAGTAAATTGTAGGAATCAGAATGTTGGTGCAACACATGAATGTTCAGAAAGCTACCTAAATCAGCAATTCATGAAAAAACATAAAGAACATTACTTACTGTGATGTATTAGTAAACATACTGTGCCTACTAGAAGGGGGCAAAAAAGGATTACACAACTATACTTTTTTTTTCTTGAAGTATCAAAAAGTTGAATGATGGGTTCCGGAGTAGTGTGTTAGTCGCCGAAAAAGCACTTCAATACCTCATGAGGGGTAGCAAGCACTATATAAATGCAAACCTTTTTCCCTTTTCTATCCCTCCGCTATCCTTCTCAATCCAAATAACTGACATAACGTATCCACCACTCAAATTACTTTCATATTTCACTATACTAATTCACCACTAATCCTTTATGGGTTCCGAAGTAGCATGATACTCGCCGAAAAAGCGCTTCATCACCCCATCAAGGGTAGCAAGTGCTATATAAATGCAAACCTTTTTCCCTCTTCTATCCCTCCACTATCCTACTCAATCCAAATAACCGACTAACATATCCACCACTCAAATTACTTTTATATTTCACTATACTAATTCACCACTAATCCTTTATGGGTTCCGAAGTAGCGTGCTACTCGCCGAAAAAGTGCTTCATCACCCCATCAAGGGTAGCAAGTGCTATATATAACCAAACCTTTTTCCCTCTACTATCCCTCCACTATCCTTCTCAAGCCAAATAACTGACTAACATATCCACCACGCAAATTACTTTCATATTTCACTATACTAATTCACCAATAATCCTTTATGGGTTCCGAAGTAGCGTGCTTCTCGCCGAAAAAGCACTTCATCACCCCATCAAGGATAGCAAGCGCTATATAAATGCAAACAGTTTTCCCTCTTCTATTCCTCCACTTTCCTTCTAAATCTAAGTAACTGACTAAGATATCTACCACTTAAATCACTTTCATATTTCACTATACTAATTCACCACAAACCCTTTATGGGTTCTGGAGTAGCATGCTACTCGCCGAAAAAGCGCTTTGACACCTTGTCAGGGGTAGTAAGCGCTTTATAAATGCAATTACAATACAATACAATACAATGTATGCAGCCAAAGTGTTGCAATCTCCTTGAAGATGTCTTTCGGTGCATGACACCGCCTATATTTTTGTACTCATAGTTACTCATATAAAGCTACAAGCGAAGCCTCACCGGGAGCATAATGGTTTTTTCTTTCTTCCCCTCCACCTCCCATCGGCCCAACTTCCAGTTCAATCAAAGATTGACAAACTCATCATTCCATGTTGCATCGTTCTCTCTAGGCTGGACAGGGAAACACGAGGAAGATGGTTGTCAGTCATGGAACAGGTATAGAGTTGAGATATTCTTTACATGTTTGCACCGTGAAAAGCAAAAGCACGTGACGTGTGAGAACAGGTAGAAGAACATAGACAAGCAATGTGGAATTCCAGAGTGTAGGTTGGAAGTGATGACAGTCTGCATGTGTGAGACTAGATATAACAAAAGAGGCATAGTGGATAGGCTGTTACACTGTCCTCACTCTCCTTTTAAACAACACGGTAGCACACCATTAATCAGCATAGGACCCCATTATTACATATATTTAATACAATGGCCTGAGCCACCTTTCAGTGTCCAGCTGCTCCACTTTCCACACTTCCCTCATCAATGTGACAGAAATATTTAGCTGGAACAGCCCAAGAACAGAACACAAACCCTATAGCAGTCTTAAATATAAAGTGAGGGGAAAAACGTCGGAATACACCAGAGAAGTGGTAGCACAATGCCATAAGTGAGGAATCAAGCAAATTACATCACAGGTGAGAAATGAGTGCAGCAAAGACGAGACAATAAATGTCTGAAGCCGTGCAATCCATGGCCGAGGACAGAGCACATACACCGGAGGAGTAAGGGCATCTAAGACATAGGTGAGAACATTGAATCTTTTTTGTAGTGAGGTGTTGGGGAATTTATGCCACGGTGATGTAAAGGCACCACCAAGAAGTGAACAGTCAAAACAAGTTTTTTTTGTAGTACGCAGTTCCATGGTGATCTCTTTGCCTCCATTGGTGTAACTGACACAGAAGGGCCGATTCCGATTCGGGCCAGAAATCTCTCCGACCGAGCCGGACCCGGAGAGATTTCCGACCGAATCGGACTCTGGCAGTCCGACCGAACGAGTACGATGCGCACGCATGCCATCGGACTCGAGTCGGTCAGACTCCCATTGAAGTCAATGGGAGCCGGTCGTACAACGCGTACGCGGGCTCCCATTGACTCAATGGGTGCGAGGCGGACAAGGGCGCCCCTACAGCAGGTACGCGTCGATGCGCATCGCGGCATACATGCACAGGTAGGGGGACCCATGGGTCCCCCTGTGTGCGACTCCGCGCGCCTACGCGTACAGGGGGATCCGACGCGGACCCCCAAAGTCCGGCTCCGACAGCTTTTTCGAGCCGGACGGCGCGAGTCGATCGGACTGCTCGCGGCGCGCATCGTACTTACCCGGCCGGGAAACGTCTCCATAGCGCGGTGCGAGTCGTGTCCATGCGAGTCGGTCGGAGCGTGTTGAAGCCGCGTTCGAGTCGGTCGGAGATTTCGCGGGTGCCTGCATCGTACTCGCTCGGCCGGACCCGCGTACGATTCGGTCGGGAAACAGGGCTCCGAATCGGATCCGGTAAATCCAAATCCGATTCGGAGCCCTACCGGCCGAGATCGGAATCGGCCCCAGAATGTCAACACGACTGCAGGAAAGTATTATCACGTAATGCACTGATGACATCGATGCCACTCCCTAAAGAAGTTAGAAAACAGACGAGTAAGGCAAAAGCCTCATGAAACCTGATTAAACACATATGTTTATTTTATTATAATTTATAGACTTTAACATAGTCTGAGGGCTGTTTGGGACAGGAGCCGGTTTATAAGGAGAAGTGGAGGGTTTATCATTCACCAAGTGGAGCCTGTTTTTGGAGAAGGAAGACCAAAATCTAATTGAACAACTGTGGTTTCATTTCTTTCCTGAATTAACTCTCCTCCTCACATCCAGCCTCGTCTTGTAGCCCAATTTGTCCACTTTAATCCCTCTCCTCTTTTCTCTCTACACCAGCTCTCCTCTATTGGACACAGTAGAGCACCGGGCAGTATCACCTGCTCTCACTCGCAGCATAAGTGAGGCCTCCATCTCAGAGGCCAGCGCATGCTTGAATGTGGTGTCACAGACTCCGTATCTACAGAGAAGATGTGTTACTTTAGAAAGAATTTCAAGTTTGGAAAGCAACGTAACTTTTATAGTTTTGAAACGCTTAACTGGTGTCTGTTTTGTTTAATTTATGCTGCAAAGACGTGGGCTATAAGTACCTGTGCAAGGGGCTGCTGTGGAGGTAGGGCGCCCCCCCCATGACACCCTCCACCGTGCTTTTATCTTTCCTTTTTATTGCATCTCTGTAACTATAGATTTTCCAGCCAGATTCCGACCTGTCCCGAGGGTCAGAAACATAATGAACAGCGCACCATATAAAATACAAGTTGTTAGACCATCACACTTTAATTATACTTCCAATCCAAATATACAGTGTGGGGATCATGTGTCGGCCTCACTGAGGCACTGAGGTTGTATACTAGGTGCACTCTGCAGGTCTCTCGAATGTTACTTCATACCGCCCCAGTAGTAGCACGTCAGCTCTGTGTCAAATTATGACGTAGTGTGCACGTGCTACTTTCACCCACCATTTGTGCGCACCACTCATTACTTTTTAGGTTGAGCCTGGGCAGCGCATGCGCTGCTCTGCGGCTTGCTGTATTGGAGTATGGAATTGAAGCCCCACCCACTCTCTGCCCATATTAGTCATTGGCTTGTGTCATTGCTCTTCGTAAATGCTGGCTTCTGATTCGTTAATAGAATTGTTAGTCCCTCCTTGTCTTCATTTGTAACCTCCCATGAGGACTGGCCCTTTTACCTCGGTTGTTACACGGTACGTCTTTTTTAGTCTGTAAGCACTATTTTCTTTATTGAGTTTCTTCTACTGCAGGCACGACATGCTTTCCTGCCACATTCAGCATGCCATGCGTGCTTTCACTTTCCGAGCAGCCCGGGACAATGACGGCCGCTTTTTGAATAGGTCTCACATTTACAAGAGTTTGAGCTATTGGCATTGTAAATGACAATGCCTTTTATTTATGTGTTAATTAGCAAAACAGATAAATAAAAGGCATTGACATTTACAATGCCAATAGCTTAAACTCTTGGAAATGTGAGACCTATTGCATTGCAAATGCTTGTTCTTTTGTGGAAGGAGTGGAATACTTAAAATTTGTGGCAGCCATCTGACCGAAATGGAAGTATCAAGTCCGATCTATTTTGCCAGAGTTGCTGTTCCAGTGCTGCATCACAATGTGCTGCAGTTGGTTGGACAAGCTTTGCAGCAAAGTGTTGTTCTCACTATCCACCTGATGATAGACATGTGGACCTGTTGCCAGGTGACTGATTACATGTGCATCACTGCACACTGGACCTCTTTTGCGGGGCCAAAGCAAAATATATCTGCATGACTTGGCCCTGAAGTAAGTTAAGAATGTTCGGCGGCATGCAACAGTGGCCATGTTTGCCATGGAGAAATCACATACAGCTGTAAACATCTTGGAGGACTTTAACAGCAAAGTCTATAAATGCCTGCAACCCAGAGGTCCCAGAATTGTATTTGTTGCCACAGACAATGGCAATAACATAGTGAAGGCCATGTGAGATGGAGGCTATTTCAGGGTCCTGTGTTTGGCTCATTGCATCAACATGGTGGTGCAAGACATTCTCAAAAAGAAGACATAGCAACATACTGACCACCTGCAGAAGAATCTGTACTCATTTCAGCCATTCTTTTAAAGCCCGGAAGCAGTTGCAGATTATTCAGCGTAATATTAGAGCACCAGTTAAGCCCTGATACAGAAGGTGCCAACATGTTGGAACTTGACCTATTACATGTTGCAACGTGTGTTCGAGCTGTACAAACAGATCAATGACTATGTCATTCAGAAAGGAGATGATGCAGTTGGGAAAGCTACCACCATGGATGTGGACAAATGGGGCTTAGTCAAATGCCTGACACAGATGCTACTCCCTTTTGAGGTTTTCACATGGGAAGTTAGCAAAGAGGACAGTACGATGGGCCAAGCTATCCAGTTGTTGCATCTCCTACAAGACCAGGTAAAGAAGGTATCTGAAAGGTTAGCCCCCACAGGTATGAATGAAAACACAGAAGCACATTCCATGGTTGACAGATTAATCCTTTGCTTGGCTTGTAATTCAAGGATGCAACATGACATCATCGCATCCAAAGAGTACATCTGTGTCACACTACTTGATCCACGGTACAAAACATTTTTGCCCATTTTCAGTCAGTTTTTCAAAGGGGATGTTTCAAAATACAATAGGTGAATTTTAGAGCAAGCCTGAGACCTGGAAGTAGAATGGCTTGAACTTAGAGTCCCACCTCGCAGTTCTGGGGTGCCACCTTCAAATTCCAGAGAGGGCAGTCTTGTCTAACAGCAGCCAACAACACCATTTACCAGAACACCGGCAACAACAGTAACAGAAGGACCAGACCTAACCTCTGCATTTTATTGGTTTTAATTGGCGGGCTTAAGTCTAGTGCAGAGGTGATGGCAATACAGGTTGAGCAAGTGGCAGCACCAATGACCGTCCACAGGATGTTCCAGGAGTATCTGGATGATCCAAAAGAGGCTTATGTGTATCAAAATCCATTGATGTATTGGCATGGGAAGATGCGCCAATCGCCAGAGCTTAGCAGGCTGACAATAACGTATCTGGCTTGTCCTGTTCCCAGTGTGACTGCTGAGCATGTGTTCAGTGCACCTGGTACCGTTGTCACAGGGAGAAGGACCAAGCTCTAACCTCAAAATGTGGGGAGATTGACTATGCTCAAAATGAACCAACATTTTATACCACACACTTGCACCGTTCCTGAAACAGCACAGGAGGAGGATGATGATTGGTCAGAAATTGAATCAAGTGTGTTAGCTGATCAACTTCTGGGTGAACCACCTGAATTTAAGGACAAACTCTCCTTACCAGGCTAAATATGACAGTGCCCTTATAGAACTTTTTAATTATTTCTAGTTCAACTTCTATTTTTGTAAAAAAAAAAAGTAGCTAGTGGAACATATTTTTTTTTTGTGTGTTAGATATATGCTGTCCCCCCATTTTTTAGTCACATATATTGCCGGATTGCATGTGGACCAGTGTGCATTGAAGAAGCCTCCACAATTTCTTCATGACATTGGAGACGATGCCGGCCCCCTTGCACGCCTATTGCCTATCCCTTTTAGCATCACTTAGCACTAGCAGGTCTGCCCCAGAAGATTGGTGATTTATAAGAGTGCCAATACCAAATTCCAATGTGTTGCCTGCATCAAAGATGAATACCTAATTCCTAAACTACTACCTGTACTTGGATTGAAAGAGATAACTAGAACCACTGCAATGGTGAGTGAGTGATTGTGTGAGTGATGATGATTGATGATTCATCATGTGGTGGCTGACAGTGAGGGAGGCTTATTAAACTGTAATGAAGGAACTTTCTTGAGATGAATGATTTGAAATGTTTGGGGCTAAGTGATGGGTGATAATTTTTTCCCTTGAGGTGATTAGACTTCACAAACTTAATTAGCGAAAATTAATTAACTTGTATGGTCCACTCCTGTGATCCTTCTGTTTTTTTCATCATCTAGGAGGGCTGCCCGAGAGAATCATTTGATTTACAAGACTGCCAAATTCCAATCTGCTGCTTGCATCAAAGGGGAGATAGTGTGCTTACCACCGTGCTTGGATAGGAACAGGTAACCATTGCACCAATGAGTGATCTGATTATCGAGTGATTGTGAGTGATGATTGATTATTCATGTGGTGGCTGACAGTGAGGGAGGGTGTCTGTTGGACTGTAATGCGGGAACTTTCTTGAGATTATTGTTTTGCAATGTTTGTGGCCTGAGTGATTGGTGATCATTATTTCCCTGAAGGTGATTGGTCCTTTCAAGCTTAGCAGTTTACTTGCAGAGTCCTCTCCTTTTTTCTGTTTCTTCAGAGATCAGAAAAGTCACTTTAGTTAACAAACAAAACCTATGCAAAATACTGCAATTCTTTTTCTCTACTTGTTCTTCAACACCAATGCACTCCACGTCTATGTTATTTGGGTCATCATGATGGCTGGTCTGGGACCGAGTTACTCGGAGTCAGGAAGAGGATGGAAAAACTCAAGGCGGGAGCTGCAAGACTACCTCATCAACAGCTAGAAGCATGAAGTTATTGACTCCAGTTCAGAGGTAAACCAAGAGTCTGAGGCCTAGTATTCAGCTATGTGGAATGGAAAGAGGTGCATTTATATGTGAAGTGCTGCTCAGCGTGTGTGTGTGTGTGTTGCTCTTGTGGTAAAGTGAAACTCTGAGTCGCCCTCTTTTTTTCTGCCTCTGAGTCTTCTTGATACACTCCTCATGAAGCTTGACTTCCTTCTGTCCTTCTCCTTGACTCTAAAATACAGTTTCTGTTTTACAATCCATAGGGCTTCTAGTCTCCTGCACGAATGAAAGGAGAAAGATGAGCTCAATACTCCTGCTTAATTACCGGACCAGTCCAGACAGACACCGAAGAGTGATGAACATTCCAGAGGAGAATGCAAATGCACCACCTAATTTTGCAATACAGTTTCATTTTTCTTTTAACAATCGTATTTGGATTACTGGGAGGGTGTGTTCACTCTAAACATAGAAGACAGAACATTTAGATATCTGATCACTTAGGTATCGGGGGCAGAAGGACTGTTTGTAATGCATTTAACTATACTGTATCATACTCATTCCTTTGTTTCCTTCCACAACAGATTGATGACGAATGATGTGCTGCTCATTGCTTAGATAAATACTGTCCTTGTATAGTGTTTGTCTTTGTCAAACCTTTCCCCAAATCCCCTTTTCCATCCATTCATCAACCCCTAACCCTCTTACCCCGGGCTGTGTGATTTATTGAGGTGTGGATTCATTTACACTATCAATGGAGCACAGACTTGGTGGGGCGGATGTGGTGAAAGCAACATCAACTTACTGCAGGATCTTCTAAGCAATAGCCCACACTGGCCCCATTTACCCACCTGTGCTTGAAAAGTAATCCATATTTAGATATAGAATGAAGAACATCAGTCGTCAGCATCATCATTCAGGCCTTGCATTGCATAACCGTAAACGCCTAACCTAAGCTTGTCCACTCCAGACTTTGAGTCCATAATTTTTGACTCGAGGATTTTGTATGTTACTACTAGCTACCCATTAGTCAAAAATGACTACTATTGCTATTTTTTGTTATTTTATCAATATCAGAAATTCTTGTGTCATAATGTAGCACTCTGGTGTCAATTCTTTATAAAGCTTTGATATAACTGTGCCTGCACACATGTTTCAATGGAGATGGGGACTGGTCTGGAAGTTGGAGCGTGAAAGGAATCCAGGAATCCAGGAGACCATGGGCCCAGGAGTTGGATGAAGCACAGGGCCAGGACGCATTACTATCTCTACTCTGAACACATGGGCCGGTGGCATAGGCGGTTGGTTGTTGTTTGTCCTGTTTTGTCCTACACCACACTGTTGCTGACGCAATAGTTGGCCGCCCTATGACTTTGTCCCATACTAGTTCTTGCCAGCCCGCTTGCCCCCCACCACTGCATCCGGTCTGCTCGCGGGCAGAAATGGGTGTGCGGAAGGGCGGTGGTAATGGAGTGCAAAGTGCTCAGTGCACAGAGTGACGAGAGCTCAGGATTGTTCTTAAGTGTTTTCTGCATTTTGTGCTGAAATTTACTCTATCATACACATAACAGTTTCTGGCAGATTCTGGCAACCAGTTCTTTTTCTGACAAAATCTGGCAAAAACTCAATCTGGCTCTATCCATCTACCAGCTATGTTCGGCTGTCTGACTGTCTGCTTTTTCATGCCAGTGCACTACTTCTATCTTCTATCGTGTGGTTAGAGGCGGCGGCTTCTGTTTGACCGGGGGAAGGTAAGTAGATAATCATTAACAGCATCTCTTGGTGCATTATTGTGCATCTACTATTGTTCCCTGGCAGTGACCTTGACTGACTTTATACCTTGTATATCCTACACCACACGGAGGTGTTTAGAGTGGCCATTTGTTGTTTAATCTATCTACACCCATATATAAGTATATGAGCATGGGGTAGCGCAAAATGGAAAAAATAGATCGTGAACAGGACAGTGCACATTCTCCATCCGGTAGCAACCTCAGGAGTAACACCAGGAACTATACCACTTTGGAGGCTTTCCTGGTGCGAGCTGTGAATGTCATCACAAGAGAGATAGACTTAGTAGAGAGGAGCCTATCATTGGATATGGAATTTAGGAAGCATCCTCCTCTGCTACCAACAAAACCTTGTGAGGAGACTAGCCCAAGCAAATGATCAAGTCTAAACCCAGGGGGATCTGTTATTCCATCGAGCTCTGATCCTATTGGAATAGACTCTATACCAGACCCAGATAGGGCAGATAGGGCATCACAGATATATATTGTCCAGAATTTGTCCACCAGCTCTGGTGAAGTGGTTGAAAAGAAAATACTGAAGCAGACAACTAATGAGCAGGCCCAAAAAGTAAGAACTTATGCTCGTCCCCATACACAATCGAGTATAAAGGCGAACCCGGCTATGACGGCCGTAGGGCCAGTGATAGCATCGATCTTTCTTGGTGACATGGCTGCTAATGTGGTTTGTGGTGAGGTCCTTGTTGAAGTTGAACGGATAGTGAAAGCTGCAATTTTCCCACAAGTAGATAGAATCAGTGGTTTAGAAGATTCTTGTAGAGCCCTAACTTCCTTAACAGCAAAATTGGAGAGCCTACTGGCCCCCTTGTCATCAGCCCCAATACAAAGCCTAGTATCTGGAGGAGTTGGACTTTGCAGCACTACATCTATTGATCATTCCAAGCCAAGCCAGGTGCTGCCAGTGCTACCAGTGGAGCCCTGTGCCAGTGATATCACCCCCCCAATCCTGGCCCCAGGGGTTAGAATACGGTCCTCAGCTAATTATAGTGTAGCAGTAGTCGACGGCTTGGAGAAGAAAGTCCCATCGGGGACAAGGGTCTTGGGCTGGGGTAAGCTGCCTCTACATGAACAAAATTTACAGCCAATTAGAAGGGGCTCTCAATCCTGTCTGTCCATACCATCTGACTGTTGTTCCTATTTGGCAGTTTTAGAAGGAGTACCTCCCATAGCAAGCGACAAATTAGAGAACCATACAAAGCTTAAGAACAAAGTCTACCACTGGCTTGTCCGCAATGCAGAGTTTTCCTTGCACAAAATTAACAACATATTGTTGGTGTAGAGGGTTGGTGGCTAGGCTGCCTACCCAAAACTATAGAAGGCGACTGTGTGGTCATAAACTGTAGGCAACCAAGTATGGCACAGCAACTGATTCAATCAGGTCAGAGATATTGGGCAGAAACTCCAGCTGTTGGCATTTTTCCTTTGACTTATTTTTTATAGACCTACCTAGCCCCGTGGTAGGAGGCCCCAGCTACAAGAAGAGCCATCAAGAGAGATCATGGGGGGAGCCTACCCCGTCACAAGCAGAAATAGGTTTGAGCTATTATCAAGATTGGATTCCAACGACTGACTTGCGCCAATGTAGTGGGCAATGGGTAACCCAAAGGACAATGTGACGGATGTAGGAGACGAGACTGCTGCAATCGTATCAACATCCCCCAAGGAAGACTGTTCCCTCCATGTAGGAGGAAGAATGATTGATCCTGCTGTAGGCAACGGTCCGGATTCACCGGCCCATGATGGCACCAGTGCATGGCAGTCTAATACCCTCTCCACTGCCCCAGGGAACAATAAGTGCTTATCCTGGAATATTGCAGGTTTGATGAACAAGTTGGGTTTCCCAGAATGGGCACATTTTGTAGATCATTTTGAAATCAGTGCTTTCCAGGAGACCTGGGTGACAGGTTCTTTATTTCGGTTTGTCTGCTTTGACCAGGCCGTCCTTGCAGGCAGAAGAGGTCGACCATCAGGGGGCTTGGCGATATGGATCAGTGTCACACTTGCATGTTTCTCTAGAGAGTGATCGATCTAGGTTCCCCTGATATTTTATGTGTGAACTTAAAATTTGCCAAGGGGGTTTCTCTATGGGTGTACAATGTGTATTGCAGGAATGAAAATCACAAGGCTGAACTACCAGTTTGGACCTAGCTAGCGGCTACCTTGTATCTCTTCCATCTGATGCACCTAGAATACTGATGGTACATTTTAATTATTACTTTGAACCTATAGATGCATGGTCTGGCATTATTAGTGAAGAAGAGGATGAATTATGGGCGATACCTGCTCTTACCTGTTAGGAGGTGGTCAGCGGTTGTCATGTAGATGAACACTTTTGTTCTTAGCAATGGTTTGAGAGCATGCAATGGGAGAAGCCCCTCGGGCAAGAATGGGAGGGGCACGTTTAATCGTCTGGGTGCCTCAAGTCAAATTGACTACATCCTGTTGGATATTAGGCTATGGCCCATAGTTGTTGATATGAAAGTGGCTCATTTAGGGCATAACACCTCCTCTTGTGCCAATGAACCCTTTGACAGTGGGTTGGTCCCCTCAAGTAACCGCCGAAGGCTGAGGTGGAGCGTCATTGCCTCAACCAGGTCTATCCAAAAGCTGATTTTTGAGGTTCTTGCTGAGGCCCTGGAAGCAGTCTTATTTTTTGGGGGAAATTCTCTGACTTCGGCTGTATGGCGTGACCTTGATACAATTCATAATTTTATGTTTCGTAAATTCAAAGAGCTTTTTATGGTGGAATCTCTGTCCCTCCCTAGAAATACAAAAGCAGCGTCTTGATATAATAAACCTTGCAGATCAGCCCGCAAAACACTTTCAGGTACTATGAGAAGTGGCAAGAGAAATCTAGTTAGGGAAGCAAGGGCCTCTTATAAAGCCTCTTTAGGTAAGGCTTAGCGCGACTATGAGGTAGAGAAATGGGAACTCCTGCTCAGCGCTGTGAAATCAAGAGGTCATTGGATGTTTTGGCATACCTTGGCCGACAGGAATCCTGATTCAGCTGCTCTTCTTAACTCCAATATTGTGGCAGTAGATTGGGTTAACCATTTTTCGGGGCTGTACAATGGGGGGGGATAAGGCAAGGACTTGTACCTGTAGTATCGAGGACCCCGCTTCTATGCCAGCGGAGCCTGAAAGTGTGGAAAATGAGCTGTGCAGGGAGGCTCCATCTGAACTAACCATTCATAAATGTCCCCTATTTACTGAGAGGGAGGTCATCAAAGCCATAGATTGGATCACTCCAGGAAAAGTGCCAGGGTTGGATAAAGTGCCTGGGGTCCTCTTCAAAGCGAAAAAGGAAATTTTGGGCCCATACTTTGCCATGTACTTTAATTGTATCTTGGAAGGCTCACCCATCCCCCCACCTGGGCTGGGGCCGGAATTGTGCCTATCTACAAGAAGGGGTCATGGACCCTGCCATCCAACTATCGGCCAATCAGCCTTATTAACCGTTCTCAAACACAATTTTGCTGTATTGTGCTAGATGAGTGGGCTGATGTCACCTGCCTAATAAGCCTTCTTCAAGCAGGGTTTAGACCAGGGACCAGTACCATCGATCAAGTATTTTGACTGCAGGCTATATATTGGAAGTATGTCACCTTGGAAGGTGGTCAGCTTTATGAAGTCTTCGTTGACCTCCGCACTGCCTTCGACCTTGTCCCAAGGGAGGCCCTGTGGAAGGTCCGAATTGAACAGGGTGACTCAAGCTACTTAGTTGATGTCATCAGGTGGCTGCACCAAAAGAAGTATGGGCAGGTGAGATATGGCAAACACAGGGAATTGACTACATCAATACCAGTTAAGGTGGGGGTAAGACAATGCTTCGTTCTTACCCCAACCTTGTTTCTTTTATATATCAACGACCTGGTAGCCCACCTGGAGAAGTGCAAACATGATGCACCGAGTCTGGCAGGTTTGAAGATTCCAGCCTTCCTGTTCGTGGATGACACCCTACTGATATCTAAATCTCCTATGGGCATCCAAAATCTCTTGGACCAGTTTGGTCTCTTCTGCGAGCAGAGAGGGCTTGAAATCAATTTACAAAATCCAAGTACACAGTTTTTAACCGCTGCCATATGACTTGTCCAGCTCTAATGGTGCCCTACTTGAGAGAGTCCGTACTTTTAAATACTTGGATTTAATACTGATGGAGAATTTTGGCTGGTCCGCCCAGATCCACAAATGTAAGCTGGCGCTTGCAGGCTTTGCAGGGGAAATTTTGAGGGGTCTTAAGGGCTCCAGTTTTTTAACTGTATCCCCGGCCATCCACATCTTTAACCTGGAAGCATTGGGTGGGTGCTTGTATGAGGGACCCACTGTGGGAAGTTGAGTAGGTCCCAACAGTAGAGGTGGGTGAGAACAAATTCATACGATCTTTGGTGAACCTCCCCACCAGCACTCCGCTTCAGCCATTGTGACTGGATCTGGGCCAAATGTCTATTGCCCATAAAGCAGCTCTTAGACCTTTGATGTACTGGAGATGGCTATGGACCTCAGTGGACCTAGCAATGTATCAGGAGGGTTTGGAGGAGCTGCTCCGACAGCCCAGGGTCTACAGGGTCCCCTGGCTAGGACATATCAAGACCCTCCTGGCTAAGATGGGTGTGACCGACTGTGGACTAACCCTGGAGCTTGGACCAGTATGACAAAGGCTGCACTGAAGGGGATGTACAGGAGGTATGTAGAAGGGAAATCGAGCATGATAAGGAGTCTGGGTACTATAACACTAGCCTTTTTGGAATTTAAGGATAACTTCTGTATGGAAGAGTAGATGGATTCAATCGAGCCCCCATTTGCAAATATCCTGTATATCAAATTTCGTCTTGGGATTCTGCCTCTGCACACTTTCACAGTCAACTGGAGGCCCAGTGGCAGCAAATCAAACTTGATCTGCCCTTTTTCTCCTCAGGAGGAAGAATGTATCGCCCACATATTATTTTTCTGTCAGCTGTATTCAAATACAAGAAAGAAGTGGATACTTCTACTTTGTCAGAATATGGGGATAAGGAATCATAGGGTTGCCTCCAGAGTTTTTAGATCTGACATAACACCCTTGATTGTGTTTGCATTGTCCCATTTTTGGAGAATCAGACAGAGCAGTGTTGGGCTCTGATATCCATACTGTATTGTCTATTGCTGCTAGTTATGTGACTTGTCCAAGTTTTTAGCCATACCTTCTAATTTATTGATCCTTCTAAATGAAGTGCTACTGGATATAAGTCATTGGCTCTGGCCATACTGCAAAATACTACGACTAATGATGATTCTTTGAGCTTTTACATGTGTAATGTTCCAATGATTTTAACAAAGTTTTAAGGTTTTTAATTATTTTATTGGTTATAATGTTTTTATGTTTTTATGCGAATTGTATTCACATGTGTACTTTTATGGCAGTATCTGCTGAATAAAGATTATGATGATGTTGATGATATAACTCACTAACTCAGTCTTTTTATTTCCATTAAGTTGCCTATGATGGATGATCATTCAGATTAATCCTACAGTTGGAGCTCACCTGGGTGGAACTGGAAGTGGGACCTCACTTGTGAAGTTGTGATGCCTTCCCGGTTATTGCTTCATCTATATTCAGGTAAGACAACTATGGAGTGAAGTGAATTAGTTAACTTAGTAAGTAAGTAACTAACTGCTACTATCAAGTATCTAGGTTGTTGCAGACAATATATGTCATGGAAGCATCCCCCTAAATGTCAAGATAGTTACAAAGGTATAACTCTATAACTAAGCGGTACACTCTCTCTTACAAGCACATGAACAGGCTGCGTAAAAACTGAAGGCAGCAGTGCAAAGAAAAAGTAAAGCAAACTATTTCAGGCATAAATTTCAGTAAAATAGTTTCCCCTTCAATTTTTTTTACAAAGAAATCCACCCTCTCCATTCACACAACATGCCTACCCCTCTCCCCAAACAAAGTGACCCAAGCCCCAATGTCCCAAAATGTGAAATGTCCAAAGAAATTGAAAGGTGGTCCCAACTCCCTTCCCACCCTCTCCACCCAGCCGCAACAAACAAGTCCCTCCCACCAAAACATAAAATGTAAAAAAGGGCTAGAAGAGGGCATTGTTGATGTTGTTCCGGAGCTGGTCCAGTCTCTGCTCCATCATGATGAGCCAGCTCTCGATGGTGTGGCGCAGCAATGTCCTGGTGTTATCACTGTGGGAGGGGGTGGCAGCAGTAGATGCTGTCAGCTGGCAGTGGTGCCAGGTATGGGATGGCCCAGAGGCTGGAGGCTGAGGGGGACGGGTTGCACTGGCGTCTGACTGAGAGGCAATTGTTTCCTCCTCCAATTCTAGGACCACCAGACACTAGTATTCTAGCTGGATCTGCTCCAGCCACTGCTGCCACAGATGGACTGCTTTCTCCTGCCTGTTGGGTCCTATGGGTAGACCAGCAGGAGCAGCTATGTTGAGAGAAAAAAAGAAAAAAGACAAATTGCAAAGAATGCTTTTTACAAACAATTGTTTTAAATTACTGGGTGGCACAGTAGTGGCACATTGCTGGTCTTCTAGGGCCATTGGAATTTGAGTTGATTATGATTAGGAGAGTCACAAGGCCAAATTTGTTTTACCCACACATGCCTTGCATAAAAACACTGACTGTGTGGCTGAAAGTATTAAGGCAGAATAACACCGGAGTGATTTGATATTTTTTTTCTTCTAAAGGCTTTTTAAGTAACTATTAACAGACACTTTGAGTGGAAAAATAAATTACCTCTTATTAATGAGTATGGCACTATGTACTATGGAGTACAAGTTATGTGATGTGCTAAACTAATGAAACCATGTTCATTGCTAGCCAACACGTCAGGAATTTTGCTACTGTCTGCAGCTGGGGCAAATGTAGTTGACAGTTATCTCATTTTAATTCCAAAGGCCCTGTTCTTCTCCAAATGCATTTCTCTTTCTTCCCTGTCTCCAAAAACGCAGATGAATAATAAATAAGATATTACTTCACACACCTCACGTATGAAATGAGAATATTATCCTGTCTACAGTAAGTAGACGGTGGGGAAAATGACAGACTGCACTACAGGAAAAGGAACGGGCTATATAGATTGTATTTGGCACGTTTGTCAGAGTGTATCCTAAATGCCAAACTTGACATCAAATCATGTACTTACTCACACTTTACTCAGTGGCCTCGCTCGCCCACCACCACATATTTCCAACAAATTTATTTGCTGGGCAGAAAGCAAGTAAAGAAAACTTGACTTATTCTACTGTAGGGTAGGGTTGAGGGATTAGGTGGGTAGTGTAAAGCTTTTCTGTTATAGAATAAAGGGGCCACTACACTGCTCCTCGATTCGTCATCTTTGGCTTATTCAGTCACTTTACTAGTCGACAGAAGTCAAAAGGGAAAAATCTGAACATGTGTAAAATAAATGTTATGGGAAACCATGAAATATATTCTGGAATCACTTCACTTCACATGGTTATAAAATCAGATGTGGCACATGCCAAGAATGGATTTTCTAATTATTTGGTAGGCTGGGATGGAAGAACCGAGGAAAAGATAAAGGAGTTAAGTGCTAAGAGGTGACTGAATGGGCGAAGGAAACAACACACCTTGTGTGTTTGATTTGCAATGCATTGAAAAGATTTTAAATGCTGCATTAACTGAAGCAGCAGTACATTGCACAATCTACACTGCAGTCATGAATTGAACCATACTGCACTTTGGTCATAGGTGGCAAAATGCCATGGGTGGGAAGGGGGGATAATGAAGGATGGGTGGGATACATCTGGCTCACTTAACAAATACAGAGAATCAAGGGTGTAGAACAAAAAATAAAAAATACACCCCACTTTGAACCATAGCTTTGATAACCCTACATAAACAAAGTAAGTGAAGTAGGTGAGCAGCATGATCCTCATGAGACGAGCTGCCTTGCTTATTCATCCAAACAATTAAATATTAATTCATCCTTTCATTGTAATTTACCCATAGCCACCATGATTAAACTTTACTTTCGACCTTCTATCCCTTTACCTACCCACGCACCCTTTCACCTACCCACCTTTTCACTCATATACCATTTTTCTTTCTTTTAACCTTCTGTTCTTTCATGTTTCCTTCAAGCCAACAATGCTCATTATGTGAACTTTTGTGAGTTATAAATAGAAGAGGCCATAATAACTTAACCACCGCTGCAGCTGGTAAAGCTGGAGGGTTCACGGTCACGTGTTGATGATGCCCTGGAACTAGCTAGTGAGTATAATAGTAATTACAAGAAATTATGTGACTTACCAGTGCCTGTCCCTGACACCACTTCTGCCCCTCCAACTGACTATCCACCTGCAGCAGCACTGCAGCTGGCATTACTGGTGGTCTGTGTTGCTAGAATAAAACATTATACATATTTTAGATGCCAGACACGTCACCCCTTAAATACAACTGCAATACAGCACTTCAGTTCAGTACAGTGCAGTATCTTCTCACAAAAATATCACTCTGGGCATTTGAGTGGTTCACAAAGCTAGACAAGCCAGGGGTGGAAAAATGGTCAATAAAAGACATATGGTGTTGGTTGGCAAATGTAATGGGAGTGTGACCTCATACTTTTATTCCAGCTATGCTGAACTGTCATGGAAAACTGTTAGTACACTGTATAAATGAATGAGACAGCACACAACATTGGGGGTGGTGGTCCATGATGACCATGGCCACTCTCTTGTTAACTCAACTGTTAGAGCATGAGCAGGAAAAATAAAGCCTGCTCAACAATAATACAGGGTGGATATTATTTATAATACTAGCTTACTTGGGCCTGCAATCTTCACGATAGACAATAGAGTGCCAAAATGTGTTATTCTTAGTCTTACTCTTACAGTGCCACAAGGTATATAGGAGAGAGGGAAAGATTACCAACAACGCAGAAGATAAGTGAACTAGAGACTGGAGTAGAGACTGGAAAAAGTCAGCTACCAAAAAAGAAAACCATGTGATATAAGGAAAAAAAGGACAATGCAGGGATAACAGGAATGAAACAAAAGTTGAATCCATTGTGCTTTGCACGAGTGGGTTTGTATCCTGTTTTCATTGCCATGTGCAAGGACGGCTGTCATGGAAACTTTATTTCTCACCAGCAAGACCAGCCTGCAGGAAGCAACTCCCATCCAGGATCCCAGCACCAACATTCAAATACCCCAAGATTCTACCCTAAGCCCACAAGAATCATAAAACTCAACATTAGGGAAATAACAATAATAAATACTTATTAGGCTGAGCAGAGCCATCAGCAGCGGCACCGGTGGTCGGCGCCTCCTGATGACCAGCTACTCCTGGACCTGTCCCCTCAATCTCCCTCTTCTTGCCCTTGGGTGCTGATGTAAGAAATGACAAAGATAACAAAAATAGATCAGTGATTCAGTTAATCTCCACAAAATTATTATGACAGGCAAACCTAGTCACATTGTACTTCCCTAAAACAGCTCGCCTACGATGCTAGTTTCGAGTCTATCGACTATCGTTGAGTTTCTCATAATACTTCTAACATCCCTATTCCAAATTTCCTTAACATAAACTACATTTGGAACTAATGTATTGCAGTGAATGATCTTTGATTCTATTCTCATTTCTCAACCCCTTTGATGGACCAACTTAGTCTCCTTTTCTTGTAATACATAGATACATACTACACATCACTGTGAAATAGCTTGGAACTAAACGAGCTACATAAACAAGTTCACAGAGAGAACTCACTTCTCACTGCTATCACTGATTCACTATAGTGACAGGAGGAAAGTCTGTAATGGTTTCTTAATTATTCAGCCAAAGCAAGCACCAATGATTAATATGATTAGGCAGAGCTGAGCACCTGCCTAGCAAAAACTAGAAACTGGATCACAAAATAATATTCCAACATAAAATAAATGTAGCTTACCTCTGAGTTTGAGCAGCATGCTATTCGGAATAAAATGTTGGCATTGTAGAACACAAACACAACAAATAATGAATACTCACCGAGCCCCGGAATCTCGACACCTAGCAAGTCGAGCAGGTCCTGTTCTTGTCCATTATAACAGCCCAGAGGTGCGTCAGCTGCTGGATGGTGCACCAAACCTGTCTGGTGTGCCGCACGCACTGGAGCACCCTTCCCCAGCTAGCCGACATTTTCAGGGGGTTTGCACTGATGGGCCTGCTACCGGCATGGATGGGAGGTGGCGCTACACAAAAAATTAGTGCTGCCACCTCCTCCTCGCCCTGGGCTGCACACCTGGCCGATCCGCAAGGAAGCCTTTCCTCTGCATGGCGCTGGGTGGGGTAGAAGAGAAACACCAAAATAATGTCTAAAAAACGTAAAATACACAAACATAAAGACACACACTAATATAATAAATAAAAATGAGGACTAGGTATGTTTTAAATAGGGAGGATTATAGAACTTAAGAGGGATTCTGAAAATAGGCCAAGCATCATAACAGATAATAGAAAAACAAGATGGCTGTGCCCATGTGAACGGTGAAGTGCTGTTCGCATGTGATTTCCAACTTGAGGACACACAAGAGAACTGCATAGTGCCGTTTGTGCTATTTGCAGCGTGAGGACGCACTCTACATTGCACATGGCAACGCGGATGGTCCTCGGAAAACTCTGCCTGCACGTGAAACTCTGCGTAGTGTGCCAGAGTTTTTTTGCCACTTCATGGAGTTTCGCATAGCAGAACTCCACGGACTCTGCACAGGCCTTATAGAATACAGAGAGCGTATGTATCTGTCAGTGTGGGCAAGTAAAACATCCGAGGAGAAAATTTACGCACACTTCACATCACCTGACTGATACCACTCCTAGCTAACTATGTCTCACATGATAAACCAATCATAGGTTTGTGACACTACATACACCCCGCTCCTGGAGTCACAAGACCGTGGATACGTTTAGGGCATTGTATTACTGGTCCAAACATATTTAGAGACCCCTGTATGCAACATCACAGAATGTATGTTCCCATTGCATCTGCATGATGCCCTCTATGTCCACGTCACTGACAATGTACAGGCACACTCTCAAAAACTTTACATGTGTGGACATCTCGGAAGCTGGTGTACTGATGTGTGCAACAAACAGTGTCACAAAACAGCACCCCCTCATGAGTGATATGGCAATCAACTTCTGTGACACACTCAGATTGCTCATAAGCTAGGTTCTGTTGTGACATAAAACATACATCAGTATGGATGTCTCAGATAATAAAACACACCTTCACTGCTAAAGCACTGTATTGACCCTTCACACATCACTCACATGAAAAATGTAAGTCATGTGTCAAACCTTTGAAGTTCACAATGAAAAGACTCCCTGAAGATTTGGGTTCCCTAAACCAAGGGTGACTCCTGGAAAGCTATGGGCCAAGGCCACAGTCCATATTGCACCTGCCTCAAAGTCTCCATGTACACAGGACTTGTGGCATGAGGTAAATCAGGGACTAACAATATTGTCACAAAGTGGCATGCACATGTGGATAATGTGTAAGTGCAAGTCCTTAAATAAAACATTGCAGCTACAGCAGTTGTCAGACATCTAGTAAGCATATGTGGAAAGAAAACACATGAAAATGGTTACATGTGCATCCAAAGTACCAAATAGGTATGACAATTCAACGCCCATCATGTGTGAAGAAACAAATACCTACTTTGCACACACGAAACACATTTCCACCCTGCATCTCAGGTAGTACTGCAAGCTGAAATACGTGGACATTGGCCAAGGCAAGCTGTAATACTTACCATAGCAGATTCCATCCAATGCAATGACATCCCCAATTGAAACTCATCCACATATACATCCATTGAACGTTGACCCTCCCCTCTGTAACTCTATAACTTGTCCCATGGTCTGACTATACTTATCACTGCAAAAGTATCTGCCATCATGATGAAACAAACACAACTGTATTACACATCCCAAATCATTTAATAACAACAATTAGCATCAGTAGCAATGGCAGGACAAAGGTCTAGAAAGCCAATAAAGTGTTTATTTGAGACAACAAATCAGTGTCTGGAAAAAAAGACTGATGGCCAGTCCAAGCTTTATTGTGTGGACCAGCACACTGCTGTGCCTTCAAACTTGCCTTCAAGAACACTGCCAGGGATACTTCCCCAGGAAGGAGCATCTAGTGGGTAGTCCAGGCACCTCTATGATGTTACTCGGGTGGGCCAGAGTTGGGATTGTGAGGGCTGGGTTGGTCTTTGGGAGGGCTTGGCTTGGGAGGGTTGGCTTGGTCTGTGGGAGGGCTGGTCTTGGGATGGGGAGGGCTGGGTCTGACCATGTGGGGAATTTTGTATGCCAGAATGGTAGTGATACGTTTAGGGAGGGGAGCAGGTGTTTTACCCTTTTTTAGTTTTAGAGCATCTGGGTTGGGGTGGGGAAGTGGTCCTCTGGGTTTTGGGATGGAGTGGTCCGTTTCTGTACCTTTTTATCTTTTCGGCTTACGGCCTTTTTGCTTGGCAGGGGTAGTGGTGTATTTAGGGGGTGGCAGGTTTTTTGGGGGTGGATTGTGAAGTGGAAAGGATGGGTAGGGGTGGGAAATCAGCCCTGGGTTTGGGAGTGGGGCAGGCAGCTGTGGCGTGGAAGAGCTCAAGGGCAAACAGGGAGAGTTCTTTGGGACACTGGGGAGAAGGTGAGACAAGGGGTGGGTTATTGAAGGTATAGGGATGTGATGTTTGATGTGTGGTGTCTGAGTGTGTGATTTGGGTAGTGGCTGTGTCTGGTGGTGTGGCGCCTGAGTGTGTGATGAGGGTAGTGGCTGGGTCTGTTGATGTGGTGTCCGGATGTATGTGTGTAGTGTCTGGATCTGCAGGTGTGGTATCTGGGGTGATGTCACTGGATGTGGTGGAGTGTGTGGTGAGTGCCTGGTGAGTGCTTGCAGTTTGTTTTTTCCTCATATTTCGCTTTGGGTGTGTTGCGTGTGGATGGTGAGCTGAATGCGCGCTGATGTGAGCGTCTGCTTTGGGTATGTCTGTGAATGGAAATTGTGGATTGGGAAGAGGTAGGAGGTGGGGTGGAATGCTGAAATCGGTGGAAGGCTGCTGTGTGTGGAAGCCAGAGCCTGAAAATATCTCTGTAGGGCAGACATGTCAGAGTGAATGCCTTCCAGGTGCGACACCATCTTCATCAGTTGGGAGCTTTGCACCTGGATGGAATTCAGCACTATAGTCTGACCACAGAGATTTGCCTCAGGATGTCAATAGCCTCCACACCAGCATCAGAGGGGACAGGAACAGGGGGTGAGGTGCTTGGTCAAAAGGAGACTCCTCCTATCTTAGGGGAGTGGGCCCAGACAGCTGGCTGGGGAGCAGCAGGGAGGGTGGAGATGGAAGGGGGTGGCAGACTTGGATGTTGCGGATGCAGGTCCAGGGGAGTCCATCACCACCAGGGAGTGACCACTGGAGCTTGACTCCAATGATGAAGATGACGATGAGTCATCTGGCTCCTCCATGGCACTCCCACCACCCTCTGGGCCACTGGTTAAGTCTGAGTCACTGGTGCGATGGGAACCAATGTGGCCAAATGCTTCCCCAATGGTCTCGGCCCGGTCTCCTCTGCTGCCCAGGTTGATGCTGAAATAATAGTAGAAATAGGTTCTGTGCAATTGTGTGAACACACTTGGCAAACAGATCCCAACACAACACATTACACAATTGCATAGTTCACAACATGTACAAGGATGACTACATTGGCTAAAACATTGACATGAGCACATGCATGAATGCTGCATGACCTGTCCACAGTCAAATATAATGGTGTCATAACAACAGTTTTCTCCAGCTGCATGTGTTACCTTGTCCCAAATCCAGCCTCATATGTGTAGCGGGAGATATCACTCTGTCAACATAGGCCCTTTTAGCATACCATAGTAACCTGATGACATCAAAGGTGATGTCATTGTCCACATGGAATGCATTACCACCTATACACACAAGACCCTGCAATCAGAAAATGGTCAGGTGTCCCTAACCCACTGTAGGATGCTGGCTCTCTGGAGAGTGCACTAAAATGAAGTACACTGTGTAGAGAGTCCAATGGATTCCCAATAGGTGTGCAGAGGTAAAAGCATATAATTCTACAGATTTTTTTGTTGTAGTGTGGGCGAGCAGGTAGGCTTATCAGAGGGTATTGCTAAGCATTTGTTGTCATACACAGAGGCGATAAATGAGACACACCTTCAAGAATAAATCAGTGACCAATTAGGAAAATAAGCTCTTATCTTTATATATATTTTTAGAAACTAAGAAGTTCATTCAACAGTTCATAAATACTTTGCATGGCAATTTTTAACCAAATGCAGCTCAAGACACAAAGGCTTACAGGTTTTAAGCAACAGTGGTCAATACCATCAGATAGAGACCGTCACGGTCAAGGGTGAAGGAAGTGACCCGATTAGGGTCACCCGGGTCACTCTCGACCTCGTCTAGCCATCCATGCAATGAAGTCAATGACGCAGTTGAGAATGCAAGCAAACTAGTTTCTTCACAAAGTACACTGCAGTGGAGTCCAATCTGACCAGCCTCCTATGATGGCTGACGATGGACTGCCTCTAACAAGCATAAAGTTGCATTATGTATGTTGCGGCGCCAACAAAGAACCGCCTTCTGTGGAAAAACACTGGTAGCTGTCGTAATACAATGGGGGTATAGAACATAAGTTTCGATTCCGCAGCCTGGCACAAGTTATCTACTGCCCAAGGTCGTCTGGCTTATCCTCCCCACTAGATAAGTGGGAGAAGGCCTTGATGTAACAGAAAAGGCATGCGTTAATGAGCAAAATTCAGCATTGGAGAAAAGAAACTTACCAAGGACCATTTCCCGTAAATGAACAAGTAACAGTTTCGATAATAAAAGAAAATGGCGTCTTGGAGATTCAAAATAGCGGCACAGATGTCAACCTAACAAACATAACATCTGCATTTACTAGTTTCGTATACATACAATATGCATATTTAATGTATTAGCTATATAAATGCTAACTTAATTTGGGGTAAAATAATAGTAATATAGCAATTTCACATTTCAATTCTAAGAGACCCTCCTTTTAGCATTATAAGCTAATACGTGCACCTTTATTCTTGCTATCAGGTAAGGGTCTTTACAATTCTAACAGCGAAAAGAAAAATATAATCATTCAAACAATAATATGTCAGGTACGAATATGTATATATGCATAGACAATGTAAAGAAGAAAATAACACTAGACATTAGCAGTAGGAGTGACATCAGGAACTGAACTTGCAAGAGAAGTAGTAGAACCAAAGACCCCTCATCTATCTGCATGATAGTATCAAACTCTTTTTGGAGCATTATAGTGGCGTTGGTATCATGAACTGAGATCCTTTTGGGGGTGAGATAAGTAGCACAGTATGGGCAACATAAAGGAAGACACTGAATCAAAACACAGCAACAAATGAGGACAATGAAATATATCACCTTTTCTAGAATCCAACCCCAACCACCAAATAAAGACCAGCTCCAATTACCACTCTCCAGCCCTTTAACATTTTCCAAAATATCTAGAATATGCTGAGTAATGTTCTTTTCCATATTGTGATACCGACCACACACTGTTCTCCTATTATTGCACATGCACCACCATTCTTGGCTAGTATAAAGTCAACTGCATATCTCGTTTGTTCGGAGTAGATGCGCATACTTTCTAACTGGGTGGTGATGTCCCATAAAGCTGCCACTATGGAATTAGATAGAATTTGCAACTTACACCCAAAATACTCTCTAGCTCGTTCACCCCTGGCCATAGCGGTACCACCAAATGTAATAATAGAGGAAAGGATATATCCAAAAGTGATACCATTGCTATAATTATTAACTTCCAAATCGGTAACGCCCTCACAAAATTCCTTGGTCAATGTTCTTTTTACCCATCTTATATTTGGCTTACTGTACTTGCAAGGCACCCCAAGAGGTAAAACCATTCCCAAGGCCACATCCTCTGTACCATTGTACATATTAGAATACATACCAATCGATAAAAAATAGAAACCTGGATGTGCATAGAGTGGACCTTGATAATCTAATGGAGCATATCTAGTATTCATTCCCTTCATACTGGGATCATCCTTTTTCCCTAAACGCATTACATTTTTGTACACTACTTCTCCAGAGCAATTAAGATACAAATCAGCATCAGTACTATTTATTTCAGGGCAACATGCTGGGTAAATGCCTGCCTCTTGAGTGACAGTCAGATCTTGGTAGTGCCAACCAGTCAGAGTGATATTTCTTTTACCAAGGTACAAATCAGCACAATACATTTCGGGCATGCACCCCGGGTACCCTGTTCCCCTTGGTATTCTATAGTATAAGCAAGGTCCAGGATATCCCATGCCAAATTCACCTTTTGCTTCTACAAAATGGGTAGGACGAACATATGTATAATTTACCAATGATAATGGATAAGCGGTCCATAAACTTGTAGCAGAATCAGTGGGGTAACAAGCTGTGTTATCTCCAAAGAATTTCCGGTGTGTGTTGACGAAAACATTGCTATGCATTGTTCTTTTACTACGATCTGAGGAAACTGTCTGATACAAAATACATGACGAGGTATCTCCAGAAGAACAGTCCAATACCCAGAACAGCCCCCCTCCCAGTAGGAAAAAGAAAAATATGACTACAGCCCCAAACTTTTTCTTCCTGAGCAACCATTCAAAACTGACCTGCCCCAGTCGCAGGGCAACAAGAGACTGTTCATCTTCTACACGGGGACGACCAAAAAGATACATGTTCACTATAGAACTACAAATGAAAACAACAGAGAAAGAGACGTCATATAATGGAACCAACAGTGGAAAGGACACTCGATGGTGCTATTGAGCACTGTACGGTGGAGCCACACTGTTGCATCTCATCAGCAAATGTTCACTGTCCTCAGGATAGGGCACTTTCCCTCCTTGGAAAATACCCTCAACTTATCCTGTCCTGCATCTCGGGCAGTGCACCAATCTTCTGATCCCTAGTCTAATAGGAAAAACAGAAACAAGGGGGCATTTTACTAATCTTATCCACGAAGTCCATTCCAGCTACACTCACTTCTCTTTTGGTGCACTATCCTTCCGTTGAGGACGAAAATTGTACCTTTCTACTCCAGGCACTGTCTCATCACGGAGAAGGATCTGAAATTCAGGGGGTGTCGGAGAGCGAAGCTCAGGCTCCTGTGGGTCAGATGAAGAAGAACCTGGGCAGCCCTAATTTCTGGGGGAACTGCCTCGTTCAGAACCGCCTCAGTCTCTTCCTCCGTCTGCGCCCAAGTCAGCTGGGCTTCGGAGAAAGGAACAAAACGAGGAACCTTCTCCATCTCGTGGTCCCCAATCCCCTCTTGCACCCATCGATCATAGGGGAGGGGGAGCGGCACCCGCCGGCAATGCGAGGTGCGGATCCAATGCTTCCGGCCATCCACTCTCACCGCCGTCCTTGTCGTGATGAGGACCAGATATGGTCCCTTCCACCTAGGCTCCAAGCTGTCTCGCCTCTGGAAGTTTTTTACAAGCACATAGTCACCAGGATGTATGGTATGACCGGGCCCCTCTGGTGCTGGAGGCAAAGCTTCATGTATCTGTTGGTAAATAGAACGCAAACTTTTAGTGAGATCATATAAATAATCGACTAAGAGAGGATAATCAATCTCAGAAAATCTTTTTGGTCTAGGGACGCCCCACACATTTGCGGGACGGCCAAAGACCACTTCGTATGGCGATAATCCAGTTCTAGAATGGTCTGTCATTCTGGTGGATAATAGAGCAAGAGTTAATGCATCTGGCCATTGTAACCCAGTACTTTCCTTAATCTTAGCCAATTTTAGCTTGAGAGTACCATTGTACTTCTCGACTAAACCTGCTGACTCTGGATGATTTGCTGCATGGACTTTTTTCTTGATGTGCAGACCATCGCACACCAATTGGATCAGTTTGGCGTTGAAGTGACTTCCATTGTCACTCCAAATCAAACCGGGCAAACCGTAGCACCAGAAAAACTCCTTTATAAGAGCTTTCGCTGTCGTCATGGCTGTGTTTTCTTTCGTTGGGTAAGCCTCAATCCATTTGCTAAATGCACAAACCACCACTAACACATATTTCAAATTATTAACTCGCTGCATCTCTATGTAATCCATCTGGAGTACCTCGAAAGGGAGAGAAGGCGGTGCAAAATTACAGAAGGTGTAGGAGTACCTTTTCCAGGATTGTGCTTCATACAAATCATGCAAAGTTTCACTAGGTGTACAGCAACCTTTGAGATATTATCATTTTGCCACAAAGGATCCAATAACCTACAGATTCCTTTAGCGCTAATATGAGCTGGACCATGTGCCATGGTAACTACAGGAAATACATATGCATCAGGCAACATCCATCTCTGTTTCTCGGACTTATCAGTCCAACACCCTTCATCGTCTAAACGCCCTGTACTTTCCTGCCACACCGCCAACTCCTCAATTGTTGCTTCACTCTGTGTTTCCCGACACTCTCTAATGAATTTTCAAACATGGAAACATCTGTTACCCTTATAGCAGGTCCTGCCACAAACATCCTTGTCGTCTTTGACCTGGCTGTCTCTTCTGCTGTTTGGTCTGCAAAAGCGTTTCCCCTCCCCACATCATCAGTAATTGCTTTATGAGCACTACACTTCACTATTGCCAATCATTTGGGAAGGGTCAAGGCTGTCAAAAGTCTTTCTATCAGTGGACCATTTTGGATTTTGGTACCATGTGAGGTCAAGAATCCTCTCTCTTCCCAGAGGCGCCCAAAATTATGAGCCACCCCGAAGGCATACTGACTGTCAGTATAAATATTGATGGTCAGTCCTTCACTCAATTCACATGCTTGCAAAAGGGCTATCAGCTCCGCAGCTTGCATGGATTGGTAAGGAATATGTAAGGTCTCAACTACAGTGTGCAGCGTAGTAATAGCATACGTCGCTGCAGTGGTGCCATCTGACAATTTGAAACAAGACCCATCGACATATAGCTCCCCTTGCGGGTCAGATAAGGGAATATCAGTCAAGTCTACCCGTCCCTTCGTCTCCTCTTCCGTACAGAACAAACAATCATGGAAATCTCTGTCTTCATCCTCCGAAGGGAGGGGTAGTAACGTGGCTGGATTTAGAATGGCACATTGTTTGATAGTAATATGAGGTGCAAATAAGGTTAACTCATAATTAGTCAGACGAGCACTGGTGAGGTGCTGCGACTTTGTCTTATTTAAAAGTACATCCACAGCATGAGGTACCATTACTGTGAGGTCATGATTGAGGACGAGCCCTGCCAACTGTTGTATAGAGACCGCCGCAGCCCCCACTGGTCTTAAACAACTCGGGAGGGCTCTGGCGACAGGGTCCAGCGTAGCAGAAAAATAAGCACACGGCCTCTGCTTGCCTCCAAAGGCTTGTGTTAACACCGAAAGCGCACACCCAGCCGTTTCTTGTACATACAGCACAAAAGGCTTCTTATAATCAGTTGTACCAAGCACAGGTGCAGAGCAAAGCACAACTTTTAATTGCTCAAAAGCATGCTGACATTCATGCATACAGGGCAAAGGTTTGTGCACATCTTTAGTTGTTAGGCGAAACAGGGGCTGTATTAATAGAGAATGGGCGGGTATCCATTGTAGACAATACGAGGTGATGCCTATGAAAGCACGCATATCCCTCTGTGTCACAGGGACAGGCATCTTAACAATGGCATCAACTCATTCAGGTGTTAGCCTCCGACCCTCCTTCGACAGCAGGTAACCTAAATAGGTGACCTGCTGTTGACAATATTGAAATTTAGAAAGGGTCACTTTATGTCCTTTGTTCGCCAAATGCTTTAATAATCGTATCGTGACATCCCGACAACCCTCTTCGGTATTGGAGGCTATCAAAATGTCATCCACATATTGCAATAATACATTACCTGCGGGAAGAGAGAGAGAGTCCAATTGACTTTTCAAAGCTTGGCTATAAACACTGGGACTTTCTGTATACCCCTGAGGAGCTCGAAAAGAATTGGAAACTTCTACTAGCCAAAGCGAATCCAAACAGATACCTACTGTCTGGATGAATAGGAATACTAAAGAAAGCATTTTTCAAATCAATCTCAGAAAAGAATTTAGCAGTAGAAGGAATCATCGTCAAGAGGGAAGTAATATCTGGTACCACTGGAAACTGAGGAACCACTATCTTATTGATTTCTCGGAGATCAATCACAAAACGATAAACATCAGGATGTGCATCGGGAGAATCCAAAGGTGCCTTCTTAAGAATAGGGAGAATGGGGCTATTGCATACATTCGCTCCTGTCTCCTCAACCACCCCTGATTTTATCAAGTCTTGTATAATCTGCATCATAGCCTGCTCCCCTGCTTGTGATATTTTATACTGGGGAATACGAGGGAGCACAGCGTTATCTTTGATCCTTATGGACACTGGTGGTATCTGCAACAACCCCACGTCCATATCCCCTGCAGCCCACAATGAGGATGGCACATCTTTAAATTCAACAGGAAGCAGCGCATTCTTAGCCAAACACTGTTTTGCACTAACCATATTAGGTCCAATAGTCATGTAAACACCATCCGGGGAACAAGAAATGGTAGCATGCAACTCCTTCAACAAATCCAATCCTAATACATTTTCCCCACAATTAGCCATAAACAAAAATGGAGAGTCCACAGTAAAAGGACCAACAGTCAAAGCAAGAGGCTTGGAAATGGGGCTCACAACCGGTACACCTGAAAAGCCTACCGAAACATTATTACGGCCAGACAGGGCTGCCCCGGGGACCAGCGAACGAGAAACAGAGCTATTCATTGCACCTGTATCCACCAACAATTTCTGTGCCGAACCATGCAAATCTGTTGTGACAAGGACCACACTGATCCACAGGAATTTGAATTGGTCCCTTTCCCTGTCCCTGGCTGCCCTAGCCATAGGACATCCCTGCAGCTTCATCCATATCATAATCATCATGATAGTTTTGCCTTCCCCGGGAGTCATCGAAATAGTTCTGATCAGAATGACCCCCTGAGGATGCATCTGCTTGAACCTCATCCCGATCAACCTCATAACGGCCCCGTCCTCTCGAACCTCGCCCGCTAGGAGCTGCAATTGTTTGTAATAAATCTAGGCACTCACTTCGCCAATGTCCCTCCTTTTTACAATACGTACACTGATTCGGCCCTAGGGGTGCTCTACCTCTGCCAGCACCCTTTGACCTTTGAGCCGGACCAGCGCCCTGTCCCCTTACAGACCCTCTGGCAACTTGCTGCAGTAACACCCTCGTTTTTAAATACTTACTTTTCTTTTCCACCTTGTCCTTTTCCTCATTTTCTCGATGCTCATAGTACTGAGCCATACTCAATATCACCGAAGGGGAGGAGGTAGTCCAAGTGCTCTCCGAAGCTTGCAACCGAGCTGCAATATCCGGAAGCAAATTTGTGACAAACCTGTTAACAAACAAACGGACACCACCTTCAACTGACAAATCCTGTCCACTGAAATCCAAGAACACCCCTTCAAACCTGTGAAAAAAAATCAGACGTGCTCTCTTCTTTCTTCTGACGACATGCCGTCAGCTTATCCCAATCTACTCATCTGGTGGGATAAGAGAATGCATATAAGTGATGATATGACTCGGCAAAGCCAGGATCTCAGCTCTAGGTTTCTCACCGGGCTTTCGCTCCTTATTCCATGCCTTAATCTCATGCTAAGAGCCACCTAATTCCACCCTGTGATCCTGCGTATGCACCTGCCTCGATATGTCCACCGGCACCAACAGCCCGAAAAACATCTCTATATCTGCTAGGGTCATAACTGACGAGGAGGCAGCCTCTGTTAACTCTTTATAATACACACTAGGATTTTTCCTTGGATCCGGTAACTGACTTTTAAGAGCTAGCACCTCACTTCTCTTCCATGGGATATAAACCCACTGCTCCAGAAAATGAGCCGTCACCCGCTGTTGGACCACCTCATTTCTTTGGTTCCGCTGCTCTGGGATCTCGGGATGAAAAATAAGGTGTACCTCCCTCATCGGAAATTGGGACACACTAGTTGGGGTACGATGATATAATCTTTCTCGGTAACTGAGTAGCGTCCCAACATTGCCAAGAACTTCTGCAGGGGCCATACTAGCTGAATATACACAATCTCGAATGTCATAAATAATTTGAGGGGCTGTGTCTCCAATACACTGTTCCCACAAACCAATCAATGTAGCCGACATATGTTGGAGGGCATGCTGTTGTACAAACGGATCAAAATCTTTCATCACACTCCATATATCCTCCACATTATAAATCGGATTCCGGGCCCACTGTGCTGCCTGATTTGTAACCATCTTTTTCTCCTCTTCACCTAGTCAATACCCGCTCCATTTGCTCACGTGCTGCCACTCAATTCCCTCCATCCGACCCTCACACTGGCGTCTCAACACTACACAACACTGCAGATGAAAGGTTTAGGGAAGAAACAAGAGGTAAAGACGTAGGGGACACTGTCAGCAATGAATGTGTGGTTGGAGTAAGAGAAGGAAGAGAAACAGAAGCAGAAATAGCAGATACTGCGGGGGTGCCTGCAGTCACCACACTTGCAGCTTGTGAAACCAGAGGGGAGATAGACAGAGCTGGAGCCGAAGCTGCCAAGTCCACAGGGAGACCAGAAGAAAGCGGAGAAGCAAAGGAAGACTGAGACGATGGAGCAACAGGACATATTCTCTGCGAGGCATAGGGAGGTGGGGGATGAGTTTCCAACAGATCCTCCACAAAAGGATCCTCATCCTCTCGAACTACATAAGACTTATTGCATTGTAATCGAAACTTCCTATTGGCACACTCAATACCTTTCTCTGTTTGTTCTTTATCATAAGCTACAGCTTTCTGCACCACTGTCTGCATTGCCTTCTTCCTAGACTCCTTCTCGGCCTGTATACGCCTCTACTTAGCTTCCTTCTGCCATACTTGCAAAGTATCAAACATCGACTGTCTACTTCTTCTAGCAAATAATTTGTCCTGTAAATAATTCAATTTTTGTTCATTGAAGGCACCGTCCAATGGCCACTGAAGCTCAGTATTGTCCTTTGTATACTTATGCCATAATGTACGAAACATAATAGGACCAATACCTTGCTTCACATGCATCTCAAAACTCAGTGTTCCTTTCTGGAAGCGCAGGCTGCCTTTCCTCCAGCCGATGCTCGACAGAATAGCACTGTCAAGCACAACTCACAGCGGCTTAATCCTTGGTCAATTCCTCGCCATGATGTTATCAGTTACACTACCAGCCTGATTCCGGCTCAGAATCCCAACAGGACCATTACCTGGCTAACGCAACAACACTGTCTACGCCCAACTCTGGGCGATACTTCACGCGGCTACCACGCCGGTTGGTTGATGCGGGCGCACCATCGCCACAGTAGACATCTATTATTCCAATACGTTTCAGCCCGGGTACACTCCTACCCATCGGCCGCCTAATTTCTTCACTACGATTACTTCGTGTTGGCCTACGTTAGTACGACCTATCAGACCCTATCGTCTGATCACTACAGGGGTACTTCCCAGGCATTTGCTTTATTGCTTAGTCCTGATGATGATCCCATAACCCTGTTGGGGATCAAAACGTCGTCGACACTTACATCTTAACTCTAAACTGTAATTCATTATATATGTGGAGTACAAGATGTATTTCTGATTGTGACTTCTGCTAATTTACATTTTTCTACCTAAAAGTCACTTTTAAGTCACTTGCCTGTGGTAAGGAAATTGGCTGATTTCCCATTACCCTGTCACATCCAGCTCACTCACCTTTTGATGTATTGTTGTGTTTTCATTATTTGTGAATACATTTCTCGATACTGTCAATTAAGACACAAACAGAGCCAATCTTGATTGTGATATTTTGGCTTAATTAGATTGATTTTCTTTGTAAAGGGACCGTTGTCTCTTAAAACTAACTACAACCCTTGCTCCCTTTTTGACTCTAAGGGTTTCCTTGTCTCTTTTTCTGTGCGACAGAACAGCAGTGGCACCCTGAGCACCACACTTTACTCCAACAAGGCATCCTAGCATCAGACACATTCACTATCCACTCAAACAACACACACAAACATACAATAAAAACACAGACAAACAAAAGAGCTCTCAAAAACAGTCTTCAGACTGCACCAAGACAAGATAGGCTCTAGCCCCAGGCCTTTTTCAAGAATAAGCCAAATTCAACAAATAGCCTGGCAGAACGTTCAAAAACGCTCCGTATAATAAGGGTCCGCAGACCCACCAATTAAATCAAGACGGCGGCGCTTTTACCAAGACAAATCAAGATAAACTCACCTGGTGCACATAGGTCAAACAAGATTATTCTCCACTGCCAACTCTTCAGACCAAACGGTCAGATCCAAGGGTTTCGCCTTTTCAGGACCCTAGCCGAGATGACCACTAGACAAGGAGCCGCCCGATCAGACAGGCGGGGCAACCACGAGAACCAGGCTCTGTCATATGGGGATCCTCGATCCGCCCATCCGACCAGATGCAACCCCGACCCCACAACCTAACTACGGGCAGGATGGGCCACCTGGTGCAGTCCCTGTTCAGGCGCCAACTGAAGGAAGCGACCCGATTAGGGTCACCCAGGTCACTATCGACCTCCTCTAGCCTTCCATGCAATGAAGAGTCCATGACGCAGTAGAGAATACAAGCAAACTAGTTTATTCACAAAGTACACTCCAGTGGAGTCTAATCTGACCAGCCTCCTATGATGACTGACGAGGGACTGCCTCTGACAAGCATAAAGTTACATTATGTATGTTGCGGAGCCCACTAAGACCCGCCTACTATGGAAATACACTGGTAGCTGTCGTAATACAATGGGGGTACAGAACATAAGTTTCGATTTCGCAGCCTGGCACAAGCTATCTACTGCCCAATGTCGTCTGGCTTATCCTCCCCCACTAGACAGGTGAGAGAAGGCCTCGATGTAACAGAAAAGTCATGCATTAATGAGCAAAATTCAGCATTGGAGAAACGAAACTTACCAAGGGCCATTTCTCGTAAATGAACAAGTAACAGTTTTGATTATAATAGAAAATGGCGTCTTGGAGATTCAAAATGGCGGCACAGATGTCAACCTAACAAACATAACATCTGCATTTACTAGTTGCATGTACATACAATATGCATATTTAATGTAGTAGCTATATAAATGCTAACTTAATTTGGGGTAAAATACGAGTAATATAGCAATTTTACGTTTCAATTCTAACAAGGGAAAGAAAAGCATAGGGTTAGATAGCGGAGTACCGCCAACATTTTTACCATGGCAGTCGATAAAAGCAACACACTGCCACTGAGTTTTGGGGAGCAACGGTCACCCAGAGATCAGGGGAAGTTTTACTCCAGGGGAGTTAGAGTTTTGGAAGTTTCAGGGCTCGGGCACAGCGGGGAGTTCTGGGTTACCTGGATCAGCATTGCTGGAGGTCTTGGGATGCAGAATTGGTTCTTCACTGGTAGTGTTCTGCTACAGATGTGGTGAGGGCAGTCCTTCATGGTTGGGACTGTTGTGCCCAAGTTGCAGCTTTCAAGCAGTCATGCAGAAAGCTCATACAGGCTCACAGGAACAGGGCTGTTTCCAGCTTCAGTCACAGGTACTGTGAGGATCCCTCAGGCTGTTGGATGCATTGTAGGGGTTGGTTATCGGTCTGGTGGCCTTGGCTGCTGCAACTTCTGGTTAATGGGGTTAATTGCGTTGACACGGTCCGTGCCAGTCTTCACCCCAGTAGTACCACTAGTGGGGTGACCTGTACTACTAGTACCACTAGTACCACTAATCCAAAGGGAGGTCTCAGGCAATTGGTAAAGGCTGGTAAGGCTCTGGGGTTCTTTGAGGCTGCTCAGGTTTCAGGTAAGGATGGCAGGCCACAATTGTCAAATCCTTTTACAGTTGGCAGGGTTGGGCGCAGGGTTCTTCTGCAGCAGGGCTCAGTTCCAAGTTCAGCAGCATGTCTTCTTCTTTTGTCTTCTTGTGGTCTGTGGAATCTGAAGTCAAGGTCTCAGGGAGCCACCTAAATCCTGAATGTAGCTGCGTTACAAGGGGAGACAGGAAGTAGCCAATGGGCTACTTAGCTTTAGGGTGTCTACACCCTCTAGTGACTACTTCCTGTTGGAAGAGACACTACCCAAGCCCTGATTGGAGGTTTCCTCACCATCTCAAGATGGTGAAATTTTAGGAGAGGGGTCCACCTCACCTGCCCCGCCCTTGGGGTGGTGCAGGCTGAGGAAAGACCCTCCTCCTCATCTAATTAATTCTTCTCGCCTTTCCCCTGACCAAAAGTAGGGCAGGAAAGGGGGCTTGGCCTCCCCCACTATCTGGAGGTTCCTGGGTTGGATTTCAAAGGTGGCATCCTGTCCTGGAGGAGGTGTGAACCACCCACGCACAGAACAAGCATTGTTTCTGTCCTCTGAGAGTGCTGGCTCTCACCCCATGAGGTCAGAAACATGTCTAGTGGTGGCAGGCTGGTGGAAGCCGGCCACAGACCCCACTAGTGTTTGGTTAGTTTTCAGAGGACCCTCTAAAAGGGTCTCCTGTGTGAGTTTATTAATACATCTAACACAGGCATCTGTGAGGATTTAGTAAGACAAGACATTTGGTACCAAACATCTTAGAAATCAGTGAAGCCATCATGGAGCTAGGAATCTCGTGCTGACGAATAGCCAGCAAAGGTATTCTTTATGGCTTCCCTGTTCATTTACAATGTCACGGAATGGACTGGACATCATAGGAGCATATATGCTCATGCTGATATGCCCACACATAAGGTATACTGCACCCTGCCTTAGGGCTAAAGGCCTGCAGGAGGGGTGGCTTACCTATATCTTATGCTGTGTAGTGGTGGCAGGGCACACATGAATATGTGCAATGTCGACTCTTCAGATTTTCCTGCACCAAGACATGCAGCCTGAAGCAGTGGCAGAGTGTGTAGCCTTGGTGAGTGGGCCCTGGGGTGGCACAACCAGTGCTGCAGTCCCAGAGGACCCTCTTCAGTACCCATGCCCAAGGTACCAGGGGTACCATTTTCTAAGGACTTACAGGGGTAGCTGAAGTGTGGCAATCGTGAAACAGTGTTTTGGGAAAGATCTGGCACTGGGGACCTGGTCAGCAGAATCCCAGTGTGCGTACAGTTTGAAATAACATCAGGCAAAACATGGGGGCTAACCATGCAAAAAGAGGCACTTTCCTACACCCACAACATGTAGAACTGCTGAGCACCTGCTACAGCTAAGTTGCAGCAATATCTGACTACCAAGAGGAAGGTGACATGGAAGTGCCCATTCCACACTGTTCACACTTCCCAAGTGACACTTTTACATATGTCCACTGCCAGATTACGCAGTTGGAAGCTGCACATGAGTAGCTTAGCTAGGTGTCACATGTAATACAGAAGAGTTGAATGGAGACAATTTGGCTCCAAGAGGAGGGTGAGTTCAATACAAAGGAACATTTTACATGAGCCTGCCTTGGAACATTCCCAGTCAAGATTAGTTCATGTGAGCACACATTTTCCACATTGCAAATGTCAATGCGATTAGAACACTGAAAGAACATGACGTTTAGACTATATCCAGTACATAAAGAGGGCTTACTCATGTCCCAAAGGAAAGGGAATTTTCTGTACCTTCTTTGTCTCCAAAACACACATACCAATGTAGTATTAAGTGCTGACACACACATATGACCCCAACATGTCAGCATGTCACTCCCTGATGCATGTCACCAGCTGCAAAATGACCCTACACAAATGCACATGTGCATCACACCTAACTGAATACAGCCTTCTCAATGACATGCAAACTCACATTGCCAAAAAGTACTGGAAATCTGCCAGACGTTTGTCATTGCCTCAACAATTTGATCTGCCTAATCACATCCATCAATGTCATAAGATTTGAGTGACTCACCCACCCATGTGTACACACCCCTGTATGTTGTTACATCTACTCTCTATACGTCTCACAGAATACTATTGTAATGTACACATTGGCCAACACATACAAATGTGATGAAATCTGAATGAAAACCTTGCATACCCTCAGATCATGTGTGGAACAGTTGTACATATGACAGTACAACACATAAAGGAACACATGGCAGCATGTAGGCATCAAATCAGATGGCACCAGTGGTGCTAGCCACCTCATGATACTGTACATTCCCCACTAAGTAATACTCAGTGTCTGCATCCAAAGTGCAGTATATGACATGCCACAAGTAAGTGGTCGACCATCACATAAGACACAGTAGTTAGGGAGCATCACTCCAGACACAAAGATGACAAGTGGCCTGTTTGGACCACTGCCACACATGACTACAAAAGCTAAAGTACGTCATCAGTGACATTAGGTAGCCATGTGGGCCTGTGTATCATTATGGTTGAGAAGCAAGATGGCGGCCGCTTGATCCGGCCGTAGGCCGCTTCCAACAAGGTGGCAACAAGAACTCTGTATGGAGCCTATAGTTTGAGCATGATTAAACCCCTCTCAAAACAGAAAGCATACAGAACCCGGCTGGGCCTTACCTTGGATCCAATCCATAGCGCGACAGGCCGAGTCAGTGATTGCCCATTGCAGGTGGCTGGAAAAGGAGTTTTCCCTGGTTACAGGACATCAGATTTCGACAAGCAGAGCAGCGTCGGCCATGGGGCCCAAATCGGCCGTAGCAAGGGGAAGAGGTACAGCCCACCAGACTGCCCAACATACTCCAGCCGTGGACGCAGCCTCCGCACCAGAAGGGCCGGCTCAGTCGGGACGCCGGCAGAAGATGACCCGGACGGAGACAAACCCGGAGGGGAAGGGGAGGAGCGTGGTCGCGCAGCCCCAGCAACAGCAGACAGGTGCCTCGGTGCTCGAGTTGCTCCAAGGCTCCAGGAGTGGATCTACGGTGCCTCCCACCTTGGATAATATTTTGCAATGCGTTATCGCTCACCGTGAAGTGGCTCGATTGGAAAGCAGACGCTCACTAGCTTCAGCCAGTAAACTGCAGGGGCCAGTAAGGAAAGTAACCAAAAAATGCAACGCCATCAGCGACCGGCTGACAGACCTTGAGTCAAGAACAGCTGCCCTCGAGGCAGACATCGCAGGCACCAAGGGCAAGCAGAAGCTCATGAGACACGACTGATCGACATCCAGTGGAAGCTTGAGGACAACGAGAACCGTCAGAGACGGAATAATCTGCGGTTCCGAGGAATTCCTGAAGGGAAAGAGGGATCAGATGTCCGGATGTACATGGTCGAGCTGTTGCAAAAGTCCTTTCCAGATCTAGAAGGTTGGAACTGGCCCCATGAAATTCACAGGGTGCATCGAGTCCCCTTTACTCTTCGGCAACCAGTCAAGCCTGATGCCAAACCACGAGCTGTCCTGGTGTATTTCGGAAAATTCCTGCTGCGACAGAACATCTTTGAAAAGGCTTGAGGCTCAGCGAGTCGGGGATGGCTTTTCATTCTTTACCAGGCCAGACTTTTGTCATACTACTGTTGAACAATGATGGCGCTTACGCCAAATTATTAAACCATTCCAGGAGAAAGAAGCACAGGCTTTTCTAATGAACCCGGCTTGCTTGAAAGTAATCTGGGGTGATCGAACCAGATTTTTTACTTTGGAAATTAAGGCTAAAGAGTTTTTGACTTCAGGCGGGGTATAACTGTATAATTTAAGTGTTTGTATAGCTGTTGTCTATATGGCCGAGGGTCCCAGGTGGGGTCCCAGGCTGAGCAAATGGAGAACAGAGTGAACTACATCCCCAACGTAAATTGATAGGAACCAGTGGGTAAATTTAATCTAAATAAAAAAAAAAGGGGCAGGGGGCTGGGGAAAGCCCGTCGCTGGTTCCCAAAATAGAGAGGGACCAGAATCACAAAACTTCATAGTAGGAGTAAGGAATTAGGGGGAATAATTTTTTTTTTTTAAAAAGAGTGAAAGGGGTAAAATCGAGATATTCACATAACATAAGCTATTATTCTCTTAAGATTACTGTAGGGGTACAGGGACACTAGATAGGGACACACGTACACGAATAAGCCAACAGTTGGGAGGGGTGCTGCCTTTCATCCTCCACAGACCGACACAGGTCTGTTTTTTCTCCGAATGGGGGGTGCAGGGATGGATGGGATGGTTGGGGATGGGGGGTTTGTGGGAGGTTGGGGGAAGAGTGGGGGAGGGTGGCAGTGGGGTGGGTCGCTGGGGGGAAAAAACCCAGAAAAGCAGCGTGATTTCCATAACCTATGGAAGGAGACTGGAAAAAGTGTGCTTATTTTAAAAATGCATGACAGTCAATTTGGATGTCTAAAATGCTTTAACAAAGGGTAGGCTAGCTATTTGCTCAATAAATGTTGGAGGACTAAATGATAGGGAAAAGTGGACTAGGGTGAGTGAGGTACTTAGATCCCTGGGGGCAGATATAATATGCCAACAAGAAACCCACATCCCATGGCAGAAGAGAGGGCTCAACACAATCCCAGGATACATACAGGTAGCCTGCTCTTCCCAGACCACTACGACTAGAGGGGTCGCAATCCATGTTTCAAATCGGCTGTCTCCAGCAAAGCGAATTCTAACGGATAAATGGGGGCGATGGGCAATAGTCACATTATCAGTCGGGCTTACCTTATGTACGGTTTATGGTCCTAACTTAGAAGACCTGGGATGCTTGAGGAACTGGAGTTAGAGCTAGCCTCCTGGCCGGGCCCCCTCAGTATGTGTGGGAATTTTAATATTCATCTGGACGCAAGTGGCCCCTTCACCAAGAAATATCAGGGGAGAAAGCCACAGTTTATAAATCATTAGCTGCTTTGACCTCTAGCCATGGGCTAATCGATATATGGGAAGCCAAGGGACTTAGGCTACACTTATTTTTAATGTCCTCATAGAAAATACGTTAGGCTTGACTATTTTTTTGCAACCAATGCTCCTGCTGATGGTGCTAATATAAGGAAGATGCTGAAAATACTGTCGGATCACAACCCCTTGATGCTGGAAGTTACGGTTCAGGGGCATCAAAGATGTTGAACAAAGTGGACCTTTGATAGGAAATTAATGGTCAATGAGGGGTTTATTGAGCATATAAGGGGATGGACCCGACAGTTTTTTAAAAATAAATAGGTTTAGTGCCTCTAGAGATATAGTGTGGGACACGTTTAAGGCTGGCTTAAGGGGGAGGCTACCAGCTTTGTTGGATCACGTAGGAAGAGGCAGCGAGAGGAATTGCTCCGACTGACAGATCAGCTGAGGAAGTGTGAGGAGGAGCACACAGCTGCAATCGCTCAAAAACGGGAAGAGCTACAAACTCAATTGCAATTGGAGGTCATAAGGATAAAGGCAGAAATTAATGGTATTTACAATAAATCAGTGGTGGAAGCATTTCAAACCTATACCAGGGATAACTATGAGTACGGGAAGACCACAGGCAAACATTTAGCACTGCGCCTAAGACAAAAGGCAGTTACAAATAACATTGTGAGGGTAAAAAGGAAAGATGGGACCGTGGCAACAGATCCTTAAGAAATCCTTAGTGTGTTTGCGGAAATTTACAGGGACCTTTATCAGACTGAGAATAAATCATCAGAGACCGCTGGGCTCGGAGATGATATAAATCTTCCTATTTTGCAGGAACTGAAGGCAGACATCTCGCTTAGTGAAGTCACTGATGCACTCCAGGCGATGGCCGCAGGGAAAGTGGCAGGTCCCAATAGAATTCTGATTGAAATGTATAAAGTACTTCAGTCTGAGCTATCCCCCTTGCTCCTGGATTTGTTCTTGGCCGTACAACAGAAGGGGCAGCCACCTCAATCGTGGCAAGGCACCGACATAGTCATATTCTTGAAGAAAGGGAAACCCGCCGAGGACCCAGCTTCATATCGACCCATCTCCCTGAATAATGCTGATGAGCAATTATATTCTAAGATCATCACCCTCCGACTTGGCAAGGTTATTACCTCATTGGTGAGTCCATGGCAACATGGTTTTATACCAGGGAGAGGGACCACTGATTATATGCGTCGGGCAATCTCCCTGTTCGACATAGCGGATATTTCGGGAGAACAGATGGCTTTGATTCTCCTCGATGCTCAAAAAGCTTTCAATCGGGTTGAGTGGGTATACTTATGGGATAACTTAAGGTCCAATGGGTTTGGACCACGAATCCTCACGGCTATGAGAGCCATGTACTCACAGCCATACGCTAGGATTTAATTGATGAGCAAGGAGTCCGAAAGGATTGCAGTAACTTGAGGGACGAGACAGGGATGCCCTTGCTCACCGATTCTCTTATATATATATATATATATATTATATATCGATCCGCTCATCAAGTCAATTATGCAAGACCAGTCGATCAAACCAGTAGTGGTCAGGGGGTATAAAACCAAGGTCTTAGCATATGCTGATGACATAGCTGTTGTTACCCCCGACCCACTGGGTGCAATTACGAGGATCGAAGGTTTGGCCAAGGAATTCAGTAGGCAGTCGGGATATCGCCTGAACGCCAATAAGACCAGGATTGTCTGCTCCAAAAGTATTATCTGTCAGGATCCCCGCAGGATCGAGGTAGCTACCTTTCTTGGGATCAACATCTCGGCGGATGTGGGTTCCATTTGGGCGACGAACTCGGCTCCCCTTAAAGATAAAATCAGCACAGACTTAAAAAGAATAGATAAATTGCATACGTCGATAATAGGAAGGTGCAACATGCTCAAAATGACTATGTTCCCGAAACTTTTATATTTATTTCACTGTATCCCGTTAGAGCCGGAGCCTGCTTTCTTTAAAAAACTGGATGGAATATTCTCCCAATTTACCTGGCACTATCAGAAGGTCAGGCGCTCATTGAAATTCCTGACCCTGCCTCAAGCTCAGGGGGGGTGGGCTCATCTCAATCTACTACATTATTATTGGGCCATAATGCTGCAACAAATGGGTATTCTGTTTAAATCAAATATTGGGGCAGAAACATGCTTGGGTGCACAGGAATGTGAAGTCCCCCCTTCAATTTTTGAGCTGGCCATAGGTGGAGCAACATCGGGGGTTTTACTGAGGTAGTTGGAGGTTAGTTACTACAAAAAAAACATGGTTTAAGCCTCTAAGAGCGGCATGGAATGTATGGCATAAAGTCTGCAAGCTGTTAGAAATTCCCAGGCTCCAGAGATACCTACCCCTTTGGCGATCTCCCGTTTTTCCGGCCCCTCTCTATGATGGAATTGGTAAACATTGGGAACTGGCTGGTGTTAGCAAAATAGGCAATGTCATAGACAGGAATGGTATGATTTCATTTGTAGAGCTACAGGAGCGGTATAAAATCGACCCTAGCTCTTATTTTAAGTATGTCCAAATTAGGGAAACCATTAGACCTTTCATATCAAATATCACTGCTACAGATAAGATCCCTTTGCTAGAATCCATCCTCTACAAAAGTCCCCGAATTAAGGATATATATAGCTTCCTGACAAAAGCCACTCCGGATGATTTAGTAAAAACTGAAACTACTTGGGCAGCCAAATTAGAGAACCAGGAGGTGGACCTAAGCAGGTCATTGGCTCTTTCAAAGAAAGTATTTCTTTCTGCTAATCTGAAGGCGCAACACTACAAAACAGTTTTCAATTTGTACTTTACCCCTGCAAAACTGTTTGGATGGGGAAAAGGGAAAATGATCATTGCCCGAGATGTGGGCAAGGCCCTGCAGATTTGGTACACATGTTCTTTGATTGTAGTAAACTAAACCATTTGATAAAGGGGATTGACTTTTTTTGCATAAGGTGTTAAGACAAGATGTGTCTATTTCGCCAACTATGATGCTATTAGGCTTTGATGAGAAAGCACAATTAGAATCAACACAGGTATATTTTTGTTTCATTTCAATGGCAGTAGCCCGACTGCTGAAGCCATCAAAATGGAAGGATGCTGACCCTCCGGCGTATCAAGCTTGGTATGCCAGGATGTTCCATATATTTAAATTGGAGATGGCACTAAGTAAGTAAAAATTTTATTGCTTAGTTAATTAAAACCATTACAATTTTCCTCACTGTTTATAGCAGCTAAAAATCAACAAGATTTAAAATCGTTCAACAGTCAATTACACCAAAAAGTGTCTCACGGATTAAAATCACTGTTAAACCTTAAATACACTCTAAAATTCAATGAAATAATACCTGTACTCTACTTTTTCTGCATTGATTGCAATTATGAACCGGCAATTAACAGATGACAGAAGTTAGTCACTTCGATACCAGCAATAAGTCAATATGAGTACAAGTAGTAGTCTCTGCTGGCCGGTGGGCCAGACCTCTTGCTCCCTCCTTGTGATGTCGCCGTCAGACAAATGATCAGTTATTACTAACATTATGCCTTCTATGAGTGAACCTTCTCATTATTGTATTGACTTTGTTACCTGATCGTGTATGCGCAGGAACTTAACCAATTTACAGTTCATCTGGGGGTCAGATGGATCAAGTCCTTTAATTATAGCCTCCCGACATGTTCGTATTCCTCTATCCAAAAAAGCTTTTCTTAATAAGGTATCTCGTGCAGGCTGAAGTATCTTACAAATGCATATTAAGTGGATGAGGTCTTCTGTAGAACTTCCACATAGATGACAACTTTTTACTGCCATATTTTTCCACTTTGGGGCATCTGCCAGTGAAGGATATTTACCAAAACGCAGTGCCATTAGCTGTTTTTTTAGATGGACCGGAAATGTTAAATCTAAGTAAGCTGCTGGTTTGAGAATCTTATAGTTGTTAAGGACGGTCCAGGCATGGGACCTCTGGCACAAAATACTTTTATCCAGCAAAATCGAGTGCAGTTTTGCAACTTTATTAAGTGTGGACTTAAATGTAATGTAAGGCAGATTTTTATTCTACAGATCTAAAGTGCAAGTAGATTTAAGAGTATTGTGCAAATAACGCTTATATGGTGTGTTGGGACCATTCTCTTGCTCTGACCACAGAGCCTATTTTAATTTAGAGTCCACCGTGTATTGCTTTATGCGGTACCACACTTTAATTGTTGAGTTTTGCCTGCCAACTGACTCATTCAGTAAACCAAATTCTATTTGCACTTGTGCTGGGGACACCGTTTGAGGGAGCTGAAAACCCCTTTTAAAAATGCTGGTTGTTAAGTTGTTGAGTAAGGTTGCGTCTTTACCTTGAAAGGCGATGCTGGCATAGGTTAATGTTGGTAATGTTTTCGCCGTTATTACTGTAATCAGTGGTTTGAATGAGGGGCCCCTTAGTTTTACTGCCAGTGTCTTATAACTAAAGGTTAATGCAATTGCCCGCTGAGCCATGTAATTTTTCTGTTCTTGCTGGCTTAATTTGTTGTCGAGGTAGAATCCCAAATATTTGTAACTTGCGACGTTCTCCAAGACTTTGCCTTTGAAATGGATGTTGTGCGGGCGGGCTGTCCGGTTACTGATAAGCATTGTTTTGGTTTTTGCTATATTAATTTCCAGCTTATTTGTCGTTAGAAATTCTGCAAGGCCAGCTAGTAGCCTCGTAAGCCCGATTTTGGTCAAACTGATTAGAACTATGTCGCCGGCATAGGCGAGGTGCGAAAGGGATAGTGATCCCAGAGTGGAGAGTGAGAATTGATTGCACCAAGTTTGTCAGATAAATCCACTAAAAACAAATTAAATAAGTGGGGAGCAAGCACGCAGCCCTGCTTCAGGCCCCTATCTGTGCTCCATTTTCTTGAGACTGTTGATCCGTCACCGAGTTTTACTCTAACCCATGTATCCATGTAAAGTAGCAGTAAACCTTTTAAAATTCTTTCTGGAAAATTCCATGACCTTAGTTTCATCCATAATAATTTCCGATCCACGCTGTCAAAGGCTGCTTTTAAATCAATGAAGCAGAGGTGCAAGCTCTGTTTATTTATTTTGCATTTCTCTGCTAATAGGGTGATGGAACGGATATTCAAGATTGTCCCAATCTCTTTTCTAAATCCCGTCTGGTTTATGGGGATCAGATTTAGGTCTTTGGACCAAGCAACCAGATCCTCCAGGATCAGGGAGGCTAAATATTTAGCTTCAACGTCAAGCAATGCAATCAGTCTATAATTTGATAGATTAGATCTGTCGCCCCCTTTGTAAATTGGTGTCAAGATTGAGCCTTGCCAGCCGTCTGGAATTTGGTTTAACAGTTCAACTTTGGCAAAAAGAATCTCTAGCTTAGAGCTCCAAAAAGCTGGGTCATGTTTAAACACTGCTTGGGGGACACAGTTGGGTCCAGGAGCACCATCCCTTTTGCTTTTATTTATTAGGTTTTTTATGGCAACTGCTGTGTATGGAGAGTAGTTTGGGCTGGCAGCAATTAGGCGCTCTGAGTTGTCGCACATAGCGTTAGCTGTGGTGCATGGGGTCCCGGTGCCTTGTTTTTGCCTAGGGCTTAAAGGGGCCTGGTAGGTCAGTGCCTGCTCATGGGTGTGGTTCTGTGTCTTAAATTTCTGAGCTATATGATCGGCGCAGTCCTGTTCATTAACATTTGATGCTAGAATGTTCTTAGGCCGATTCAGCTGATTTATTGTTAGCCAAAATTTATTTGCGTTGTGTTGTCTCGCATTGTATATTACCTTTAGCCAAAAAGTGTCCGCACTTGCTCTTTTGTTCTCCCAAAGCTTCTTTTTAAGGAGTTTTCTCTGCTCCCTGAATGTTTCCCATGAGACGTCTGTACTGGCATTTTTGTATAATTTCCTAGCTGTTCTTTTTAAGTCCCTTCTTAGTTTTTCTACCTCACTTGTTAGCCTGATGTGTGGATTAGAGTTAACTGCCTTATGCCTTGATTTTACAGTTTCAGTTGGAAGGCTTATGAGGAAATGTGACCATGCTTTTATACCGTTAGTGTTCCTTAGTGCCCACTCAGCTAGTAAATCCTTAATTGAAGCAAATTGCTGTTCAGTCGATCCGCTTGACCAGGTTAAACGTTTTAAATTTATAGTATTCCAATTGCCTTCCAGGTCTATGGCATTTTCCGATCTTGGTAGAGTTAGATTGAAAACGATATGTTGAATTGAGTGATCACTTCTTGTGGTGTACTCTATATAAAAATGTGCTAGGAATGGCATTAATGGAAGCATCAGAATCGTATAATCCAGTGTCGAATGTGTCCATGGGCCGTGTACGTATAATTTGGTGGGTATCTTCTTCGGATCTTCCATTAATCACTCTCATTCCTTGATATTCTAGAGCTGTTACTAGCTGTTGACCACGAAGATCTTTACGAATATACTTATTTGAAAACTCTTGCTTTATGTTCCAAAAAGTATTATCAGCTGTCAATATTTCGTCTTCATCAGGAGTGTGGAATAAATTTGCATTGAAATCACCTGTCTGAATAATATTCCATGCTGGTTCGGCACAGCGTAAATCCAAAATTGTTTTAATTAGAAGAGCATTATTCTTCCTTTTATTTTGTTCCGTTGATTGTGTGTAATAATTAATTAGAATTACTGTTTTAGTGTTTCCCTGACTTATGTACGAGAGCTTGATAAGTTGAATTCTTGGGTCAGGAGACATAAGCTGCTCCGTTGTGATTTTTAATGCTAATGCAACGTAGACTGCCAGGCCACCCTTTGCTCGTCCGTAGTGATTACATCTTTCCGCCGCCACAGAGTAAAGTGTGAAACCAACTATGGGAAGATCTTCTATGGCCCATGTCTCTTGTAAGGCAATTATATCGCTATTGTCTCACTCATAGGGGGGAAGTCCTTCTTCGAGAAGCCTTTTTGCACAGGCATTGTTCCAAGACAGAATATGTACCATGTTTCCTTCAAACTTGCTTCTTTTCCCTATTCTTTGTCACTCAGTCTTCTTATTAGCAAGAATGCTGGTAACCAACCCCAGTTGTGTAACCTTGGGTTGGTTGCTGTTTCCCGGTCTGTGGTAGAACTGTCCAGTGTTACGTCTACCCTGCTGCTGCCCTTTGCATTCTGTAATATGGAATAGACCTGTTTGTTTGGTAGTGGTTTCGTGGTATCTTCTTTTGTTTGGTACAGTTGCTGATCCCACAATGGTGAGGGGTATCGTTTTTTTGCTGGTATCGATAATTTTATACCCCACGCAGCAAATTGGTCTAAGTTTTTTAATATTAGTTGGGCTATCTCAGGGGACTGCCATGTTGTTAATGTTTGTTCTATTGCATCTTTTTGTCCTGATGAAACAAACTGAACCGCCAATAAGTCGACTGTACGTATCTGTATTACCTCAGGTATTTCTACCATGAGTCTTAATATGTTACTCCTGTTAAATGTATTGTGTCTTCCTTGCGATTCATATTCAGGAGTCCAGAGTATCTGCAGCTTTGTGCAGGGGGGTTTGCGTACCTCACTCAAGTGCTCCTTAGCCGTACAGACCCTTGGAGCAGGACCAATCTGATTTATAATATGACATTTTAATTGGGTTTGCAAATGCTGGTTGTCTGCACCTGTTATCTGAAAGGCCGCATTTTTTGTAAGTACCCCTGGCAATCCTGTGCGGGTACTCACTTTTGTGTCATGCTGCTGAAAGCCTAGTATATGATCTGTAGTGAGTTGTTCTCCCATTGTTTCTGCTGATGTTGTTACATTCTTGTTTGACAAAGAACGTTCCATTGGGCTAGTTGAGTGTTTTTGTTTAGTAAGCAGAAGTTTATGTATTGGGGAGAGGTGTGGTCCGGCAGGCACCTTTGGCAGCCTTGTATTTTTTCCTTCCGCGCCTATATGCGATTTGATGTCAAATTTGAGCGGACTCTCTATTTTCAAGCTTATATGTTTCGCTTTCAGCTAGGGTGCTAGCCCGGACCGTTGTGTTGGTGACCCTCTGTAGTTTTTTGGTAGTCCCTGCTGGTTCCAGGAACGTTTCTTTGGGACTCTTGCTTAAATCCATTTGAGGGGAGAGTGGAGTGGCGGATGTTCGAGAAGAAATTAGTTTTTCTGTACATTTTGTATTTTATGGCCTAGAAAATATTGGGTATAATTTGGTTATATTGTTCGTCTTGAGCTCCCTGGTTTTATTTCTTGCTTTTCTTTCTCTCTTTTTTGTCTTCTGGATTGCAATGATCATTTTTGTTTACTCAAGACTGCCTTTGAATGCGATATCTCATCTGATTCTTTAATCTCGACCTTTTCTGTAATGGATAACTCACTAGAGTTGTTAGTTCCTGACCCGTTATTTGGTGCTGCTGGTGACGGCTGGTCTTTTATAATTGTTCCAGGTTGGTTTTTATCCGTAGGTGCGCTAATCAAGCGTTTGTTGAGGCAGAGAATCTGTTCCAGCAAGTTTGGTAACAGACTTAGTTTGTCTAACATAGGACCACACGCGCATGCAGATTCATCTGGAGTGTATGTGGATTGTACTCTTGTTATTAAGTTAGTTAAATTGTCCATTTTTGAATTTACATTCATTAGATCAATTTGAATGTCCAACTTATCTGACTGCAGAATCAGCGTGTTTGTTGATGCTTGAAGCGCAGTCAGCACAGGGGCAATAAGATCCATCTGAGGCCAGGTACTGTCACTAGCCCCGTTATCGGTTGGACCGGGGGGCCTTGCCTTTTCCTTGCCTTTGGCCAAGGTCTTTTTGCCGGCCCCATTCCCTCGTGGACTATTAGGTCTATCCTTTTCCTGTACGTACCTCAAGCCCGTTGGCTGGTGGGCCAGTAAACCCATCCTTTTCATTAATTTTTGGTGAGATATTTGCTTCAAGGGCAAAGATTTGGGTAGAGGAGATGGCACTATATGGATGCAAGGGGCGGAGAGTGGGGAAACGGGGCAGGAAAATCTGGGGCCCTTTGATGGAGTAGGTCTGATGCTTACATTTTCCCTGCTTTCTTTTCTGTTAATATATATTTTTTTCTCTCTCTCTCATTTCTCTTCTCTCTCTCTCTCTATGCACCTGCTATAATGCAATACGAAATGTTTAACTAGTGCTGTGCTGGTTTCAATGATTTTCTTCTGTTTTTATTAGAGGAACTATATGGTTAATTGGACATTCGGTTATTTGAAATGTCTATATCTGTCAATTTGCAGCTTTTTCTTTTTGTTGTAACCATTGTCTTTTCTGGGATATATAATGAAGAAGAAAAAAAAAGGCAACCATGTGGCTGTTCAACCCTGGAAACTGGCATTTGGCAGGACCCTGCTTAGTTCCTGGTCACATGGGCAACTGTCTACTGTTATCACCATGCACATACTACTAGACCTACACATGCAACAACTCTCCCATTGTGTGGGACATGTGTCACCTTCAAGCTTGATGGGGAAATAGCTGCCTGTAACAGAAGATAGATGGTCATTCATAATGTTTCACTCAAGCCAATACTCACCCCCTCCTAGCTGCTGCTGGGCTCTCCACTGCCCATCCAGGTCTGGGTATGCCACCACCATTATGCGGGCCATAAGTAGGGTCAGGGTCTGGCACGTGCCCCTTCTGCCTTGGGAGAACAGCCCCACCTGGACCTCCATGATCTTACAGGTCCAGCTTCTCAGGTCCTCCCACCTTTTCATACAGTGAACACTGCGCTGATGAGCGAATCCCAGGGTCCGCACCTTCCAGACTATGACTTTCCATAATGACACCTTCTGATGGTCATTGACCTGTATGGATGCAATACATGAATAGACTGAGTAGACATGCAAGATATAGGTTATCTGCAAAGGTGACACCAAGGTTGTGGACAGGTAGCATAACCATAAATCAATATCCCACACACTACATGTAGAAGGCGCACATGATGAGCAACACAAAAAGCATCACTGCCCAGTATTTAAGTCATCTGAGGACTACCCTCAATCCTGATTAGGTCTGTACTGACTATGTCAGCCCACTGACATCATGTAGCCCTGGGCCACACAGCATGTGATCTGAAATTAGTTATCATGTTACACAGCACATCATTGTGTCCTCCTGAAGGGTACAGTACTAGTGCATCACTGGACAGACACCTGAACAGTCAGGGCAAATGACTTTATTCATACAGTCTAAGACATCACTGCTTCCATTGCATTGACAAAATGTCAAGGTTTGGGTCACAATGAAAGGGCTAGCATGCATGTCACTGAGAGCTTCCACTCTAAGGATTAGTGAACATGTGATTTACTCAAGTGGACATCATACTACACCTGAATATGTTTTGTGTGGGCAGTCCTGGCAGCATGGGAGACACCATATGCCATATGTGGCAGTGTATATGGGATGACATCAAGATACCATTGTACATACTGCATGTTCAGTCATTCTTACACAGCTGGTGATGCACGTCTGAACTGCACTGCAGATGTAACCAACTCTCTGATGTGTACATGTTTCACATGAGTAATGTTCCTGTACAATACTAGCATCACTCATATGACAGTCAAATCTCAGACATGTGGGAGTGAATGGCCTGTCCTAAGGCAATGATACCCAGTGACAATATGGGTCCATGGACAGTAGTCCCGGGTCTGGGGATGTCACCATGCATCATACCAACTGTAGTAATACTAGGTGCATTTAGGCCAACTCATGGTCCTGTGACACTAATTTAGGCCCCACCAGAGGATCAGCAGATCTACAGGGAGAGTACTCTGTGCATCGGGAAACAGCGTTTACAACGCTGCTGTTACCACGCAGGTAGGTAACAACGCGGTTGTTACAACGACTGCATTGTTACCACGCGTGGCTTTACATCGCAAGTCGTTTCTACGACTTGCGCTAGGTGGCATGCAACACCAGGGAATGTGTTGGATTTTAAGTCCAACACATTCCCTGCTGTTGCGCTAACTGGAGTAGGAATAGTAATTTATACTATTCCTAAGTCCAGCGCGCCATCTAGCGCAAGTCGTAGAAACGACTTGTGATGTAAAGCCACGCGTGGTAACAACGCAGTCGTTGTAACAACCACATTGTAACCTACCGCGTGGTATTTGCTCGCGTAGTAACGTCATACATTCTGTGCATCAGTTCCATAGCCACATTATCTCAGCTACAGCCTGGACCATAGAGCATACCGGGCACAACTCATTGTCAGGGTTTATTCTCTGCAGCCTGAGCATACTGTTCCCACATGAACATCATATGCCCACATATTCCATAGCTTACAGTACATCTTCAGACCATCCTATATATTACATGAACGTTGTGGGTCACTCTGAAGGGGTCTGTGAGGTCTTGGTATCTCCCAGATAACAGTTTGTTGAGGCCTCATGTGGCTACCCATAGTTTTTATTGCTCCCCTCCTCAATTGTGGGGTGCACCACAAAAGGATAGGGCAACAGGGGGGCCAGGGGGGAACAGGTTTGTGACAGATTCTATTACCAACCACAAGGGGCACCATACAATCCTTCTGTGGTTATGGTATTGAAAGGTACAACAAGGAGAATATGGGGTATTTTTGCCTGCAGGGCTCCCCAAGATTTTACTGCCACCCTTCCCCTCCGTGCGGCATGGTATAGGGACGCTTGGGAAATTTCTATTGAAAACATACAGTATAGGGATTCCCGCTATGAAATCTGAGAGCACAAACATTTGCTAAATAAAGGGTTACAGTGGAGCAGACGAATGAGGAAGGGAAAGGGTACCTGTGGCAATTGGTTGGAAGGGTCATAGAGAATAATCATGGCATGCAAATATGCAGCAGTGCATGTATTGGCAGTGTCTGTAGAGAGTTTGGTGTGCTCTTCAAATTATTTGTCCTCCTTATGTGTGGTATAATCCATAGAGGGAAGGCCAGAACCTTCCTGTTAGGCAGAACATGTATTCATGATTTAAAGAAGTGTAATCTGGGTGTGCTGAGAGGGCCTGTACAGAGCGGTAAGTGCCTGTATACCCGAGCAATGTGCATCCAACCGGTCACTTGAGAATGAACAGTGACAGAAGCAGCTCGGTTACTGACGGAATGTAAATGGAGGGCACATAGGGTGGGTGTTTGTCTTCACTCAAAGGATTGAAACGTGGTTAGCGCACTGGCAAAGCTGGGTACCAGGAGAAAACATTTGAGGGTTAATGAGATGGTGGTATCCAGAGTCCCTGCTAACGATTTCTGTCCAACCCTGACCAAATGTTGTGCAGCCTGGCTCCCTCTGTAACTTTTCCCCAGTATCTCTCTATCCTGCAGATGAATGACGTAAGCTTCCCAACGTTTTTTCTTGGCCTCATAACCCCAAAGGAGTGCCTGACATTTCTGGCTTAAGGATACTCCCAAAGGGTGCCCTACTGACATTCTCTGAAATACCTCACTAACCATGCATATTTATGAACCAAACATGGCAAATCCTTACACCTGCAAAGCATCATATGGCACTTATCAGCTTTGAAGTGGTGGAAGTGTTTTTATTTGAGGGAGATATTCATCTCTGCTTCCTCTCCCATCTGAGGATTATGAAGCTGCTGTTCCTCTCTCACACGTCCCTTCAAAGAGACAAGTGACACACTCACTCAATCACCCAGCAAACATGTATGCTCTGGCACTTTCATCTTGCTGTTTACCTTCCAAACATTCCCCCTTTTCCACAAATACAGGCCAGCCATTCCTCATTACTCATTCACTCAGTCATCTCAGTCCTCCACTAAATATGCACTGCAAGACCAACATGAACAAGAGCTATGTCAGCAAGCAGAAGAAAAGCCTTGGTGTGCTCTTATTTTCATACTGCTGCCCTCTAGTAACGCTACATGGCAATTGCAGCATAATAATTGGACTGAAAAGAGGGCTGTCCTATGCAAATGATGTCCTCCCATGCTTACTTTCTTCTGAGACGGTGGACGGCTTGCGCTGTGATACATCCTCCAACATATGCTCTTCAGCTGAATTCAAAAGCAGCATATCTTCAGCTAAGGATTTTGCCACTCGAAGGTTGCACATGGGGACATCACCCTCTTTTAGCAGGGTCCCAAATTGCCTGCAGTCATCCTTTATACAGAACAAGAGTGTTGGAGGATGTTCTTCAAAGGATGGAAGGGGGGTGTTTAAAGCCCCAGCCCAACCCAACCCCATGCTGTACTGTGATGCTCCATCTCTTCACCTGCTGCAGCAGGCTTGATTCAGACCTGCTGAAGCAAAGGCCTGACTCTGCCCTTGCCTGCCTCTTGAAGAAAACAACCTTTCTAGCTTCTTATTGCACCTAATAAAGGAAGTTTCACTTGCCTTAAACTTTACCCATCGTTTCATTAGCCATAGCTCATACTGCAGCTTTATTCATAGCCAACCTCACAGGCACCAAACCCCTGATTTCAGAGATCGGCTCACACCAAAATGAAAAATCACCACCATCCAACCTAATTTACAATCAGTGTAGCACCTTCCTCGCATTCTTGTGCTCAGTTATAAGCCCCGAGGCCACATTTGCGCGCTACAATACACCGAATTTCAAGGACAAAGAATGAATACATTGATAAAGAAAGATAAGGCTTTGCTCTGTAGGAGAGTAGGATCTGCCTCTTATGGTTACCCCTACTTTTTGCTGGTGTATCACTGTTTTTCGACTTTAGTCTGGCTGGGGCCCTGCTATTCAGGACCCCAGCCTAGCTGCTTCCTCTCTAAATTCATTCCCTGTACTTTAGGTACATCACAGATTGGATTCTGGAGTGCCCTTATAAGTCCCTAGTATATGGTATACTATGTACCCAGGGCATAGGTACCCCAGGGGCCTACCAGGGGCTGAAGCATGTATTGTGCCACCCCTTGAAGGCCATCCAAAATGACACCACAGGACTGCTACTGCAGCCTGGGTAAGGTGGTGCATGCACCCCTTGCAGAGATATAGGTTCCCTATATCTCACCTAACACTGCACATAGAAACCTATCAGTCACCCCTATGGCAGGCCTTATCAATCCTGAAGGCAGGGTGCTTGGTTATATGTGAGAGGGTGCCCATGCATGAGCAGAGCCCCTCTGCAGCCCTCGGAATCTCCTATCCGGGGTTGTCTGTGGTGCAGCCTGACCATATACTCTTAAGTGCATTATATCTAAACGGTAAATGCTAACTTTGGGATGGCTGCACGGAAACATGTCGTGTTTTGTGTCAAACACCTTGGAATCATACCCCCACACCAGTTCCTGGTGTAGGAGTATGATCCCACCCTTCTAGAGGGAGAGACATGACAGCACCGATATACCCGGTACCAACTAAACAGAGCCTGGCATCACAAAATGGATGCTGCAGCCACAGACACGAGTCTGGCCTCCTGCTGCTGACTGAAACTCCGGCAGGGGAGGCCTGGACAATAGGTTTCCTGTCTCAGGGAGGTGTTACCACCTCCCAGACAGGCCTTAGTGGATTGGGGCTGGGTGGTGCACTCTCTGAGTGCTTTGAAGTCCTGCACTGGGGGCACATTTGGTGTCCTCGTGCATACCCCAGTTCAAGCCGGTTGCAGGGGCTGCCAGCCCCTCCTCTGGCATGAAACTGGACAAAGGAAATGGGTGTAGACACCCTCCTTTCCAAACCCTCCGGGTCCCCAGAGTTAGTCCAACTCTTTTTCTTAGTATAAGTAAGGGAACCCTGGCAACAGGACTTTAGATATCCCTGGATGAAACTCTGAAGCTGAATCCTGGACCTTTGACGCTCTACATCAAGATTATAGGACTGAAGAATCTCCCTTGGGGTCAAGGAGTGACTCCCCTGCTTGGCAGGCACCAACAAAGCATCTGTCTGGTCTGCATCGCTGAAGCTCCCACTGGACGCCAAAGTCTTTGCATCACCAGAGGTGGATTTCCATACTTCGCCGAGGCTTCCCTGAGTGCCCAGCAAAGCTGAGGCCCGTAGCTTTTGTGGGTAATGTGGAACCGTGACCCCTGGACATCGAGCACATTTGCAAGTGCATCAACTTTCTGACATTTCTCAAAGCTGTGCTTTGTGTTCCAAGTAGCCCTAGCCCAGAGCACTAACTGCAGTGAAGATCTCTGGCCTACACTCCACGAGTGTCCCGTGGACCAGCTCCAAGTGCGACTGCTTGGGGCTCCTTTGCAATCTCTAGTCCGTTGGCTAGTGGGTCCCCACGAAGGCAACTCTTCAATTGCTTGGGCTTTTCTAGTTGCTCCAGATGTGCCCTGACTTACCTTTGCTGGGTGAGTCCCTCAGACCTTGCTGGTCTGCAACGCAGCCTTTTCTTTACTTCCCTGTGACTTGCTGTTGCCAAGGCTTGTTGGGTCCAATCCGGTCGCCGAGACTGCAGCACTCGACAGACTTTGTGGGACAGCTCGAATCCAGCTCCTGGTCATCGTCAACAACTCCTGGACCACATGGCTGAAGAGTCAAGACACCCATCAACTCACCTGAAGCACCCGACATCTGAGGGCATTCGACTATCGTGCCCCTGGTCACTGGATAGTGACCCAGACTCTGTCCCCTCTGCTTTCAGGTCTTCCTCTTCCTCGATCCAGGCTTGAATCGCTCCGGACACTCTTCTTCTTCACGGCAGCAGCACTTTTCCAGTGGTAGCCATTGAAAACGACGATGATTCCCGACACCTTTTAACACGTATGCACCCGGCTTCCCTGGGTGAGGTAACTCGAGTATTTCGGTACTCACGTGGGTGTGGGCCCTAGAAACTCTTAAGTTTTAAGGGGTTAACTGGAAGTCCTCTCCGAAGTGTCCTTTTTCTTTAAAAATCCAACCACGACTTTCCCCATAGAAGTCAACGGCGGCTCGCGGCTGTGTTCTCACACTGCACGCGTCCCCCGTGGGTCCCCTGTGTCACTACCTTGGGTGGTTCCTTAGGGTCCAAGCACTTCTACAGGCTCTAGGCCTTGTGTCTAGTTCAGTCGTGGTTCTTATACCACTATTTTAGTATATGGTTTGGTACGCCCCTAGGGCTCAAACGTGTATTGTGCTAAATACTGCTGATATTTGACTTGTAACTTATGTACTTCGAACTCTAACCTCATAAAGAGACTAGAGGGGTGTGTTTAAGACTAAATACATATATTTTATATATATACCTGGTGTGGTCCTCTTTCATTTGGTCACTCAAGAGATTATAGACTGGTAAAACAAGCTGCTTTACATTCCTCCAAGACTTAGCCTGAAGGCTGCTCTCCATAGCTACCACTAGGATAGCTTTCACTAAAGGTTGTCTTTAACCTATCATCCATAAGGGGTTGTTTGGACTGGTGCAAGGTGCCCACTAGAACTAGTGGACAGCATATGCCAGGCCAACTTCTCACATTGGTGTGCAGCGTGTGGGATTCCAGCTTGCTATTGTTTTACCAGATAATCTCAAGTGTGTGACTAACTGAAAACCACTAAAGGTACCTAAGGTACATATAAATTCAAGCTTAGAAATACAGTAAGTTCTACTGAACTTAGAGTTGTGTGTCAAGGGATTAGCACACCCTTTCTACAACTCAAGAGAGTTTAGTAGGCCACACTAGAGTAGGTAGTGCATACACCACACCTCACTAGTAATATCTTCACTGCCAGGAACCAGTGGGCTCCTGCCATCCAAATATGACAACCTCCCATTCTTAGAATTGTGAGAGTTGTGCAAGATTAGGAAGCTGAAGACAGGCAAAAGTGCCAACACCCAACGTCTCATGGAGATGCTTCTGCTGGATGATCTCAGAAGACCCCTAGGGTCTGCAAGGGTAGGCAGAGAGGATGGGGCAGAAGATGAGGGAGGGGCCAGGGGTGAAAATACCCAGGACCTGACCTCTGAAACTGGCCAGGAAGATGACAATGATCTTGCCCTGGACAATGCAGCTCCTCCTGCAGATGAGGAGGAGGATCAGAATGACCTCCCCTTTGTCCCACCAGGAAGAGTTGTGAGTGTGCCCAGAAGGTCCAGATCTCCTTCTCAGGAGTCTAACCACTCTGACACCTCAGTAGGGACCTCTGTTTCTTCTCATAGGAGGGAATCCTCTCATGAAAGGAAAGAGAGACTGCTCAAGTATGAGGAAGCTCAGTTGAGAATCAGAAGAGAGCAACTGGCTATAGACAGGGAGTCCCTAGAGCTTCATAGACAAAGAAGAAAGTTGGGACTAGAGTCCCATGGTGGCAGCAACTTCCCTAGTGGTAGGGAAAGGTCTTATGACCATAGAAACCTGAGCAAGATTGTCCCTCCCTACCAGAGTGGGGATGACATCCACAAATTGATAACTGCACTGGAAAGGGCCTGTAAAGTTCAGAGGATCCCCAGGAGCAGTGGGCAGCAATCTTGTGGCTCTCCTTTGCAGACAAAGGTAGAGACAAGCTCCTCACTGTAAGAGAAGAGGATGCTGATGATTACCAAGTCCTGAAGAGTGCCCTGATAGATGGGTTTGGCCTGACCACTGAGCAATACAGGTTAAAGTTCAGAGATACCCAAAAGGCACAGACACAGGACTGGGTGGACTTTGTAGATTGTGCTACCAAGGCTCTGGAAGGCTGGTTACTGGGCAGTAAGGTGTGTGACTTCAAAGGATTGTATAATTTATTCAAGAGGGAGCAGGTTCTTAATAACTGTCAGAATCAGTTGCTACATCAGTACCTGGTTGACTCTGATCTGACCTCTCCCCAAGAATTGAAAAGAAGGCAGACACATGGATCAGAACCAGGGTGAAGCAGAAAGTACAGAACCAAGGTGGTGACCAGAAGAAGCAAGATTCCAAAAACTCTGATAAGGGTGGGGATAAGGGTAAAGACCAGAAGTCTTCTCAAGGGCCCCAAAAATCTGCATCTGGTGGGGAACCCCAAACTTATAAAGGAAAAGGCCAAAAGAAACCATTGGTGCAAAGCCTGTAAGCAAAAGACTCACTGGACCAGTGATTGCACCAAGTCCAAAGACTCCACTCCAGCCACCATTGCCCCTAAGGCAACTGTTCCCCCTAGTCCAGCTACAAGTGGTGGTGGAAACACTCAGAATAAGGGTTTAGTAGGGTTGACCCTGGGTACTGAGATGGACTCTGGCCTAGTCAGAGTGCCAACTCAGGCTGTCCTAGTCTGTGATGGGGGCATGGGTATGTCCCCTTTGTGAGTCCCAATAATTTGGGCAAATACAGATAGCAGCCTTTAATTAATGGAAGGGAGGCTTTGGCATTCAGGGACACAGGAGCAAGTGTCACCATGGTGACACAAGATCTTGTGGATCCTGGGCAGATTATACTTGGTGAAATGTACCAAGTGACCAATGCTAGCAATGTCAGAACAGACCATTCTCTGGCAGTTGTTAACTTCTCCTGGGGAGGGGTAACTGGCCTTAAGAAGGTTGTGGTGAGTGCAGACCTACCAGTTGAATGCTTGCTTGGCAATGATCTTGAAACCTCAGCTTGGGCAGAGGTGGAGCTTAGGAAACATGCAGAAATGCTAGGGATCCCTGCACATGTCTTTGCTGTGACTAGGTCACAGGCAAAAATGTCAAAAGCTGAACAGGCCCTGGATTCTGGAATAATGGACCAGGTGCCTCCCAAGAGAAGGAGCAGTAGGGTTAAGGCAGTTCCTTCCCCCTTGGCTCAGGAGGTAGATCAGTCTTTTGAGGAAGATGATCTCAGGCCTGAAGAAGGAACTGTCCCAGAGGAACTTGAACCTGACCAGGTTGAGTTCTTGGGGACAGGGGGCCCTTCCAGGGCAGATCTGAGCCAGGAGCAGCTGAACTGCCCCTCTCTTGAACCCCTCAGACAGCAGGCTGCTGCTGAGGCTGCTGGAAATGCTAGTGGCACCCATAAGATATATTGGGATGATGGACTCCTGTACTCAGAGAGTAGAGACCCCAAGCCTGGAGCAGCCAGGAGGTTGGTTATACCTCTGAAGTTCAGGGGCTTCCTATTGACACTAGCCCATGACATTCCCTTAGCAGGTCACCTGGGCCAGAACAAGACTTGGGACAGAATTGTCCCTCACTTTCACTGGCCCCACATGTCTGAAGACACCAAGGAGTTCTGTCGCTCCTGTGTAACCTGCCAAGCCAGTGGGAAGGCAGATGGCACCACAAATGCCCCCCTGATACCACTACCTGTGGTGGGGGTTCCCTTTGAGAGGGTGGGGATTGACATAGTTGGTCCCATGGATCCCCAAACAGCATATGGGCACAGGTTTATCCTGGTGGTGGTGGACCATGCCACCAGGTACCCAGAGGCCATTCCCCTTAGGACCACTACAGCTCCTGTGGTGGCAAGGGCCCTCCTGGGAATTTTCTCAAGAGTGGGCTTTCCTAAGGAGGTAGTATCTGACAGAGTTGCAAACTTTATGTCCAGTTACTTGACTGCAATGTGGAAGGAGTGTGGAGTGACTTATAAGTTCACCACACCCTATCACCCACAATGCAATGGTTTAGTTGAGAGATTCAACAAAACCTTGAAGGGGATGATTAAAGGGCTCCCAGAAAAGCTTAGGCGAAGATGGGACATACTCTTGCCCTGCCTTTTATTTGCATACAGGGAGGTGCCTCAGAAGGGGGTTGGCTACAGCCCTTTTGAACTTTTGTTTGGCCATCCTGTTAGGGGTCCATTGTGTCTGGTGAAGGAAGGTTGGGAGTTACCTCTCAAACCCCCTAAACAGGACATAGTGGACTATGTACTTGGTCTCCGCTCCCGGATGGCTGAGTAAATGAAAAAGGCAACCAAAAACCTTGAGGCTAGCCAGGAATTACAGAAAGCCTGGCATGACCAAAAGGCTGTGCTGACTGTTTACCAGCCAGGACAGAAGGTGTGGGTGCTGGAGCCAGTGACCCCAGCAGCTCTCCAAGACAAATGGAGTGGACCCCACACTATTGTTGAGCAGAAGGGTGAGGTTACCTACTTAGTAGACCTAGGAACACCCAGGAGTCCCCACAGGGTTCTCCATGTCAACAGGTTAAAACCATATGTGGACCGGGCTGACATGGGCTTGCTCATGGCAACTTATGAGGGCCAGGAGGAGGAGAGTGACCCTCTCCCTGACCTGCTCTCTCAGAACCCTGATGAAGGGTCAGTGGATGGTGTAGCCTTGGCAGGAAGCCTCACTGCCCAGCAGCAAACTGATTGTAGACAGGTGCTCAATCAGTTCAGACACATGTTTTCTCTGACTCCAAGTCAGACCACCTGGTGCCCTCATGAAGTGGACACTGGTGACAGTCTGCCTGTTAAAAGTAAGATTTACAGGCAACCTGACCAGGTCAGGGACTGTATCAGGACAGAAGTTCAGAAAATGTTGGAACTGGGTGTCATTGAGCCTTCAGGTAGCCCTTGGGCTAGTCCAGTGGTCCTGGTGCCAAAACCTCACACCAAAGATGGTAAGAGAGAGATGAGGTTTTGTGTGGACTACAGAGGCCTCAATGCAGTCACTAGGACTGATGCCCATCCAATCCCCAGGGCAGATGAGCTAATAGCCACTTTGGCCTCAGCCAAGTATCTAAGCACATTTGACCTAACAGCTGGCTACTGGCAGATCAGACTAGCTGATGATACAAAGCCAAAAACTGCATTTTCTACCCCTGGTGGGCTTTACCAATTTGTGGTGATGCCCTTTGGTTTGAAAAATGCACCTGCCACTTTTCAGAGGTTGGTGAACACAGTCCTTACAGGCCTGGAAGCCTATAGTGCAGCATATCTAGATGATATTGCTGTCTTTAGCTCCACCTGGGAGGATCACCTGGTCCACCTCAGAAATGTTTTGGAGGCCCTGCAGAAGGCAGGCCTAACTATCAAGGCCACAAAGTGCCAGATAGGGCAGAGTCAGGTTGTGTACCTGGGCCACCTTGTGGGTAGAGGCCAGGTTCAAACAATGCAGAGCAAGATCCAGACCATCATGGACTGGGCTGCTCCAACTACCCAGACTCAGGTGAGAGCCTTTTTAGGCCTGACTGGGTACTACAGAAGATTTGTCATGGGGTATGGATCAATAGTGACACCCCTGAATGACTTAACCTCTAAGAAAATGCCCAAAAAGGTTCAGTGGACAGTTAGCTGTCAAAAGGCATTTGATGACCTGAAGCAGGCCATGTGCACCACTGCTCCCATTCTGCAAAGTCCTGATTACTCCAAAAAGTTCATTGTGCAAACAGATGCATCTGAGTTGGGGGTAGGGGCTGTACTGTCACAGTTGAAAGATGAAGGTCAGGATCAGCCAGTAGCTTTTATTAGCAGAAGGCTGACCCCCAGAGAGAAAGGTTGGTCAGCCATAGAGAGGGAGGCCTTTGCTGTGGTTTGGGCTCTGAAGAAGCTGAGGCCATACTTGTTTGGCACTCACTTCCTTGTTCAAACAGACCACAAGCCCCTCTTATGGCTAAAACAGATGAAGGGTGAAAACCCCAAACTTTTGAGGTAGTCCATTTCCCTACAGGGGATGGACTATACAGTGGAACATAGACCTGGGAGTAACCAGGCCAATGCAGATGGACTCTCCAGATATTTCCACTTAGAACATGAAGACTTAACTGGTCAAGTTTAGTTTAATGTCCCTGCATTTGGGGGAGGGTGGGGTTGTGTAGGAGAGTAGGATCTGCCTCTTATGGTTACCCCCACTTTTTGCTGGTGTATCACTGTTTTTCAACTTTAGTCTGGCTGGGGCCCTGCTATTCAGGACCCCAGCCTAGCTGCTTCCTCTCTAAATTGATTCCCTGTACTTTAGGTACATCACAGATTGGATTCTGGAGTGCCCTTATAAGTCCCTAGTATATGGTATACTATGTACCCAGGGCATAGGTACCCCAGAGGCCTACCAGAGGCTGAAGCATGTATTGTGCCACCCCTGGAAGGCCATCCAAAATGACACCACAGGACTGCTACTGCAGCCTGGGTAAGGTGGGGCATGCACCCCTTGCAGAGTTATAGGTTCCCTATATCTCACCTAACACTGCACATAGAAAACTATCAGTCACCCCTATGGCAGGCCTTATCAATCCTGAAGGCAGGGTGCTTGGTTATATGTGAGAGGGTGCCCATGCATGAGCAGAGCCCCTCTGCAGCCCTCGGAATCTCCTATCCAGGGTTGTCTGTGGTGCAGCCTGACCATATACTCTTAAGTGCATTATATCTAAACGGTAAATGCTAACTTTGGGATGGCTGCACGGAAACATGTCGTGTTTTGTGTCAAACACCTTGGAATCATACCCACACACCAGTTCCTGGTGTGGGAGTATGATCCCACCCTTCTAGAGGGAGAGACATGACAGCACCGGTATACCCGGTACCAACTAAACAGAGCCTGGCATCACAAAATAGATGCTGCAGCCACAGACACGAGTCTGGCCTCCTGCTGCTGACCGAAACTCCGGCAGGGGAGGCCTGGACAATAGGTTTCCTGTCTCAGGGAGGTGTTACCACCTCCCAGACAGGCCTTAGTGGATTGGGGCTGGGTAGTGCACTCTCTGAGTGCTTTGAAGTCCTGCACTGGGGGCACATTTGGTGTCCTCGTGCATATCCCAGTTCAAACCGGTTGCTATGGCGTGAAACTGGACAAAGGAAATGGGTGTAGCCACCGCTCTTTCCAAACCCTCCCATAGGTGGGTCCCCAGAGTTAGTCCAACCCCTTCTCTTAGTATAAGTAAGGGAACCCTGGCAACAGGACTTTAGATATCCCTGGTCGAAACTCTGAAGCTGAATCCTGGACCTTCGACGCTCTACATCAAGATTAGAGGACTGAAGAATCTCCCTTGGGGTCAAGGAGTGACTCCCCTGCTTGGCAGGCACCAATGAAGCATCTGTCTGGTCTGCATCGCTGAAGCTCCCGCCGGATGCCGAAGTCTTTGCATCACCAAAGGTAGATTTTCAGACTTTCCCGAGGCTGCCCTGAGTCCCCAGCAAAGCTGAGGCTCGTAGCTGTCGTGGGTAATGTGGAACTGTGACCCCTGGATACCGAGCACATTTGCACGTGCATCACCTTCCTGACATCTCTCGAAGCTGTGCTTTGGGTTCCACGTAGCCCTAGCCCTGAGCACCAAAGGCAGTGAAGATCACTGGCCTACACTTCACGAGTGTCCCGTGGGCCAGCTCCAAGTGCGACTGCTTGAGGCTCCTTTGCAATCTCTAGTCCATTGGCTGGTGGGTCCCCACGAAGGCAACTCTTTGATTGCTTGGACTTTTCTGGTTGCTCCAGACATGCCCTGACTTACCCTTGCTGGGTGAGTCCCTCAGACCTTGCTGGTCTGCACAGCAGCCTTTTCTTCCCTTCCCCATGACTTGCCGTTGCCAAGGCTTGTTGGGTCCAATCTGGTCGCCGACACTGCAGCACTTGACAGACTTTGTGGTACAGCTCGAATCCAGCTCCTGGTTGTCGTCGACACATCTTGGACCTCGTGGCTGAAGAGTCAAGGCACCTGTCAACTCACCTGAAGCACCCGACATCTGAGGGCATTCGACTATCGTGCCCCTGGTCACTGGCTAGTGACAAAGACTCTGTCCCCTCTGCTTTCAGGTCTTCCTCTTCCTCGATCCAGGCTTGGATCGCTCCGGACACTCTTCTTCTTCACGGCAGCAGCACTTTTCCAGAGGTCGCCATTGAAAAGGACGACGATTCCCGACACCTTTTAACAGGTATGCACCAGGCTTCCCTGGGTGAGGTAACTCGACTATTTCAGTACTCACGTGGGTGTGGGCCCTAGAAACTCTTAAGTTTTAAGAGGTTAACTGGAAGTCCTCTCCGAAGTGTCCTTTTTCTTTAAAAATCCAACCGCGACTTTCCCCATAGAAGTCAATGGCGGCTCGCGGCTGTGTTCTCACACTGCACGCGTCCCCCGTGGGTCCCCTGTGTCACTACCTTGGGTGGTTCCTTGGGATCCAAGCACTTATACAGGCTCTAGGCCTTGTGTCTAGTTCAGTCGTGGTTCTTATACCACTATTTTTGTATATGGTTTGGTACGCCCCTAGGGCTCAAACGTGTATTGTGCTAAATACTGCTGATATTTGACTTGTAACTTATGTACTTCGAACTCTAGCCTCATAAAGAGACTAGAGGGGTGTGTTTAAGACTAAATACATATATTTTATATATATACCTGTTGTGGTCCTCTTTCATTTGGTCACTCAAGAGATTATAGACTGGCAAAACAAGCTTCTTTACATTCCTCCAAGACTTAGCCTGAAGGCTGCTCTCCATAGCTACCACTAGGAAAGCTTTCACTAAAGGTTGTCTTTAACCTATCATCCATAAGGGGTTGTTTGGACTGGTGCAAGGTGCCCACTAGAACTAGTGGACAGCATATGCCAGGCCAACTTCTCACAGTCTCTATTGCACCTACTTGAGAAAAAGGGTGGTTGGTAGAAGGTTATGAGGGGAAAGATTTGTAATTTTGGGGCACACAAAACTAAATAGAGGGGCCACTTTTCTCTTCTGTTTTTTAAAGTGGAAATAAACTTAGGAAATGAAAATAAAAGCACCATATGAACATTTACCACCTTGGCATAGTTTGAAAGCATTGGCAGGATTCAAACCCTTGTCTTGTATGAGCCTGTGCCATCAGAGGGACAAGACTTACCATTGAGCTATAGCTCCTTGGTGTTCCAGACCCTTGCAGTAGTAACTATAAGCAACATACAGGCCCTGGTGTCACTGCCTGTAGATTCCATTACACATGAAAAGGATGACCATGATATAGGGACGATTTGATAAGATACTAAAAGGGAAGCCAGTGTGGTCCATTGGGTAAGTTCCTGACTTCCACCCAGACAACCAGGGTTCAAATTCCGGGATCAGCACCAGGTGACGGATGATGACACAGCAGAGGTATGTTGGAGGTGGGTCAGCCTGGTAAGAAAAATGTGTGAGTGCGTGTGTGCAAGTGCTGTGTTAGAGTGGAGTCATGCTTGGCGAATGGTGATTGCAGAGTGGTTGGTAAGTAGCATGTGTCTGGTGAGAGCAAGTGGTGGGCTCAGGAGTTAAGTGAATTGGAGTGTGGGGTAGGTGGACTCAGGGGATAGATATAGGATGAGTGCATGGGTAGGTAGGTGGGTGGGATACCAAGGACAAAGAAGGAAGTCAGGGAAGAGGAGCCTGGGACAGAGAAGAGGTGTCAGAGTGGTGCCTGATGTGGGCACTCATGCAGTGGTTCCCTAGCCCACATGAGGGGTGACTACATAGGGTGGGGAACCCCAATTGTTTTTTTACTGCTCCCCCGCTATGCTATCTGATTTGGGGGGGGGGTGGCAGTTGAATTTGTTGGAGCAGTATTAAAAGGGGTTTGGTGGTACATTATGAATGGTGATGGGGGCACAGAATGACATGCCTTCTGGGTAATTTTGTGGTGGCTACCCATAGTTTTTATTGCTCCCCTCCTCCCGGTGCACCACAAAAGGATAGGGCAACAGGGTGGGCTAGGGGGGGAACAGGTTTGTGACAGTTTCTATTACCAACCACAAGGGGGCACCATACAATCCTTCTGTGGTTATGGTATTGAAGGGTACAACAAGGAGAATATGGGGGTATTTTTGCCTGCTTTGCTCCCCAAGATTTTACTGCCACCCTTCCCCTCCGTGCGGCATGGTATAGGGATGCTTGGGAAATTTCTATTGAAAACAGACAGTATAGGGATTCCCGCTTTGAAATCTGAGAGCACAAACATTTGCTAAATAAAGGGTTACAGTGGAGCAGACGAATGAGGAAGGGAAAGGGTACCTGTGGAAATTGGTTGGAAGGGTCATAGAGAATAATCATGGCATGCAAATAGGCAGCAGTGCATGTATTGATAGTGTCTGTAGAGAGTTTGGTGTGCTCTTCAAATTATTTGTCCTCCTTATGTGTGGTATGATCCTTAGAGGGAAGGCCAGAACCTTCATGTTAGGCAGAACATGTACTCATGATTTAAAGAAGTAGTCTGGGTGTGCTGAGAGGGCCTGTACAGAGCGGTAAGTGCCTGTATACCCGAACAATGTGCATCCAACCGGTCACTTGAGAATGAACAGTGACAGAAGCAGCTGGGTTACTGACGGAATGTAAATGGAGGGCACATAGGGTGGGTGTTTGTCTTCACTTAAAAAGGATTGAAACGTGGTTGGCGCACTAGCAAAGCTGGGTACCAGTAGAAAACATTTGAGGGTTAATGAGATGGTGGTATCCAGAGGTCAAATAAGGTGTCAGAGACACAGAGGTATGAGGATGCTGGTCCCACAGTGAGGGGTGGTCAAAAGTCCCTGCTAACGATTTCTGTCCAACCGTGACCAAATGTTGTGCAGCCTGGCTCCCTCTGTAACTTTTCCCCAGTATCTCTCTATCCTGCAGATGAATGACGCAACCTTTCCAACGTTTTTCTTGGCCTTATAACCCCAAAGGAGTGCCTGACATTTCTGGCTTAAGGATACTCCAAAAGGGTGCCCTACTGACATTCTCTGAAATACCTCACTAACCATGCATACTTATGCACCAAACATGGCAAATCCTTACACCTGCAAAGCATCATATCGTACTTGTCAGCTTTGAAGTGGTGTAAGTGTTTTAATTTGAGGGAGATATTCATCTCTGCTTCCTCTCCCATCTGAGGACTATGAAGCTGCTGTTCCTCTCTCACACATCCCTTCAAAGAGACAAGTGGCACACTCACTCAATCACCCAGCAAACATGTATGCTCTGGCACTTTCATCTTGCTGTTTACCTTCCAAACATTCCCCCTTTTCCACAAATATAGGCCAGCCATTCCTCATTACTCATTCACTCAGTCATCTCAGTCCTCCACTCCATATGCACTGCAAGACCAACATGAACAAGAGCTATGTCAGCAAGCAGAAGAAAAGCCTTGGTGTGCTCTTATTTTCATACTGCTGCCCTCTAGTAACGCTACATGGCAATTGCAGCATAATAATTGGACTGAAAAGAGGGCTGTCCTATGCATATAATGTCCTCCCATGCTTACTTTCTTCTGAGACGGTGGACGGCTTGCTCTGTGATACATCCTCCAACATATGCTCTTCAGCCGAATTCAAAAGCAGCATATCTTCAGTTAAGGATTTTGCCACTCGAAGGTTGCACATGGGGACATCACCCTCATTTAGCAGGGTCCCAAATTGTCTGCAGTCATCCTTTATACAGAACAAGAGCGTTGGAGGATGTTGTTCAAAGGATGGAAGGGGGTGTTTTAAGCCCCAGCCCAGCCCAACCCAGCCCCATGCTGTACTGTGATGCTCCATCTCTTCACCTGCTGCAGCAGGCTTTATTCAGACCTGCTGAAGCAAAGGCCTGACTCTGCCCTTGTCTGCCTCTTGAAAAAAACAACCTTTTTAGCTTCTTATTGCACGTAATAAAGGAAGTTTCACTTGCCTTAAACTTTACCCATGTGTGTTGAGTGATATCTGGGTCTGTACACATATCTTACATCATCCTCACAGGCTACTTACAGGAAACACACACAAGTTCAGGTGCAAGACCTATACATGTGTAAACACATCTGCCATTCACCGTATAGCAAATTCATCATAGGCAACATAACATGTATACATGTGTAGATATGTGCATGGAACTGGAGTAGGATTTAGGACTGATTTCGCATCAATATGGTGATGTGAAGTCCACAAAGTACAGTGCCACATGAATCATGACATGATTGTCCTATGTAGGGAAAATACTATCTGACTTACAAAACCCTGATGTCAGTATGATACTCTGAGCCACATTGTGGCCTTTGGGATTTCATTTCTGTAGCAGAGTTCAGACTGCATTAGCAGTACTTACCTGCTCCTGTGGTGAGCAATAGAGCTGGCGATACAGTGGAATGACCTCCTTCACCTGGGTCTCCAGCTCCTCTGGAGTGAATACAGGGGCCCTGCTCCCTGTTCAGCATGACATCACAGCTCCCAGAGATGGCAAACAGCAGCTGACGATGAGGAGGTGGTAAGAAGCAGTGTCTGAAGGCAAGTGATTTGTTTTTCAAACCGCAACAAACACTTGTAGATGGCCACAGCCATTGACCCGTGGTGGTCACATAATTCAATGTTAGCCTATGGCTGTGACTGCTGTGGAGGGAGCTGCCTACCGCGCAGTATAAATCAGCCAGCGGTCAGTGAATGAGCATGTCCCATTAATGAGGTCAGGCATTCACATAGGCAGTCTCTTATGTAGACGGACATAGCCTTTGTACCGCGGCAGTCACATAATCCATAGCTAATTGTGGAGGAAGCCGCCTATAGCGCAGTTTAAATCAGCCGGTGGTCGGCGAATGAGCAGGTCCCATTAGCGAGGTCAGGCATCCACATAGGTGGTCTTCTATGTAGACGGACACAGCCCTTGGACCGCGGTGGCCAAATTTTCCAACTTTAGCCTATGGTAGTGAACGCCGTGGAGGAAGCTGCCTACCATGCGGTTTGAATCCGCCGCCGGTCGGCGATTCTGCATGTCCAATTAGTGAGGTCTGGCAACCATTATGTCAGTGTTGAAAACCACATATAAAATGAGCTTCTAAGTGTGTCTTCACCCATATAAAGATGTTGGAACATGTCACCTATTGCATGACACCATTACACTGCCTATCCCAATACTCAAATGTCAGTGTTGTACATTACTGTTCATGAACACACGATCCCGTAGTGCACTGAACATTTGTGGTGACGGTAGTGTGCAATGCAGACTCCACAGTGTTGTATTCCTCTTAGGGTGTCCATACACAGGCTTTCCTGTATCATGTCCTTATATAGGCACAATTCGCCCTGCCCTTATATAGGCATAAAATCCCAGTCCTTATTTAGGCATTAAACCGTGCACTCCAAATACAGGCATGGTCTCTGACATCCGTCCACCCTAACGTCACAACGAGTTCTTGAAGAACAGACCCTTAGGCTTCGGGAGTTTCCCTAGCACAGGACTATTGATTTCTTCAAGGACTCATATATTATGCATGAACCGTTATACCTTAGGGGTTCATTCATGACGTCTTCCGCTGTCCAACTCACGTCAATGCTAACATTCTGAGGTACCTCTCAGGTATAAATATACCTTCCCTAGCCCTTGTAAACTAGAGGAGACCTCGACTTCGGAGGAGCCCGTTTCCCGGCCTGACGAACTGAGAAGACGCTGTGATCCCTGCACGCAGAGAGTCCAGCTGCCAGTGATCTGACTTCCCTTGCGGGGTATTGGAGTTCGAGTCTGCCAAGAGATTCCCACCTCTCTCATTCTTAAGGTATGGAGCTGACTAGAACCTAGAGGGACTCTTGGCATACTAGGCATACTAGACTTAACATACTCTTAGTATACCATAGTAAGGAATACTTCACCTACTTCATACCTCTCCCTACACCTAGGACAGGTTAGGTACATTGGGGTAGAACTAGCTTAGAAATGCATCGTATGAGTACTCGCATTTTTAGTCTCTGTTATTTATGTAAATGAATATCTACTAAAGATCATGCTAGCGCAGTATTATTTATTTCTACTGCTTATGCTGTACATTATTTATCTTGCATACTGTCTTGTGATCGTAACAGCACATTTTACTTACACGAGAAACAAGACTGTTCAATAAACCTTTTATTGAAACGCCCGTCTGTTCTTTCTGTGTAACTTTGAGGAAAACTAAGCATGCACGATTGAGCTGAGTGAAATAGTTATCTATTGTTTCCACGACTCTGGGACATGTTCTGATTCTAAAGGGAAACAAAGTTGTCATGTTTTGCGGCTGCCAGAAACTACTCCCTTCTTGTTTGTCAAGGAGTTTATAGTGGCCTCTGAGCTAGCTGGTACAAGTAATTAAATTTAATTTACTCAATAGGGACATACCGACCTTAGTCCTATGTCAAACCTATAGGGTATATTATTCCAATGCACAGAGCCTATTAGGGAAATAGGAGCTACACTACATGGCGCCCAACGTTTGTTAAGGCGGTAATTTAACGCTAGATACTGAGTAACTCAGCCGTGCCTTTTCTCTCAGAGACCCCTACCCATATAGTCTAGAATCAAATTCAGTTACAAAAATGTTTCACTTCTACAAAGAAGATGATCCACTAGAGGAATACATTCCTTTCAAGGATATTGAAATTCCATTAACATACCAGGAGCATCAGCTCTGGTTTAAAGGCGACCTAAAACATCACAGAAACATTACCAGGCTCGGTCCACTAGGTAGACCAGGAGCAACATGGCCGATTCTAGCCTGCTACACACCTCATCCTGAACTAGATATAATGACGGAGGAGGAACTACTTACTCAACTTACAGAGTTAATAAAAATCTACAGACAATTCGTTCAATATGTCATGCGGACTTTTACAGTTCAACCACCATTGACACTTCCAAATCAAACTCCTCAACCGGGGAATACACTAAAAATTACACCACAGACTCTATACGCAGTCATGGGTAAAATGCCCACAAAACGTGAGCAAATTCTGTTTTGGATAGCTCAAAAAATTACTCAAATCGAAGCAGTATTTCCAAATACTAGCCCGTATGAGAAACACAGAATCCTAACCATCTGTTTACCGATGGGGATCACACCACAACTAGAAGACAGCACCACTTGGGGCTCAGTCTTTGCTGCCATCTATACTATAACACATGGTATTCCGTCAATTGCGGTAATACCTGATGTCCTGAAACAAATTCAAAACGAATACGGGGCAGAGCCTGCTCTGAATTTAGGTATGAAATTACTGAAAAATTTCGACCAGGTCTCAACAATAATATTATCTAATATTAAAGGGGAGGCAGCAGCAGTGGCGATCCGCCAAAAATTAAGGGAATTTGATGTTACAGAACAGCAAACTGAGCTACCCAGAATTATAGAACAATCTTATGCAGAATTAGGCAGAGATAGTTTGGGTGGAAGACCAGTAATGCTGAAACTATCTGAAAGTCCTGAGAAGGACTCTATTAAACAAACTCCTACATCTTATAAAAAGAAGTGAGAGACTAATAAACAAAATTCAAACGAGAAACGTTCTCAATCCCGAGGTAGGTCTCCTCAAAAGGAGCCCTCTGAAAGGAGGTATAACCTCAGGAATAGGGATAATTTGAGAAAACCTTACAGGTATCAAGATACTGATACACGTTCCTCTCGTCCCTTTCAGATCTCATCACAGACTTCGGAAAGAAGAGGACGGTCAGAACACAGAGAAGAACGCGTGAAATCCAAGGAAGAAAAACACGCTCCAAAAAATAAAACAAAACCTCAAAAGAAAGTAGCAGGTCTAAAGATCAGACATGCCGAGAATACTGAGAACACAACTCAAGAACGGAGAATGGGCTCAGACAATGCTGGTCAGTGCATCAGAAGTCACAATAGCTCACCAGAACCTGAAGGAACTTCTGGAGATAGTGGACTTGAATGAGTACATTACAGTTGAGACTGTAGGCACCAGGGTTAGTACTCCACAAAAGTTATATGAAATAACACTCCGGATGGAGGGAGACATACCTAGACAGGTGAAAGCACTTTTTTGGGAAAGACTATCAAGGGGCTATGACATACTTCTAGCAGAAAAAGACTGGCCACCACAATTTGTCAGGGAGTGTCCACACGGTGAGGACATTATTATGCCTGCCTTCTCCAACCATATTCCAATACACCTAAAATATACATATGTCAGGAAATGGCCCCAGCATTATATAAAAATCATGTAGGATGGGATGAGGATTCCCCTCACCATAAAATACATCTGAAACATGAACCAACTGCCCAGCGGCAGTATCCAGTAAAGCAAGAAGCTAAAAAACAGGTCAGGGAGATCTTAGATCAACTTGAATACCAAGGGGTGATTGAAACATGCACCTCCTCAATGAACAATCCTTTGTTTCCTGTCTCCAAACCAGATAAATCATATCGTCTAGTTTTGGACTACAGACACTTAAACACTTGTTCTAAAACATTTGCAGTGCAAAATGCACATAGCACAGCATTAATGAATAACATTGTGCGTAAAAAATATAAAACCACACTAGACATCTCAATTGGTTTCTTTTGTCAAAACATAGCACCTGAAAGCAGGTACTTAACAGCTTTCTCAATAATGGGGACCCAGCGTCAATTTTGTCGACTCCCACAAGGGTTCAAGAACAGCCAAGGTTTATTCTCAGCGAGGGTAACGGAGTTACTACAAATTTATGACAATGAGGCATTGTCCTATGTCGATGACATCTATCTGACAGACGATGACCTGGATAAACACTTGAACAGGGTGAGCACCATTATACTGGGCTTCGCCTCTGAGGGCAACAAATTCAACTTCAAAAAGTCCAGAATTGCCCATCTCAATGTCCTATTTCTAGGATATGAGCTTTCAAGTGAAGGCAAGAGCTTGGCAGCTAACTTCCTAGAGAAGTGTGCGCTGCTCCAACCTCCAAAAACGCTAAAAAACTTACAATCCATCCTGGGTTTCCTCAATTTTGGAAGAACATACATTCTAAACTACGCAGAAAGGGTTAAACCTCTCTACGCATTAATCAAACCTGATTTTTTAATCAGAAACTGGACAAATGAACACACAGAAATCTTGCGTTCACTCCAGGCTAACATGTTAGCAACAAATCACTTACAAACACGCGTAAGTCAACGCAACCTGGTGATCCGAATAATTTCAGGTCAATGCGGATTCACCTACTTAACATTTATTGAGGGTGAAAAAATACCAATAGCATACAAATCTCATTTGTATAAACAAGCAGAAATGCGCTTTACTTCAACTGAAAAAATTCTAACAGCAGTTCAAACCGCTGTAGCAAAAGAAAGAGCCTTAGCCCAAGGGAAACGCATTATTGTCGTAACCCCAGTACCAGCTTTAGAAGCGGTCACAAAAGCAAGCATTCCAAATGCAAAAGCATTACATCCAAGATGGATACAATGGGTTAATTCTCTTGCTGCAACAGATGTTGAATATGTTTTTGACCCAGATCTAAAAACACAAGCATTACTGCAATATGAACAAGAATGTCCTCTGCCCACTGAAATTCTGCCTCTCGATCAGTACGAATTTATAATTTACACTGAGGGATCCGCACAACCCGCAACAGGGAGTAAGCAAGCTTACAGTGCAGCGTGTGCAATCGTTAAAGGTCGCATGCGAGATGGCATCTTCAGACCTATGGTCACAAAAACTCAATCTCTAGGAGATTGCACAGCTCAGCGAGCTGAACTACAAGCATTCAAACTGGCACTTGAAAGTACAGATCGAGAATTCCCCACACTAATAGTGTGCGATTCCTTTTACTGTGTTCAGTCGTATAATGAATATATACAAAACTGGCTTGAAAATGGTTTCAAAGATGCGAAAGGTGGCACAATAAAGCACAAAACGCTTTGGGAACAAGTAGTTCAGATGAAAAACGAACTACCAAAGGCTCACGTGATCCACACACTGAGTCATCAACGTGATGGCGTTCTCGTTGCAGGGAATTCATTGGCTGACGAAGCCGCAAAGGGGGCTGTTCAGACGGCTTCCGTAGCTGCGATCACTCGTTCAAAAACAAAAATAGACGGTGAGATAATGTTGGCTGTCAATGCTTCAAGCAAGGGCAGCAGTGCAGCGTTACCAAAAAAGTTTCCACTCAAGTACTCTTATGTAATTGATGCGAACAACGTTCCTTTTGCTCGAATCCCTGGAGTGGGGGATAGGGTAATTCCAAACAAGGAACGTAGATTAGGACTAATCCTAGCAGCACTCGAAGGGATAGCTTCTGCCCATGCATGTGTTTCTGCTACAGTATCTTTACTCAAGCAAAGATATTGGTGGCCTGGCATTCGGAAACAAACGAAGAACTATGTTTTAGAATGTGATATATGCCAACAGATGAAAGTCTCCACAGTGAAACACCCTGCGCAGACACCCCTGATAATTTCAGACAAACCATTAGCTTGTGTTTACCTGGACCACTGCGGTCCCTTGCAAAGGGACGGTAACTATAAATATATTATGGTTGCAGTGGATTCATGCTCTAGGTTCCTATGGATATGGCCTTAGCACTCGGCTGACGCTCGAACTGTTATAAAAGATTTGCGAGTCTTTATCGGCACATACGCAATAGGCACGCTACATTCTGACCAGGGCCCTGCGTTTAGCTCTCGGGCTTACAAATAAGCCATGGCCAGTCTGTGCGTTGCATTGCGGTACTCCTCTCCATTCCATCCTGAGGGAAATTCGGTTGTGGAAAGGAAAAACCGGGACATAAAGCAGTCTATAACAGCTAGGGTATTAGGTTTGGGTGATGGGTGGGTCAAACATCTTTATGGGGTCCAACGCTCATTAAACAATCTGCCAAGAAGTTCTCTTGGGGGGGTCACTCCATATGAGGTCCTATTTGGGACAAGAATGTGGGTACCAGACCTCGATCACGTAGGCACAGTGGTGGAAAATAAACCGTTTCATATCAAAGATCGTTTGGCTGTTTTACAGGAACTCAATGAACTGAGATCAAAACAAAGCAACGTATTCCTGCAGCCAACCACCACTGGGGAAAAACCGGCGGTCCCAGCAAGGCCTGTCTGGATTCCAAAAGTTGGGGATCTAGTCAGAGAAAAGATTGCGGACAAGAAGGAATTTGGACCTTCTTACAGACAACCAGTACCTGTCCTAGCAGTTCAAGGAACAAGAACAGTACTTCTGCCGCCCCTTGCTGGAAGAAAGGAGAAAAGATTTGTGTCCATCGACCTCATCAAACCACAGTATGTGGCCAATACTAAGTAGTAGGCCTCGTGGACTCCGACCTAGTAGCAGACATACTCCTCTCGCTACTATCCAAGAGGTTCAGACTGAAAGACTGATAACAATTGGGACTCCAGCAGTAACAGATGAAGGACTGAGCAACAATGCTATGGAACTCATCCCTCTTGAAAATCAAGTAACAGTTCATCCAAATACATCTGTCTACACCAATGTAGCAAGTGATCAACTGGTTCCAGACATTTCTACAAATCCTGATGCAATTCCAACAATTGACAGAACTGCTTCTGGCTATTTCATTAACTTTGATACGTTCTCAGAAGATCCAAGTGAACCTGAAACGACGCCAGCATCATTCAAACTCAAGCAGCAAGTACAAAACTTTCTTCACTTTCTGAAAAAGACTTATTTGGTTTCTCCATGGATTGAACTCTGGGTTATATCTGGAATATTTGTTTTCCTGCTCTGGCTAGTTTTGGTTACAACTGTGAGCGTGCTTATAAGTGGCAGATACATCACTGTGAACAGTGAAGGAAAAGACGTGAACGTACTTTTGAAACCTCATAAATCTTCCCATCGTGAAGTAAGAGACTTGTCAACAGTGAACATCACAGCCGTTCCTATACAGGATGGTATAGTGTGGGACAAAACTGATTTTGATATCTTTGGCACGACGGAACAATTGAACATTCCACATTTGTTTAAAATTTCACTAAGTGATCTAATTTCATCCAGTACTTACTCTGATGATTCGGACTTTGAGACTGTTAACGACATAATGTTTGACCTAGAAAAATCTGCTGCATTTTCTAAAAATGAATATTTAGAGGGTTCATCAGACTATGAACAGCTGTATTGCTATAACCACTATGGTCATCATTATTTGCATAAATCTGCATACCCAAGAAATGTGTTTATGTTTAACCAATGGGAGTGATCCAGCGCGATATTAGCAAACAGCATTCATACACCATATACTCACTTGGGCCCACACATTCACACTACGCTAATACTTACGCTGGGTGTCAGATATACTCTTATATCAAAATCCCTGCTACCAATTACCTTCTGATTGAAGAGTAATAACTTACCAATGGATCCCCTTGCTAATTGGGAAGTTTAAAATGAGTGACATTCACTATAATACATAATCCTGAAATAACCACTGAGTCAGGAATTTTTAAAATGTTTATCTAATAGTTTTAGCAGACTAAAATACAGGAAAGACGCGGTATTTGATCAGAATACCCATGTGAAAGCAAAGAATAATTATTGCTAATAAATGACGGTGTTTAAGGAAAGAGAGGATAGAAACAGCAGCGTAACTAAAGGTTGCATATATTTACCTAAGTGCGAAAACCAAACCCCTTAGCCAAGGAGTTTGAAAGAATAGGACCCTGGAAGGATGGAAAGCAAGGACCTCCTTCAGGATCAGGACAGGACTGGTGACCTCTCTACAACGACGCCTGCGCCGTTCCCCTCTCTGGCTCTCGACTTCTCCTCGATTCTCCCTTCTAATGGACTCCGCCGCCCCCTCCTCAGGACCTCTTCCGGACAGGAATTCAGTCAGCAACCGATCAGCATGGCAGCCTGGAGCTCTTCTGTATGTTCTGAGAGTCTGTGCTCAGTCTTCGGTATATTCTGTTCTGTCTGTGCTAACTAATTACTAATGCTATATTCTATTATACCCTTCTACGCCCATGTACCTCCCCTTAATGTTGCTAAAATATGGGACCACTACTTCTGATTGGGCAGGGACAGGAGGTGGATTCTCGCACTATGACAAATTTGGCTTAATTTGTGAAGCCTATTGTATTTACGTTCCCGCCCCTTCAAATTAATACATTCACTTTATTTCCCACCCGTTCTCACGACAAATGTTATACATTTTACAAGATAAGAGCAACATTTTATCCGCCGGATACATTGGGTACATCATCTTCGGCCAATAAGTCATGGCCTTGTGAGACGTCCAAGTTGACTTCATTTTGGCAGTCATTCAGGACACATGCGCAGAACCCTGTGTCTCTCGAGTTTCAAGTCACCAACCCAGGCCCAAGATTACGAATTACTAAAAGTGCAAGAAGGAAATATTAAAATCACAAATAAAACGTTTCACTGTTTACCCACTTTTCTTATTTCTAATCCCATTTAATTATAAATCCTATCCCGCATTAATAGCGTTAAGAAACGACAAATTAGTAATAACACAAGAGCAAGCTGAAGCATGTGAAAACATAGAGCAGCCATTTTAAGACACACTGCGCAGAAGCAGAAGTTTCCCACCAAGCAAAGAAAGACGTCACACCATGTGATCAAGTTGCGACATGCGCAGAGAAATTCCCGCGCTTAAGCGGCCATTTTAACTTAGGAACAAGCGTTATTCGTTAGTAAAACACATAGGCAAGCATCCTTTCTATTCGTGTAGTGTGTGCAAGGATTAATATGGACAATACAAGTTTTAATACATTAATACTATGAGGAAGATTGCATCCAAGCAAGTTTCATTTATGAAACCTTGCTCCATCAATCCCCTATCTGATGGCGTTTCTGAGCCATCAAAAAACTACCCTCAATCAGATGCCAACTTCTAGCAAATCACTTCATTCTCATTTTCATTTTTAGCTTTTCTACTTTTACAATCTCCTTTTAGCTTTTTGTATAGTTCACTTCTCCACTCTTCGAGTTCGATTTCGTCCCTCTTTCTCTTCTTCCCTTTTTCTGTCACTTTATACGTTCCCTTCTTTCTACAGCATTTGCACCAAAATACTATTGTCAGAACTATTATTGCTATCCCCGCTAAGGGAACTAGTATTTGACCTATAAGTCCTTTACCTATATTAGCAAACCAGGTTCCAATTGACGATATACTATTTGTCAATCTTTCCCATACACTATCAACTTCCAGTGGTTTAAGTTCCTTCTCAAGTTTAGTTATGTTCTGAATATACGTTCCAATTTCTGCACTCTTATCAGGAATATAAGTGCAACAGTGTTTCGTCTTCAATAATTTACAGACTCCTCCCTCTTTTGCCAATAGAATGTCAAGAGCAAGTCGATTTTGCATCACCATAGATCTAATCGCAACCATTTCCGCATTAATCATTAGAAAACCTCCAGCAGTATCCGTTGATAAACGATCAACCACTGTAGACAATTTACATATTTTCCTTGAGTTCAGAATTATTCCCACTGAAGGTATCAATGCACCAAATATATCACCTACTATTTCAGAAAAACTAGCTCTTTTATTATGTGTTAAATCACCATTGTTTTCATTGCTTCCAGTGTTTCTTTTTACGTGGTATATTTTTGGAAAAACTATTCCAAAATAACAACTTCCATACCACCGTGCAGGAAGCCTAAAGTAAGCCGTATTCCCGCAGACATAATAGATTCCAGGAAAAACTGAATCCGTTCCTCCTTTTATTCCCCAACCTCCAAGAATTAAAAAATTGTGTTCACACTCACTGGTACCGATGAAAACATTGTTATAGTCAGTCTTTAACCTATGAAGACATATTTTCCCTGTCTTTACAAAATCCAGAGCCATAGCAGCTTGAGCCTTGCCAGGTGTGTAACTTGACTTCCCTCTTTCTCAGCCCAAGGTGGTAAATGAGCCTTATGCTCAGATGCTTTCTTTTGAAAATCCTGTCTTCTGTCTTCTACTAAGTTCAAAAATATTTTCTCTTCTTCTAGTAAAGAACATGTTAGATTGTGTCTACGTGCATGTGTTATGTCTATTGATTTCATTGTTAAGAAAAATTCTCCCATAAACTGTGCATCTAAAGCGCTAAGCACTGGGTTCATACTCTTGCGAATCGGAACCTCAGAAAATATCACATCTATATTTGAATAATAATACTGTAGTTTACCTGTACTATAAAATAAACTTGTTAATACGCTACATGAAATGCCATATGTCAGTGGTAAGTGATGGTATGTTAACCCTTCTGCTACTGATTCAGGTAACTTCATACAGACATAACAATTACTAACTTCCATGGTGTCTACATACTGAAACAATAACTTTGTGAAAACATTTAAACTAGTGTCGTTATCAGCTATCTCATGATGAATTTCTGCCTCATCTTCTGCCATTAATTCTACTCTATTGCCCTTCATGTTTGCTGTCCTCCCTATAGTTTCATTATTGTTCTTTTTATCTATTATCATCAGGTAAGGAACTGCTACAATCAGGACTAACCATACTATAAGCACCAATACTAGACTACATATGCAAATTGCACAGCATCTTCTACAACATTTTCGCTTTGGTCTCCCAGTAACTCTATCATCAGGCATTTTTCGACAAGGAAGATTGCTCTTCTTATCTCTATTCCTTTTCTTCAACGGATTCTTTTGTTTAGTCAGGGTGGTCTTGTTTCTTTTTCGTACGTTAGTTCTGCACTTGTTCCTTCACCACCACTGTCACTTGATTCTGAGTTTTCAAAGTCTTCAAGAATGATATAAGTCCAGTCAGGACCCTTAAATTTGTTATTCACGAGTCTCAATCTTTTACTTTTTCTTTTCCCGGACTTTTTCTCTTGTTCAGTTTGACTGGTTACTTCAGGTACTTGATCTGGATCTTCACTTCTGGTTGTTATGTGGTATTTCACTCTTTTGATGACACTTGGCCAACGATCTCCTTTTCTTGGCTTCTCTATTTGCACTGTTTCTTTATCTTTGTCTTCAGATATCTTTTTATTTTCACTGGTTGGTACTGTTTTGTTTTCTGTAATCTCTGACTTATTTGATTGTTCTTTTTCAGGTCTTATTGGTTTCTCTTTTGCAGCTCCACTGTGAGTTTCCAATAATTCACTTTGTTCTGTGTTTAATTCTTCATGTTCATTTTTATCAGTCTCTTTTTCTTCTGTATAGTCTTCTTGACCTAACTGCTTCTGATCAGGGCTTATTGCACTGTGTACTTCTGCAGCCTGACCTGCTTCTTCTAAACCTGTCTCTCCCTGTTCAAATTCTATTAAATCTTCACTGTTTTCAGTCCAGTTTTCTTTCCCTATCTGATTTGGTTCAGGGTCGTTTACTAGCTTGTCTTCTTGATCCTGAACCCCTTCTTCTTCACCTATCTGATCTTCTTCAATTGCTCTTAATTTCTTTTGACTTCTGGTTCGGTGGAAAGCCTCAGGAACTTCGACTACTGGTATCCAATCCTGACTTGTGCTCGGTTGTTCCCCGTCAGCTTCACTCGAACCTCGAGCCTGAGATTCTTCAGCTGGGCAACCTTCAGCTTCTTCAGTGATTGGCGTTGTCTGAGTGTTCTCTTCTTCAGGGTCTGGTACTCTCTTTGTGTGGCTTACGTGAATCCAATTCGGAAATCCTGCACACTTCACTGCTGTATTTGTGGTCAATATGACTTGACAAGGTCTGCTCCACCTGGGTGATAGACACGTTTCTCTGGTGTGATTCTTCACTACCACCCAATCACCAGTATTCAGACCATCATCTAGTTCAGGCTGCCTGGAAACTGCGTCTTCTCCAACCTGGTGAGAGACAGAACGCACTAGGTCAGCCAATCCTTTACAATAGTCCAGCACCATATCATCAGAAATATTCACCAGTTTGTTTGTGGGAACATGTGTTTGTCTCATTGCTCTTCCCATCATAATCTCGTGTGGGCTCAATCCTGTCGTTCTGTCAGGTATGCTTATGAGTCCCATCAGAACAAGTGGCAATGCATCAGGCCACTCCAATGATGTCGATGCACACATGTTTCCCAACCTCGATTTTATAGTGCCATTCAATTGTTCAACCACTCCAGAAGCCTCTGGACGATATGCACAATGCAATTTCTGTTTGATTTGAAATGCTTCACAGATTATCAGAATCACTTCATTGTTAAAGTGTTTTCCTCTATCTGATTCCAAAGATACTGGGAAACCAAACCTAGGTATGAGCTCTCTTAGTAACAGTTTTGCAACTGTAATGCTGTCATTTCTCCTAGTTGGATAAGCCTCCACCCACTTTGAAAACAGACATACTATGACTAGTACATATTTTAACCCTCTGCATGGTGGTAACTGTATAAAGTAAAACTGGAGTCTTATGAATGGCCCCTCTGCCTTCCCAATCTTCCCAAACCCAATTATTGTTTTCCTGCCTGTGTTGTGCATTTGGCAAATTAGACATCTCTGGCAAAGACTCTCTGTAACAGCTCTGAATTTGGGATTGTACCAATTTTGTCTGAACAGCCTAATCATTGCATCTCTCCCTATGTGTGTGTCTCCATGATACATCCTGGCCATTTGTGAGAGTAAACAATCTGGCATGACTGGTCTGCCATCTGTACTGACCCATACTTCATCCTCTCTTCTTTGAGAACAACCCACTTTGATCCACAAATTCCTTTCAACTTCATCAACCTCATCTTGCAATCTTTTCACTTTGTCTCAAGTTTCAGGTGGCATAAACAGCATAAGTTGGCAGCTGATTCCCATTCTTTCCACCCTCTTATTGACTGACGTTCTGGTCTTGGCACAATATTGAGCCACCAAATCCGCATATCTGTTGCCAACTTCCACCCAGTCATCTCCTGACTGGTGTGCGGCACACTTCACCACAGCCAATTCTTTTGGTGATTGTATTGCTTCTAGCAATTCCCTTACAAATTGTCCATTTTTAATGGGGGATCCTGAAGAAGTCATGAAATCCCTCTGCATCCATAGTTGGCCAAAATCGTGCACAACCCCATAACCATATTGACTGTCAGTGAATATGGTTGTTCTCTGATTCCTCCCAATTTTGCATGCTTTTATCAGTGCAATCAATTCAGCTACTTGTGCAGATTTTACTCCTGGTAAATAGGATGCTTCGACTATTCCAGTTAATTCGCATACTGCATAGGCAGCAGTTAGTTTACCGTCTTCATGTCTCTGACATGAACCATCAACAAATAGCTCCTTGTCTGGCTTTTTAAGAGGCTGTTCCTCAATGTCTGGGCGTGGTTTTGTACATAATTCTGTAATCTGTACACAATCATGTTCATCTTCTTCGTCATCTTTATTCGTCTCATGATATGGTTCTGGTAGTAAGGTTGCTGGATTTATTATTGTACACCTTATCATTGTCACATTCTCAGCACCCATTATTATTCTCTCGTACTTAGTCAGCCGACTAGGAGTAAGATGCTGAGTTCGGGTTCTTGTTAACAGAATCACAACTGCATGTGGAACATAGACTTTTACTGGATGTCCCATCACAATTGACTCACTTTGTTCAATGCTCAAACAAGTAGCTGCTACTGCTTTCAAGCATCCTGGCAACGCGGATGCTACAGGGTCCAATGTAGCAGAAAAATATGCTATAGGACGTCTGTCCAGTCCGTGTCTCTGAGTTAGGACAGAAAGTGCACAATTTTCTCTCTCATGACAGAATAGTGCGAATTCTCTTTTATAATCAGGCATGCCTAAGGCAGGTGCTGAACAAAGAGCGTTTCTCAATTTTACAAAGGCTTCTACACTTTCATCTTCCCACTCAACAGGGTCCTTTGCTTTCTTTTTGGTCATGTTAATCAAAGGCTTAGCCAACATGGAAAAACTCGGTATCCATTGTCGACAGTAACCTACTATTCCTAGGAACATTCTTACTTGTCTTTGTGTTACAGGCATTTGCATTCTCTTTATTATGCTACTCTTTCAGAGGTTCCTCTTCTTTTTCCCCTCTCAATTTGGTGTCCCAGGTATTTAACAGCTGTGGTACAGAACTGTAATTTCTCAGGTGAGACTTTATGCCCTTCCTCTGCCAAAAGGTTTAAGAGTGCTATGGAATCAACAATACAGTCCTCTCTGGTGTTTGACGCTACTAATAAGTCGTCAATATACTGTACTAAGACTGAGCTTCCTGGCATCACAAATTTTTCAAGGCATTTTTTTAATATCTGATTAAAAATGGAAGGACTTTCTGTGTACCCCTGAGGAACACGATTCCACACATAGACTTTGTTTTCGAATGTAAATGAAAATAAATATTGGCTGTCTGGGTGCAACGGGATTGAAAAGAACGCTTGACACAAATCAATTACTGTGAACCATCCTGCACTCCAAGGGATCTGGTACAGAATTACTGCAGGATTTGGCACTATAGGACAACATGGTTCCACAATTTTGTTAATTTTCCTCAAATCCTGAACAATCCTATATTTTCCACTAGGTTTCTTCAAACCCATTATTGGTGAATTACATGGGCTACTCATCACTTCTCTCAGTATGTTCTGCTCAACCATCCGGTTGATCTCTTCAATAACACCTGCTTTAACTTCTGCACTCATTTTGTACTGTTTTGTATTTGGGAAAATCGCACCTTCTTTTACGGTGATTTTAACTGGGTCTATTTTAGCCATGAGTCCTACTTCTTTTCCTGTGAAATCCCATACTATGGGGTTTACTGTACCTTTTAATTCTTCTGGCAACTCATCCTTGGTTAGTACTGAAAACATTTCATCTACTTCTGTACCTTGTTTTGCAACCATAATCTTATATACATGATCTTTGTCTGGGGTTTGTACTGCCACACCATCCGGTGTGCAGAAAATTGTGCAATTCATCTTACACAATAAATCCCTACCTAGTAAGTTCACTGGGCTAGAATCACACACTACAAATTGATGCATTTCTCTGAAATTTCCGATTTTAACTTCCATTGGTTCGGTAAGAGGTGTTCTAATTCTTTGGTTAGCAACACCTACCACTTGGATATCTTCACCAGAGAGAGGAAGGTTTGCGACGTCTGCTGTTCTCACAGTAGACCTGGTAACACCAGTGTCCAATAGAAAAGTAATATCATTACCTTTCACTTTTCCTTCAACATATGGACCTGACTGATCTACCTGCAAGGATGCGCCAAGTACGCACTCCTTCTCCCCCTCTCCTAGACACCGTCATGCATCAAACCTGCAAAAGTCATCCTGCAAAAGAAATTGTGTGGTCATATAATCATTCTTACCACTTCCTCCTGGGTATCCGATGTCTGTACCGTGCTTTGCTCTGCTTACATTACCCTGAACAGGTGGAGATGGTAACTGACTCTGAGGATTTACCCCCTGCTGTGAGTCATTCTGCATCTGTGAATTTAAATTTTGATTTGGGCCATTATTATTTCGAATCTTTTTACACTCGTCCTTCCAATGCCCCAATTTTCCGCATCCATGACAAGGAAATTTCTTTTTAGCCTCTTCTCTACTCATTCGTCCTTTCATTCTTCCACCATTCCCAGAATCACCATTCGTTCCAGAGTCTTTTCCTTGAGTTTCATTGGGATTGTCTAAGTTAATTGCCTGTTTCTCAGCCATTTTCACCTGTGCCCACATTACTTTTTCCTGCAATTTCTTGTGTCTGTCTTCGATATCATCCCCACAATATTTTGCATATTTCAGAATCTCATCTATGGGTTTCCCTTGCCAGCAAAGCATATGCTGCTTAATCATCTGGCAAATCTCGGGCTTTAAACCATATACGAATCGGTACACAAACTGACTCATGTTTTTGTCTCCAATGTCCTCAAACCCACTGTACTGTTTGAACACCTGTAAGAGGCGCTCATAGTAAGAATGTACTGTTTCACTGGCTTCTTGGGTAGTTCGATCTATCTTCACCCAATCTGTTTCTTTCGGGGGTATTTTTCCTTTCAGGTATGTTATCACCTGCTGATACTTTTTCATCACGTCACTTGACGGGGCACCTGTCTTTGGATCTCTGGGATACTCATCACTTGGCCAATCGACTGTGATCTTACAATCTGTCCATAAATCTGCAGGTACCACTATGTAAAACAGACCATCCAAATCCTTCAATAGTACCTTTGATACTTTCACAAACCTCTCAATCTGCTTGTACCATTCAATTGGCTTTTCTCTCAGCTTTGGGAAATCATTCGTAAATGATAAAATATCCTGTCTGCTCCAAGGGACATGCACATAACTTCCTCCTGCAACTTCTCGCATCGGGTACATTTTGTCAGCTTTTTCTGTCTCCTTCATTACATATTCAGAAGCTGTTCGACTTGAACGAGCTTCTTCCTTTTTCTTTGCCCACCTAGTTCTCCACTTATCTAGGTCTCCCCATTTTTGCAAAACTAACATTAATTCTCGTATTTGCAGTCTTCTTCCAGAAGCATTCATATTTTCTAAATCTTTGTCTGAAAATTCTGCTCTATAGGGCTTCTGTGGTACTTTCGATCTCCCTATTTCGATTCCCATTTGTAGGGCTAGATTGGACAATTTTTCATGAAATAGCCTTACATTTCTAGTGATACTCCTGCACGGGAACAGCAATTCTTCTTCATCATAAGTGTTTAAACGTTCTACTCCTATATTTCCTGCTATCATTTCTTCTAACTCGACTTTTAATTTCTGAATGTCCAGTAACTTTGGAGGTGTGCACATTTTATCTGATCCTTGTACCCACCTTTCTAGATCTTCAGGTGTTACTATGGTGGCACTCTTTGCCCCTGATGAAGTTATTAAACTTACATCTTTTGAACACTCAGGTATTTCTTTTCTTGGAGTACCCTTTACTGGACCTCTAACAGGTAAGTCCATGAGAGATATTGTGGAATCACAATCACTAAATTGATTCTCAATTATGACTGGAGCTTCAGGTTTTGAAAGATTCACAGGAGTATTCATAGGAGAAGGTACGGGTATCAGAGGAGGACAATTTCCTTGTGTACCATACAATGGCACCACTGGACCAATTGTTACAGGAATAGTCAATGAATCAGGATGTGTTTTTATCTGGGATATTTTCCGTACTAAATCTGCTCTGGTCTTTTCTAACGCTTCCTTTTCTTTGTCATGAAGTATTCTATTCGGGGTGAATTCATGCAGTACCTGAGGTACCAATGGTGTTTGTGGTGGGGCACTAGGAGGGAGTCCACTTGACCCTTCCTGATACGGTGGAGGATTTCTCAACATTTCCTCCATAAACTCATCTTCTGAATCTTCATGTCTCATTAAATGTTTTGTCTTTTCTGTACACTTGCCTCCTGATTTCTCTCCTTCTGTGAATAATGGATATAATCCCTCAACAAGCATTGCCCTTCTCCATTGCTTCATCTGACCTTCCCTAGTCTCACGTAAATATCTGGGAAAAAATCCTGGATACCTCCCATTACTTCGAGATCGATCACGCTCAAATGCCTCAGTTTCCCACTCTTCTAAAGCTTTGTATTGGGTTAGTCTAGGTCTAGGTTCTAAATCATTCATTCTTTGTCTCAAATTGTGAAGAATTCGCCCATTGAATGTGCCATTCTCGGGAAATACTAGTATCCCGTCATTTTTGGTATATTCTCTCCAATTCTCTATACATACACAAGTATGATAACCTCTCTCCATCATCATGAATGATGCAGGCGTTTTGGCTGGGGGAATAATAATTCCCTCCCTAGTCTTGATTGGTTTGTCCTTTTTGAAATAATTCTTAATCTTTTGTAAAACTGACATCTTTTTCTTTTCTCCGTACATCTTGGGTAAGTATCGATGTATAAAATTATATTCTGCAAAACCTAAATATCTCCTATCTGGACGATTTTCTATTGAAGTCGGATCACGTTTTAACATGCAATCCTTTACCCACTAAGAATTTGGCTTTTAAAATTTCAACTAATCCAATGTCTGCTAACTTTTATTTCTGAACCAATCCGTGTGCGGCCTTTCTGTGACGTTTTTCCTGTCAACCCCTCCTTTACAATCTGCGCTTTTCTGTTCCTCGCTGTTTCAACCAATCCCAGCGCGGCACCTGTGATGTTAGTACTACTCCTGACTACTGACCCCTCCTTTACAAGGGTTTTCCCACGCCCGCGGATCCGACCAATCCCAGCGCGGCGTTTTTGTGGCGTCAGCTCCCTCTCCGGCAACTGACCCTCCCTTTACAAAATCTTACGCAAACGTATTTTCTTCTACAATTCTTAATTAAAATTCAGTAACAACATAAAACATTCGCTATTGTGCCAGTTTCTCTAATTCAAAAAAGATAGTTTCTTTCACACACTTAGTAAAACCCTTCCGTTTACTAAAACATACACTACGAGTAAAACCTTTCCGTTTACTCTTCACACAAGCTTCTGAAATACCTGTTACTTCTTCAATGTTACCCTTTCTAGGTGATATAACATCAAATTTTCACCAGCGTACTCCTTCCGCTATTCTTACACGCATAGAATCCCTAACGAGTACTGATAGCCCTGCTTAACTTTTCAGTACTATTTCTGCCTGACAGATAACCTCACTGCAGTATGGCTTCTACCTGCCACCCACTATTCTTTTTACCTACACCGGGGTATTCTGGACAACATAAAACAATACTCAAGAATAAACGGATGTTAGTTCATAAAATACAAAGTAAAATTCTCATTACCCAATTAACAAAGAATAACATTAACCGTCCTCTGCTTACCAGAAAACTGATCCAGCGCGATATTAGCAAACAGCATTCATACACCATATACTCACTTGGGCCCACACATTCACACTACGCTAATACTTACGCTGGGTGTCAGATATACTCTTATATCAAAATCCCTGCTACCAATTACCTTCTGATTGAAGAGTAATAACTTACCAATGGATCCCCTTGCTAATTGGGAAGTTTAAAATGAGTGACATTCACTATAATACATAATCCTGAAATAACCACTGAGTCAGGAATTTTTAAAATGTTTATCTAATAGTTTTAGCAGAGTAAAATACAGGAAAGACGCGGTATTTGATCAGAATACCCATGTGAAAGCAAAGAATAATTATTGCTAATAAATGACGGTGTTTAAGGAAAGAGAGGATAGAAACAGCAGCGCAACTAAAGGTTGCATATATTTACCTAAGTGCGAGAACCAAACCCCTTAGCCAAGGAGTTTGAAAGAATAGGACCCTGGAAGGATGGAAAGCAAGGACCTCCTTCAGGATCAGGACAGGACTGGTGACCTCTCTACAACGACGCCTGCGCCGTTCCCCTCTCTGGCACTCGACTTCTCCTCGATTCTCCCTTCTAATGGACTCCGCCGCCCCCTCCTCAGGACCTCTTCCGGACAGGAATTCAGTCAGCAACCGATCAGCATGGCAGCCTGGAGCTCTTCTGTATGTTCTGAGAGTCTGTGCTCAGTCTTCGGTATATTCTGTTCTGTCTGTGCTAACTAATTACTAATGCTATATTCTATTATACCCTTCTACGCCCATGTACCTCCCCTTAATGTTGCTAAAATATGGGACCACTACTTCTGATTGGGCAGGGACAGGAGGTGGATTCTCGCACTATGACAAATTTGGCTTAATTTGTGAAGCCTATTGTATTTACGTTCCCGCCCCTTCAAATTAATACATTCACTTTATTTCCCAACCGTTCTCACGACAAATGTTATACATTTTACAGGATAAGAGCAACATTTTATCCGCCGGATACATTGGGTACATCATCTTCGGCCAATAGGTCATGGCCTTGTGAGACGTCCAAGTTGACTTCATTTTGGCAGTCATTCAGGACACATGCGCAGAACCCTCTGTTTCTCGAGTTTCAAGTCACCAACCCAGGTCCAAGATTACGAATTACTAAAAGTGCAAGAAGGAAATATTAAAATCACAAATAAAACGTTTCACTGTATACCCACTTTTCTTATTTCAAATCCCAATTAATTATAAATCCTATCCCGCATTAATAGCGTTAAGAAACGACAAATTAGTAATAACACAAGAGCAAGCTGAAGCATGTGAAAACATAGAGCAGCCATTTTAAGACACACTGCGCAGAAGCAGAAGTTTCCCACCAAGCAAAGAAAGACGTCACACCATGTGATCAGGTTGCGACATGCGCAGAGAAATTCCAGCGCTTAAGCGGCCATTTTAACTTAGGAACAATCGTTATTCGTTAGTAAAACACATAGGCAAGCATCCTTTCTATTCGTGTAGTGTGTGCAAGGATTAATATGGACAATACAAGTTTTAATACATTAATACTATGAGGAAGATTGCATCCAAGCAAGTTTCATTTATGAAACCTTGCTCCATCAGGAGCATTGTCCTACACCACGAAAAGGTAGTTCAAAAACATTTGCTAACAAGTTTCCATATTTTTCAGGTTACAATACATCTGATCCAGCAACGTTTTACTATAAAAATGTAAACAAAACAGGACTGAAAATTATGCTAACTAATACAAAACAGATTTACTCTGCAACATTTATTGCCCAACTGTCAAGACAGGGTTTCGACTTATGGAAAGACACAGTAGACACAAAAACTGTATGGGGTACAAAAGATTGGCAAGTGCAGGGGATAGAAGCTTTATTTAGAGCCTGTATCATCCCTGAACAAATAATGTTTTTGAATGAAACTATCCAACAAACATCTTGTCTTGGATTAGCCAAGATCAAAGAGATGAAAACACCTTCTGTACCAACACCTGCCGGTGATAACAAAACACAGGCAGCGGTTACAGTTGACCAAATACTACAACTCAACAGATCTAATCCTGTTTGGAGAAAATGGTTGATCTGGCCCACAGACACAAACAACTGTCAGGAAAGATTCCTGAATGAAACTCAGGGATTTACTATTCATAGGCCAGACCCAAGATACGTCCAAAGACAGCATCTGGGGGTAGTAACAACATACAGTGTAGGAAAATTATGCCTCGATTAGCTGCAGAAATCTACACTACAGGATGTGAAACAACACTTATCCTTACTTAAAGAAGACGCAGACCTTAGGGAATTCTTGCTTGGACCAAGAAAACCGCGTCAAAAACGTTTCATATATGCCGGCATTTATGCTGTTTATAATGAAGCATGGAAGGTGTCACAGATGGAGGCCGCAGAACGAATACGTGAACTTGATCGTATTAATTTAGAGAAAACACTCACTGTGGTCGATAATGGGTTAACAACTTTGTCCTCCAGAATATATTCATTGGATGGCATTGTATCCTCTGCTATCAACATACTAGAACAAGATTTGGCGATGTTACAGCAAGGACAATCTCAATTGCGTTCTATTGTGTTATTAAGCTGGACGCTGCAATCTTTGCGTGCGGGCTATGTGCCTTGGCGTTTCATCAACACGTCGGCTCTGTTTGCAGAATACAATCTAACTGATAAACAGATCGAACTGGCACAAAAAGGAGCAAAGTATACAGTGCTGAGCATTGAAAAACTGGATAAGTTACCATTCACAGTGGCAGAGAAACCAGCTACAGGATGGCTCATTCATGGCAAAATCACACTACCTGTGACTACTTTTCAGTTTCAGTATTGCCTCAGACAAATGCAAGCAGGCAAATATGAAAGGTTGGGTAAGGAATACATTAAGACATCTTGGGATTTACCGTAAACATATAGATGTTGGAGTGGGGATCGTAAAGTGTTTTTGAGCGGTACACACTGTAAAAGTGCACTGAGCGGTTCACTTATATGTCAGGACATTTCTTTACACGGGGCTTGCAATGGTTCTGTGGCAAATTTGTCTTGCCATCAGCAGGGTACACCAGCTGCTGTGATTAATCCAACGTTTGGACAACTTTCTAATGGGAGTTACCTCATGTTGAATGATCAGAGTTGCTGCGGCATATTGCCAGGCATCCCATATCTAGTAACGGTCAACTCCAGGGTCACTTGCTGTATGCAAGTATTGTTTGCCCCAATAGACACAGTCAGGGAGTCGCCTCTATGGCCTTCGCTGAACGTCACTTTTATAAGATTTGATACTTTGAGCAGAATGAAAGCCATGCTTTTACAGCAAACAGTGCCTTTGACCTCGGCCAAAGAAACCTATGATCTACAAGTAGCAAGGACTTCGGCTGAGATACAGACTTTAATACGTACAAACTGCTCTATACATTTCGTAGAAATGATAGGACGTATCTTTAACATGTCTGATACAACAGGAATTGTACATGTATTTAAGAGCATCTGCTCCGGTCTGTTAGCACCTTTCCAGGCAATACTCGGAATCATCCCGAACTTTGCACATTCGGTGTTTGGTGGCATACCACTAATTCTAGCACTTGTTGCCAGAATTCTATTTCTCTTCCTGCTATTACGCTATGGCCAGCCTATTCGCCGACATCACGCCGAGCAAAATGGAGAAAGCTCTCCTTGAAAGAAAGTGCCGTGAGCGAATAGTACAGCTTTTGGGCATGAATCATCTACGGGACCTGAATACCACGTGGTTCCTGTCATTCTGACCAATCTGGCAAGATTGCATCTTACCTGTTCTACAATGCCTGCTATGCGGTGAAGAATGCGTGTTAGACACCTGTCTAACATTTCGTTCAGCAACGCCAACGGATGTCGATACTCTGCTTGACCCGATAACGGCCCATGCTCTGTGTTGTCCCCAGAGGCTACCAATCCTGATGACGGCATTCATTGAGATCTCACAGTCGCTTCCGGCTGCTGCTGAGGTACGAGATGGATCTACAGGCACACAGGTAACAACTAACGCGAACATTGCTGCGGCATCCTATGCTGAGAGCGATGCTTCACATCTCTGTGCAATTAATCTACTACACGAGGTGTTCTAACTGACACCAACTTCATTGGACGATATTTTGTCTACAGAAATAGATGATCTCATGTTTACACCAGACCCGGACACTGACTCTAATTCAGTCCACAGTGTTCCAGAGATGCAGTAACAATTTGGCCTTCATATTTCAGAACTTGGAACTCTTCCCAAATTGAACTTTTTCCCATTTTTTCGAAATAAATGGCAATTCAATCTGCTTGAAGTAGAACTAGCCTTATAATACAGACTTCGCGGTACTTCCTCAGACATTTTGTCATCTTATTTGTCTACAAGAATAATTAATGACATGAAATGACTTTGATTGTGAACAAACTTATCGATCATTTCCTGTCAAATGTAACTATTACTGCTAATTTCTTTCAAATTACATTTAATTTCAAAATATATGCCTGAAATGAATAGCATTGCTTAAAATGTACAGTACCTTTGCAATTTAATAGGCTTTTTATATGCTTTTTAAAAATCTTTTAGAAATATTTTTTAGCAATATGCGGTACTCCATTTAATGTTTAGCATTTTAAATGTTTAGCATTTTATTTATCGTACATACGAAAGTGGAGTGGGTGTTGTATTCCTCTTAGGGTGTCCATACACGGGCTTTCCTGTATCATGTCCTTATATAGGCACAATTCGCCCTGCCCTTATATAGGCATAAAATCCCAGTCCTTATTTAGGCATTAAACCGTGCACTCCAAATACAGGCATGGTCTCTGACATCCGTCCACCCTAACTTCACAACGAGTTCTTGCAGAACAGACCCTTAGGCTTTGGAAGTTTCCCTAGCACAGAACTATTGATTTCTTCAAGGACTCATATATTATGCTTGAACCGTTATACCTTAGTGGTTCCTTCATGACGTCTTCCGCTGTCCGACTCACGTCAATGCTAACATTCTGAGGTACCTCTCAGGTATAAATATACCTTCCCTAGCCCTTGTAAACTAGAGGAGACCTCGACTTCAGAGGAGCCCGTTTCCCAGCCTGACGCACTGAGAAGACGCTGTCATCCCTGCACGCAGAGAGTCCAGCTTCCAGTGATCTGACTTCCCTTGCGGGGTGTTGGAGTTTGAGTCTGGCAAGAGATTCCCACCTCTCTCATTCTTAAGGTATGGAGCTGACTAGAACCTAGAGGGACTCTTGGCATACTAGACTTAACATACTCTTAGTATACCATAGTAAGGAATACTTCACCTACTTCATACCTCTCCCTACACCTAGGACAGGTTAGGTACATTGGGGTAGAACTAGTTAGAAACGCATCGTATGAGTACTCGCATTTTTAGTCTCTGTTATTTATGTAAATGAATATCTACTAAAGATCATGCTAGCGCAGTATTATTTATTTCTACTGCTTACGCTGTACATTATTTATCTTGCATACTGTCTTGTGATCGTAACAGCACATTTTACTTACACGAGAAACAAGACTGTTCAATAAACCTTTTATTGAAACGCCCGTCTGTTCTTTCTGTGTAACTTTGAGGAAAACTAAGCATGCACGATTGAGCTGAGTGAAATAGTTATCTATTGTTTCCACGACTCTGGGACACGTTCTGATTCTAAAGGGAAACAAAGTTGTCATGTTTTGCGGCTGCCAGAAACTACTCCCTTCTTGTTTGTCAAGGAGTTTCTAGTGGCCTCTGAGCTAGCTGGCACAAGTAATTAAGTTTAATTTACTTGATAGGGACATACCGACCGTAGTCCTATGTCAAACCTATAGGGTATATTATTCCAATGCGCAGAGCCTATTAGGGAAATAGGAGCTACACTACAACAGCATGACGGTGTCCATCATACAATTGAGTTTGTATGATGTGCACAGTGCTGTTACAGACACATGTGGAGTCCAGATTGGGGATGATAGGTGGAACTTGCAGTAATGGCAATCGATCAGATTCATCCTGGTGACTCCCATATTTATCTGGTAAGTCAATGTAACTATTTAGTCTGTCGTCCACCTGGAATGACCTCTCCTACAACAGTGGTCACTGGTGGAAATTTATCATCCAGATAATTGTCAGGCATCTCTTCCACTTTCCTCATCCTAGGAGTCGCTATGTATGCTGTTGTATGTCATACAATTAGGATGTGAATTGCTGTGTACTGCTAACATATGCTTGTATGTGTGGTCACATGACATTGGGTGTGTCTTGATTAATGTCAGTGTGGACAATGTGACCAATATCCATATGTCTGTACACTCCATACATAGATACCCTGGCAGAGGGAGGAGATGACAGACTGTGGTATACCGGCCATTTCTAGACCTTCAAACTATGAAAGAAACAGACAACATCAGGAGGTTTTGTCTCAATAGGCAGACAATACAAGTTTTATGTGACCTGTTGGAGCCTCATTTACATCCTCATAGAAACTATCCCACATCTCTGACACCAATGGTGAAACTCATGGTAGCTCTACAATTCCTGGACACAGGTTCCTTTCAATACACTGTGGCTATATCTGGTGGAATGCCACAACCTATGTTCAGTGGTGTACTACGTGATGTGCTTTCAGCAATAATGAGACACAGGGACAGCTACATCCCATTCCGCAGATGTAAAGATTTGGCCAATTTAAAGGGTGACTCTTATGGATTTGCTTGCATCCCACATGTGGGTGGAGCTGTTGATGTCACACATGTTGCCTTAGTGCCACCGCAACCCAGGGAGCAGGTTTATAGGAACAGGAAGCACTTCCATTCTATCAATGTAGACGTGGTTTGTTTAGCAGATTTATACATGTCACACGTCTGTGCCAGATTCCCAGGATCTGCCCATGACTCCTTCATAACGTGTACCAGCACCATACCCCCCCTGATGTCACAACTACTACCAAAGAGGGCCTGGCTTGTTGGTGAGTATGATTTGTCCAACCTTTGTGTGTGTGATGTCAGGACGTATCGTCTGAAAGTGTGTGACTTATTATTTCACATATGTGTGCCTTCCATCTAGGAGACTCCGTGTATCCCAACAGCCAATGGTTGTTGACACCGCTGAGGAATCCTACTATGCCAAGGGAAGTCCGCTTCAATGAGGCCCATGGAAGGACACAGTGGGCGACAGAGCAGGCTTTTGGGCACCTGAAGGCCAGATTCAGATGTCTGGACAGGACTGGTGGAGCCCTACTCTACTCGCCCTGGAAGGTGTGTGAGATGACCATGGCCTGCTGCATGCTCCACAACCTGCCACTGCAACCGAACATCCCTCTAATCGCAGAAGATGGAGACCAGCAGGAGCCACTGCGTGAGGATCCTGAAATGACGAATGATGATGATAATGGTGAAGAGGAAGGAGCTGACATGCGTCAAGAGCTCATCAACAACTTCTTCTCATGAGTGTAATATGCTGTGAGATGTCATGACTTTGACCGTTACAGTGACTATTGTTGTGATGCTGAGAGGAGGACATTCATGGCTACATGTTAGTTATGTACAGCTGTGGCGAACTCTGTGCACATCTGTTTGTGGAGGAAGGTCTTGACACATGCACACATTGTTGATGTTTCTTTGTGTAGGTGACATTTACCCATGCATTGTTTACACCAGAAGTTGACTGTGATTGTTGTCATATGTATGGCTTCCTATCTAATCTCTTTACATTGGTCTGTTGTAGGTACCTTCACCATGTCATTTTCATTTGGACATTTCAGAGTTGTAACATAAGCAGGTATATGATGCTGTTTTGAAGTACGAAGTGGGCATGGATTGTTCCTGGGAATGTCTGGCACAGACTTTGGGTGTACTACTCCGGTACCAAGCCAGCTTGCACAGCGATAGGATGAAAGTTGCTAAGACTCCATCGGACCTGTTCACTGTTGAGTGGTGGTCCTATTGCAATATGTGTGCCATCATGTTCTCCAACACAATGTGGTTTTTGGGCCAAATCATGTTAGTCTCCCTTCACATTGGCAAAGTACACAATGTGTATAAACTGGATGTAGCTGTTGATGTGTCTCATCATTGTATGCCACAGTGCTTGGGGCACACCATTGACATATGTCTGTGACATTCCACCAGATGCAGAAAGAATGGATTGGAATGAACCTGTGATTAGAAACTGTTGTTCTTCCATGTTTTGGCTTCTTGTTTTCAATGATGTGGGATACCTTTTGTGAGGTTGTCAAAGCGGCTCCAGCTGATTTAATCAACCAATTGTCATTTGCCAAATCTATTTGGCATTTTCTGATGTATCAATCAATCAATCAATCAATCACAGAATTTGTAAAGCGCACTACTTACCCGCGAGGGTCTCAAGGCGCTGGGGAAAAAAAGGGGGGGGGGTGCTGCTACTGGTCGAACAACCAGGTCTTGAGTAGCCTCCTGAAGGTCAGCAGGTCTTGGGTCTGTCGTAGGCTTAGTGGAAGGGTGTTCCAGGTCTTGGCGGCGAGGTGGGAGAAGGATCTGCCGCCGATGGTGGTTCTTTGAATGCGAGGGATGGTGGCGAGGGAGAGTTCGGCGGAGCGGAGTTGGCGGTTGGGGACGTAGAAGAGGAGTCGTCTGTTGAGATAGGCTGGGCCAGTCTTGTGGAGTGCCTTGTGTGCGTGGATGAGGAGTTTGAAGGAGATTCTCCTGTCGACGGGGAGCCAGTGCAGGTTCCTCAGGTGCGGGGTGATGTGGCGTGGTACATCGAGGATCAGGCGTGCGGAGGCGTTTTGTATGCGTTGCAGTCGCTTGATGAGCTTGGCCGGGGCTCCCGCGTAGAGGGCGTTCCCATAGTCAAGTCTGCTGCTGACGAGGGCCTGGGTGACTGTTCTTCTTGTGTCTGTCGGTATCCACCTGTAGATCTTGCGAAGCATGCGGAGGGTGTTGAAGCAGGAGGATGAGACTGCGTTGACTTGCTTGGCCATGGAGAGCGTTGAGTCGAGGATGACTCCCAGGTTGCGTGCGTGGTCGGTGGGTGTCGGGGCTGCTCCCAGCGTCGTTGGCCACCAAGAGTCGTCCCAGGCTGAGGGGTTGGAGCTGAGGATGAGGACCTCTGTCTTCTCCGTGTTCAGTTTTAGTCGGCTGATCTTCATCCAATCGGCGACGGCCTTCATTCCTTCATGGAGGTTGGATTTGGCGGCGAGGGGGTCCTTGGTGAGGGAGAGAATCAGTTGAGTGTCGTCGGCGTAGGAGATTATGTTGAGGTCGTGCTGTCTGGCGATGCGTGCGAGCGGGGCCATGTAGATGTTGAACAGTGTTGGGCTGAGGGACGATCCCTGGGGTACACCGCAGATGATCTCGGAGGCTTCGGATCGGAATGGTGGGAGGCGGACTCTCTGGGTTCTGCCGGCGAGGAAGGAGGTGGCCCATTCCAGGGCCTTGTCTCGGATCCCTGCGTCGTGGAGGCGTGCGCGTAGAGTGCGGTGGCAGACAGTGTCGAAGGCGGCGGAGAGGTCCAGCAGGATGAGGGCTGCGGTCTCACCGTTGTCCAGCAGGATCCTGATGTCGTCGGAGGCGGCGATGAGGGCAGTCTCAGTGCTGTGGTTGCTGCGGAACCCCGATTGGGATGGGTCCAGGATGCTGTTTTCTTCGAGGTATCGGGTTAGCTGTTTGTTGACGATCTTCTCGATGACCTTGGCTGGGAACGGAAGCAGGGAGATGGGCCGGAAGTTCTTGAGGTCTCTCGGGTCCGCCTTGGGTTTTTTGAGTAGGGCGTTGATCTCTGCGTGTTTCCAGCTCTCTGGGAAGGTCGCGGTCTCGAAGGAGAGATTGATGATGTTGCACAGGTGGGGTGCGATGGAGCTGCTGGCTTTGTTGAAGATGTGGTGCGGGAAAGGGTCTGACGGGGAGCCGGAGTGTATTGTGCTCATGGTCTTGATGGTGTCCTCGATGTTCACGCTGGCCCAGGCTGGCAGGGGGTTGTGGTCGATGGTGTGCGGCGGGTCTGGTGCATCGATCTTAGTTGGGGCTGTCTGGGTGTTGAAGCTGTCGTGGATGTCGGCGATCTTGCGGTGGAAGAAGGTGGCGAGGGAATCGCACAGGGGTTGCGACGGCGGGATGTCGTTGGTGTTGGAGCTGGGGTTGGAGAGTTCCTTCACGATGTTGAAAAGCTCCTTGCTGTTGTGTGCGTTGTTGTCGAGGCGGTCTTTGAAGGAGATTCTCTTGGCGGACTTGATGAGGTGGTGGTGGTTACGGATGGCCTCTTTGTGGGCTGCGTGGCTGTCCGGTGTCTTATCACTGTGCCATTTCTTCTCTAGTTTCCGGCAGGTACGCTTGGAAGCTAGGAGTTCCGAGGTGAACCAGCTGGCTCTTTTGGTGGTGTCGCTGTAGGTGAGTTTTTTCCGTGGGGCGAGGGTGTTGGCACAGTCGTCCATCCATCGTCTGAGGTTGCAGGCAGCGTCGTCGGTGTTGGATGGGTCGGAGGGAGGGCTGAGAGCGAGGGTTGCCCGTAGTTGGTCTTCGGTGACTTTGCTCCAGCAGCGGCGTGGGATCTGTTGGGTGCGGTGGTGTGTGGTGGGTTTCTGGAAGGTGAAATGGATGCAGCGGTGGTCGGTCCAGAGGAGTTCCGTGGTGTGGCTGAAGGAGACGTGGGAGCTTGAGGAGAAGATGGGGTCAAGTGTGTGGCCGGCGGAATGGGTCGGTGTTGTGACGAGCTGGCTCAGACCGAGGTTGGCGAGGTTGTCGATCAGGGTGGTGGAGTTGCTGTCGTTGTTGTTCTCCAGGTGAAAGTTCAGGTCTCCGAGGAGGATGTAGTCGGTAGAGGTCAGGGCGTGCGTGCTGATGAAGTCGGCGATGGAGTCGCTGAACTGGGGTCGGGGCCCAGGGGGTCTGTAGACAAGGGTGCCTCTAAGGGTGGTGTTGGGGTCCGTGTGGATCTGGAAGTGCATGTGTTCCGCCGTGCTGAGAGTGTCGTCGGTGCTGGTCGAGACCCTGATGGTGTTCTTGTGGACGATGGCGATTCCTCCTCCTACTGCGTTGACGCGGTCTCTGCGGGTGATCTTATAGCCGTCTGGGATGGCTATGGCGATGTCGGGGGCGGAGGAGTCGTTCATCCAGGTCTCTGTCAGGAAGGTGACGTCTGGTGATGATGAGTCGAGCAGGTCCCAGAGCTCGACGGACTGTTTGCGTGCGGAGCGGGTGTTCAGTAGGATGCATCGTAGGTGGTTGAGGTCCTTCTTGGCGGGCGCCTCGGTGGCTCTGAGGCTGGTGTAGCTGCAGTTCCGGCAGGTGAAGGGACCATGGGTGCGTTTCGGTGCGGCCTTGAAGCAGTTGTGCATCCGTCCGGGGTTGAGAGCGTGGAGTGTGGTGGCATCGTATCGGCGACGGTCCTCGAGGCTGGTGCGGGGGGCGCACGGCCCAGGGGGTCTGGCGCTGGGCGCGGTCCAGGCGCGGACGGGCGCAGACGGGCTTGCCTTAGGCGCACCTTCGGCGCGCCAGCGGCGCAGCCGCGCAGCGGCCGCCATATATGGGGAGGTGGGAGGGAGGAGCAGCTGGGAGGCAGGGGAAGCGAATGGGCAGTCAGGGGGGCGGGGCCGCAGGGGACGCAGCGGCGGGAGTAGAGAGAGGCAGCGAGGGGTACAGAACGCAGAAAGGACACAGGGAAATGGGGGCAGTGAGGGAAACAGACGGAAACGGGCACAATTCAATGGGGGCAGCGAGGGAAACAGAAAGAAAAACGGGCACAATTCAATGGGGGCAGCGAGGGAAACAGAAAGAAAGATGGACACAATGCAATGGGGGCAGCAAGGGAAACAGAAAGAAAAATGGACACAATGCAATGGGGGCAGCGAGGGAAAGAGAAAGAAAAATGGACACAATGCAATGGGGGCAGCGAGGGAAACAGACGGAAAACGGGCACCGAGGCCACAAGCAGAGGGGCGAGCTTACCAGCAGCAGCAGCGGGCAGGACACCACAGGCGGAGCTGTGTGGCGGGGGAGCGACCTACCTGTTAAGGTCAAGGGTCGCTGTGTCCCCACCGACTGTGTTTTAGAGTTCTGCACATGACATTTGTGGTCACTGACACAGATAATTTCAGTGATGTAACATTTAGCTCTGTTGTTGACATTATGCCTGCATTAGGTTGGACCTATGAAATAAAGATATCATGAGACTGTATACTTGTATGTCTTTAAATAAACAACAGGATGTGGGAGCACACCACTGACCTCTCAGGCAAGGTTCGCCCCTGGCATTCTGGTAAATGCAGTTTCTTGTAGTTCGCTCCGATATTTTCGAGTGTTTCGCCAAGGTTGGCGCAGATAGTGTCAGCCTACTCAGCAAACCCCAAAATACAAGACTGTATTCTCTACTGATGACGGTTAATAAACCAGAAACACGTGTCTAGAGATCAGCACTATCTGCGCCAACCTTGGCGAAGCACTCGAAAATATCGGAGCGAGCTACAAGAAATTGCATTTACCAGAATGCTAGGGGCAAACCTTGCCTGAGAGGTCAGCGGTGTGCTCCCACATCCTGTTGTCTATTTAAAGTACTCCCGTGAGTCATTGAGCTGACGAGCTCGTGGATGAAGCACCTGCGCGCCAGTGAGAGGTACCGGACCTGATATAATGTTTGGCAGCCTACTCAGCAAACCCCAAAATACAAGACTGTATTCTCTACTGATGACGGTTAATAAACCAGAAACACGTGTCTAGAGATCAGCACTATCTGCGCCAACCTTGGCGAAGCACTCGAAAATATCGGAGCGAGCTACAAGAAATTGCATTTACCAGAATGCTAGGGGCAAACCTTGCCTGAGAGGTCAGCGGTGTGCTCCCACATCCTGTTGTCTATTTAAAGTACTCCCGTGAGTCATTGAGCTGACGAGCTCGTGGATGAAGCACCTGCGCGCCAGTGAGAGGTACCGGACCTGATATAATGTTTGGCAGCCTACTCAGCAAACCCCAAAATACAAGACTGTATTCTCTACTGATGACGGTTAATAAACCAGAAACACGTGTCTAGAGATCAGCACTATCTGCGCCAACCTTGGCGAAGCACTCGAAAATATCGGAGCGAGCTACAAGAAATTGCATTTACCAGAATGCTAGGGGCAAACCTTGCCTGAGAGGTCAGCGGTGTGCTCCCACATCCTGTTGTCTATTTAAAGTACTCCCGTGAGTCATTGAGCTGACGAGCTCGTGGATGAAGCACCTGCGCGCCAGTGAGAGGTACCGGACCTGATATAATGTTTGGCAGCCTACTCAGCAAACCCCAAAATACAAGACTGTATTCTCTACTGATGACGGTTAATAAACCAGAAACACGTGTCTAGAGATCAGCACTATCTGCGCCAACCTTGGCGAAGCACTCGAAAATATCGGAGCGAGCTACAAGAAATTGCATTTACCAGAATGCTAGGGGCAAACCTTGCCTGAGAGGTCAGCGGTGTGCTCCCACATCCTGTTGTCTATTTAAAGTACTCCCGTGAGTCATTGAGCTGACGAGCTCGTGGATGAAGCACCTGCGCGCCAGTGAGAGGTACCGGACCTGATATAATGTTTGGCAGCCTACTCAGCAAACCCCAAAATACAAGACTGTATTCTCTACTGATGACGGTTAATAAACCAGAAACACGTGTCTAGAGATCAGCACTATCTGCGCCAACCTTGGCGAAGCACTCGAAAATATCGGAGCGAGCTACAAGAAATTGCATTTACCAGAATGCTAGGGGCAAACCTTGCCTGAGAGGTCAGCGGTGTGCTCCCACATCCTGTTGTCTATTTAAAGTACTCCCGTGAGTCATTGAGCTGACGAGCTCGTGGATGAAGCACCTGCGCGCCAGTGAGAGGTACCGGACCTGATATAATGTTTGGCAGCCTACTCAGCAAACCCCAAAATACAAGACTGTATTCTCTACTGATGACGGTTAATAAACCAGAAACACGTGTCTAGAGATCAGCACTATCTGCGCCAACCTTGGCGAAGCACTCGAAAATATCGGAGCGAGCTACAAGAAATTGCATTTACCAGAATGCTAGGGGCAAACCTTGCCTGAGAGGTCAGCGGTGTGCTCCCACATCCTGTTGTCTATTTAAAGTACTCCCGTGAGTCATTGAGCTGACGAGCTCGTGGATGAAGCACCTGCGCGCCAGTGAGAGGTACCGGACCTGATATAATGTTTGGCAGCCTACTCAGCAAACCCCAAAATACAAGACTGTATTCTCTACTGATGACGGTTAATAAACCAGAAACACGTGTCTAGAGATCAGCACTATCTGCGCCAACCTTGGCGAAGCACTCGAAAATATCGGAGCGAGCTACAAGAAATTGCATTTACCAGAATGCTAGGGGCAAACCTTGCCTGAGAGGTCAGCGGTGTGCTCCCACATCCTGTTGTCTATTTAAAGTACTCCCGTGAGTCATTGAGCTGACGAGCTCGTGGATGAAGCACCTGCGCGCCAGTGAGAGGTACCGGACCTGATATAATGTTTGGCAGCCTACTCAGCAAACCCCAAAATACAAGACTGTATTCTCTACTGATGACGGTTAATAAACCAGAAACACGTGTCTAGAGATCAGCACTATCTGCGCCAACCTTGGCGAAGCACTCGAAAATATCGGAGCGAGCTACAAGAAATTGCATTTACCAGAATGCTAGGGGCAAACCTTGCCTGAGAGGTCAGCGGTGTGCTCCCACATCCTGTTGTCTATTTAAAGTACTCCCGTGAGTCATTGAGCTGACGAGCTCGTGGATGAAGCACCTGCGCGCCAGTGAGAGGTACCGGACCTGATATAATGTTTGGCAGCCTACTCAGCAAACCCCAAAATACAAGACTGTATTCTCTACTGATGACGGTTAATAAACCAGAAACACGTGTCTAGAGATCAGCACTATCTGCGCCAACCTTGGCGAAGCACTCGAAAATATCGGAGCGAGCTACAAGAAATTGCATTTACCAGAATGCTAGGGGCAAACCTTGCCTGAGAGGTCAGCGGTGTGCTCCCACATCCTGTTGTCTATTTAAAGTACTCCCGTGAGTCATTGAGCTGACGAGCTCGTGGATGAAGCACCTGCGCGCCAGTGAGAGGTACCGGACCTGATATAATGTTTGGCAGCCTACTCAGCAAACCCCAAAATACAAGACTGTATTCTCTACTGATGACGGTTAATAAACCAGAAACACGTGTCTAGAGATCAGCACTATCTGCGCCAACCTTGGCGAAGCACTCGAAAATATCGGAGCGAGCTACAAGAAATTGCATTTACCAGAATGCTAGGGGCAAACCTTGCCTGAGAGGTCAGCGGTGTGCTCCCACATCCTGTTGTCTATTTAAAGTACTCCCGTGAGTCATTGAGCTGACGAGCTCGTGGATGAAGCACCTGCGCGCCAGTGAGAGGTACCGGACCTGATATAATGTTTGATAGCCTACTCAGCAAACCCCAAAATACAAGACTGTATTCTCTACTGATGACGGTTAATAAACCAGAAACACGTGTCTAGAGATCAGCACTATCTGCGCCAACCTTGGCGAAGCACTCGAAAATATCGGAGCGAGCTACAAGAAATTGCATTTACCAGAATGCTAGGGGCAAACCTTGCCTGAGAGGTCAGCGGTGTGCTCCCACATCCTGTTGTCTATTTAAAGTACTCCCGTGAGTCATTGAGCTGACGAGCTCGTGGATGAAGCACCTGCGCGCCAGTGAGAGGTACCGGACCTGATATAATGTTTGGCAGCCTACTCAGCAAACCCCAAAATACAAGACTGTATTCTCTACTGATGACGGTTAATAAACCAGAAACACGTGTCTAGAGATCAGCACTATCTGCGCCAACCTTGGCGAAGCACTCGAAAATATCGGAGCGAGCTACAAGAAATTGCATTTACCAGAATGCTAGGGGCAAACCTTGCCTGAGAGGTCAGCGGTGTGCTCCCACATCCTGTTGTCTATTTAAAGTACTCCCGTGAGTCATTGAGCTGACGAGCTCGTGGATGAAGCACCTGCGCGCCAGTGAGAGGTACCGGACCTGATATAATGTTTGGCAGCCTACTCAGCAAACCCCAAAATACAAGACTGTATTCTCTACTGATGACGGTTAATAAACCAGAAACACGTGTCTAGAGATCAGCACTATCTGCGCCAACCTTGGCGAAGCACTCGAAAATATCGGAGCGAGCTACAAGAAATTGCATTTACCAGAATGCTAGGGGCAAACCTTGCCTGAGAGGTCAGCGGTGTGCTCCCACATCCTGTTGTCTATTTAAAGTACTCCCGTGAGTCATTGAGCTGACGAGCTCGTGGATGAAGCACCTGCGCGCCAGTGAGAGGTACCGGACCTGATATAATGTTTGGCAGCCTACTCAGCAAACCCCAAAATACAAGACTGTATTCTCTACTGATGACGGTTAATAAACCAGAAACACGTGTCTAGAGATCAGCACTATCTGCGCCAACCTTGGCGAAGCACTCGAAAATATCGGAGCGAGCTACAAGAAATTGCATTTACCAGAATGCTAGGGGCAAACCTTGCCTGAGAGGTCAGCGGTGTGCTCCCACATCCTGTTGTCTATTTAAAGTACTCCCGTGAGTCATTGAGCTGACGAGCTCGTGGATGAAGCACCTGCGCGCCAGTGAGAGGTACCGGACCTGATATAATGTTTGGCAGCCTACTCAGCAAACCCCAAAATACAAGACTGTATTCTCTACTGATGACGGTTAATAAACCAGAAACACGTGTCTAGAGATCAGCACTATCTGCGCCAACCTTGGCGAAGCACTCGAAAATATCGGAGCGAGCTACAAGAAATTGCATTTACCAGAATGCTAGGGGCAAACCTTGCCTGAGAGGTCAGCGGTGTGCTCCCACATCCTGTTGTCTATTTAAAGTACTCCCGTGAGTCATTGAGCTGACGAGCTCGTGGATGAAGCACCTGCGCGCCAGTGAGAGGTACCGGACCTGATATAATGTTTGGCAGCCTACTCAGCAAACCCCAAAATACAAGACTGTATTCTCTACTGATGACGGTTAATAAACCAGAAACACGTGTCTAGAGATCAGCACTATCTGCGCCAACCTTGGCGAAGCACTCGAAAATATCGGAGCGAGCTACAAGAAATTGCATTTACCAGAATGCTAGGGGCAAACCTTGCCTGAGAGGTCAGCAGTGTGCTCCCACATCCTGTTGTCTATTTAAAGTACTCCCGTGAGTCATTGAGCTGACGAGCTCGTGGATGAAGCACCTGCGCGCCAGTGAGAGGTACCGGACCTGATATAATGTTTGGCAGCCTACTCAGCAAACCCCAAAATACAAGACTGTATTCTCTACTGATGACGGTTAATAAACCAGAAACACGTGTCTAGAGATCAGCACTATCTGCGCCAACCTTGGCGAAGCACTCGAAAATATCGGAGCGAGCTACAAGAAATTGCATTTACCAGAATGCTAGGGGCAAACCTTGCCTGAGAGGTCAGCGGTGTGCTCCCACATCCTGTTGTCTATTTAAAGTACTCCCGTGAGTCATTGAGCTGACGAGCTCGTGGATGAAGCACCTGCGCGCCAGTGAGAGGTACCGGACCTGATATAATGTTTGGCAGCCTACTCAGCAAACCCCAAAATACAAGACTGTATTCTCTACTGATGACGGTTAATAAACCAGAAACACGTGTCTAGAGATCAGCACTATCTGCGCCAACCTTGGCGAAGCACTCGAAAATATCGGAGCGAGCTACAAGAAATTGCATTTACCAGAATGCTAGGGGCAAACCTTGCCTGAGAGGTCAGCGGTGTGCTCCCACATCCTGTTGTCTATTTAAAGTACTCCCGTGAGTCATTGAGCTGACGAGCTCGTGGATGAAGCACCTGCGCGCCAGTGAGAGGTACCGGACCTGATATAATGTTTGGCAGCCTACTCAGCAAACCCCAAAATACAAGACTGTATTCTCTACTGATGACGGTTAATAAACCAGAAACACGTGTCTAGAGATCAGCACTATCTGCGCCAACCTTGGCGAAGCACTCGAAAATATCGGAGCGAGCTACAAGAAATTGCATTTACCAGAATGCTAGGGGCAAACCTTGCCTGAGAGGTCAGCGGTGTGCTCCCACATCCTGTTGTCTATTTAAAGTACTCCCGTGAGTCATTGAGCTGACGAGCTCGTGGATGAAGCACCTGCGCGCCAGTGAGAGGTACCGGACCTGATATAATGTTTGGCAGCCTACTCAGCAAACCCCAAAATACAAGACTGTATTCTCTACTGATGACGGTTAATAAACCAGAAACACGTGTCTAGAGATCAGCACTATCTGCGCCAACCTTGGCGAAGCACTCGAAAATATCGGAGCGAGCTACAAGAAATTGCATTTACCAGAATGCTAGGGGCAAACCTTGCCTGAGAGGTCAGCGGTGTGCTCCCACATCCTGTTGTCTATTTAAAGTACTCCCGTGAGTCATTGAGCTGACGAGCTCGTGGATGAAGCACCTGCGCGCCAGTGAGAGGTACCGGACCTGATATAATGTTTGGCAGCCTACTCAGCAAACCCCAAAATACAAGACTGTATTCTCTACTGATGACGGTTAATAAACCAGAAACACGTGTCTAGAGATCAGCACTATCTGCGCCAACCTTGGCGAAGCACTCGAAAATATCGGAGCGAGCTACAAGAAATTGCATTTACCAGAATGCTAGGGGCAAACCTTGCCTGAGAGGTCAGCGGTGTGCTCCCACATCCTGTTGTCTATTTAAAGTACTCCCGTGAGTCATTGAGCTGACGAGCTCGTGGATGAAGCACCTGCGCGCCAGTGAGAGGTACCGGACCTGATATAATGTTTGGCAGCCTACTCAGCAAACCCCAAAATACAAGACTGTATTCTCTACTGATGACGGTTAATAAACCAGAAACACGTGTCTAGAGATCAGCACTATCTGCGCCAACCTTGGCGAAGCACTCGAAAATATCGGAGCGAGCTACAAGAAATTGCATTTACCAGAATGCTAGGGGCAAACCTTGCCTGAGAGGTCAGCGGTGTGCTCCCACATCCTGTTGTCTATTTAAAGTACTCCCGTGAGTCATTGAGCTGACGAGCTCGTGGATGAAGCACCTGCGCGCCAGTGAGAGGTACCGGACCTGATATAATGTTTGGCAGCCTACTCAGCAAACCCCAAAATACAAGACTGTATTCTCTACTGATGACGGTTAATAAACCAGAAACACGTGTCTAGAGATCAGCACTATCTGCGCCAACCTTGGCGAAGCACTCGAAAATATCGGAGCGAGCTACAAGAAATTGCATTTACCAGAATGCTAGGGGCAAACCTTGCCTGAGAGGTCAGCGGTGTGCTCCCACATCCTGTTGTCTATTTAAAGTACTCCCGTGAGTCATTGAGCTGACGAGCTCGTGGATGAAGCACCTGCGCGCCAGTGAGAGGTACCGGACCTGATATAATGTTTGGCAGCCTACTCAGCAAACCCCAAAATACAAGACTGTATTCTCTACTGATGACGGTTAATAAACCAGAAACACGTGTCTAGAGATCAGCACTATCTGCGCCAACCTTGGCGAAGCACTCGAAAATATCGGAGCGAGCTACAAGAAATTGCATTTACCAGAATGCTAGGGGCAAACCTTGCCTGAGAGGTCAGCGGTGTGCTCCCACATCCTGTTGTCTATTTAAAGTACTCCCGTGAGTCATTGAGCTGACGAGCTCGTGGATGAAGCACCTGCGCGCCAGTGAGAGGTACCGGACCTGATATAATGTTTGGCAGCCTACTCAGCAAACCCCAAAATACAAGACTGTATTCTCTACTGATGACGGTTAATAAACCAGAAACACGTGTCTAGAGATCAGCACTATCTGCGCCAACCTTGGCGAAGCACTCGAAAATATCGGAGCGAGCTACAAGAAATTGCATTTACCAGAATGCTAGGGGCAAACCTTGCCTGAGAGGTCAGCGGTGTGCTCCCACATCCTGTTGTCTATTTAAAGTACTCCCGTGAGTCATTGAGCTGACGAGCTCGTGGATGAAGCACCTGCGCGCCAGTGAGAGGTACCGGACCTGATATAATGTTTGGCAGCCTACTCAGCAAACCCCAAAATACAAGACTGTATTCTCTACTGATGACGGTTAATAAACCAGAAACACGTGTCTAGAGATCAGCACTATCTGCGCCAACCTTGGCGAAGCACTCGAAAATATCGGAGCGAGCTACAAGAAATTGCATTTACCAGAATGCTAGGGGCAAACCTTGCCTGAGAGGTCAGCGGTGTGCTCCCACATCCTGTTGTCTATTTAAAGTACTCCCGTGAGTCATTGAGCTGACGAGCTCGTGGATGAAGCACCTGCGCGCCAGTGAGAGGTACCGGACCTGATATAATGTTTGGCAGCCTACTCAGCAAACCCCAAAATACAAGACTGTATTCTCTACTGATGACGGTTAATAAACCAGAAACACGTGTCTAGAGATCAGCACTATCTGCGCCAACCTTGGCGAAGCACTCGAAAATATCGGAGCGAGCTACAAGAAATTGCATTTACCAGAATGCTAGGGGCAAACCTTGCCTGAGAGGTCAGCGGTGTGCTCCCACATCCTGTTGTCTATTTAAAGTACTCCCGTGAGTCATTGAGCTGACGAGCTCGTGGATGAAGCACCTGCGCGCCAGTGAGAGGTACCGGACCTGATATAATGTTTGGCAGCCTACTCAGCAAACCCCAAAATACAAGACTGTATTCTCTACTGATGACGGTTAATAAACCAGAAACACGTGTCTAGAGATCAGCACTATCTGCGCCAACCTTGGCGAAGCACTCGAAAATATCGGAGCGAGCTACAAGAAATTGCATTTACCAGAATGCTAGGGGCAAACCTTGCCTGAGAGGTCAGCGGTGTGCTCCCACATCCTGTTGTCTATTTAAAGTACTCCCGTGAGTCATTGAGCTGACGAGCTCGTGGATGAAGCACCTGCGCGCCAGTGAGAGGTACCGGACCTGATATAATGTTTGGCAGCCTACTCAGCAAACCCCAAAATACAAGACTGTATTCTCTACTGATGACGGTTAATAAACCAGAAACACGTGTCTAGAGATCAGCACTATCTGCGCCAACCTTGGCGAAGCACTCGAAAATATCGGAGCGAGCTACAAGAAATTGCATTTACCAGAATGCTAGGGGCAAACCTTGCCTGAGAGGTCAGCGGTGTGCTCCCACATCCTGTTGTCTATTTAAAGTACTCCCGTGAGTCATTGAGCTGACGAGCTCGTGGATGAAGCACCTGCGCGCCAGTGAGAGGTACCGGACCTGATATAATGTTTGGCAGCCTACTCAGCAAACCCCAAAATACAAGACTGTATTCTCTACTGATGACGGTTAATAAACCAGAAACACGTGTCTAGAGATCAGCACTATCTGCGCCAACCTTGGCGAAGCACTCGAAAATATCGGAGCGAGCTACAAGAAATTGCATTTACCAGAATGCTAGGGGCAAACCTTGCCTGAGAGGTCAGCGGTGTGCTCCCACATCCTGTTGTCTATTTAAAGTACTCCCGTGAGTCATTGAGCTGACGAGCTCGTGGATGAAGCACCTGCGCGCCAGTGAGAGGTACCGGACCTGATATAATGTTTGGCAGCCTACTCAGCAAACCCCAAAATACAAGACTGTATTCTCTACTGATGACGGTTAATAAACCAGAAACACGTGTCTAGAGATCAGCACTATCTGCGCCAACCTTGGCGAAGCACTCGAAAATATCGGAGCGAGCTACAAGAAATTGCATTTACCAGAATGCTAGGGGCAAACCTTGCCTGAGAGGTCAGCGGTGTGCTCCCACATCCTGTTGTCTATTTAAAGTACTCCCGTGAGTCATTGAGCTGACGAGCTCGTGGATGAAGCACCTGCGCGCCAGTGAGAGGTACCGGACCTGATATAATGTTTGGCAGCCTACTCAGCAAACCCCAAAATACAAGACTGTATTCTCTACTGATGACGGTTAATAAACCAGAAACACGTGTCTAGAGATCAGCACTATCTGCGCCAACCTTGGCGAAGCACTCGAAAATATCGGAGCGAGCTACAAGAAATTGCATTTACCAGAATGCTAGGGGCAAACCTTGCCTGAGAGGTCAGCGGTGTGCTCCCACATCCTGTTGTCTATTTAAAGTACTCCCGTGAGTCATTGAGCTGACGAGCTCGTGGATGAAGCACCTGCGCGCCAGTGAGAGGTACCGGACCTGATATAATGTTTGGCAGCCTACTCAGCAAACCCCAAAATACAAGACTGTATTCTCTACTGATGACGGTTAATAAACCAGAAACACGTGTCTAGAGATCAGCACTATCTGCGCCAACCTTGGCGAAGCACTCGAAAATATCGGAGCGAGCTACAAGAAATTGCATTTACCAGAATGCTAGGGGCAAACCTTGCCTGAGAGGTCAGCGGTGTGCTCCCACATCCTGTTGTCTATTTAAAGTACTCCCGTGAGTCATTGAGCTGACGAGCTCGTGGATGAAGCACCTGCGCGCCAGTGAGAGGTACCGGACCTGATATAATGTTTGGCAGCCTACTCAGCAAACCCCAAAATACAAGACTGTATTCTCTACTGATGACGGTTAATAAACCAGAAACACGTGTCTAGAGATCAGCACTATCTGCGCCAACCTTGGCGAAGCACTCGAAAATATCGGAGCGAGCTACAAGAAATTGCATTTACCAGAATGCTAGGGGCAAACCTTGCCTGAGAGGTCAGCGGTGTGCTCCCACATCCTGTTGTCTATTTAAAGTACTCCCGTGAGTCATTGAGCTGACGAGCTCGTGGATGAAGCACCTGCGCGCCAGTGAGAGGTACCGGACCTGATATAATGTTTGGCAGCCTACTCAGCAAACCCCAAAATACAAGACTGTATTCTCTACTGATGACGGTTAATAAACCAGAAACACGTGTCTAGAGATCAGCACTATCTGCGCCAACCTTGGCGAAGCACTCGAAAATATCGGAGCGAGCTACAAGAAATTGCATTTACCAGAATGCTAGGGGCAAACCTTGCCTGAGAGGTCAGCGGTGTGCTCCCACATCCTGTTGTCTATTTAAAGTACTCCCGTGAGTCATTGAGCTGACGAGCTCGTGGATGAAGCACCTGCGCGCCAGTGAGAGGTACCGGACCTGATATAATGTTTGGCAGCCTACTCAGCAAACCCCAAAATACAAGACTGTATTCTCTACTGATGACGGTTAATAAACCAGAAACACGTGTCTAGAGATCAGCACTATCTGCGCCAACCTTGGCGAAGCACTCGAAAATATCGGAGCGAGCTACAAGAAATTGCATTTACCAGAATGCTAGGGGCAAACCTTGCCTGAGAGGTCAGCGGTGTGCTCCCACATCCTGTTGTCTATTTAAAGTACTCCCGTGAGTCATTGAGCTGACGAGCTCGTGGATGAAGCACCTGCGCGCCAGTGAGAGGTACCGGACCTGATATAATGTTTGGCAGCCTACTCAGCAAACCCCAAAATACAAGACTGTATTCTCTACTGATGACGGTTAATAAACCAGAAACACGTGTCTAGAGATCAGCACTATCTGCGCCAACCTTGGCGAAGCACTCGAAAATATCGGAGCGAGCTACAAGAAATTGCATTTACCAGAATGCTAGGGGCAAACCTTGCCTGAGAGGTCAGCGGTGTGCTCCCACATCCTGTTGTCTATTTAAAGTACTCCCGTGAGTCATTGAGCTGACGAGCTCGTGGATGAAGCACCTGCGCGCCAGTGAGAGGTACCGGACCTGATATAATGTTTGGCAGCCTACTCAGCAAACCCCAAAATACAAGACTGTATTCTCTACTGATGACGGTTAATAAACCAGAAACACGTGTCTAGAGATCAGCACTATCTGCGCCAACCTTGGCGAAGCACTCGAAAATATCGGAGCGAGCTACAAGAAATTGCATTTACCAGAATGCTAGGGGCAAACCTTGCCTGAGAGGTCAGCGGTGTGCTCCCACATCCTGTTGTCTATTTAAAGTACTCCCGTGAGTCATTGAGCTGACGAGCTCGTGGATGAAGCACCTGCGCGCCAGTGAGAGGTACCGGACCTGATATAATGTTTGGCAGCCTACTCAGCAAACCCCAAAATACAAGACTGTATTCTCTACTGATGACGGTTAATAAACCAGAAACACGTGTCTAGAGATCAGCACTATCTGCGCCAACCTTGGCGAAGCACTCGAAAATATCGGAGCGAGCTACAAGAAATTGCATTTACCAGAATGCTAGGGGCAAACCTTGCCTGAGAGGTCAGCGGTGTGCTCCCACATCCTGTTGTCTATTTAAAGTACTCCCGTGAGTCATTGAGCTGACGAGCTCGTGGATGAAGCACCTGCGCGCCAGTGAGAGGTACCGGACCTGATATAATGTTTGGCAGCCTACTCAGCAAACCCCAAAATACAAGACTGTATTCTCTACTGATGACGGTTAATAAACCAGAAACACGTGTCTAGAGATCAGCACTATCTGCGCCAACCTTGGCGAAGCACTCGAAAATATCGGAGCGAGCTACAAGAAATTGCATTTACCAGAATGCTAGGGGCAAACCTTGCCTGAGAGGTCAGCGGTGTGCTCCCACATCCTGTTGTCTATTTAAAGTACTCCCGTGAGTCATTGAGCTGACGAGCTCGTGGATGAAGCACCTGCGCGCCAGTGAGAGGTACCGGACCTGATATAATGTTTGGCAGCCTACTCAGCAAACCCCAAAATACAAGACTGTATTCTCTACTGATGACGGTTAATAAACCAGAAACACGTGTCTAGAGATCAGCACTATCTGCGCCAACCTTGGCGAAGCACTCGAAAATATCGGAGCGAGCTACAAGAAATTGCATTTACCAGAATGCTAGGGGCAAACCTTGCCTGAGAGGTCAGCGGTGTGCTCCCACATCCTGTTGTCTATTTAAAGTACTCCCGTGAGTCATTGAGCTGACGAGCTCGTGGATGAAGCACCTGCGCGCCAGTGAGAGGTACCGGACCTGATATAATGTTTGGCAGCCTACTCAGCAAACCCCAAAATACAAGACTGTATTCTCTACTGATGACGGTTAATAAACCAGAAACACGTGTCTAGAGATCAGCACTATCTGCGCCAACCTTGGCGAAGCACTCGAAAATATCGGAGCGAGCTACAAGAAATTGCATTTACCAGAATGCTAGGGGCAAACCTTGCCTGAGAGGTCAGCGGTGTGCTCCCACATCCTGTTGTCTATTTAAAGTACTCCCGTGAGTCATTGAGCTGACGAGCTCGTGGATGAAGCACCTGCGCGCCAGTGAGAGGTACCGGACCTGATATAATGTTTGGCAGCCTACTCAGCAAACCCCAAAATACAAGACTGTATTCTCTACTGATGACGGTTAATAAACCAGAAACACGTGTCTAGAGATCAGCACTATCTGCGCCAACCTTGGCGAAGCACTCGAAAATATCGGAGCGAGCTACAAGAAATTGCATTTACCAGAATGCTAGGGGCAAACCTTGCCTGAGAGGTCAGCGGTGTGCTCCCACATCCTGTTGTCTATTTAAAGTACTCCCGTGAGTCATTGAGCTGACGAGCTCGTGGATGAAGCACCTGCGCGCCAGTGAGAGGTACCGGACCTGATATAATGTTTGGCAGCCTACTCAGCAAACCCCAAAATACAAGACTGTATTCTCTACTGATGACGGTTAATAAACCAGAAACACGTGTCTAGAGATCAGCACTATCTGCGCCAACCTTGGCGAAGCACTCGAAAATATCGGAGCGAGCTACAAGAAATTGCATTTACCAGAATGCTAGGGGCAAACCTTGCCTGAGAGGTCAGCGGTGTGCTCCCACATCCTGTTGTCTATTTAAAGTACTCCCGTGAGTCATTGAGCTGACGAGCTCGTGGATGAAGCACCTGCGCGCCAGTGAGAGGTACCGGACCTGATATAATGTTTGGCAGCCTACTCAGCAAACCCCAAAATACAAGACTGTATTCTCTACTGATGACGGTTAATAAACCAGAAACACGTGTCTAGAGATCAGCACTATCTGCGCCAACCTTGGCGAAGCACTCGAAAATATCGGAGCGAGCTACAAGAAATTGCATTTACCAGAATGCTAGGGGCAAACCTTGCCTGAGAGGTCAGCGGTGTGCTCCCACATCCTGTTGTCTATTTAAAGTACTCCCGTGAGTCATTGAGCTGACGAGCTCGTGGATGAAGCACCTGCGCGCCAGTGAGAGGTACCGGACCTGATATAATGTTTGGCAGCCTACTCAGCAAACCCCAAAATACAAGACTGTATTCTCTACTGATGACGGTTAATAAACCAGAAACACGTGTCTAGAGATCAGCACTATCTGCGCCAACCTTGGCGAAGCACTCGAAAATATCGGAGCGAGCTACAAGAAATTGCATTTACCAGAATGCTAGGGGCAAACCTTGCCTGAGAGGTCAGCGGTGTGCTCCCACATCCTGTTGTCTATTTAAAGTACTCCCGTGAGTCATTGAGCTGACGAGCTCGTGGATGAAGCACCTGCGCGCCAGTGAGAGGTACCGGACCTGATATAATGTTTGGCAGCCTACTCAGCAAACCCCAAAATACAAGACTGTATTCTCTACTGATGACGGTTAATAAACCAGAAACACGTGTCTAGAGATCAGCACTATCTGCGCCAACCTTGGCGAAGCACTCGAAAATATCGGAGCGAGCTACAAGAAATTGCATTTACCAGAATGCTAGGGGCAAACCTTGCCTGAGAGGTCAGCGGTGTGCTCCCACATCCTGTTGTCTATTTAAAGTACTCCCGTGAGTCATTGAGCTGACGAGCTCGTGGATGAAGCACCTGCGCGCCAGTGAGAGGTACCGGACCTGATATAATGTTTGGCAGCCTACTCAGCAAACCCCAAAATACAAGACTGTATTCTCTACTGATGACGGTTAATAAACCAGAAACACGTGTCTAGAGATCAGCACTATCTGCGCCAACCTTGGCGAAGCACTCGAAAATATCGGAGCGAGCTACAAGAAATTGCATTTACCAGAATGCTAGGGGCAAACCTTGCCTGAGAGGTCAGCGGTGTGCTCCCACATCCTGTTGTCTATTTAAAGTACTCCCGTGAGTCATTGAGCTGACGAGCTCGTGGATGAAGCACCTGCGCGCCAGTGAGAGGTACCGGACCTGATATAATGTTTGGCAGCCTACTCAGCAAACCCCAAAATACAAGACTGTATTCTCTACTGATGACGGTTAATAAACCAGAAACACGTGTCTAGAGATCAGCACTATCTGCGCCAACCTTGGCGAAGCACTCGAAAATATCGGAGCGAGCTACAAGAAATTGCATTTACCAGAATGCTAGGGGCAAACCTTGCCTGAGAGGTCAGCGGTGTGCTCCCACATCCTGTTGTCTATTTAAAGTACTCCCGTGAGTCATTGAGCTGACGAGCTCGTGGATGAAGCACCTGCGCGCCAGTGAGAGGTACCGGACCTGATATAATGTTTGGCAGCCTACTCAGCAAACCCCAAAATACAAGACTGTATTCTCTACTGATGACGGTTAATAAACCAGAAACACGTGTCTAGAGATCAGCACTATCTGCGCCAACCTTGGCGAAGCACTCGAAAATATCGGAGCGAGCTACAAGAAATTGCATTTACCAGAATGCTAGGGGCAAACCTTGCCTGAGAGGTCAGCGATGTGCTCCCACATCCTGTTGTCTATTTAAAGTACTCCCGTGAGTCATTGAGCTGACGAGCTCGTGGATGAAGCACCTGCGCGCCAGTGAGAGGTACCGGACCTGATATAATGTTTGGCAGCCTACTCAGCAAACCCCAAAATACAAGACTGTATTCTCTACTGATGACGGTTAATAAACCAGAAACACGTGTCTAGAGATCAGCACTATCTGCGCCAACCTTGGCGAAGCACTCGAAAATATCGGAGCGAGCTACAAGAAATTGCATTTACCAGAATGCTAGGGGCAAACCTTGCCTGAGAGGTCAGCGGTGTGCTCCCACATCCTGTTGTCTATTTAAAGTACTCCCGTGAGTCATTGAGCTGACGAGCTCGTGGATGAAGCACCTGCGCGCCAGTGAGAGGTACCGGACCTGATATAATGTTTGGCAGCCTACTCAGCAAACCCCAAAATACAAGACTGTATTCTCTACTGATGACGGTTAATAAACCAGAAACACGTGTCTAGAGATCAGCACTATCTGCGCCAACCTTGGCGAAGCACTCGAAAATATCGGAGCGAGCTACAAGAAATTGCATTTACCAGAATGCTAGGGGCAAACCTTGCCTGAGAGGTCAGCGGTGTGCTCCCACATCCTGTTGTCTATTTAAAGTACTCCCGTGAGTCATTGAGCTGACGAGCTCGTGGATGAAGCACCTGCGCGCCAGTGAGAGGTACCGGACCTGATATAATGTTTGGCAGCCTACTCAGCAAACCCCAAAATACAAGACTGTATTCTCTACTGATGACGGTTAATAAACCAGAAACACGTGTCTAGAGATCAGCACTATCTGCGCCAACCTTGGCGAAGCACTCGAAAATATCGGAGCGAGCTACAAGAAATTGCATTTACCAGAATGCTAGGGGCAAACCTTGCCTGAGAGGTCAGCGGTGTGCTCCCACATCCTGTTGTCTATTTAAAGTACTCCCGTGAGTCATTGAGCTGACGAGCTCGTGGATGAAGCACCTGCGCGCCAGTGAGAGGTACCGGACCTGATATAATGTTTGGCAGCCTACTCAGCAAACCCCAAAATACAAGACTGTATTCTCTACTGATGACGGTTAATAAACCAGAAACACGTGTCTAGAGATCAGCACTATCTGCGCCAACCTTGGCGAAGCACTCGAAAATATCGGAGCGAGCTACAAGAAATTGCATTTACCAGAATGCTAGGGGCAAACCTTGCCTGAGAGGTCAGCGGTGTGCTCCCACATCCTGTTGTCTATTTAAAGTACTCCCGTGAGTCATTGAGCTGACGAGCTCGTGGATGAAGCACCTGCGCGCCAGTGAGAGGTACCGGACCTGATATAATGTTTGGCAGCCTACTCAGCAAACCCCAAAATACAAGACTGTATTCTCTACTGATGACGGTTAATAAACCAGAAACACGTGTCTAGAGATCAGCACTATCTGCGCCAACCTTGGCGAAGCACTCGAAAATATCGGAGCGAGCTACAAGAAATTGCATTTACCAGAATGCTAGGGGCAAACCTTGCCTGAGAGGTCAGCGGTGTGCTCCCACATCCTGTTGTCTATTTAAAGTACTCCCGTGAGTCATTGAGCTGACGAGCTCGTGGATGAAGCACCTGCGCGCCAGTGAGAGGTACCGGACCTGATATAATGTTTGGCAGCCTACTCAGCAAACCCCAAAATACAAGACTGTATTCTCTACTGATGACGGTTAATAAACCAGAAACACGTGTCTAGAGATCAGCACTATCTGCGCCAACCTTGGCGAAGCACTCGAAAATATCGGAGCGAGCTACAAGAAATTGCATTTACCAGAATGCTAGGGGCAAACCTTGCCTGAGAGGTCAGCGGTGTGCTCCCACATCCTGTTGTCTATTTAAAGTACTCCCGTGAGTCATTGAGCTGACGAGCTCGTGGATGAAGCACCTGCGCGCCAGTGAGAGGTACCGGACCTGATATAATGTTTGGCAGCCTACTCAGCAAACCCCAAAATACAAGACTGTATTCTCTACTGATGACGGTTAATAAACCAGAAACACGTGTCTAGAGATCAGCACTATCTGCGCCAACCTTGGCGAAGCACTCGAAAATATCGGAGCGAGCTACAAGAAATTGCATTTACCAGAATGCTAGGGGCAAACCTTGCCTGAGAGGTCAGCGGTGTGCTCCCACATCCTGTTGTCTATTTAAAGTACTCCCGTGAGTCATTGAGCTGACGAGCTCGTGGATGAAGCACCTGCGCGCCAGTGAGAGGTACCGGACCTGATATAATGTTTGGCAGCCTACTCAGCAAACCCCAAAATACAAGACTGTATTCTCTACTGATGACGGTTAATAAACCAGAAACACGTGTCTAGAGATCAGCACTATCTGCGCCAACCTTGGCGAAGCACTCGAAAATATCGGAGCGAGCTACAAGAAATTGCATTTACCAGAATGCTAGGGGCAAACCTTGCCTGAGAGGTCAGCGGTGTGCTCCCACATCCTGTTGTCTATTTAAAGTACTCCCGTGAGTCATTGAGCTGACGAGCTCGTGGATGAAGCACCTGCGCGCCAGTGAGAGGTACCGGACCTGATATAATGTTTGGCAGCCTACTCAGCAAACCCCAAAATACAAGACTGTATTCTCTACTGATGACGGTTAATAAACCAGAAACACGTGTCTAGAGATCAGCACTATCTGCGCCAACCTTGGCGAAGCACTCGAAAATATCGGAGCGAGCTACAAGAAATTGCATTTACCAGAATGCTAGGGGCAAACCTTGCCTGAGAGGTCAGCGGTGTGCTCCCACATCCTGTTGTCTACTTGTATGTCTTTGTTGGGGTGACATGGTTGTGATACTCAGTTGCACATTGTTGACATTCCACATGTCAGTGCTCACAGAACTAGTTTTTACTTACATGTGGAAATTCACTAGGGGATAACTTCATAACTTGCTAGATGTGAATGGTACTGCATGAGGTAATTATTTCTTGACAAGTGAATTTATTGCAGTGTACAATGTGAAAGAAAAGTAAACAATACATAGACAAATATTGACAACAAAGGAGTGTAGTAGTCAGTGATGGTGGATGAAACCTTTGTTTTAGGAACCATATTGTCTGAAGTCCAACTTATGCCTCCCATCAGAAATGGAAATGTGTACAGGAATTGTCAACAAAGTGAACGTGTTGCACACTGTAGGAGAGTAGGATCTGCTTCACATGGGTACCCCCACTTTTTTCTGATGCTTCACTGTTTTTCGACATTAGTCTGGCTGGGGCCCTGCTAATCAGAACCCCAGCCTAGCTGCTTCCTCTCTAAAATGGTTTCCATGTGCCTTAGGCACATCACTGATTGGAATCTGGAGTGCCCTTATAAGTCCCTAGTATATGGTATACTATGTACCAAGGGCATAGGTACCTCAGAGGCCTGCCAGGGGCTGCAGCATGTATTATGCCACCCCTGGAAGGCCATCCAAACTGACACCACAGGTCTGCTACTGCAGCCTGGGTAAGGTGGTGCATGCACCCCTTACTGTGATATAGGTTACCTATATCACTAAATACATACACACATATAAACCTATAAGTCACTCCTAAGGCAGGCCTTATCAATCCTAAAGGCAGAGTGCATGGTTCCTATGTGAGAGGGTGCCCCTGCATGAGCAGGGCCCCTCTGCAGCGTTCGGAGACCCTTCTCTGATGCTGTTTGTAGTGCAGCCTGACCATATACTCTTAAGCGCATTATAACCTCGCGTTAAATGCTAACTTTGGAATGGCTGCACCTAAACATGTCGTGTTTGGTGTCAAACATCTTGGAATACTACCCCCCCGCCAATTCTGGTGGCGAGGGTAGCATTCCACCCTTCTAGAGGGAGAGACATGTTAACTCTGGCTAGCCCGGTAACTTCTTTCCAAAGCCCTGGCATCACAAAATGGATGCTGCTGCCACAGACACGAGTCTGGCCTCCTGCTGCTGGACGAAACTCCGGCAGGGGAGGCCTGGACAATAGGTTTCCTGTCCCAGGGAGGTGTGACCACCTCCCCAGACAGGATAATGTGTATTGGGGCTGGGCGGGAGCACTTTCGGGTGCTTTGAAGTCCTGCACTGGGGGCACACTTGGTGTCCCTGTGCATACCCCAGTTCAAACCGGATCAGGGGCTTGCAGCCCCTGCTTTGGCGTGAACTGGACAAAGGGAAAGGGGTGTAGCCACTCCTCTGCCCTGACCCACCCATAGGTGGGGCCACAGAGTAGTCCAACCCCTATCCTTAGTATAAGTATAGGAACCCAGTCCTTAGGACTTTAGATTATCCCTGGACGAAACTCTGAAACTGAATCCTGGACCTTCGACGCTCTACTCATGATTAGAGGACAGAAGAATCTCCCTTGGGGTCAAGGAGTGACTCCCCTGCTTGGCAGGCACCAAACAAGCATCTGTCCGGTTCGCATTTCTGAAGCTCCCGTCGGACGCCAAAGTCATCGCATCACCAGAGGTAGATTCTCAGACTTTGCCGAGGCTACCCTGAGTCCCCAGCAAAACTGAGGCCCGTGGCTATCGTGGGTGACTTGAGACCGTGACCCCTGGACACCGAGCACATTTGCAAGTGCATGCTCTTCTGGGTCTCCCCCGAAGTCGTGCTTTAGGGTCCGAGTAGCCCTAGCCTCCAGCACCAACTGCACCGAAGATCACTGGCCTCCACTCCACGAGTGTCCTGTAAGCCAGATCCACGTGAGGTGTCTCAAGGCTCCTTCACGGTGGCTAGCCCGTTGGCTAGTAGCCCTTAATGAAGGCCAATCTTTTTCTAACTTGGAATCCTAGTTGCTCCAGGCCTGCCCTCACTTACCCTCGCTGGGTGAGTTCCCCAGACCTTGCTGGTCTGCGCCATCGACGATCTTCCTCTGCATCGAGACTTGCCGTTGCCAAGGCTTGTTGGGTCCAATCCGGTCGCCGACACCTCAGCACTCGACAGACATCAAGTACCAGCCCGAATCCTGCTCCTGGTTGCCGACAATGCCTCCTGGACCTCGTGGCTGAAGAGTCAAGATGACTGTCAACGCACCTGAAGCACTCAACATCGGTGGGCATCTGTCCATCGCCTTCCTGGTCACTGGCTAGTGACCCAGACTCTGTCCCCTCTGCTTTCAGGTTCTTCAGATCTCCGATCCACTCTTGGATCCACCTGGACACTTTCCACTTGGTCGCCAGCAGCACTTTGCAGCAGCACTTTGCAGCAGATCGCCATTCAAATCGACGACGAAACCCGACCCCGAAAGGCACCTATGCACCCGGCTTCCTGGGTGAGGTAACACGAGTACTCCGGTGCTCCCGTGGGTAGAGACTCTTCAAAGTCCTAGATCTCAAAGGGTTTGCTCCAAGTCCTCCTTTAAGTGTCCCTTTTCTTTAATTTCCCGATCACGACTTTCTCCATAGAAGTCAACGGCGTATCGCGGTTGTGTATTTACACTGCACGCGTCCCCCGTGGGTCCCCTGTGTCACTACCTTGGGTGGTTCCTTGTGGTCCAAGCACTTCTAGAGGCTCTAGGCCTAGTGTCTAGTTCAGTCGTGGTTCTTATACCACTTTATTGGTATATGGTTTGGTACGCCCTAGGGCCCAAACGTGTATTTGGGCTATTACTGTGTTTAAATAACTTCTAACTTATGTACTTCGAACTCTAGCTTCATAAAGAGACTAGAGGGGTGTGTTTAGCAATAAATACATATATTTTGAATATATACCTGGTGTGGTGCTCTTTCATTTGGTCACTCAAGAGATTATAGACTGGTAAAACAAGCTGCTTTACATTCCTTCAAGACTTAGCCTGAAGGCTGCTCTCCATAGCTACCACTAGGATAGCTTTCAATAAGGTTGTCTTTAACCTATCTCCAATAAGGGGTTGTTTGGACTGGTGCAAGGTGCCCACTATAATTAGTGGACAGCATATACCAGGCCAACTTCTCACATTGGTGTGCAGCGTGTGGGATTCCAGCTTGCTATTGTTTTACCAGATAATCTCAATTGAATTGATCAACTGAAAACCACTAAAGGTACCTAAGGTACATATAATTTAAGCTTAGAATACAGTAAGTTCTACTGAACTTAGAGTTGTGTGTTAAGGGATAGCACAACCCTTTCTACAACTCAAGAGAGTTTAGTAGGCCACACTAGAGTAGGTAGTGCATACACCACACCACACTAGTAATGTCTTTAAGGGTAGGATCTAAAGAATCCTTGCAGGAAGTCATTGAGCTTCCACCCTCCAAGTATGATACACTCCCATTCTTGGAATTGAGAGCTTTATGCAACTTGAGAAAAATAAGGACAGGCCAAAGCCCCACCACCCAACACCTCAAGGAGTTGTTGGTGGCTTATGACCTTAGTAAGCCCTTGGGGACTGAAGGGGTAGGAGCTGAGGGTGGGGCAGATGATGAGGATGGGACCAGGGGTACCAGTACCCCCAGCCCCCTCTGAAACTGGCCAGGAGGGCGACAATGGCCCTGACCTGGATAATCCAATCCCTCCTGAGGAAGATGAAGAGGATGATCAGAATGATGCCCTCTTTGTCCCCCAGGAAGGATTATGAGTGTGCCCAGAAGGTCTAGGTCTCCTTCTCAGGAGTCTAACCACTCTGGCACCTCCATAGGGAGCTCTGTCTCATCTCATAGGAGGGAATCCTCTCATGAGAGAAGAAAGAGGCTGGTTCAATATGAGGAAGCTCAGCTTGAAATCAAAAGAAGCAACTGGCTATAGACAGGGAGTCCCTAGATCTCTTTAGAGAGAGAAGAAAGTTGGGACTAGAGTCCCATGGTGGCAGCCATGTCCCTAGAGATAGGGAAAGGTCCTATGACCATAGGAACCTGAGCAAGATTGTCCCTCCCTATCAGAATGGGGATGACATCCACAAGTGGATAACTGCTCTAGAGAGGGCCTGTAAGGTACAGAAGGTCCCTCAGGAGCAGTGGGCAGCAATCTTGTGGCTCTCCTTTGCTGACAAAGGTAGAGATAAGCTCCTCACTGTTAGAGAGGAGGATGCTGATAATTACAAGGTCTTGAAGAGTGCTCTTATTGATGGGTTTGGCCTAACCACTGAACAGTACAGGTTGAAGTTCAGAGATACCCAAAAGCACAGACTCAAGACTGGGTAGACTATGTGGATTGTTCTGCCAAGGCTCTGGAAGGCTGGTTGATGGGCAGTAAGGTGTGTGACTTCTCAGGATTGTACAATCTGATAATGAGGGAGCAGATTCTTAATAACTGTCAAAATCAGCTGTTGCATCAATACCTGGTAGACTCTGATCTGACCTCTCCCCAAGAATTGGGAAAGAAGGCAGACAAATGGGTCAGAACCAGGGTGAAGCAGAAGGTACAGAACCAAGGTGGGGAAACCAAGAAGCAAGATGCTAAGAACTCTGAAAAGGGTGGGGAGAAGGGTAAAGATCAAAAGTCTTCATCAGGCCCCCAAAAATCTTCTTCTGGTGGGGATTCACAGTCTACCAAAGGGAAAGGCCAAAGAAAACCATGGTGCAAGGTCTGTAAGCAAAAGACCCACTGGACCAGTGATTGCACCAAGTCCAAAGACTCCAGTCCAGCACCCACCAATGCCCCTAAGGCACCTGTTCCCCCTAGTACAGTTGGTGGGAGTGCTCCAGCCAAGGGTTTAGTAGGGTTCACCCTGGGTACTGAGTTGGGCTCTGACCTAGTCAGAGAACTGACTCAGGCTGTGTTAGTCTGTGATGGAGGCATGGATGTGACCTCCTCTGTGAGTCCCAGTAATCTGGGCAAGTACAGACAACAGCCTTTAATCAATGGACGTGAGGCTTTGGCATTTAGGGACACAGGGGCAAGTGTCACAATGGTGACACAAGACCTTGTGAATCCTGGGCAAGTTATACTTGGTGAGATGTACCAAGTGACCAATGCTAGCAATGTCAGAACAGACCATACTCTGGCAGTTGTTAACTTCTCCTGGGGAGGGGTAACTGGCCTTAAGAAGGTTGTGGTGAGTGCAAACCTACCAGTCGAATGCTTGCTTGGCAATGACTTAGAGACTTCTGCTTGGGCAGAAGTGGAGCTCAGGACCCATGCAGAAATGCTGGGGATCCCTGCAGATGTGTTTGCTGTGACCAGGTCACAAGCCAAAATGTCTAGCACTGAACAGGCCTTGGATTCTGGAAGAATGGACCAAGTGCCTTCCAAGAGGAGGAGTAGTAGGGTTAAGGCAGTGCCTTCCCCTTGGCTCAGGAGGAAGATCAGTCCCTTGAGGGGGATGATCTCAGCCCTGAAGAAGGAACTGTCCCAGAGGAACTTGAACCTGACCAGGTTGAGTTCTTGGGGACAGGGGGACCTTCTAGGGCAGATCTGAGCCAGGAGCAGCAGAGCTGCCCCTCCCTTGAACCCCTCAGACAGCAAGCTGCTGCTGAGGCTGCTGGGAAAGCTAGTGGTCCCCATACAGTGTATTGGGATGATGGACTCCTGTACTCAGAGAGTAGAGACCCCAAGCCTGGTGCTACCAGGAGGTTGGTTATACCTCTGAAGTTCAGGGGCTTCCTATTGACCCTAGCCCATGATATTCCCTTAGCAGGTCACCTGGGCCAGAACAAGACTTGGGACAGAATTGTCCCTCACTTTCACTGGCCCCACATGTCTGAAGACAGCAAGGAGTTTTGTCGCTCCTGTGTAACCTGCCAAGCCAGTGGCAAGGCAGGTGGCACTACAAAGGCCCCCTGATACCACTACCTGTGGTGGGGGTGCCCTTTGAAAGGGTAGGGATTGACATTGTTGGTCCCATGGATCCCCAAACAGCCTCTGGGCACAGGTTTATCCTGGTGGTAGTGGATCATGCCACCAGGTACCCAGAAGCTATTCCCCTCAGGACCACTACAGCACCTGTGGTGGCAAGGGCCCTCCTGGGAATTTTCTCAAGAGTGGGCTTTCCTAAGGAGGTAGTATCAGACAGGGGTGCTAACTTCATGTCTGGGTACTTAAAAGCAATGTGGAAGGAGTGTGGAGTGACTTATAAGTTCACCACACCCTATCACCCACAATGCAATGGTTTAGTTGAGAGATTCAACAAAACCTTGAAGGGCATGATTAAAGGGCTCCCAGAAAAGCTTAGGCGTAGATGGGACATACTCTTGCCCTGCCTTTTATTCGCATATAGGGAGGTGCCTCAGAAGGGGGTTGGTTACAGCCCTTTTGAACTTCTGTTTGGCCACCCTGTGAGGGGTCCACTGTGCTTGGTGAAGGAAGGATGGGAGTTACCTCTCAAGCCCCCAAAGCAAGATATAGTGGACTATGTACTTGGTCTCCGCTCCAGGATGGCTGAGTACATGAAAAAGGCAACCAAAAACCTTGAGGCTAGCCAGGAACTTCAAAAGGCCTGGCATGACCAAAGAGCTGTTCTGACTGTTTACCAGCCAGGACAGAAGGTGTGGGTGTTGGAGCCAGTGGCCCCAGCAGCTCTCCAAGACAAATGGAGTGGACCCCACACTATTGTTGAGCAGAAGGGTGAGGTTACCTACTTAGTAGACCTAGGAACACCCAGGAGTCCCCACAGGGTTCTCCATGTCAACAGGTTAAAACCATATGTGGACAGGGCAGACATGGGCTTGCTCATGGCTACTGATGAAGGGCAGGAGGAAGAGAGTGACCCACTCCTGACCTGCTCTCACAGAACCCTGACGATGGGTCAGTAGATGGTGTAGCCTTGGCAGGCAGCCTCACTACCCAGCAACAAACTGATTGTAGACAAGTTCTCAATCAGTTTAGACATATGTTTTCACTGACACCCAGTCAGACCACCTGGTGCACTCATGAAGTGGACACTGGGGACAGTCTGCCTATTAAAAATAAGATTTATAGGCAACCTGACCATGTCAGGGACTGTATCAGGACTGAAGTCCAGAAAATGTTGGAATTGGGAGTTATTGAACCCTCAGATAGCCCTTGGGCTAGTCCAGTGGTCCTTGTACCAAAACCTCACACCAGTGGTGGAAAAAGAGAGATGAGGTTTTGTGTGGACTACAGGGGTCTCAATGCAGTCACTAGGACTGATGCCCATCCAATACCAAGGGCAGATGAGCTCATAGATACTTTGGCCTCAGCCAAATATCTCAGCACATTTGACTTGACAGCTGGCTACTGGCAGATCAGACTAGCTGATACTGCAAAGCCCAAAACAGCATTCTCAACCCCTAGTGGGCATTATCAATTTGTGGTGATGCCCTTTGGTCTGAAGAATGCACCTGCCACTTTCCAGAGGTTGGTGAATACAGTTCTCACAGGTCTGGAAGCCTATAGTGCAGCATATCTAGATGATATTGCTGTCTTTAGCTCCACCTGGGAGGATCACCTGGTCCACCTCAGGAATGTTTTACAGGCCCTGCAAAAGGCAGGCCTGACTATCAAGGCCACTAAGTGCCAGATAGGGCAGAGTCAGGTTGTGTACCTGGGCCACCTTGTGGGTGGAGGCCAGGTTCAACCTTTGCAGAGCAAGATCCAGACTATCATGGACTGGACTGCTCCCACTACCCAGACTCAGGTGAGAGCCTTCTTAGGCCTGACTGGGTACTATAGGAGATTTGTCAAGGGGTATGGATCAATAGTGACACCCCTGAATGACTTAACTTCTAAGAAAATGCCCAAAAAGGTTCAGTGGACAGTTAGCTGTCAAAAGGCATTTGATGACCTGAAGCAGGCCATGTGCACTGCTCCCATTCTACAGAGTCCTGATTACTCCAAGAAGTTCATTGTTCAAACTGATGCATCTGAATTGGGGGTAGGGGCTGTACTGTCACAATTGAATGAAGAAGGTCAGGATCAGCCAGTAGCTTTCATTAGCAGAAGGCTGACCCCTAGAGAGAAACGTTGGTCAGCCATAGAGAGGGAGGCCTTTGCTGTGGTCTGGGCTCTGAAGAAGTTGAGGCCATACTTGTTTGGTACACACTTCCTGGTTCAGACAGACCATAAGCCCCTCTTATGGCTAAAACAAATGAAGGGTGAAAACCCCAAACTGCTTAGGTGGTCCATTTCCCTACAGGGGATGGACTTTACAGTGGAACATAGACCTGGGAGTAACCATGCCAATGCAGATGGACTCTCTAGGTACTTCCACTTAGAACATGAAGACTTAACTGGGCAAGGTTAGTTTAATGTCCCTACGTTTGGGGGGGTTGTGTAGGAGAGTAGGATCTGCTTCACATGGGTACCCCCACTTTTTGCTGATGCTTCACTGTTTTTCGACATTAGTCTGGCTGGGGCCCTGCTAATCAGAACCCCAGCCTAGCTGCTTCCTCTCTAAAATGGTTTCCATGTGCCTTAGGCACATCACTGATTGGAATCTGGAGTGCCCTTATAAGTCCCTAGTATATGGTATACTATGTACCAAGGGCATAGGTACCTCAGAGGCCTGCCAGGGGCTGCAGCATGTATTATGCCACCCCTGGAAGGCCATCCAAACTGACACCACAGGTCTGCTACTGCAGCCTGGGTAAGGTGGTGCATGCACCCCTTACTGTGATATAGGTTACCTATATCACTAAATACATACACACATATAAACCTATAAGTCACTCCTAAGGCAGGCCTTATCAATCCTAAAGGCAGAGTGCATGGTTCCTATGTGAGAGGGTGCCCCTGCATGAGCAGGGTCCCTCTGCAGCGTTCGGAGACCCTTCTCTGATGCTGTTTGTAGTGCAGCCTGACCATATACTCTTAAGCGCATTATAACCTCGCGTTAAATGCTAACTTTGGAATGGCTGCACCTAAACATGTCGTGTTTGGTGTCAAACATCTTGGAATACTACCCCCCGCCAATTCTGGCAGCGGGGGTAGCATTCCACCCTTCTAGAGGAGAGACATGTTAACTCTGGCTAGCCCGGTAACTTCTTTCCAAAGCCCTGGCATCACAAAATGGATGCTGCTGCCACAGACACGAGTCTGGCCTCCTGCTGCTGGACGAAACTCCGGCAGGGGAGGCCTGGACAATAGGTTTCCTGTCCCAGGGAGGTGTGACCACCTCCCCAGACAGGATAATGTGTATTGGGGCTGGGCGGGAGCACTTTCGGGTGCTTTGAAGTCCTGCACTGGGGGCACACTTGGTGTCCCTGTGCATACCCCAGTTCAAACCGGATCAGGGGCTTGCAGCCCCTGCTTTGGCGCGAACTGGACAAAGGGAAAGGGGTGTAGCCACCCCTCTGCCCTGACCCACCCATAGGTGGGGCCACAGAGTAGTCCAACCCCTATCCTTAGTATAAGTATAGGAACCCAGTCCTTAGGACTTTAGATTATCCCTGGACGAAACTCTGAAACTGAATCCTGGACCTTCGACGCTCTACTCACGATTAGAGGACAGAAGAATCTCCCTTGGGGTCAAGGAGTGACTCCCCTGCTTGGCAGGCACCAAAGAAGCATCTGTCCGGTTTGCATTTCTGAAGCTCCCGTCGGACGCCAAAGTCATCGCATCACCAGAGGTGGATTCTCAGACTTCCCCGAGGCTACCCTGAGTCCCCAGCAAAGCTGAGGCCCGTGGCTATCGTGGGTGACTTGAGACCGTGACCCCTGGACACCGAGCACATTTGCAAGTGCATCCTCTTCTGGGTCTCCCACGAAGTCGTGCTTTGGGCTCCCAGTAGCCCTAGCCTCCAGCACCAACTGCACCGAAGATCACTGGCCTCCACTCCACGAGTGTCCTGTGAGCCAGATCCACGTGCGGCGTCTCGAGGCTCCTTCGCGGTCGCTAGCCCGTTGGCTAGTAGCCCTTAACGAAGGCCAATCTTTTTCTAACTTGGCATCCTGGTTGCTCCAGGCCTGCCCTCACTTACCCTCGCTGGGTGAGTTCCCCAGACCTTGCTGGTCTGCACCATCGATGATCTTCCTCTGCATCAAGACTTGCCGTTGCCAAGGCTTGTTGGGTCCAATCCGGTCGCCGATACCTCAGCACTCGACAGACATTGTGTACCAGCCCGAATCCTGCTCCTGGTCGCCGACAACGCCTCCTGGACCTCGTGGCTGAAGAGTCAAGACGACCGTCAACGCACCTGAAGCACTCGACATCGGTGGGCATCTGTCCATCGCCTTCCTGGTCACTGGCTAGTGACCCAGACTCTGTCCCCTCTGCTTTCAGGTTCTTCAGATCTCCGATCCACTCTTGGATCCACCCGGACACTTTCCACTTGGTCGCCAGCAGCACTTTGCAGCAGATCGCCATTCAAATCGACGACGAAACCCGACCCCGAAAGGCACCTATGCACCCGGCTTCCCTGGGTGAGGTAACACGAGTACTCCGGTGCTCCCGTGGGTAGAGACTCTTCAAAGTCCTAGATCTCAAAGGGTTTGCTCCAAGTCCTCCTTTAAGTGTCCCTTTTCTTTAATTTCCCGATCACGACTTTCTCCATAGAAGTCAACGGCGTATCGCGGTTGTGTATTTACACTGCACGCGTCCCCCGTGGGTCCCCTGTGTCACTACCTTGGGTGGTTCCTTGTGGTCCAAGCACTTCTAGAGGCTCTAGGCCTAGTGTCTAGTTCAGTCGTGGTTCTTATACCACTTTATTGGTATATGGTTTGGTACGCCCTAGGGCCCAAACGTGTATTTGTGCTATTACTGTGTTTAAATAACTTCTAACTTATGTACTTCGAACTCTAGCCTCATAAAGAGACTAGAGGGGTGTGTTTAGCAATAAATACATATATTTTGAATATATACCTGGTGTGGTGCTCTTTCATTTGGTCACTCAAGAGATTATAGACTGGTAAAACAAGCTGCTTTACATTCCTTCAAGACTTAGCCTGAAGGCTGCTCTCCATAGCTACCACTAGGATAGCTTTCAATAAGGTTGTCTTTAACCTATCTCCAATAAGGGGTTGTTTGGACTGGTGCAAGGTGCCCACTATAATTAGTGGACCGCATATACCAGGCCAACTTCTCACACACACAAAGGAGGACACCATTTGTGATGTCTCATCCTGGTGGTGGTGGGTGCCTTGCCATCCAAACCTCCTAATTTCTTTGGGGACATCCCCATCCACGGTGGGGGGGGGATTGATGCAACAGGCTCAGGTGCTTCTGAGAATTCTTCCTCTGACAGGGCCTCCCTTCCTGTGGCTGCCATAGATGTAGATGGACCACAGGGATGGGTAGGAGGTGGGGGAAAAGCTGTGCAGAGTGTGGTGTTGATGTCCCTCAGCATCCCTATGAGCTGGTCCATACTGTCATTGTGGGTGTCCAGCCTCTGGTCTATGGACCTCTGCGGATGCTCAATCTCCCGGAGTTCCTCAAGTACCTGCCCATCACTTCTTGGTATCCGTCATAGGCACCCAGGACTCTGGTGATTTTGGCCTAGGTGTCAGTGGCACCAGTGGCACCACTTTGCCTGTCCACAGTTACCCTCACACCAACCCTGCCTCCAAGGCCCTGTGACCTTGGGCCAGCCTACCCCCTCCCACTGGCTCCTCCATCCTCAATCAATCAATCAATCAATCAATCATTTGTATAGCGCGCTACTCACCCGGAGGGTCTCAAGGTGCTTGGGGGAGGGGGGTCCGCTACTGTTCGAACAGCCAGGTCTTGAGTTGCTTCCTGAAGGAGAGGTGGTCTTGGGTAAGGCGGAGGTGGATGGGTAGGGAGTTCTACGTCTTGGCAGCCAGGTAGGAGAAGGATCTTCCTCCCGTTGTGGCTCTTCGGATGCGGGGACGGCGGCGAGGGCGTGGTTGGTCGATCGTAGCTGGCGGGTGGGAGTGTAGAAGGTCAGACGGTCGTTGAGGTATCTGGGGCCTTGGTTGTGGAGGGCTTTGTGTGCGTGGGTGAGGAGTCGGAACGTGATTCTCTTGCTGACGGGGAGCCAGTGTAGGTCTCTCAGGTGTCTGGCGATGTGGCTGTGTCGGGGGATGTCCAGGATGAGTCGAGCTGCAGCGTTCTGGATGCGTTGGAGTCTTTTTGAAGTTTGGCTGTGGTTCCGGCGTAGAGGAGTTGCCGTAGTCCAGTCGGCTGGTGACGAGGGCCTGGGTGACCGTCTTCCTGGTTTCGGTGGGGATCCACCGGACGATCTTGCGCAGCATGCGTAGGATGTTGAAGCAAGACGAGGAGACGGCGTTGACTTGTCGGGTCATTGAGAGGGAGGAGTCCAGGATGAAGCCCAGGTTGCGTGCGTGGTCCGTTGGTTTGGGTGCGTTGCCCAGGGCAGGGGGCCACCAGGAGTCGTCCCAGGCGGAGGGTGATGATCCTAGGATGAGGACTTCCGTCTTATCTGAGTTCAGTTTCAGGCGGCTGTTCCTCATCCACTCGGCTACGTCCTTCATCCCTTCATGTAGGTTGGTTCTGGCGGTTGTGGGGTCGTTGGTGAGGGAGAGGATCAGCTGGGTGTCGTCGGCGTAGGAGATGATGTTGAGGTTGTGTTGGCGTGCGATGGCTGCGAGGGGGCTCATGTAGACGTTGAAGAGGGTGGGGCTGAGTGATGATCCTTGTGGTACGCCGCAGATGACTTCGGTGGCCTCGGAACTGAACGGGGGAGGCGGACTCTCTGGGTTCTTCCGGCGAGGAAGGAGATGATCCACTCCAGTGCCTTCTCTTGGATTCCGACGTTGTTCAGGCGTTGCACTAGGGTGCGGTGGCAGACTGTGTCGAACGCTGCGGAGAGGTCCAGGAGGATGAGGGCCGCTGTTTCCCCGTTGTCGAGCAGGGCTCGGATGTCGTCGGTGGCTGCGATGAGGGCGGTCTCGGTGCTGTGGTTGGCCCGGAAGCCGGACTGCGAGTGGTCGAGGGATCCATTCGTCTCGAGGAAGGCGGCCAGTTGTCTGTTGGACGGTCTTCTCGATGACTTTGGCAGGAAAAGGAAGGAGCGAGATGGGGCGGTAGTTTTTGAGGTCGGTGGGGTCCGCTGACGGTTTTTTCAGTAGGGCGCTGAGTTCGGCGTGCTTCCAGCTCTCTGGGAAGGTGGCGGTGTCGAAGGAGGTGTTGATGATGTCCCGGAGGTGGGGTGCGATGACGGCGTCGGCCTTGTTGAAGACGTGGTGAGGGCAGGGGTCGGTAGGTGATCCGGAGTGGATGGAGTTCATCGTGACATCCTCAGTAAGAGTGTTGTCAATCCTCACCTTCGAAAGTGGGAGTGGGGTACAGGAGATATTTCTGCCCTTGGTAAGCCCACAGGTTGTTGGGGCAGAGGTCAGTAGTTCAGATGTTGCAGCTGGAAGGTATGGTTGTGGGCACAGTGAGACTTACTGTTGCCATCTGTCGAGGTTGCCCAGATGGGCAGGTTGGTCCTCCACGTTCATGTTTCCAGGAGATTCTGCATCACTGGAGGCTTGATCTAGCGAGGGTGGTGGAGTCCGGTTGATGTCCTGAGTCTAGGCAGATGTTGTGCCGGATCGATCAGTTCAGACATAAAGTAGATTGTTATTGTTGTAAGTGTGGTATGTACATCCACATCAATGGATATACAGTGAATTCAGGGCTAGGAGGGAGAAGAGGGGTTCAGGTTGACATTGTGAACTATCCCTGTTGTGTTTGACTCAATGGCAAGGTATTGGGAGACATACATTACATGAAGTGTTATTGGCCTGATCATTTGCTGTACTGATATGCTTTATGTTGACATGAGGGATGGACATGGCATCTCCCAATAACTTAAACCCAACGCAGTGTCAAAGTTACATGTGTATTAGTAAATTCCAAGTTCTAGGTGTGTACAATTTCAGGGATACACACAACCAGTAGATTTAGCATTGGTAATCATGTGTGTTGTGCAGTGTCAATGGCTCAACAGCCATTTCAAATCAGCTGGATTACCTTCATATGTTACTGATAATTCAGGTTCAAACTTAGAATTCTGGCACTCATGGCCTCATTCTTTTAATTTAAGGAGATCAGGGGAAGTTCAGGGTGATTAGGCAGACATGTGCCTGAGCAGAACACTGTGTGTAAGGTGCGCAGACCATATGACCTGGGGATCAGTGGTGACATGGTTGACAAGTGAGTATGGACGAACGGAACTAGTACATCTTGCTAATTGTTCAAGCAACAGGGCCTCATAGTAGTTGTAGTCATTTCAGCCTCTCCTACCCCACACTTGACCAATGGTTAATGGCCTGTGAGGTGAACCTCAGTAGTCACATGGCTGACAAGTGAATAAGGACAAACTGCACTACTACATCTTGTTAAATGTTCAAGCAACAGGGCCTCATGGTAGTTGCAGCCATTTCAACCTCTCCTGCGCCACAATTGACCAATGGTTAACTGCCTTTGAGGTGAACTTCAGCAGTCACATGGCTGACAAGTGAATATGGACAAACAGCAGTGGTGGCTCCTGTTAAGTGTTCAAGCAACAGGGCCTCATAGTAGTTATAGTAATTTCAATTTCGGCTTGCCAGCTGTAGCAAAACTGGTTTGTGTTAAATAGCTGTTTGCAAAATGAAATTGTGGTGGGCCATACTATTAGACATTTGCAGATATAATGGGTCTTTGGGGGACTGTTTGGTGGTAATGCACTTACAGACAGTATTCCCACATGCGGGATGTAATGGAGGTTGATACATGTGAACTTCTATGCAGGGCTACGGATTATAACTGGTAATCATACATCTCTGATACTTTGGCAACTGCATATGGGAATAGTAGATGAGGAACACAATAGCAAGAGCTGAGATGTGTGCAAACAGAACATTGATATTCTGTGACAGTTGGTGTGGTGTTACTTACCAGTCTCTACTCCCACAGGTATTCCTCTCAAGCCCTCAGAAGGCAGGATGGTGTACACCGTCTCCTCCTAGGCTGTGAGTTCTAATGGTGGTCTGGGAGGACCACCACCAGTCTTCTGGGCCGCAAGGTGGTGCCTGGAGACCAGATTCTTTACCCTCCCCCTCAGGTTGAGCCACCACTTCCTGATGTACTCCTGGGTACACAGGGTGGTACTTACAGCATTCACTTTGTTGACTATCCTGTCCCACATTTCATTCTTCCTAGCGAGAGAGATTTGTTGGACTTGGGCTCCAAAAATGTGTGGCTCTACTCTAATTATTTCGTCCACCATCACTGACAACTCAGTATCAGAAAAACATGGATTTTTGGCCGGTGACATGTTAATTAATAAAGTGAGTGAGAGTGAAGTAAATGAAAAATCCAGTGAAAACAAGGAAATACATAGAAAAAATGAATAAAACATCTGTGAAGTGTGTGTGATGGTATTGTGTGAAAAGGGCTGCAATTTGACCACTAATGCTGCTCGAAATTGCTGTGCTGTGCTTTAGCATAGAGGCAAAGGATCATGGTCTGAGATGGGGTGTGTTTTATAGTGTGATGATTTGTAGGTGAGTCCACTTTGGCAATGGCCACCACCTGTTTTGTCTTTTTCTGCATCGAATGTGTACTGTTGTGGTGATTCTAGCACCGTTGTGAAACTGCTGACAAGGGACCGCCAGTACAAGGGTTTCATCATAATCTGCTCAGTGGTGGTAGCACATCCCTGACTGCGTCAGAGTCCCTATCTGCTACATTTCTGACCACTGCTGCCCATGTGAAGGCCACTCCGACCGCCGCGGTCTGCAGTTTGGCCTGTATGCATCATAATATGGCGGGGGTACGTTTGTTGCCTCGGCGGTTGGAATTGGACCGCGGCAACAGCGGTCGGACGGTGGGTCCAACCGGCATCATAATCAGCCCCATAATGACAGAAGGAGAAAAATGTATAACATCACAGAAGGGGACACTTTTACTGTGTTACATAGGATACACGTACTGTCAAGAAAATGCTTCTTCTCAACATATTAATTGGCAATGTACCAAACATTATTCTAATGCAGGTTGTGGGAGGGCAACCACCAGGGAAATTGTGGTAATTAATATAAAAGAGCATAACCACCCTTCTAATGTAACAGAAATAGAAGTGACGGAAGTATTAGAAAAAATAAGAGAAGCAAGCACTAGTTCTCAGGAATCCCACAGCACAAATACTTAAAGATATACTACTCCACATACGAGAACATATAACAGACCAGTTATCATCAACACCCACCTTAAAATGCCTTATAACACAAACTTAAATGCCACCAGCGAAACCCCACCTGCTCCTAAAACATTCAGAGAAATAGACATCAGACCACAGCTTACCATTAGCCACAGAGAGGAGCAATTCCTATTATATGACAATAAAAGCAATGAGAAACGTACACTTATATTTTCTACCCGTATAAACTTACTCAAACTAGACCAATGTCAAACATGGATGATGGATGGCACATTTAAAATGCGTCCCAAACCATTCCATTAACTATACACAATCCATGGTGAATTTCAGAAAACTAACATACCCTTTGTCTATACATTACTGCCAAACAAATAAAACATTACCTACATGGAACTGCTAAACCACATTAAGCAACATACTACTATCCTCAAAAAATTATTATTGACTTTGAGCAAGCTATGATCCAATCTACACTAAAAGTATACCCCACACAGCCAAACAGGGATGTTACTATCATTTTAATCAAAGTATATGGCATCACCTACAGAAATCTGCACTAAGGCCCTGTCACACAGTGCGCGCACGATAGTGCAGGCATAGGGAGGGCACAACACGTCCTTCTCGGATTTTGGTAGTTGACACGCCAAGGAGTTGGCAGTCGTACCACCACCATCGGTACCATGGTCTCAAGACCACCCAACTTGTAATCAGGTCCCAAGTGTGGAATACGCCACCAAAAGCCAATTTGCCTTTGAAGTAAAAAAATGATTGCTCTAGCTTATGTCCCTGTGAGAGAAGCAGTCAACCATTACAATAGCCTAATAGAAAGCCCCTATTTCCAAAATAATAAAGAAAAACTAGCTCCCCTACTGGACTACTTCGAGGACACATGGGTAGGCTGACTACATAGGTCAGGGCAGAGATGCCAACCAAAATTACACATACCATGGTGGAATGTCTACTACAGCACCTTGGCACAGGAGGCAAAAACAAACTATGCGTGGAAGGATAAAATAATGCCTTCCAATCCACACTAGGCAGAACTCTACCTACCCTACACAAATTTCTAGAAGCCTTACAAAAAGAGCAAAGCTACCAAGAACTAAGGGGCTGATTACGATGGCGGGCGGAGGCACATCCGCGGTGCTGTTGGTGGCGGAAAATGCCCTTTTCTGCACTCCAGCAGCGGTCCTCCCGTCTGCCATATTACGATGGGCAAACATAGCCCATTTTCCGTCCGCTGCGGAGTCAGGTGAACCGTCAGAAGTTTGTCCCCGCCACCGCGGCGGAGGGAGCCAATAGAGACTCACCGCCGTGCGGAATGACGTCCCGTCCGCTGTACAAATTACGATGCCGCAATTAGCCCATCACACCGCAGCGGAGAATCCACCCACCCAGAGACAGTGAAAGCACAACAGCGGAGAGCGAAACCAGACTCCCGGTCCCCTCCACCCGGTCCTGAGCGCAATGGATCCAGGTCTACAAGCCTTGCCGCTGCTGTACCTCCTCCACGACCAGCAAATGAGACACCGTCGTGGACAACGCCGCAAGTACGCAAAATCACAACTCGGCACACAACAACAACACACAACTCCTGTGCTGACACACGGTTCCTGTCCACATCAGACACTCTGGTGGGGACAGGAATATAACTCCCAGTGTACCCACACATGTCCCACCTGTCAGAAACTCACCCCTCTGCATCCGGGTCACACAGCAACTGCGAAATCGCTGCAATGTCCCCGTCACGTCACCGCAGCGGTGAAGACGTGGGAAAACATGCGTACAATGTAATAGGCAGGGCCTGCGCCAGGCATGGGCAGTCTGCCCAGATTCACAGGGCTCCACCTTCCCCAACCCACACTACGCTTCCCACACCCATTTGGGCACATGCTGTGTGCTCCTCTTGTGCCCCCCCTGCCCAATTAATCTGCCAGGTGTAGCCAGACCTTGCACCGCACACATCAAAAGACAAGGGAAATTGACTTGGAAGGTGGGGGTGAAGAGGAACACCCTGCACAGAAGCTCAGGGGCTGGACAACCCTCCTCCTCACACCTACCTTCCACACATATGAAGCAAACTGAGTATAATTTCTAAATGAAGACTCACACTGCATATGAACATCCACTCAACTGTACACACTGCCTGTCAAAAAAATCAGAAACACCCAACACTGACACCCAGCCACATACCCATACCATAGGTCACAAGCAATGGAGGACAAGAAATGAGCCAGCCAAAAGTGAAGTGGACAGTGCTGGAAAATCATGCAGCAAGCCACATAGCATCTGTACATCAAATGCAAGAGAAGGAACATATCACACCACCCTTAGGCCATGACATCAGACATGGGTGGCACAGTGAGTGAAATTAAACCAAAGTGACCTCTGTGCATCAACTCCGGGAGACATCAAGGCAAGCCATGCATAGGCACAGGAATGATAGGAAGTGTCTGAAGTCATACAGTGACTAGCCACACATCTGTGTCAACTTACTTGACATGTGTATGTCATCAGCACAACACACATGGCTCATTGTCACACTCCCTGACTGTCAAACACAAGTAGGACCTTCACACATACCCCTCTTCTACCCACCTCACACCTGCAACACTCAACCCCTGTGAGAAACACACATAATGGTCAATCAATTTCAACTTTATTCGATCATTCTAAGGTACGATCATAAAAGTACAGGAAACAACAATACATTTAAAAGAAGAAAAATAATTCTCATAAATAAATGTGGTGACCATTTCATCTGAATTCTTATAAAAAGGAGTTTAAAAATTCTTACAAAATTTCAGTTTATCAGTGCTAAAAGCTGCCATGTCAAATAAAAGTTAAAATACAGAGTATATATAGTTAAATAGATTTCCCTAAAAGTTTTATGTTCCCAGGGTCTTCCGCCTTTTTCTACAAGCCCATAAAAATGATGCTAGGGAGAAGCACACTAGATGGTCTGGTAATGATTTTAAAAAGAATAGTGCAACCCTACATTGGAGAAAGTTATGGCTCTTTAGAATCGGTACAATATACCTTTTACTTTCTTTACGATAGTGACCACAAAAGAACAGTATATGGAGATCTGTTTGGGCAGAGGACTTGTCACAAGGGCAATTAATCAAGTCAGAATGGTTGTAAGTTTTCGATGGAAACCTCAACATTAGTGGGATCAAATTTAGCCGAAATCGGAGTAATATAAATTTATGTTGCGGTATTGTAACATCCTCTAGGTAGGGGAATCCACCTTCCCAAATAGGTAAGTGTGGTTGGTAAATCAGAGTAGACTGCTTCCTGTGGTTATTCTCCCTACGAGTATACTGGGCTTTCAGCATAAAGGTGTCGACTAGTCTTTGCTTGGGGATTGACCTGCAAGACATCGGGTCTGTAAATAATACTTTCATCCCCAACTCTGTCAATTCTCGCTCTACGTAATTAATCCATCTGATTCTCTTATAATTTTCAAGGCTCAGGCAGTCTTTTATTATACTCTGAGTTAAAGGGAGAGTTTTTCTACGCCAAATTGAAAACCACATGAGCAGAGGGGCCAATCTAATTGGATGCGTAATATGGGGTAGGCTCAACTCAGTATGGAGTATAAAATTGGATGTTGATTGGGGAAGGGAGACCAAGGATTAAAAAAACTTTTCTTCAATAGTTTGTAGTTGATTGTGGCGGGCCAGACCCCAGACACCCGCTCCATATGTAGCTGCAGATTTTGTTTTAGCTTGATAAATCTGCTTAACAGTGGCCAAAGGTTTCATGCCCATCCTGGAGATAAATGCTTTTAATGCTCCCAAACTCCTTTCCATTCTCATGGCCCTTGCATCAATTAATCTAGACCACGTTTGATTCTTTTCGAAGAGTACCCCCAGATAGGGAAAAGACTCCACCACCTCGATTTTCCCTGATTCTGTGTGGAGGTGTGATAATTTCCCTCGGGGATCCCCCCGGCAATGATGATAAAAGATTTTAACTGGTTAACCTTCATGTCAAGAGAGTCCATGAAGGCGGCATAGGTGGTAATTAGGCGACGCAGCCCTATCCCTGTTCTGGCGATAAGGACTGCGTCGTCTGCATATGCCAGAATTGGGAGCTGGCTAGACTCAGACAAGGGGAGATCAGGGGTTACACCCAAAAGGGCGTTCCCCACGCTGTTCGTATAGATGGAAAACAAGAACGGCGCGAGGACACAGCCCTGTCTTACCCCCTTAGGATCTTAAAAGGGCGGGTACATTCCCGTTTTTCCCGTATCTAACCGATGCTGATGCCTCCGTGTACAGTTGCCGGATGAAGTCAATTACTGGAGGGTTGATCCCCATCTCTTCCATGATATAGCAGAGCTTTGGGTGGGAAACGCAGTCGAATGCTGCTGAACGGTCCATACAGGCAAGATAGATTTTCCCACCCTTAGCCCTTGTATATTTGTCAATGATCGATGAGAGATTGAGGCACTGATCTACAGTCCCTCTACCCTGTTGAAACCAATACTGGGCTTGCATTAATATATTCTTATCATCTGCCCAGGTCTCTAGTCTGGCTAAAAGCAGATGGCCCATGAGTTTCGCGGTAGTGTCTAGAAGGGAAATAGGCCTATAGTTTTTAGGGCTACTCTTGTCCCCCTTTTTATAGATAGGAACTATTATACTTGTCTTCCATGAAGGGGGGGGATACTATTGCTATGTTATTAAAAACATTGGTCAGCAGAGGAACCCAAAGGTCGTAGTTGTCCTGGAAGAGGTCTATTGGAACCCCGTCCGGACCTGGAGCTCTTCCTGTGCTGCATGACGAAAGGGGCCCTCCTAACTTCAATGAGTGAGAATGACAAGAATACCTTCCTAATATTTAGAGCGACAGGTGGGGAACGGACAGGGGACTCAGCGGGTTAGAAGATATTAACAAAGTGTTCTGTCCACTCCTCCTCTCCAACATTTGTATCCAACGAAGGGCCCCTATGAGTCTTAAAATATGGTGAGTTGATTATGCGCCAAAACTCTCTGCTATCTCGTGCCATAGTAGCTTGAGCGAGCCTTTCCCAGATTTCCTCCCTTAGTGTTCTCTCCCTTTTTATTCTAGCCAATTTAAACTGGGTACGCAGTAAGGCGATCTGGGTTTGATCACGTGGCCGAGTTTTGAGAGCAACGGTAAGGGCTTTCTTAGCTTTGCTACAGGTAGAGTTGAACCATCCCTTTTGGGTAGGACTCTTTCCATTACTTTTACAGGTAAGGGCCGCCTTTATGTGCATCAAGAGATCAGTAAATAAGTGGACCAGTGATGAGGGTGCTATGGATAGATCCAGACACCTTTCAATACTAGTTTTCGTGGTTTTTGTCATTTCAGGAATAAATTTAAATCTATCATTTTGTGCCCATTTCAATTGATAACCATTTTTCGGGCCAATACGGGCGAACAACTACCCGATACGGGTCCTTCTTATTAGAGTTCAGGATTATTATGCCGGCTAAAATAGCGTGATCGCTAAAACTATTAAATTTGGCATCTGTGCTACTAAAGCTGCCCTCAACCATTGAGGAAACTAGTATAAAATCAATTGTTGACTCATAGGCCTCTCGGGAAAAAGTTTTCATAGGGAGTCCATTGAGTTGCCCCCAATATTCATAATAGACAGATTTCTACTACACAAGGTCCTGTTAAGGGAGTTACCATAGATGCTATGGGGAAAATGGGAGGCAGGATTACCCATCAAATCAACCAAACCACATAGTTTGTCTTGATTATGTTTATATGGATGGATGTTGAAATCTCCCATCCAGATTATGGTAAATACCTCATCTTGTTTTTTGAGTTTAAACGTCTCCTCAATTGAGGTGTTAACCTCATTTACAACCATATACATATTGGTCCAAAGTTATTATTATAAAAGTTTATCAAATTCCAAGTTCCCATTTTCGAAAATTCAAGAACAAGGAGGTGGAAGAAAGGACTCCTGTCATCAAATTTCCTCATTTTTAATGATGTTGTGTTAGGTATTAAAGTTAGGAGGCCCCCTTTCGATCTCCCGGCGGTTCATGGCAAGGCCATGGTTTGAAAAGAGCGGTACCCGTTAATGAAAACGTGTTCCGTAGCCCAAGTTTCCTGGAAGCAAATGATATCGTTGGCCTGCCAAAACTTTTGCCAATGTGGATTATCCCGCTTTTTGCAGATTCCTGCCACATTCCAAGAGCTTATTTTGAATAGATTATTGTGCCTTCTCTCAGGCTCATTCTGCCTGGGGGAAAGAGAGGGGGTTGAAGATAGGTGATGGTCTAGAAGAGGCGCTATGGATGTTAAGGTGGATAGTCAATCACAACGGTCTAGATCCGAAAGTGGAGCATACCTATTTGTTGTGCAAACTCCTGGCCCTGCTGCAACCGTATCCCTCTCTGTTATGTGCCTGATTTGGCCACCCAATAGGTTCTTGCTGGGAGCTTGAAGGCAGTGTAGGGAGCGAATGTAGAAATAAGCCAGTGGGAGGCCCTTGATCTGTGTGTCTCTTGGGGGCTGACTGTGTAGTTGGTCCAAAACATATCTCAATACATATGGGTAGTTAAAGTTAATCACCACACAATCACCCTCCAGCGATCTCCTTGGTGGCCCCACCCAGCCTACCCTTCGCGCCATAATGATTTGATTTTTCAAAGAGGGACCCCCTCTAGGCTTGATGTGGTGAGAGAGCCAATGCAATGATTTGTCTAATAGTTGGGCCGTAGATTCGTACTTACCCTCCCTCAAGTTTGGAACATTCCCCAAAACTAGTACAAGGGGAGAAGATGCAGGAGGGAGATGGAGCATCTGAAGACCAATAGTCCGTAGGCCCTCATTAATGGCTGCACTAGATTTAGCCTGACCCAATAGATTGTGATCCCCTGTGCCCCTTCTTAAATTTGCTGCCTGAGGGTTGGACGTTGAGCTGTTCATGGTGTACCAGACAATGGTAGTGGGAGCCCAGGTAAACCATATTATTTCGGGTTATGTCGGGGCTTGGTGAGGACCTAGAGCCAGAGATGCATGGGTTGGTTCTTGTAGTGGTTTGGTGATGCCCTATTATACACGTCTCAGGGGATATAGGTTTTGAAATCCCCTGGGTAGCCCCCACATCCTCAATATTTTTAAGCCTCTCCTCAATTTGAATGAATTTGAGGAAAAGTGGTTCCAAAAACGTAGTAACTATCGTAGCAAATCTTTCCCAGGTTGCATCATCAAGTGATCCCAGAGGTTGAGTCAGCGTTGGTATAGTGTTCCCATTTAAAGTTTGGCCAGATTCAGCAGCTCTAGTCCCTCCAGTCCCTCTAGATTTCACTGCCTGCGCTGTTTTCTGGGGTTTTTGCTTTTGTGATCCCCCAGTTTTCCTTTTTTTTACGGGCGGCTCATTGGCATTTGCAGATTTTTTTTTGCAGCCTGTCCCCTGGTGGTAATGTTAGGACCCGTCATTACCTCCACCAAAGGGGAAAGTGGAATTAGTGCAAAGGGCGGGGAAGCAATGGGCGATGTTTGGGAGGCAATTAGAGTTTCACCCTCCCTGGCAATGCTGCCTAGGGAAGATCGCTTTTGGGAGATAAGAGATCCCAGTGAAAGCTGTCGTTCTGCCAGCTGGATCTCGTGGTTAAGGACGGACTCCGCCCTGGTTAAAAAAGCGTCCAGTGTCCCTGTTGTTCCTTTAGCAAGTTGGTCAGTCATACCCTTCCTTTTGGCCATAATAGTAATCCCAACGATTTGCAGAATTTAGTTCAAGAGCACCCAAAAACAAATAGAGAAGAGGTACCTTGTGTAGAGGTGTAGCAGCACTCAGGAGATCTCGGGTACTGGGGCTTAGAGGAATGGCCCAGCCCAGCCTCTTCCGGGCTCAGACGGGTGTGGACAGGCCCGCCCATGGCCCGCTGGCGTTATGAGTTCGGCCACACGCAGGGAAAGCTGGGAAGTGTAGTGCCTCTCGGGGGTGCTCCAGTCCTCTTCCCATGTCCAACAGTAACTGCGGCTACACCCGGCCATGGCCGGCGCTGGCGTTATAAGCGCTGCCACACGCAGGGAAAGCTGGGAAGTGTAGTGCCTCTCGGGGGTGCTCCAGTCCTCTTCCTGTGTCCAACCGTAACTGCGGCTACACCCGGCCACGGGACGGCGCTGGCATTATGAGCGCGGCCACACGCAGGGAAAGCTGGGAAGTGTAGTGCCTCTCGGGGCTGCTCCAGTCCTCTTCCCGTGTCCAGCCGTAACTGCGGCTACATAATGGTCAAAATGATGTCCTGTGACTTCAATGACAACCAATCACACTCACTGTGGTGCATCCACAAACATCACACTCACACTCAGGGATGGCTGAACCAATGTTGACACAAAAACAATAGCCAAACCCAAAGCTCACAAACAACATCCACAGAAGTCCAACAAGCACAGACATGTGCAACCAAACAGTGGAAAGGCAATGTGACCCTAGATAGGACAGGCGTACACAACATTGTCACTCAGGACCAATGCACAGACACCATACCCCAACACAAACAAGAATTGCATCATCAAAAAACAAGCATGAACACCAACTGGGATCAATGGGACAATCAGCTAACACAGACAGTGACACCACACCACTCATCAAGTGAACATGGTGGCATAGTGTACCACAAGCATGCACATGCATAATCCACCAGGTCAAAAATAGGAGGACAAACCACCAATATGCACTCAAAACAAGCTCAGGAACAAGAAGCCACCTTGCTGCATGTGACAGACACACAAGTAATGCACACTACACTTGCAACACACATCTGAATGTATCACACAGCAACAACAACTCACACACAATGTCATGCAAAGAGAACATCACACACACATGGCATCTGCCAGTAGAAAGAGCCAACACAGGCCAACCACTGCATACATCCACAACAAAAACACAGCAGATGCACATACCAATACATTACATTGCAAACTCAGCTGGACATCTGGGGGATGCACACCAGGCAAGTACAAGGCAACATACACCCACAACACTGCATGCACACCAAGCAGTGTGTGCACAACAACCAAACCAATAGCACACATATCAGAGTGCCACACCATGAACTCCCACAACACAAATCATCACAGCACACAGAGAACATCACACTCAGGAAGGGTAGCAGTACCTCAGCAAACACACATACAGCTTACCCATCACCCACAGATGCACATCTCAGGGAAACCCTGATGCAAACAACATGACTAGAGGACTGTGCTGATCAAACATATGCACTGCACATGAGCAACCATGACAGCAAACCAGTAGAAGAAAATAACAGATAACTAATTGGGAAACTGTCCTGAGTGGCACATTGGTCCTGTACACAGATCAGACTCACACAGTACAGTGTCACACTATGAAGTGGTGGAGAGGCTCACACACTGGCAAGACATGAGTTGGAAGACATGAGATTGAAGTGGTGTGTACTTCAGTAGTGGACAGGTGAGGAGTGTACAGTACACAAACACATACAGGAGTCACTCACAATGTGTAGGCATCAGAAGCACATATAGGGGATGGCATGACTCCACATACCACATACCATACTGGAGTCAAAAATGGGTCAAGTGACAGCAATGCATGAGAAAAGCTCACAATAAATGTCAGTGTGGCTGAACAGGTTTGCACAGTGAGCACAAACAGTAACAAGACACATGGCTGATCAACAATACACAACACAGACTTGGCAGTCACACACTCTGCATACTCACAACTGGCAGCAACACCAAGTAGGTGTCCCCCAAGAGTGCAAGGACACACCAACACACTGCACAGTGCCCAACGTACAACTCCTACATGTGCCCACAATCTGAAGCACATGGCAGAGAATTGAAACAAACAGGCACTCATTACCTGGATCAGACATGTGTGCAGTTGCATTGTAGGGGCACACACACATCAACACCACTGACAATGACAGCCCATTCACATTGTATGACCACTCAAGTTCACATATCCAAATGTACACATGTGACTAGGAAGACAGGCCTACACAGTATGACCACACATCAACACTGCTGTTCACACATCAAGAAAGATCAAACAGATATGATGGACCCTGGCCAGCCCACAAGTAATCCTGTGGATAGAATTCACCTCTGTTCTGGTATTGCATCCTAACATGACATGTGTACTGTTACATTTGCATTTTTCTATGCTTGTTTCTTTTTAATTCTTTCATTCCACTGTTGTAATTTGAATTCCACCTTGTGCATTCCAATTCCATATGGAATTGTTTTGCTGCTGCTAAGCACCCAGGACTTCATTATTTTTCCTGTGGGCTGAGCAGTTGTTTCCTGTTGCTGTGCTGTCAACATTAAAGCTTTAAACTTAAATTCAACGTTCCTGCATTTTAATTTTAACAAATTGGCGATGAGCGGAGTAAAGGAGCGCTTCTACCAACCAACATCGTGACAGCACAGGAGTGAAGTGCATCCCTGAACCCATTGGACATAGAAGAGTTTATTCCAAACCTACAGATAAGTTATGGATACTTGGTGTAATCTTCTAACAAACAGTTCCTTGGTGCCGTAATCGGTTGGGCATTTTTGTGACTTTTGAGAGATCCGTTTTTTTTGTGGACATCTCTGTGTGAAGAGCGTTATTAATCTCACTGAGTGCCTGATGGAAGTTTTTGTTTAATTGGAAACCTGAGACGGAGTTCAGTTAACCTTTGAACGTGAGTTCACGCAGGTGGAAAATTTAAAAGGTTGCTTTCATTTTTCGATTATCTGACATTCACGGCGTGTGGGATTAATACCAACGTAAACTGCACAGCGCATGTAAGTTATTGTTTAAACTTACCTGTTCTTCTAGGAGCAAGACAGTCTGACGCAGGATTCCAGACTGTCGTCCTGATAGAGCGAAGTGGTCTGACGCAGGATTCCAGACTTTCGTTCCGACGGTGTGAGACGGTCTGACGCAGGATTCCAGACTCTCACATAATTGCACCAAGTCACGTATGCTAATTAATCACGCAACGTGCTGCGTGGTGGCCATCTTAAAAAAAAACTTGGTTTCCATAACAACGCAGTAACGAAAACTCCCACGTACTGTGCTGCACCGAGTTAAGTAAGTTTGGACATTTTAACAGCCGACGCAAATAAATATTACAGAAACTGTTAGTCAAATAACTGTACTAATTAATACTACCATTATATAAAACATTGTGGGTAAGATGACATGGTACTTTCATATACTTAAACAATGACTCAATTTTTTTTATTTTTTTTTGTGTGCACTTGTTCAATTGACTTTTCCTGCTGCTTACAATTTTGCCTCATCATTTAAGGAGAAATATATTTTTTTTCTCTCCTTTTTCTTCTCACAGCACTTTCAGTTTGCTGCAGTTGTATAAAAAAAAATGTACTTGCAGTTAACTGGTTTGTTTTGGGCACTCCTTTTAATGTTTTCACGCTGTGTGATTTATTATCTACAACCAGAACAATGCAATTCGACCCTCCTGATAAGTTTTTACAAATTAAGGGAGCTCCACCAATACCCTGGACACGATGGAAAGAGGAATTCCTTAACTACATGAAAGCTATTGATGGGGAGCGTATGGGAGCTGAAAGAAAGAAAAGCATATTTTTACATTGCTTGTGCTCTGAGGGTCAGGTAGTCTTCAGGGCATTACCTCAAATTGCTCCCACTAAAGGGGAAGGTGAAGGCACAAACGTTTACAAGGAAGCTTTACAAAGAATGGAACTTAGGTTCAAACCTGTTACTAATATAGCCTTAAATAGATATAAATGTTATACCAGAGTACAAAACGAAAAAGAGTCAGTGGATGAATTTGTTACTTCATTGAGATCCTTAAGCCTACACTGCAATTTTGGAAATATGTGTGATGAAATGATCAGGGATCAGGGATCAGATAATAGTGCATATTAAAAACAAAAAGACTCAAGAACGCTTGTGGGAATTGGGAGATCCCAAGTTATCAGAAGCCATTTCCATTGCAAAAGCTTTAGAACAGACTGAAAAATGGATGCTGACTGTAAAAAATACTAGCAACTACAGGATGGAACCGAATGAAGAAGTATGTGCCATCAAACGCACAGAACCACAACGGAGTGAGAATTCTTCAAATGTATCTTCTTCACGCTACAATAACTATGGAAGTGTTAAAAAATGTGACCGTAATGAGAGAACAGGATGTTGTTACAGGTGTGGTAGCAAAATGCATATGGCCTCATACGGAGGGTGTCCTGCTATCAATAAAGAGTGTAGGAAGTGTGGCAGAATAGGGCACTTTGCGTCTGCCTGTAGGGACTTAAGAAGAAACACTACCCCCACACGTGGTAAAGTTTCCTACACATCCGATGGCAATTCCATTATACAAAATGCTGAATGCAGTGTAAACGCAGAGGAAAACAAGGGTTTTGTTGTTTCTCTTTCTGAAGTTATTTCCAATGTGAATGATATTGATGTCAAGCATGTTAAAAAATCTCCTTTGTGTGTTGTTGAAGTTGCTGGAGTTACATTAGACCTTATGGCTGACTCAGGTTCACCATGGACCATCATCTCCAAAGACTATTTTGTAGATAAATTCAGTGGTGTCTTGGATCTCACTAAAGTGATACCCTCTGATATCATTGCAGAAAGTTATGATGGTTCCAGAATAGAGATGGTTGGTTATTTTGATGTATTTTTACGTTTTAAAACGAGAACTGCTGCTATTAAATTATATATTGCAGTCAAGGGAGTAAATGTTCTAGGTTGGAAAGACCAATGGAAGTTGGGTATTATTATACTAAATCCCTGTGCTAAAGAACCGGTCATGCTGGATGAAAATTTTGAAATAGCTAAAATTGCTGCAATTTCTAATGATGAAAAAGAAAATGTTATTAAGCAGGAATTTAAAGACGTATTTTCTGATGTTTTAGGAAAACTAAAATAATTTTCCCATGAGATCAGACTAAAAAGAGATGTTACCCCAGTTAAACAAAAATTGAGAGGTGTACCAATTAATGTTAGGGAAGAACTTAAAAATGTGCTTGATGAACTGGTGTCTGAGAACATCATTGAGCCCATCGACTCAGCTGAATGGGTTTCTCCCATTGTTTTGGTAAGAAAACCTGACAAAAAATTGAGACTCTGTGTAGATCTCAGAGCTTCAAATTCTTGTATTCTTGTGGACTGTCACCCATTGCCCAACATCAATGAGGTTGTCTCAATGTTAGAGGGTGCCAAAGTATTCTCCACTTTAGACCTCAGGTCTGCTTATCATCAGATTTCTCTTACTGAAAATTCCAAGAGTCTCACAGCGTTCATTACTCCACAGGGCCTGTACCAATATAATAGAATGCCTTTTGGTCTAGCACCTGCGGCGTCTGTTTTTCAAAGAGTTATGTTTAATATATTTAGAGACGCTGATAAATTTGTACAATGCTTCCAGGATGACATCCTTATTTATTCTAACAATGAGGAGGAGCAGTTCAGGCACTTAAGGGAAGTTTGTGAGAGGTTGAGGAAGAGTGGTTTGACCCTCAAAAGTAGCAAATGCAAGATGTTTAGAAGCAATGTGGAATATTTGGGTCATACGTTAACTGGTAATGGAGTAGTACCCAAGAAGTCAAATGTTGATGGTATTGTGAATGCACCTTCCCCCACGAACAAGGAACAATTGTTATCATTTGCTGGCATGTGCGAATATTACAGTCAATTTGTAAACATTTTTGCATCTAAAATGGAACCTCTTAGGAAATTGCTTAGACATAAAACTTCTTTTGAATGGGAAGAAGAGCAACAGCAAGCTTTTGATTCCATCAAATCTGACATTGTTAAGGCTCCTACACTCAAACCATTTTGTTTGAATAAGGAATGCGTCATCACTGTTGATGCCAGCTTGTATGGCATTGGAGGTGTTTTGTCTCAAAGATGTGGTAAAGATGAGTGGAATGTGTGTTTTGCCTCCCGTACTCTCAATGAGACAGAACGCATGTATGCTGTAATTGAAAAGGAACTTTTGGCATGTGTATGGGCAATTGAGCACTACCGTAATTATATTTGGGGAAGAAAATGTGTTTTAAGAACTGATCACAAACCCCTTGTGAACATACTTTCTGCTGGTGGTGGATGGAATTCCACAGCTCGCATTGCAAGGCTTACTTCCAGATTGCAGGAGTACTGTTTTAAACCAGAATTTGTTCCTGGTAAGAAAAATGTCTTGGCTGATTTTATGTCTCGACTTCCCTGTCAAGTCAGTTATGATGAAAGTCTTGATGATTCAGAGGTGGTTACCACTATTCAAGATGTAGTATCTGGTGCATTTGATGATATCAATGAGGAATCTTGGAGACATAGTGAAAAAGAAGATGACAGGTGGCAAACAGTCAAAGGGTTTATCTTAAAAGGGTGGGCGGATAAGAAAAATCTACCTGAAGAGTTCATACCCATGTTCAAAGTCTCTGATGTGTTAGAATTGGAAGGAGATTTAATGTATAAAGGTGGTAAATGTGTTCCACCTGTTGGTATGCAAGATGTAATTCTTAAGTTAGCACACAAATCGCATCCTGGAATGTCGGGCATGAAACGCTTAGTCAGAAATTATTTCTGGTGGCCAGGTATGGATCGTATGGTTGATCGCATTGTTAGGGAATGTGAAGTGTGCATGAGCAGTGAGAAAATGATGAGTCTCAATGTTCCTCCTTTAAAATGTTACGAGTGGCCCAATGATCCATGGAAAAAAGTGGCATTTGATATTTCGGGTCCTTTTAAGTGTTTACCACATGACTCACAATATGCCTTTGTGTTGGTGGACTACCACTCAAAGTGGCCTGAAGTGAAATTTGCATCTAACTCCTCTACCAACATGGTTATTGAGTTTTTCAAGGAAGTGTTTGCCAGAGAAGGTTGTTCATCTATTCTTGTTTCTGACAACGGGATGTAATTAACTTCTACTGAAATGAAAGATTTCTTAAAAGGTCAAAACATCAAACATTATACAGTCTCTATTTATGAACCACATGAGAATGGTCTTGTTGAACACTTTAATAGGGTGCTGAAAGGGTATGTTTCTGATGTTGTCAAGATGGGAGGAAATTGGAAAAATTCCTTGAGAGAGAAACTTTGGTTATATCGCATTACGCCTCATTCCACAATAGAGGTTAGTCCTTTTCGCCTTTTAAACGGACGTGATCCTGCATCAAAGATTTGTCCCTGGTGGTTCAAAGAAAAATGTAAAAACAAGTCTTTTTCGAATGATTTGGTAAGTGGAGTTGCTCAAAGAGTAGAATTCAAACAAGAAAAGGTTAAGAAGTGGTATGATGGCAAGTGGAAAGTAAAAACTCACAATTTCAATATAGGTGAATTGTTCACAGTTAAAAAAACCTGGTTTTATTACTAAATGTTCTGATAAATTTGGCAAACCTATGAAGATAGTTAAAGTTTTTGACAACAGCATCATCACCCAAGATGGTAAATTATGGAATGTTAGACATGTTGCTAAATGTCCAGTTGTACCTAATGTGACAGATAATTTGTCTTCTGATTTTACAAATTTATCTGACAATACTGTAGCTTCTAGAGTTAAAACTTCAAGTAGGTTGCGTGTACCTCCCAAGAAGTTGTCTGATATCTGTGGATAGTTCCTCAACATTTTAGGTATTATACTTTTGTTGGAACAAGGAAGGTATGTTGCATTTGCATTTTTCTATGCTTGTTTCTTTTTAATTCTTTCATTCCCCTGTTGTAATTTGCATTCCACCTTGTGCATTCCAATTCCATATGGAATTGTTTTGCTGCTGCTAAGCACCCAGGACTTCGTTATTTTTCCTGTGGGCTGAGCAGTTGTTTCCTGTTGCTGTGCTGTCAACATTAAAGCTTTAAACTTAAATTCAACGTTCCTGCATTTTAATTTTAACATGTACAATTTAGCAAACCTGACCATAGAATGATTAGTATAAGAGTAGATCATCACAAACAACCATCATTGCACCCTCAAGCCTCAGAGTCAAGAAGAACTAAAGTGCCTGTCACCTCTGGCAAACTCTGAAAAAGTAAAACAAGCAATTGGCAATGTTAAAGTGGCATACAGAGCATGTGTCACATTAAACCATACCCATACATAAAACCTTTTATTTAGCAAGGACATAGACAAAGCAGACAACAAGAGTAACTGTCTTTATTACATATTACCCAGATAGGCATCAAAAGTACAAAACAGTATGGCCATTGGCCAGTCCATAGTTCAAAGTATGTACATGTGTGCATGAGAAACTGCACAGGGAATGGGCATCCAAAGTGACAAACAGCAAGGCCATTGGCCAGTCCATGGCTCTAAGTAGGCACATGTGTGAATGGGAAACTGCACAGGGAATGGGCATCCAAAGTGACAAACAGCAAGGCCATTGGCCAGTACAAATCTAAAGTGGGCACATGTGTGCATGTGAAACTGCACAGGGAAAGGGCATCCAAAGTGACAAACAGCAAGGCCATTGGCCAGTCCATGGCTCTAAGTAGGCACATGTGTGCATGGGAAACTGCACAGGGAATGGGCATCCAAAGTGACAAACAGCAAGGCCATTGGCCAGTACAAATCTAAAGTAGGCACATGTGTGCATGGGAAACTGCACAGGGAATGGGCATCCACAGTGACAAACAGCAAGGCCATTGGCTAGTCCATGGCTCTAAGTAGGCACATGTGTGCATGGGAAACTGCACAGGGAATGGGCATCCAAAGTGACAAACAGCAAGGCCAGTGGCCAGTCCATAGTTCAAAGTATGTACATGTGTGCATGAGAACCTGCACAGGGAATGGGCATCCACAGTGACAAACAGCAAGGCCAGTGGCCAGTCCATAGTTCAAAGTATGTACATGTGTGCATGAGAACCTGCACAGGGAATGGGCATCCACAGTGACAAACAGCAAGGCCAGTGGCCAGTCCATAGTTCAAAGTATGTACATGTGTGCATGAGAACCTGCACAGGGAATGGGCATCCAAAGTGACAAACAGCAAGGCCAGTGGCCAGTCCATAGTTCAATGTATGTACATGTGTGCATGAGAACCTGCACAGGGCATGGGTAACACCGTACACTGCCATGGGACTCACCACAGCTCGGGGGACACAAATGGGCAGTCCAGGCACCGCTGTGGGAGAGATGGGTTTGGGAGGGGGACTTTGCCTCAGACCTGGCTGTCAGTTGAACTGGGAGGTGGCTGATTGTCAGCGCCAGTTGGAGGACTGGACCTGGGAGAGAGAGGAGCAGCTGAGGTAGAGGCATCAGTGGCTTTGTGAGCCGGGTGGCTGCTTGGACCGGGTGGCATGGTGGCACGGGGAGGCGGAGACATGCTGCCGTGAGACCCAGTGTGTGAGGGAGAATGTGGAGGGCTGACTTTCCACTTCTTGGTGATTTGATAGGTAAGAATTGTCTTGGTAGGAGTGGAAAGTGGGGTGGGCACAACAGACTCACTCCCCACCAAAGGTGCATCACGTGCATGTGGCTCTCCCTGTGGGGATTTGCAGGATCTGGTGTTACGCTTGGGCTGGCCTTGCCTTTTCCCCTCCATCTCCTGTTGACCAGGTGAACCCCCAACATTGCTCTCCTGTCCCAGCTTCACAGGGGTGTGGGTGGGAGTTGAGGTTGTTGGTGAATCTGCCTTTGAGATCTGTTTCTGCTGACTCTTTGCATGCACCAGCTTCACAGCAGGCAGGGCAACTGTGTGTTTGTCTTTGGGAGCAGGTTTGGGGACGGGAGTGTCCGTGGATGGGGCTGATTTGGATGCATGTGAGCCTAAGGCCTGATTCTTGGCTTGATGGCCCTGAGTGTCACCCGAAGGGCTTTTGCCTTTGCGCTCCTGCGTGCCTGGTTTGTTTTGGGGATGATGTCTGTGCTCTGGGCCCTTGGAATGCTGCAGTTGTGTGCTGCATATTGAGTACTTGGAGCCTGAGGGCTGTGGTGTGTGGTCACTCTCGTCAGATGTTGCCACTGGCAGGGTGGTTGCCGAAAGGACTGGAGCTGGACCCTGAGCCTGTGACAACTGAATGGCTGCCGTCGCTGTGGAGGGCAAAGACTGGACAGTTCTGTGTAGCCCACCCACGTCAGAATGAATCCCCGCCATGAAGGCAACTACCTGTGCCAACTTCTTGTCATGATCCTGGCATGCATTCAGGAGAGTAGTCTGACCCACACACAGCTGGCGCAAAAGGTCCACCGCCTCAACACTGAGGGCAGCAGGGGAGACAGACAGGGGCAGCGGTGCCTGGGGGGAAGGACACGCTACCCTTCTTACTGCTGCGGGCACGGGCAGCACTAGTGGTAGTAGCTGGGCGGGTGGGCACTGGACGCTGTGTGGTGGGAGAAGAGGCCGATTTCCCACTCCCTGTGTCCACCAACATCGAGGAGTCACCGCTGGAGTCAGATGATGTTGAAGTTGGTGTTTCTGGCCGTGAATCTTCAAGGGCACTTCTGTCCCCCTCCGAGGCACTGGTCACATCAGTGTCAGAGTGCTCATGTGTAGCAGTCGTGCCAGATGCCTCACCACTGGTGTCTGTCCCCTGTCCTTCTGTGCCCTCGGTAGATGCTGCAAAAGACAGAGACGTAGGTTCAGTATCGTGCCATACTCACAAACATCACATGCAAGCAAAGCACAAAACTAGAACATGATACCCCCATGTTGCACACCACCCTGTGCAGTCTGCAGGTGCAACCTTAATGCAAAACTCAGAAGATGCATGGAAACATGCATAGTTGGCATCAATGACCCAGGTGACGTTCACACAGCCAAATAGCTTGCCCGTGCCTCCTGGTAGCCTGACAAACTGATTACTGTAAGCACACCTATGTGTCTGTAGGTGAGATAGATGTACATCTCAACATGTTGTCATAGTCACATACGGAATCACTTTAAGGGGCCAACACAGATACTGACTCAAGAATGTCCTCATACTATGGCCATGAGCTACAGATGTCCACCATGTTGTGCCTTGAAGCACAACAACCGTTGCACATTGGTGTCAGATGTGTAGTCTTCACAATTTCGAAGTCAGGCAGTGCACAGATCGAAGAAAGCACACTAAGATGAGGCACACCGCTGTACACTTCCCGGTGATGTCTATGACACCCATAATGCAGCGGATGTCAGAAGGCCACATCTCATCTTGCAATGACAAGGGCCATTATCCAAAACACATGAGAAAGTCCACGTAGCAAAAATGCATGACAGCTGCACTCAACACAGAGCCACTTACAAGCCATTGCCTCACACTAGAAACATCACAGTGCTCCGCATTGGCCCAGGGTTGGGATACATGCAGTCACTCACACCCAAAGTCACCCTTCGCAGAATACTCACCTCCAACTTGCTGCTGATGGGCCCTCAAACGTCCATCCAGCTCTGGGTGTGTCACTGCCAAGATGCGGGCCATTAGTGGTGTCATGCTCCTGCGCGCCAACCTGCCAGTCCGAGGGAGCAGCCCAGTGTCATCTCTGCCACGTTTTTGCTCAGCCGGCAGATGTCATCCCAACTCTTGTGACTGTGTGTGTGCCGTCGGTTGGAGACACCCAGAGCCCGCACCTTGCATGCAATGGCCCTCCATAAGGCCTTACGTTGGAGGACTTTAAGCTGCATGCAGGGCCGGCTTTAGGGCAGTGCGACTGGTGCGTCCGCACAGGGTGCTGACCTGTGAAGGGGGGCGCTGTGACCTCAGGGGAGCGCTGTGCTTGGCAATATCTTATGATAGGAGACATGAGGGGCACTTTTGCACGTGGTATTGAAAAAATCTGAGGAGGCGGTCATAGGACGTGGGGGCGCCAAATGTGATTGTCGCACTGGGCGCCACCAGCGCTAAAGCCGGCCCTGGCTGCATGCATGGGAGACAAGAAGGGGAAGTTTCAGTGTCACTGGGTTATGTATCACTGTGTCTCAGTACAGGAGCATGCATAAACTTAGCAGAGCTATACAGATGTGTTCAGATCACTGTGTCATGGAGGTCACATTTAGGGACATGATCTTACATTCTCTCACCCTTCTCATTAGGTCTGTCTTGTGCAATCCACAGGCATAAGAAAGAACATTGATGAATGGGGTGGCAGACAACACATATGTCTAACTCTGTCCATTTACTGATGTGTCCCAGGCAAATTGGGCAGTACTGTGCAGGCCAGGGGGACTCACACTGAGGTTAAACGTGGGCCATCAGAGCATTCACATGCATGTACAATATGAGAGGGCAAACAGTGCCTACACATGTGAGTCAGTACACATAATGAAAACAAGGGAAGGAGGATGTTTCAGGATTACATTAATATGATGTGTCGTAGGTGCATTTCCACCAAGAGTGTCACCCTCAGGCATTTCAATCTTGTGCATGATGCTGACATATCCATGGTGGCAATATTGAAAATGGACACACATCCTTCAGTACCCTCTGGACGAAACACATTTGTAATGTCACAAATGAACATGTGAAAAGCTCATGGACTCTGACATCCATTAGCACAGGCAATGTCTGTTCTGACTTCCACTTCCCAAACCAGCAGTGTGACTGTATGGCTTCAAAAACACTGCATGTCCCTCCCATCCTGAAATGCAGCCATGGATCTGTGGAAAATAGGCTACAAAATACATTGACATAAAGTCAGCATGCATGGCAGTGTATCACACAAACTTGCACTCACAGGCACATACTTCAGCAGATCAACTTCATGTGTGCACTCTTTGCACTCGCCAACTTTCACTCTGAACACTTACCATTACATCAGGAGCACCATATAGCCTCCCATACTGTGAAAGCACCTCATCCACCAGGACCTCCAGCTCCTCTGTGGTGAAGGGACGGGCCCGGATGTTCTCAGTTCTCGCCATCACTGGGTCCAGGAGACAGGAACAGAAGCAGTTGGGGATGAAGACTGGCAGGCAGCAGTGTTGGATGCAGTGGAAATGTATGGCTCTCTCACAGACATATATAGCCCCCTGGGGTTGTTTCAGTGGTAGTCAGATGTTGCAATTGGTGTTCCAGATCAGCTTTTTCCAAATGTAACCAAGGACCGGCCAGCGGTAGCGGAGCACGCCTACGGCAATTTTCGAATTTGTATTTCACTACCGCGAATGCGGTTCCCATTGGCTGAAAGGGCATGGGCATTGGTGGTGTCACACCGCGGGACCCAGGCGGTTTCTAACGCAATCGTGCATCTTTCAATTGCATCCAATGACCGGCCCGTGGTAGCGGAGCACGCCTACCGCGATTTTCAAAAATGCATTTGTCTACAGTGATTGCGGTTCCCATTGGCTGTAGGGGCATGGGCATTGGTGGTGCAACACCGCAGGGGCCAGGCGGTTGCTACCGCGAATTGTCATCTTTACATTGGTGCCAATGACCGTGATTGTGGTGGCGGTGCACGCCTACCGCGATTTTCAAAAATGCATTTGTCTACAGCGATTGCGGTTCCCATTGGCTGTAGGGCATGGGCATTGGTGGTGCCACACCACGGGGCCCAGTCGGTCGCTACCGCAATCGTGCATCATTCAATTGTATCCAATGACCGGCCCCACGGTAGTGGAGCATGCCTACCGTGATTTTCAAATGTGTATTTCACTACCATGATTGCGGTTCCCATTGGCTGAAAGGGCATGGGCATTGGCGGTGTCACACCCTGGGGCCCGGGCGGTCGCTACCGCGATTTGGCATCTTTTGATTGGTGCCAATGACCGTGATTGCGGTAGCGGAGCACGCTTACGGCACCTATGGACACATCATGCTGTAGCAATGGCAATGGCCAGTTCTCAGCATAGAACAGTAGACACTTACTGTGAATCTGGCCACCAGATGATACAATTCAATGCTAGTGTGACCTTTCAATCACTGATGACCACACATGCCATGTCAGTGCACAGGATTACATGCATTGGCAGGTACTCCATCACATGTTGTTGTGCATGTACACAGATCTGTTGTGTGATGGACTCCCTAATATGTAAACATGTCAATGTGTGAGATGGCTTAGCAACCCACAGTAATGATGGACTGCCTACATAATGTGCCCATTTCACTGTGTAGATTGCTGAACTCATGTTAATACCTGATCTTTATGCACATACTCTACTCATAGCGTTGTTAATGTGTGCCCTGTCCAAATCAGCAGCTATGTAGAAGCCAGCAGTGTTGCTGTTTTGGACATGTGCTGTGTCAACTACTCTCAGGGCTGGTGACACAAGATCTTGGAATGTAATATTTGGCATTCGCAAAGTCTGAATCTGTTTTGGGGGTACTCACTATGCACATACTCAACATGTGTACAACTACTTTAGATGAAGGTGTCTCTGCATGAGCCTTGTGCTGTAGTTTCAGGCCAGTCATTGTTGTTGCTTTGTCAGTCAAAAAGTGAGATGTTGGACACATCTCATAGGGGAATTTAATTGACATGTGTCCCCTTTCATCTTATGTAGGAGGTGACCAAATGTGCATCATCCATTCACATTGCTTGCGGACATGGTGGATGAGGAAATCATATGTAAATTCTGTTTAGATCGACCTACCCTTCTTGACCTATGTGCTCAGTTGGAGCCACATCTGAGGCCTCGAAAAACCTATCCAACTGCTGTGACACCAACAGTCAAGGTGATGGCGGCCCTGCACTTCTTCACAACTGGTTCGTTCCGGTACACGGTGGCCAGCGCAGGTGGGATGTCGCAACCAATGTTCAGCATGGTGCTCCGTGATGTCCTGTCCGCTATGATGACCTACAAGGACAGCTACATCCATTTTCCCAGGAGACATGAATTGGCTGCTGTGAAGGGTGATTTTTATGACCTTGCCCACATCCCAAATGTTGTTGGTGCCATTGACTGCACACATGTTGGCCTGGTTCCACCACCGGCACGTGAGCACATTTACAGGAACAGGAAGCATTTCCATTCCATAAATGTGCAAGTGGTATGTCAGGCAGATATGATCATCTCACATGTCTGTGCCAGATTTCCAGGAGCGACAAATGCAAAAAGAACAATTGATGGACAGAATGCAGAACAATGTCATACATTCACCCCAGTACAGAGATCTGGGCCTAAATCCATTGTTTTTTTGCTCACCATGCCATTCCAGTTTGGACCCAGTCATATGTAAATCAGTCTTGACCCTGCGCCCAATGGGAACAGTCCAGCCCGAACTGCCAGGTCAGGTCCTCCCTGGACTGGAAACAAGCATCCTAGGACCGGTTTCAGGCTTTCAGCCCTCATCAGCCAGGATAGCCTGACTCCAGTGGCATGGAGAGCACGGGACCCACGTCTGGGCATACCCGTCCCACTCGGGGTGACAAATGCAAAAAGAACAATTGATGGACAGAATGCAGAACAATGTCATACATTCACCCCAGTACAGAGATCTGGGCCTAAATCCATCGTTTTTTTGCTCACCATGCCATTCCAGTTTGGACCCAGCCATATGCAAATCAGTCTTGACCCTGTTCCTGAAAGCCCGCACCACAGAAGCAGAACGTTTTGCCGACATCCAGGATTATCGGTCCGAAGCATACGGAAATATGAAGCTGGTGCTTCAGAAAGTGATGCAATGACCAGTTTTTATCGTGCCCCCACTCCACAATAAGGTCAGAGATATCTCTGTGGGAGGACTAATACTGCTGGCATGAACTTCAGAAAACATTGAACTACATATTGTGCTATATCAATGATGTATCAAATAGCACACAGATTTATCCACGGGAACGAAAGTTGCTCCCTCTTTTAATGTCAAAGCACTTTATCTAGTTGTACACAGCATGGAGTTTCGCACATGTCCATATCTACTTACTTAATTACCTGTAGGAGTGACAGGTTGCCTCCTCGTTATAATATAGTTGTCTCGCAATAGACGGTTCCCTGATGAAGGCAGTAGTGCCGAAACGCGCGTAGTTTTTTATCTACCGCATGCCAATATCAAGTCTTCATCCATAGTCCTTATCTATCTCAGAATTTGAACATAATCATGGAAAATTTATTAAGATAAAAATTGTTTTCTCTCCCCCTTTTTTTCCTTTAAAAATAAAGATTTTTTCATTTCATCATTCTACCCTGTGCACTGTAATATTGATGCTGCTATTACTCTATGTGAATGTATTTATTATTATGTTTATAAAAAACAAATCAATTGAATGAACAAAAAAAGTATATTTTTTATATCTGAAATAAATATAAATTTAATATAAAGTGGCTATTATACTTTTTACGCATGTTGTGAAGTGTTGGTTATTAATTTCACACACCTAGAATGTTTCATGTGGTCAATTAGAAGCTTGCTACTGTTCTTTTTCTAAATTATACATTCACCCCAGTACAGAGATCTGGGCCTAAATCCATCGTTTTTTTGCTCACCATGCCATTCCAGTTTGGACCCAGCCATATGCAAATCAGTCTTGACCCTGTTCCTGAAAGCCCGCAACCGGTCCTAGGATGCTTGTTTCCAGTCCAGGGAGGACCTGGCCTGGTAGTTCGGGCTGGACTGTTCCCATTGGGCGCAGGGTCAAGACTGATTTGCATATGGCTGGGTCCAAGCTGGAATGGCATGGTGAGCAAAAAAACGATGGATTTAGGCCCAGATCTATGTACTGGGGTGAATGTATGACATTGTTCTGCATTCTGTCCATCAATTGTTCTTTTTGCAGATTTCCAGGAGCAGCACATGACTACATCCTGCGTAACAGCATCGTACCACAGCTGATGGCAAATCTGCATCCTGAACGTGCGTGGATTGTGGGTGAGTACGCAGAGTCAAGTAGTGTGCTGTATGTGTTACATGTGTCCTCATCTACAGTTCCATTTCAATTTTGCTCTGTGTATCTCACACCTAGGTGACTCTGCATATCCCAACCGGCCTTGGCTGCTGAGCCCACTGCGGAATCCCAGGACCCCGGGGGAAGTCCGCTACAATGAGGCACATGGGAGGACACGTTGTGTGATGGAGCGGACTTTTGGGCTTCTGAAGTCTAGATTCAGGTGTCTGGACAGGAGCGGAGGTGCACTGCTCTACTCTCCCCTAAAGGTGTGTCAGATCGTAGTTGCCTGCTGCATGCTCCACAACCTGGCCTTGCGCAAGGAGATCCCCCTGCTCCTGGACGATGATGAGCAGCAGATGCCCCCGCCTGCAAACCCACACATGTCCAGTGATGAGGATAGTGGAGAGGAGAAAGGTGTTGACCTGCGTCAACTACTCATCAACCGCTACTTCCCTTGAGTGTGAGTGACATTGTACAACAGTGCCATTGTCTGCTGTCTTTGATGGTAGTGAAAAGGCCTGGAGGACCTTTATGACTGCTGCCTGTTGTTGGCTCTGTGCTGATGGATGATGTTTGTGGCACAGTGTAGTGATGACCAGCCACATGATGCCTATGTTGATAGTGTTTCTCATTGTAATGTGTGCTGGTTTGTGTACCTTGCTGACTAGTGTTGGGTACTGACTGTAATGCCATCACCTGACAAGTAAATGTCGTTCTCTTTTGTCTTTCTAGGTCCCTTCAGCCTCTCAATGCCTCGGAACAATCAGAGCTTCTGGTACCTTTGAATCAGAGTCAACATTGTACATCCTGTGAATAAACATGGAGCTGACACAAAAACATAGGTGTGTAAAGTGTGTTTATTTACAAACAGTGTATGTGGCAGACAAGTGATGTTTAGGAAAATGGTGCAAAGTTATTCAATGAGTTGTCAGTGATGGTAAACGAGACAATAGAGTAGTCACCACATTGATGTGGTGACACAGTCCCACAGACACCTGCCATCAAGATGGCAGTGTGGGTAAGGATACTCAACAAAGTCAATGTGAAGGTGAAGAGATGTGCCATCATTACTGGCTGTTTGACTTGTGTTTGGCAGGTGATGTGCCACGTGATACTCCTGTGGTGTTTTTTGGACGGCCCCTTTTGCGTTTTTCAGGGGGGGCCTCTGCTGAGGGCTCAGCGGTGTCTGAGGAGTCATCTTGTTTCAGCTCACCCCTCTCTGTGGCAGCAGCTGGGGTGGTGTGAGAATCGTCCTGTGGGCCACTGGAGGGAGGTTGAGCTGTCCTTTGGGCCGCAAGACTGTCCCTCAGAACACCCACAAGCTGGCCCATGAGGTTCACGATTTGGCCCATACGTGTGTCCATGGACCTCAGCAGCAGGCAGAACTCATGCATTTCTTCCAGTACCTGGCCCATGTTTCCCTGGCTTTGTTCATATGCCCCAAGGACTCTGGCGATGTTGGGCAGGGCTTCGGTCCCAGTGTCCTGTCGATTCTGTCCCCCAGTTGCCCTCCCACCTGCCCTGCTGTCCCGGAACTGTGGCACTGTCACTCACCACACCCACAGACTCTGCCTGCCCTCCTCTGATTGTGTGATGGTGTTGGTATCCACTGAGGCAGGGAGAGTGTTGCAGGCAGCACTAGTGATGGTGGTGGTTGAGGCCGCACAGGTCGGCGCAGCAGGGCTCAGCGTGGTAGTTGTTGCTGAGGTGGTGGTGGTTGGGACAGTGGGGGCCTGAGACATGGTGCGCCCTGCCAGTCCAGATGGGCCAGGTTCGGTGTCCGCATCCGAGAAACTTAGGGAGTCAGCATCCGAGAGTCGTTGTTCGGGGGGGGAGACAAGCTCTGCAGGTCGGTGTTGTCTTCTGCAGCAGTCAATTGTTGATCTCCTGTTGGACAGAGGTGAAATGGTCATTGGAGTGCAACCCACAAGCATGGTGTTGGACGTTTGGATGTTACATGTGATACACCACACAGTTTACATTGTTATCACTTTGTAGGGCTGCAAGGTACTGAGCATCATGACATGATGTGGAGGGACATACATTACTTGTCCATGGCATGACAGGTCGATGGATACCATGTTCCATGTACAGATTGTGTGATTACAAGGACATGTTGGCATGTAACGACTAGCAGCACAACAACTTTATGAGATGCATCTTTTGTGTTTGCTCTGCATGGTAAACATTACATCTAATCAAGAACTAGCCATTGTTATCCTATGCATACCTTTTGTCATATCATGTACTTTACTTTTTTTTACCAACTGACCATGCATGTTTTTTGTGTTCATATGGGCCTTGCTGCTCTGCCACCATGGCACTTACACATAGCATTCACTGCTGTGCATGATTGTGCCCTGGTTTTCTTCACAATGTGAATTTGTGAGTCAGACATGTATTTCTGTGACAGTTACATACGCTTAGCTGTCTGCACACTGGAAGTGGCTATTGGATCTATGGCAAGTTGGATGACATGTGAGGGTTGGTGTGGTCATATGGATCCATGCTTTTTGTGAGGACTGGCAGGGTGCATGCACTGTCTACCTACCTGTTCTGTGACACAGTTGAGGGGAATTGCTGCCACACGGTTCTGGGTGTGGGGGCCAAGGATGCCTGGTTGGAGTTGTAGTGCAGTCTACCCACCCACATACACCCCTCCCTGTTAGGATGGATACCTACCTGTTAGTTTGAGGAGTGCAATACAATGGCTGCCACATGGTTGTGGGTGGGGGAGTACTCCATCCTGCTCAGAGGTAAGACTAGAGAGCATGAGGGGGCTACCTACCTGTGAGTTTGAGGAGTGCAATGCAATGGCTGCCACATGGTTATGGGTGGGGGGAGTGCTTCATCTTGCTGAGCTGTGAGACAAGGGGCCTGGTGGGAGTTGTAGTGCTGGCTTCCCACCCATAAACCCCCCTCCCTGTTAAGATGGCTACCTACCTAGTAGTTGGAAGAGAGCAATGCAATGGCTGCCACATGGTTGTGGGGAGTACTCCATCCTGCTGAGCTGTGGGACAAGGGGGCCTGGTGGGAGTTGTAGTGATGGCTTCCCACCCACATACTCTCCTCCCTGTTAAGATGGCTGCCTACCTAGTAGTTTGAAGAGAGCAATGCAATGGCTGCCACATGGTTGTGGGGAGTGCTCCATCCTGCTGAGCTGTAGGACAAGGGGCCTGGTGGGAGTTATAGTGCTGGCTTCCCACCCACAAACCCCCCCTCCCTGTTAAGATGGCTACCTACCTGTTAGGTGAAGGTGAGCAATGCAATGGCTGCCACATGGTTGTTGGTGGGGGGAGTGCTCCATCCTGCTGAGCTGTGGGACAAGGGGGCCTGGTGGAAGTTAGAGTGCTGGCTTCCCACACACAAACCCCCCTCCCTGTTAAGATGGCTACCTACCTGTTAGTTTGATGAGGGCAATGCAATGGCTGACACAATAATTATGGGTGTGGGGAGTACTCCATCCTGCTCAGCTGTGGGACAAGGGGTTCCTGGTGGGAGTTGGAGTGCTGGCTTCCCACACACAAACACCCCTCCCTGTTAAGATGGCTACCTACCTGTTAGTTTGATGAGGGCAATGCAATGGCTGATACATGGTTGTGGGTGTGGGGAGTACTCCATCCTGCTCAGCTGTGGGACAAGGGGGCCTGGTGGTAGTTGGAGTGCTGGCTTCCCACACACAAACCCCTCTCCCTGTTAAGATGGCTACCTACCTATTAGTTTGATGAGGGCAATGCAACGGCTGACACATGGTTGTGGGTGTGGTGTGGAGTGTTATATCCTGCTCAGCTTTGGGACTGGGGTGTCTGGTGGGAGTTGTAGTGCTGGCTGCCTGTACACATGCCCCCATGGAAATATTGCTAGCTACTTTTGGGGTGAATCAGAGGGAGTAAATGTTGGATCTGTGAGACATGTGTTGGGGAGAGTGTGGTGCACATGAATGCATTTGGGCCTAGGAAGTGTAGCTTTCTAGTTGTGCAAGACAGTACATAGCAGTGTAATGGGAGGCATTTGTTGGTACTTACCAGCCTCCACTCCCCTGGGGATTCCTGTGAGACTCTCTGGATGCAGTGTGGCAAGCACCTTCTGTAGTGTAGCTCCGATTTCCCTAATAGGCTCTGCGCATTGGAATAATATCCCCTATAGGTTTGACATAGGACTAAGGTCAGTATGTCCCCATCGAGTATATTAAACTTAATTACTTGTGCCAGCTAGCTCAGAGGCCACTAGAAACTCCTTGACAAACAAGAAGGGAGTAGTTTCTGGCAGCCGCAAAACATGACAACTTTGATTCCCTTTAGAATCAGAACGTGTCCCACAGTCGTAGAAACAATAGATAACTATTTCACTCAGCTCAATCGTGCATACTTAGTTTTCCTCAAAGTTACACAGAAAGAATAGACGGGCGTTTCAATAAAAGATTTATTGAACAGTCTTGTTTCTGGTGTAAGTTAAATGTGCTGTTATGATCAAAAGACAGTATGCAAGATAAATAATGTACAGCGTAAGCAGTAGAAATAAATAATACTGCGCTAGCATAATTTTTAGTATATATTCATTTACATAAATAACACAGACTAAAAATGCGATTACTCATACGATGCGTCTCTAAGCTAGTTCTACCCCAATGTACCTAACCTGTCCTAGGTGTAGGGAGAGGTATGAAGTAGGTGAAGTATTCCTTACTATGGTATACTAAGAGTATGTTAAGTCTAGTATGCCTAGTATGCCAAGAGTCCCTCTAGGTTCTAGTCAGCTCCATACCTTTAGAATGAGAGAGGTGGGAATCTCTTGCCAGACTCGAACTCCAACACCCCGCGAGGGAAGTCAGATCACTGGAAGCTGGACTCTCTGTGTGCAGGGATGACAGCGTCTTCTCAGTGCGTCAGGCCGGGAAACGGGCTCCTCTGAAGTCGAGGTCTCCTCTAGTTTACAAGGGCTAGGGAAGGTATATTTATACCTGAGAGGTACCTCAGAATGTTAGCATTGACGTGAATCGGACAGCGGAAGACGTCATGAATGAACCCCTAAGGTATAATGGTTCATGCATAATAGATGAGTCCTTGAAGAAATCAATAGTCCTGTGCTAGGGAAACTCCCGAAGCCTAAGGGTCTGTTCTTCAAGAACTCGTTGTGATGTTATGGTGGACGGATGTCGGAGAACATGCCTGTATTTGGAGTGCACGGTTTGATGCCTAAATAAGGACTGGGATTTTATGCCTATATAAGGGCAGGGCGAATTGTGCCTATATAAGGACATGATACAGGAAAGCCCGTGTACGGACACCCTTAGAGGAATACAACACACACTCCACTTTCATGTGTACGATAATACTAAAATGCTAAACATTTAAAAATGCTAAACATTAAATGGAGTACCGCATATTGCTAAAATATTTCATAAAACCATTTAAAAGACATTTAAAAACCTATTAGAATGCAAAAGGTACTGTACATTTTAAGCATTGCTTTTCATTTCAGGCATATATTTAAAATAAAATGCAATATGAATGAAATAAGCAGTAATATTTGCATGTGACAAAAAAAAATGATCGATAAGTTGTTCAAAATCAAAGTCATTTCATGTCATGAAAATTAATGAACTTTATAGACAAAATAAGATGACAAAGTATCTGAGGAAGTACCGCAAAGTCTGTACTATAAGGCTAGTTCTACTTTAAGCAGAATGAAGTGCCATTTTAGTTCGAAAAATGGGAAAAAGTTCAATTTTGGAAGAGTTCCAAGTTTTTAAGAAATATGAAGGCCAAATTGTTACTGCATCTCTGGAACACTGTGGGCCGAATCAGAGTCAGTTTACGGGTCTGGTGTAAACATGAGATCATCTATTTCTGTAGACAAAATATCGTCCACTGAAGTTGGTGTCAGTTGGAACACCTCGTGTAGTAGGTTAATTGCACAGAGATGTGAAGCATCGCTTTCAGCATTGGATGCCGCAGCAATGTTCGCGTCCGTTGTTACCTGTGTGCCTGTAGATCTCTCTCGTACCTCAGCAGCAGCCGAAAGCGTCTGTGAGATCTCAATGAATGCTGACATCAGGATTGGTAGCCTCTGGGGACAACACAGAGCATGGGCCGTTATCGGGTCCAGCAGAGTATCGACATCCATTGGCGTTGCTGATGGAAATGTTAGACAGGTGTCCAACACGCATTCTTCACCGCATAGCAGGCATCGTAGAACAGGTAAGATGCAATCTTGCCAGATTGGTCTGAACGACAGGAACCACGTGGCATTAAGGTCCCGTAGACGATTCATGCCCAAAAGCTGTACTATTCGCTCACGGCACTTTCTTTCAAGGAGAGCTTTCTCCATTTTGCTCGGAGTGATGTCTTCGAAGAGGCTGGCCATAGCGTAATAGCAGGAAGAGAAATAGAATTCCGGCAACAAGTGCTAGAATTAATGCTATGCCACCAAACACCGAATGTGCAAAGTTCGGGATCATTCCGCGTATTGCCTGGAAAGGTGCTAACAGACCGGAGCAGATGCTCTTAAATACACGTACAATTCCGGTTGTATCAGACATGTTAAAGATACGTCCTATCATTTCCATGAAATGTATAGGGCAGTTTGTACGTATTAAAGTCTGTATCTCAACCGAAGTCCTTGCTACTTGTAGATCATAGGTTTCTTTGGCCGAGGTCAAAGGCACTGTTTGCTGTAAAAGCATGGCTTTCATTCTGCTCAAAGTATCAAATCTTATAAAAGAGACGTTCAGCGAAGGCCATAGAGGCGACTCCCTGACTGTGTCTATTGGGGGAAACAATACTTGCATACAGCAAGTGACCCTGGAGTTGACTGTTACTAGATATGGGATGCCTTGCAACATTCCGCAGCAACTCTGATCATTCAACATGAGGTAACTCCCATTAGAAAAATGTCCAAACGTTGGATTAATCACAGCAGCTGGTGTACCCTGCTGATGGCAAGACAAATTTGCCACAGAACCATTACAAGCCCCGTGTAAAGAAATGTCCTGATATATAAGTGAACCGCTCAGTGCACGTTTACAGTGTGTACCGCTCAAAAACACTTCTTGATCCCCGCTCCAACATCTATATGTATACAGTAAATTCCAAGATGTCTTAATGTATTCCTTACCCAACCTTTCATATTTGCCTGCTTGCATTTGTCTGAGGCAATACTGAAACTGAAAAGTAGTCATAGGTAATGTGATTTTGCCATGAATGAGCCATTCTGTAGCTGGTTTTTCTGCCACTGTGAACTTTTCCAGTTTTTCAATGCTCAGCACTGTATACTTTGCTTCTCTTTGTGCCAGTTCGATCTGTTTTTCAGTTAGATTGTATTCTGCAAACAGAGCTGACATGTTGATAAAATGCCAAGGCACATAGCCCGCACGCAAAGATTGCAGCGTCCAGCTTAATAACACAATAGAACGTAATTGAGATTGGCCTTGCTGTAACATCGCCAAATCTTGTTATAGTATGTCGATAGCAGAGGATACAATGCCATCCAATGAATATATTCTGGAGGACAAAGTTGTTAACCCATTGTCAACCACAGAGAGGGTTTTCTCTAAATTAATACAATCAAGTTCACATATTCGTTCTGTGGCCTCCACCTGTGACACTTTCCATGCTTCATTATAAGCAGCATAAATGCCGGCATATATGAAACATTTTTGATGCGGTTTTCTTGGTCCAAGCAAGAATTCCCTAAGGTCTGCATCGTCTTTAAGTAAGGATAAGTGTTGTTTCACATCCTGTAGTGTAGATTTCTGAAGCCAGTCGAGGCATAATTTACCTACACTGTATGTTGTTACTACCCCCGGATGCTGTCTTTGGACGTATCTTGGGTCTGGCCTATGAATAGTAAAGCCCTGAGTTTTATTCAGGAATCTTTCCTGACAATTGTTCGTGTCTGTGGGCCAGATCAACCATTTTCTCCAATCAGGATTAGATCTGTTGAGTTGTAGTATTTGGTCAACTGTAACCGCTGCCTGTGTTTTGTTATCACCAGCAGGTGTTGGTACAGAAGGTGTTTTCATCTCTTTGATCTTGGCTAGTCCAAGACAAGATGTTTGTTGGACAGTTTCATTCAAAAACATTATTTGTTCAGGGATGTTACAGGCTCTAAATAAAGCTTCTATCCCCTGCACTTGCCAATCTTTAGTACCCCAGACAGTTTTTGTGTCTACTGTGTCTTTCCATAAGTCGAAACCCTGTCTAGACAGTTGGGCAATAAATGCTGCAGAGTAAATCTGTTTTGTATTTGTTAACATAATTTTCAGTCCTGTTTTGTTTACATTTTTATAGTAAAACGTTTCTGGATCAGATGTATTGTAACCTGAAAAATATGGAAACTTGTTAGCCAATGTTTTTGAACTACCTTGTGGTGGTGTAGGACAATGCTCCCATTGGTTAAACATAAACACATTTCTAGGGTATGCAGATTTATGCAAATAATGATGACCATAGTGGTTATAGCAATACAGCTGTTCATAGTCTGATGAACCCTCTAAATATTCATTTTTAGAAAATGCAGCAGATTTTTCTAGGTCAAACATTATGTCGTTTACAGTCTCAAAGTCCCAATCATCAGAATAGGTACTGGACGAAATTAGATCACTTAGTGAAATTTTAAACAAATGTGGAATGTTCAATTGTTCCGTTGGGCCGAAGATATCAAAATCTGTTTTGTCCCACACTATACCATCCTGTATAGGAACGGCTGTGATGTTCACTGATGACAAGTCTCTTGCTTCACGATGGGAAGATTTATGAGGTTTCAAAAGTACGTTCACGTCTTTTCCTTCAGTAGTCACATGGATGTATCTGCCACTTATAAGCATGCTCACAGTTGTAACCAAAGCTAGCCAGAGCAGGAAAACAAATAGTCCAGATGTAATCCAGAGTTCAATCCATGGTGAAACCAGATAAGTCTTTTTCATAAAGTGAAGAAAGTCTTGTACTTGCTGCTTGAGTTTGAATGATGCTGGCGTCGTTTCAGGTTCACTCGGATCTTCTGAGAACGTATCAAAGTTAATGAAATAGCCAGAAGCAGTTCTGTCAATTGTTGGAATTGCATCAGGATTTGTAGAAATCGCTGGAACCAGTTGATCACTCGCTACATTGGTGTAGACAGGTGTATTTGGACGAACTGTTACTTGGTGTTCAAGAGGGATGAGTTCCATTGCATTGTTGCTTAGTCCTTCATCTGTTACAGCTGAATTCTCGATGGTTATCAGTCTTTCAGTCTGAACCTCTTGGATAGTAGCGAGAGGAGTGCGTCTGCTACTAGGTCGGAGTCCACGAGGCCTACTATTTAGTATTGGCCACATACTGTGGTTTGATGAGGTCGATGGACACAAATCTTTTCTCCTTTCTTCCAGCAAGGGGCGGCAGAAGTACTGTTCTTGTTCCTTGAACTGCTAGGACAGGTACTGGTTGTCTGTAAGAAGGTCCAAATTCCTTCTTGTCCGCAATTTTTTCTCTGACTAGATCCCCAACTTTTGGAATCCAGACAGGCCTTGCTGGGACCGCCGGTTTTTCCCCAGTGGTGGTTGGCTGTAGGAATACGTTGCTTTGTTTTGTTCTTAACTCATTCTGTTCCTGTAAAACAGCCAAACGTTCTTTGATATCAAACGTTTTATTTTCCACCACTGTGCCTACGTGATCGACATCTGGTACCCACAATCTTGTCCCAAATAGGACCTCATATGGAGTGACCCCCCCTAGAGAACTTCTTGGCAGGTTGTTCAATGAGCGTTGGACCCCATAAAGATGTTTGACCCACCCATCATCCAAACCTAATACCCTAGCTGTTATAGACTGCTTTATGTCCCGGTTTTTCCTTTCCACAACCGAATTTCCTTCAAGATGGAATGGAGAGGAGTACCGCAATGCAACGCCCAGAATGGCCATGGCTTCTTTGTAAGCCCGAGAGCTAAACGCAGGGCCCTGGTCAGAATGTAGCGTGCCTATTGCGTATGTGCCGATAAAGACTCGCAAATCTTTTATAACAGTTCAAGCGTCGGCCGAGCGCTGAGGCCATATCCATAGGAACCTAGATTCAGTATTTGTGGGATTGCACTTGTCCAGTAGGACGCAGGCGCATAGATAGTCTAATGCTGTCTAAAAATGGTGTCTGTAATGGGCGGCTACATTCGTAGCATGGTGTCTGGTGGCTTTCTCGCTGTAATTTACAGTCTAAGCAATTATTGATGAATATGTGTATTTCTGTATTCATTCCAGGCCAACAGTACATCTCTTTTAACGTCAAAATTGTTTTAGAGATCCCTTGATGTGACAGACCCTCCCCCAAATGTGTTTCATAAATCAAGGCTGCTCTACGTTCCATGTTTGGAATTACCCTATCCCCCACTCCAGGGATTCGAGCAAAGGAACGTTGTTCGCATCAATTACATAAGAGTACTTGAGTGGAAACTTTTTGGTAACGCTGCACTGCTGCCCTTGCTTGAAGCATTGACAGCCAACATTATCTCACCGTCTATTTTCGTTTTTGAACGAGTGATCGCAGCTACGGAAGCCATCTGAACAGCCCCCTTTGCGGCTTCGTCAGCCAATGAATTCCCTGCAACGTGAACGCCATCACGTTGATGACTCAGTGTGTGGTTCACGTGAGCCTTTGGTAGTTCGATTTTTAACTGAACTACTTGTTCCCAAAGCATTTTGTGCTTTATTGTGCCACCTTTCGCATCTTTGAAACCATTTTCAAGCCAGTTTTGTATATATTCATAATACGACTGAACATAGTAAAAGGAATCGCACACTATCAGTGTGGGGAATTCTCGATCTGTACTTTCAAGTGCCAGTTTGAATGCTTGTAGTTCAGCTCGCTGAGCTGTACAATCTCCTAGAGATTGAGTTTTTGTGACCATAGGTCTGAAGATGCCATCTCGCATGCGACCTTTAACGATTGCACATGCTGCACTGTAAGCTTGCTTACTCCTGTTGCGGGCTGTGCGGATCCGTCAGTGTAAATTATGAATTCGTACTGATCGAGAGGCAGAATCTCAGTGAGCAGAGGACATTCTTGTTCATCTTGCAGGAATGCTTGTGTTTTTAAATCTGGATCAAAAACATATTCAACATCTGTTGCAGCAAGAGAATTAACCCACTGTATCCATCTTGGATGTAATGCTTTAGCATTTGGAATGCTTGCTTTTGTGATCGCTTCTAAAGCTGGTACTGGGGTTATGACAATAATGCGTTTCCCTTGCGCTAAGGCTCTTTCTTTTGCTACAGCAGTTTGAACTGCTGTCAGAATTTTTTCAGTTGAAGTGAAGCACATTTTCGCTTGCGTATACAAATGAGATTTGTATGCGATTGGTATTTTTTCACCCTCATTAAATGTTAAGTAGGTGAATCCGCATTGGCCCGAAATTATTCGGATCACCAGGTTGCGTTGAATTACGCGTGTTTGTAAGTGATTTGTTACTAACATGTTAGCCTGGAGTGAACGCAAGATTTCTGTGTGTTCGTTTGTCCAATTTTTGATTGAAAAAATCAGGTTTGATTAATGCATGGAGAGGTTTAACCCTTTCTGCGTAATTTAGAAGGTATGTTCTTCCAAAATTTAGGAAACCCAGGATGGATTTTAAGTTTTTTAGTGTTTTTGGAGGTTGGAGCAGCGCACACTTTTCTAGAAAGTTAGCTGCCAAGCTCTTGCCTTCACTTGAAAGCTCATATCCTAGAAATAGGACATTGAGATGGGCAATTCTGGACTTTTTAAAGTTGAACTTGTAGCCCTCAGAGGCGAAGCCCAGTATAATGGTACTCACCCTGTTCAAGTGTTTTTCCAGGTCATCGTCTGTCAGATAGATGTCATCGACATAGGACAATGCCTCATTGTCATAAATTTGTAGTAACTCTGTTACCCTCGCTGAGAATAAACCTGGGCTGTTCTTGAACCCTTGTGGGAGTCGACAAAAGTGACGTTGGGTCCCCATTATGGAGAATGCTGTTAAGTACCTGCTTTCAGGTGCTATGTTTTGACAAAAGAAACCATTTGAGATGTCTAATGTTGTTTTATATTTTTACGCACAATGTTATTCATTAATGCTGTGCTATGTGCATTTTGCACTGCAAAAGTTTTAGAACAAGTGTTTAAGTGTCTGTAATCCAAAACTAGACGATATGTATTGTCTGGTTTGGAGACAGGAAACAAAGGATTGTTCATTGAGGAGGTGCATGTTTCAATCACCCCTTGGTATTCAAGTTGATCTAAGATCTCCTGACCTGTTTTTTAGCTTCTTGCTTTATTGGATACTGCCTTTGTGCAGTTGGGTCATGTTTCAGATGTATTTTATGGTGAGGTGAGTCCTCATCTCATCCTACATGATTTTTATATAATGCTGGGGCCTGGGCTACTGCCTATTTCCTGGCATATGTATATTTTAGGTGAATTGGAATATGGTTGGAGAAGGCAGGCATAATAATGTCCTCGTTGTGTGGGCACTCCCTGACAAATTGTGGTGGCCAGTCTTTTTCTGCTAGAAGTATGTCATAGCCCCTTGATAGTCTTTCCCAAAAAAGTGCTTTCACCTGTCTAGGTATGTCTCCCTCCATCCGGAGTGTTATTTCATATAACTTTTGTGGAGTACTAACCCTGGTGTCTACAGTCTCAACTGTAATGTATTCATTCAAGTCCACTATCTCCATAAGTTTCTTCAGGTTCTGGCGAGCTATTGTGACTTCTGCTGCACTGTCCAGCATTGTCTGAGCCCATTCTCCGTTCTTGAGTTGTGTTCTCAGTATTCTCGGCATGTCTGATCTTCAGACCTGCTACTTTCTTTTTGGAGAATTGAGGTGTTGTTTTATTTTTCGGAACGTGTTTGTCGTCTTTCGATTTCACGCGTTCTTCTCTATGTTCTGACCGTCCTCTTCTTTCCGAAGTCTGTGATGAGATCTGAAAGAGACGAGAGGAACGTGTATCAGTATCTTGATAATGGTCAGGTTTTCTCAAATTATCCCTATTCCTGAGGTTATACCTCCTTTCAGAGGGCTCCTTTTGAGGAGACCTACCTCGGGATTGAGAACGTTTCTCGTTTGAATGTTGTTTATTAGTCTCCCACTTCTTTTTAGAAGATGTAGGAGTTTGTTTTATTGTGTCCTTCTCAGGACTTTCAGATAGTTTCGGCTTCACTGGTCTTCCACCCAAACTATCTCTGCCTAATTCTGCATAAGATTGTATAATTATTCTGGGTAGTTCAGTTTGATATTCTGTAACATCGAATTCCCACTGCTGCTGCCTCCCCTTTAATATTAGATAATATTATTGTTGAGACCTGGTCGAAATTTTTCAGTAATTTCATACCTAAATTTAGAGCAGGCTCTGCCCCGTATTCATTTTGAATCTGTTTTAGGACATCAGGTATTACCGCAATTGACGGAATGCCATGTGTTTTAGTATAGATGGCAGCAAAGACTGAGCCCCAAGTGGTGCAGTCTTCCAGTTGTGGTGTGATCCCCATCGGTAAACTGATTGTTAGGATTCTGTGTTTCTCATACGGGATAGTATTTGTAAATACTGGTTCGATTTGAGTAATTTTTTGAGCTATCCATAATGGAATTTGCTCACGTTTTATGGGCATTTTACCCATGACTGCGTATAGAGTCTGTGGTGTAATTTTTAGTGTATTCCCCTGTTGAGGAGTTTGATTTGGAAGTGTCAATGGTGGTTGGACTGTGAAAGTCCGCATGACATATTGGACCAATTGACTGTATATTTTTATTTACTCTGTAAGTTGAGTAAGTAGTTCCTCATCTGACATTATATCCAGTTCAGGATGAGGTGTGTAGCCGGCTAGAATCGGCCATGTTGCTCCTGGTCTACCTAGTGGACCGAGCCTGGTAATGTTTCTGTGATGTTTTAGGGCGCCTTTAAACCAGAGCTGATGCTCTTGGTATGTTAATGGAATTTCTATATCCTCGAAAGGAATGTATTCCTCTGGTGGATCATCTTCTTTGTAGAAGTGAAACAGTTTAGTTACTGAATTTAATTCAGGAAATATTACCCATGAATAGAATACCTCTGTCTGAAAGGATTCGTGTGCCTCTATCACGAAAACTGCTCTACCGCCTCTTGGTGGTAGGCCATGTTTTATAAGTTTTAGAGTGATGGCTCTTCTTAAGTTTGGAGGAATGTCTATAACACCCTCCTCGGTTTCAATAAAACCTGTAATGTTAAAAGCTGCTGCTTGGGCTGGATTTGCCGTAGCACCAGTTTCATTGTCGGAGTCAGGCTTTTTGTTTTTTGAAAAATGTAGAACAAGTTTCAAGGAAACAAGGATAAGGTGCACAATATTTTGGAACACTGTATCCTTCAACGTTGAGCAAACCAAACAGCTAATATATAGGGTGCTTCCCTATGTAGCCGTGGCGGATACTTAACCCTGCCCACTCCAGACGTCTTTTGGAGTATATGGGTAGGGGTCTCTGAGAGAAAAATCACGGCTGAGTATCTAGCGTTAAATTACCGCCTTACCAAACCGTTGGGCGCCATGTAGTGTAGCTCCTATTTCCCTAATAGGCTATGCGCATTGGAATAATATCCCCCATAGGTTTGACATAGGACTAAGGCCAGTATGTCCCGATCGAGTATATTAAACTTAATTACTTGTGCCAGCTAGCTCAGAGGCCACTAGAAACTCCTTGACAAACAAGAAGGGAGTAGTTTCTGGCAGCCGCAAAACATGACAACTTTGTTTCCCTTTAGAATCAGAACGTGTCCCAGAGTTGTAGAAACAATAGATAACTATTTCACTCAGCTCAATCGTGCATACTTAGTTTTCCTCAAAGTTACACAGAAAGAATAGACGGGCATTTAAATAAAAGATTTATTGAACAGTCTTGTTTCTGGTGTAAGTTAAATGTGCTGTTATGATCACAAGACAGTATGCAAGATAAATAATGTACAGCGTAAGCAGTAGAAATAAATAATACTGCGCTAGCATGATTTTTAGTAGATATTCATTTACATAAATAACACAGACTAAAATTGTGAGTACTCATACGATGCGTCTCTAAGCTAGTTCTACCCCAATGTACCTAACCTGTCCTAGGTGTAGGGAGAGGTATGAAGTAGGTGAAGTATTCCTTACTATGGTATACTAAGAGTATGTTAAGTCTAGTATGCCTAGTATGTCAAGAGTCCCTCTAGGTTCTAGTCAGCTCCATACCTTTAGAATGAGAGAGGTGGTAATCTCTTGCCAGACTCGAACTCCAACACCCCGCGAGGGAAGTCAGATCACTGGAAGCTGGGCTCTCTGCGTGCAGGGATGACAGCGTCTTCTCAGTGCGTCAGGCCGGGAAACGGGCTCCTCTGAAGTCGAGGTCTCCTCTAGTTTACAAGGGCTAGGGAAGGTATATTTATACCTGAGAGGTACCTCAGAATGTTAGCATTGACGTGAATCGGACAGCGGAAGACGTCATGAATGAACCCCTAAGGTATAATGGTTCATGCATAATAGATGAGTCCTTGAAGAAATCAATAGTCCTGTGCTAGGGAAACTCCCGATGCCTAAGGGTCTGTTCTTCAAGAACTCGTTGTGACGTTAGGGTGGACGGATGTCGGAGACCATGCCTGTAATTGGAGTGCACGGTTTGATGCCTAAATAAGGACTGGGATTTTATGCCTATATAAGGGCAGGGCAAATTGTGCCTATATAAGGACATGATACAGGAAAGCCCGTGTATGGACACCCTAAGAGGAATACAACACTTCTCCTCCCATTCGGTGAATGTTCGTGGTGGAATGGGAGGACCACCCCCAGTCATCTGAGCCAGCTTGCGGTTCTTGTTGTTCCTCTCTTTCACCTTGGCCTTGAGGTCATTCCACCACCTCCTGATCTCCTTCTGGGAGCGCGGGATGGTCCCTACTGCATTGACCTTGTTGACTATCCCTGCCCACATTTGATTTTTAGTGGCTTGTGGTGTCTGTTGGACCAAGCTTCCAAACAAATGTGGTTGTACTCTGATTACCTCATCTACCATGACTGACAACTCATTGTCAGTGAATTTGGGCATTTTCTTCTGTGCCATGGTGTGTGATGTGCTAATGGGTTGAAGGTGCAGGTGTGAAGGTGGTGGTGGTGATGTGTGTGGTGTGTGTGTGTTGTTGGGATGGTGTGATGTGTGCAGATTTGCCTCTCCTTGCTGCTGTGGGGTTGGGCCCTTCAGTGCTGGAGTTGTGCAAAGGATTGTGGTCAGGGAAGGGGCTGGTTTTATGGTCAGCTATGTGGGTGGGTCAACATGGAGTATTCCTGTCAGGTGTGTTGTGTGGGTTGACCTGGGATTTGTAGTTTTTATTTGCCATGGGGATGTGTCATTGGGGTGTGTTAGGTGTTTTTTGAGGCTGAGCCGGAATAATGGCCACACTTGGTTGCCTTGTTGTGTTTTATTTTTTTTTAACCGCCATTTATCTTCCGGAGCGACCGGGGCGGTCTGAATATGGCAGCCCTTCCGCCGGATCTCCCATTCATCAATAGTTGTGATAGCGCCGGTCGGAATGCAACAGCCCTTCCGCCGGCTCTCCCAGTCACCAATGGTTGTGATTGCGGCGGTCGGAAAAAGCTGATCGTTCCGCTGTCACCGCAATGGTATCCTAATTCAACATGCGGTCACTCTGCTAGCCGTGCGGTGGTTTTGGGTGTTTCCGCTGCAAGACCGACCGCCGCGGACGGATTTTTACCTGCTCCGCACGCTCCCGGCGGTCTTTCGTGAAATCCACCCGCCGCGGTTGGATTTTTCTGGCGGTTCACCTAATCTGACCGCCGGTTTTCCCACGGTACATGAGGACGGTTAATTTCCGCTACCACGGCGGTCGGAGTGCTTTTCCGCCCGCCATCGTAATCGGGCCCTCCCTTAGACTTGAACAATCTGTTCCAGAAATCCGTCCTACGCTAACAAAACAAATTGAAAAAAATTTATGAACATCTACAATTCAAAGTAAGGCTATTTACAAACAGCAAAGGACTAGACTACTTAGAAGTAATAGCCAAATCTATCCTCTAAACCACATAAAAAACTACCTGGCATCTAAGAAAGCACAACATAATACATCAAAATAATTGAAACTTATTTTTGATTAAATCTAGTAAAATATTTCTATTATATCAGTGTAAAAATAATAGTACATTTTACATTACTCACTGAGATAATAAAACTATTAATGCTATTGTTTGAACAAATATTTAAAATTATTTATTACATAAAACAAACTACCTATGCACAGTTGTAAAAATACATCACATAGTTTCAACAAAACAGCATAGTAAATATATCAACATAACATCATTATAAATATATAACATTTCCCACCCACAGTAAAATAATAAAATTTACTAATGAATTTGTTGCTGCAGATCTGTGTCCAAATCCACATGCTTCAAAAAGTAATCCACCAAAAAGTTGTTTAAACAATAGTAAAAACCCCCAAACAAAATGCAACAATGTAGTTTAAATAAAACCTATACCTCAAGGCAATCCATAGTCTGTGGGTTCGATAAAAAACCTGAAAAGTTTTTGTTTTTTTGTTTTTTTTAAAAAGAACCACTCCAAGAAACCCAAAAAACAAGGAAATCTATTTTTAAAAAGTTAGTTTATGAAAACCTAATTCAGATTTCCTTAAAAAAAATTCTGACTACCCTTACAACAGCCCAGGAAAATTAAACCTGCATACAAAAACACTGCATACTCAAATATATACATACATAATATTACTGTCCAAAAATAGTCAGCAATACATACACTGCACATAATTTACTTTAAAAAACACTTTCATTCCTACAGCACATAATATACCTATACAACACCAAATAGCATCCAAACAAACAATGAAACAAACAATAAACTCACCAATAAACCACACATAGCATATACGTAACTGTCCAACATCCCTCCTACCTAAGAAATACCTTAAAATAGTTAGAAATTAACTTACCTTTACTGACGAAGAGCAGTACCCAACGGTAACTTCTCACCTCCACGAACGAGCCTATAGACTACTAAATTGAGCTTACGATAGAAAAGAATGCTCGCCTAATAAAATGTTAACAAAAAAAGCTATTCTCCTATAGCAATCAATGGAAAAAATAGCAGAAACGTTATAAAAATGTATATTAAAATTTAAAAAAATGTTACAAAATATAACGCATGTATAAAAGTTCCAAAAATGACTGTAAAATATTTTACATATTATTATATCATATATAAATTTCATATATATTAAAAATGTTTATGTTAAATAACAGTATGAAAATATATCTAAAATATGTTTGTGAACAATTTTTAAAAAACTGTACAATGTTTAAAAAATATACAAATGCACATTACTGAAAAGATATTCAGATACATATTTTCTGTATGTTTTTAGTAACTATTGAAGAATGTGTTATATATTAAATAATGTAACATATATAAAACTATTTAATATATATTGAAATATTTGTTAATTAACAGTATAAGAATATATTTGAAATATGATTGTGAAAAATAAATGTATGTTACTGAAAATGTACTCAAACATTTCTACTGTATTTGTTTAACAACTATTTAAAAATGTGTTATAATGTGTTTCTATGAGATTTCCCATTTATCACATTGGTCGCTTTTGCGAAATGAGGATGAAAATATAGCGGCTATGTTGACATTTGACCTCATACCGAGAGTGTTCAATAGAATTGCCAATTAGCAATGTTGATGAATTTTTTCCAAATAGAAATGTCATTGACTTTTCGGTTTTCCATCAACAGTATGGGCAGCTAGAGTCTTTCTACCATCTCTGTTGAGAGGTTAGAGGTCAACTGAATGCAATGGATAATGTTTTGTTGTCCTTTGTTGATTTGGAGTTTATTTTCTATTTTTGAATTTTCATTTCTGTTAAAATTCATTTATAGTTATAAATTGAAATGATCAAGCATTTGGAAATAATTATGGTCGAAATATTGGACGTCTTTATGTTCAAGACCGGCAATGTTTGCCCAGTGACATTATAGCATTGTAGGATTTCCTTGACGTCTATTATGACACTGTATGTACTTAATGGCTAGGCTAGTTCGTGTTTGCAAACTTGACAAAGGTCGCCTCGGCCAAAACGTGTTGTTTTGCACAAATAAATATCTTGTGGACACAACTGGTGTGCCGCCTCCTTTTCATTGGGATCAGGATCGTTTGGATTACTGAAAATGTATTCATAAACATTTCTACTGTATTTGTTTAACAACTATTAAAAAATGTGTTATAAATAAAATAAACTGACAATTTTATTTTCTAATAAATATATATCAAAAATGTAAAAATTGCAATATATTTTTTTCTTCAAAATAAAAATATGTAAAAATGATATGTGTATTGTTTTTTCTAATAAATATTAAAGTTAAAATAATAATTAATTGCAAATGCTATGCTTTTCTTCCATACCAATGCAAAAACTACAAGTTACAAACTACTACAAACATAACACATACTACTCCGACTTCACTGCAAACACATTAAACATATCTATAACACTAAGGGCCAGATGTACGATCATTTCATTTAGCGCCTCGCAATTTGCGACATATTGCGAGTCGCAAATTGCGATGCGCTAAATGAAATGTACAACAGGTGTTTAACACTGTTAGCGATTCCCAATGGGGTCGCAAATTGCGAGGCTCATTAATATTAATGAGCCTCTCGCAATTTGCGAGCCCATTGCGAATGCCAGCCCTCCCAGGGATGGTGGCCTGCTGGGCTCAGCAGACCACCATGTCTGGGACTGCTTTTAAATAAAGCAGTTTTTTTTAAAATGCAGCCCGTTTTCCTTAAAGGAAAACGGGATGCATTTAAAAAAATGTAAAGTGAAAGGTTTTCGTTTCATTTTTTAAGGGCAGGCAGTGGTCCCTGGGACCACTGCCTGCCCTTAAAAAATAATTTTGCATGCATTTGCAAAGGGGAAGGGGTCCCCTCGGGACCCCTTCCCATTTGTGAATGCAGTACCACCTACTTGAAGTAGGTGGTAATTGCGATTGTTTTGCGACCGCAATTGCAGTCTCAAAACATTAGTACATGGTTCTGAGACTCTCTATTTGGAAGGGAACGCCCCTTCCAAATAGCGAGTCGCAAAACCTATTTAGCAAGTCGAAATAAAAATTGCTACTCGCTAAATAGGCTTTGTACATGGCCCATGATGTTTTTGCATGAGCAAACAGGTTCACAGACCTGTTTGCGCATGCAAAAACGGGTCGTACATCTGGCCCTAAATACTTAACATTCTTGATTCCCACTGCAATACAACTTATCTCAAAGAAGGTTTTGCACACTAAAAGGGTTAAATATACTATTCCCACTACAAGATGAAATAAGTCAGGGAAGGTGTTGGAAACTAAACGAGCAACAGTTACTATACCCACTCTAATATAGCTTAACTCAGGGAAGGTGCTGGACACTAAAGAAGCAACATTAACCATTCCTACTGCAATGAAATCTAGTGCAGGCAAGATTTTGAAAACTAAAAGGGTTAAATATACTATTCCCTCTCCAAGATAAATTAAGTCATGGAAGATGGTGGACACTAAATGGGCAACATTAACTATTCCCACATCAATCTATCTTCACACAGGGAAGTTGCTGGACACTAAGGGCCTGATAACGACCGCCGGAGAACCACGTCTGCCTTCTCCCCAGTCTTGTCCAGGCATCTGAATCTGTCTTTCTGGAGACCAAAATCCCACTCCACTAGCTGCCTTGTTCTTCCATGGGCCTCATTGAAGCGGACTTCCCCTGGCGTTGTAGGATTCCTCAGCGGGGCCAACAACCATGGCCTGTTGGGAGACGCTGAGACTCCTAGATGGCAGATAGATAGGAGGGCACCATTTAGTCACACACACAGATCATTTTACATCACTTTTACGCATAACAGAGCTTACATACATCACACTTACCCACAAGCCAGGCTGTCACTGGTAGGAGTTGTGACATCTGCTGTGGTATGCTACAGTTCCGCAGGATGAAGCCATCATGTGCAGATCCTGGAAACCTAGCACAGGCGTTGGAAATGTACAGATCGGCTAAACAGACAACTTGCACATTAATAGAGTGGTAGCTGTTTCGGTTCCTGTAGGCTTGCTCTCTGTTGTGTGGTGCTACGAAGGGAATATGGGTGCCATCAATTATTCCAATAGCATGGTGGATGTGAACAATTCCATAGAAATCTGCATTGACTGTGGCTAAATCCTCACATCTGGGGAACTGGATGTAGCTGCCCACGTGTTTCATCAATGCTGTAAGCACCTCTGTCAGGACAAGACTGAACATCGGTTGAGACATTCCACCTGAAATAGCAACAGTGCATTGAAATGAGCCTGGGGCCAAAAGATGCAAAAGTGACATTACTTTAACAAGTGGGGTGATACTGTGGGGATTGTTAAGTTCAGGTAGGAGGTCCTACTCCAACTGACAAGTCATAGCCAGGATGGTCTGTCGATTTACTCGGTATTTCTGAATAACATGCCGGTCCTGCATGGTCTGTAGGTCAGGAAATAAAGCGGAAGAGTGGAGTATGCCTTCCCCTCCCTCTCCCATGATACCTATATGAGAAGTACATGGCACATTATTAGTGCTCTCAGTTTGCTACATTACATATAACTGCCCTGTAAGGGCAAAGTCATGTGTCAGTACATTTTTAGCATCCAGAAGGACTACATCTGTGACTTCATGACTGTATATCCTGACTAGTCCATCAGTCATCCACAAGCTCACAATCACAGCCCTGTAACTTGGTTATGCATAACATCCTATTAAAGTGGAGAAACAGCACTAAATTGAGGAATCACAGATATGTATAAGCAGGTACCACATTACACATGTTGCTGATCTCATTGTGGATATGTGCACATCAGTGCAATGCACAAATATAGTTCTGTACAGTACTTGTAATGGGATTGGAGCATTTCAATTATCAAGATCCCAGCATTCATATGTTGTGGTGGTGGTGCTTTACAAATTGTCAAATAGACACTCAGCTAGCATTAATATGCAATTTGCAGCACTTTACACTCAACCGCTGACATGTTGGATGCCAGAGCTCGTGAATAGGACAAATAGAGGCTGACGCCACTGGCGGTCGAGGACCGCATGGTTGGCAGTAACCTGCATAACAGTCTCTCCCATAGGCTAAAGTTGGGGAATTTGATCGGGGTTGTCCAATGGATGTGCGCGTTTACGCTCACATCAGCGTATGTACCGCACATGTACGCAGCAGTTTGAAAATACACTCACTTGCTTACAGACACTGCTGCCATTAACACCTCCTCGCCGTCAGCTGCTGTGTGCTACCTCTGGGAGCAACCATGCCAGGCCAAACATGTGTGAGGGCCCCTGCCTGTACAAATGAAGAGCTGGAGACCCTTGTTGGAGAGGTCCTTCCACTGTATGGCAAGCTCTATGGCTCACCAGAGGAGCAGGTAAGCTCTGCATGAGGTATGAAGGATACGGATGTCACAGTCTTAACTTTTCTATGCCCGACAATTTGCCTAAGAGTCTCAGATTGAAAACACTTAAACATTAGTCAGGAACTTTCATCACTATTTTTGTCAGAGATGTGTTGGTATATGATGCCCTGTATATTGGCTGCTAATTCTACCAACTTAGAATTTTGAGTACTAGCATATCCGACCCCTGTGCTATGGACATTCAACTGCTTCCATGCTGGACTGTGGACTAATTAGGCCTACACATGGGAATCATGTTCAATCTACCAGCAAATGTTCATGTGACTATGCGTCACAGTACAGTAAAAAGGGACGGTACAGCAGTAGATCTCCCAGCACATATCAGTCCGCACAAACCTCCATGATGGGAGTGACCTTTCGTCAAAAACTTCTTCTGTGAGCAAGACAATACTGTTGTCCTGTTTTGCAGGGCTAATTGATGTACTACAACTCATGGTATACTTGCACATGTGTAGTTAGTGTGGGATCTCTGTGCCTACATTGCAAATAGCCAATCCTGCCAATGACACCTACTCACTCCGACCCAAGATGTAGCAATGCTGTATATGAAATCATACTGCAGCACGCTGTCCTCTCCCAGGACATCAGCAGATTCAGAGGCACTGGTAAAAATAGTAAAAGGTGCAAGAATTGGTTCTAACACATTGCAGAGAAGCCAACAAGGAAATCATTCCAGACCGGAGCCACAGAGCTGAGGCAACTTGCCACTTATCACCACATCAATTGTGTTGCACAGCCTTAGGACAGAACCCTCACTACTACTAATGTGTGATAACAGACCCAGGATTCTTGCACACATTAGGTAGAGTTACTGCACTCTTGTATCATGTACTCTGCAGATAGACGTTGAGTACAGCAGTCAAATCCATCACAGCATCCACATGTGTCACATGACCATACTACACCGTATGCCAAATTGTATGTTGATCCCATCCCTGTCACAGTGCCTTTCAAACCTAAATGGGTTACCTTAGCTGCTAGGACATCAGCCACACGCTCAATGAGTCAGACCTGTTTGACACCTAATTGTGAGTACAAATGCGACATGTGAGCTTCCATGTTGATCAAAGATATTTGGATGTATTATAGTTGGTTCTAACAGACATGTTGTGGACTACAAGTTCAGAATCTGACTTCTGTACAGTCACGCAGACATACCTAACCTGTCATGTACTCCCAAAGGTGTGTAGTGTAACCTCTTGACTAAATCCACAGAACATGTGTTGTGGCCCTGGCCTTTATTTTTAAATTAGGTTGGCATGGGCCTTGACAAAAGCTAAATGAGTTAGGTGTACTGTACAGGTGAATATTGTAATGTAGCCTTGTGTCAGTGTTCATGTCCATCAATGTAGTCCAAACATCTGAGGTCGAGTAAAGTACTACTTGTACATGTAGGTTGTCCTTAACTTCATGATCAGTTTCACAGATGATTTTTGTCGTGCATGTGCACTCAGTTTCGTCATCTATTGCATCCATCTAGGTCAACGCCCATGTAGGAAGCTGGCTCTGTATATACTATGCAAAACCAAAGGGGATGATGGACGGAGTGTTGAACATTGCAAGCACTCACCCCCAGTCAACTGATATGGGTTTAATACATCACCATTCTTTAGCTCACTCCACCACCCCAGTTCAGACATGGCCATATGCAAATCAGTCTGACCCTGTGCCTCATGGGAACAGTCCAGCCCGAACTGCCAAGCCATGTCTTCCCTGGACCGGAAACAAGCATCCTGGGACCGGTTTCGGGCTTACAGCCCTCATCAGCCAGGCTATCTTGAATCCAGTGGCAAAGTGAGCAAGGGGCCCACGTCTGGGCATACCCTGCCAACTTAGGGCGAACAATGCAAAACCAAAGGGGATGATGGACGGAGTGTTGAACATTGCAAGCACTCACCCCCAGTCAACTGATCTGGGTTTAATCCATCATCATTCTTTAGCTCACTCCGCCACCCCAGTTCAGACATGGCCATATGCAAATCAGTCTGATCCTGTGCCTCAAGGGAACAGTCCAGCCCGAACTGCCAAGCCATATCTTCCCTGGACCGGAAACAAGCATCCTGGGAAAGGTTTCAGACTCACAGCCCTCATCAGCCAGGCTATCTTAAATCACACATACCCGTTTACATGAGTCTTTGGTTAACATCTAAAGGTAATGTAGTGGCTAAGACAAACATAGTATGAGGACTGACATTAATGTCTTACAAAGTGGTGCTCCATGCAGGTGACTTGTCAGTACTAGTAGACATGTATGTCACAGAAATGTTAAAGTTGGGAGAAACTGTAACTGCCTGCTGACAAGTAACAGGTACTGTAAATCAGACTTGTGTGCATATGTGAGTGTGTACTGTAAGCAACAATTTTGGATATATGTAAGAGACATAAGTGGTGTTATGATATCTCTTCCCAACTGTCTACAGGTGTGACATACTCTATACAGCTCGGACATTTCCTTGATATCATCACACTTAACTTTTGTAGTATCTGCAAAAAGTACAATTAGGATATGTGTGTGGATTTAACTCGAAAATAGAGTGGGGATGAGCATAGGCCTTGGTGGTATCGGGGCATATGGATGTATGTGATCACATGTCAATAAAAGTTAAGGCACATTGTTTCCAGGTTACTCTGGTGTAAGACACTTTATAAAAATCTATGTTCAACCTTCTATTCATTATTTACATGTGTATAGACAGTGAACATATGATGTTCAAAAGTGGTCTAGACAGCAGATCTGACTGAGAATTTTCTTTGAAACCAAATCCTTGGTACCAGACATATTGCTGTGAGATTCGTTTAGCAGGCTCACATTAGTTCGTATGGAAATGGATATCACAACAGTATAGGGCATTTATCAGGTCCTTGTGTGGAATGGGTTGGACTGCAGTATTCATTGATATGCTAGTTAGAGACACATTATCACTGTAGATTATGAAAATGGACAACGTTTACAGGCTCTAATCAGACCTTGCTAAATACATGGACAAAGGGTAGTGACAAGTTGACTTATTCAATTGTGGGAGACTGTGTTCAATACTTTCATGTGTAAAGATGTGACAAGCTCATGTTGCATACATGCATGTACTCCAGCTAAGGCTGTAGCAAGTGTGGCATCCCTATTAGGTGGTGTGATACCTCCACATCTCATGGTGCTAAATGTATAAAGCTTTACCTCCTGTGAGTCTACGCTGGTAACTTTAACCTAGCTATTGTTTCATTCCAGAATCCACCCACCCAAGTGGAGGACACAGGACCAAGGATGTTGGGGAAGCAGCTGGCTGAAGTGGGTCCAGTCAGGACACTGATCGACCCAGTGGCCAAGGGGGCAAGAAGAGTGCCATGGATGATCAAGACCCCACAACTACATGCAGTGAGCCGGCTCCAGGGGTCCTTCCTTGGTGGTGGTGGGCCCCACCCAACCTGTTGCAGTGCCATCAGTGACCACCACCCCATACCATCTCCACCCTTCCTGCTGCTCCCCAACCAGTTGCTCAGGCCTGCTCCATTAAGAGGGGAGCCATCTCCTCAGCTGCAGATACCTCTGCCCCTGCTCCTGTGCCCCCAGCTGACCTTTGTGAGGCAGGCTATTGACCTCCTGAAACAGATCTGTGTTGGGCAGACTGCACTGTTAAATGCCATCCAGGGTTTGGGCAGCTAACGTACTCAGATGGCTGCCTACCTGGGTCACATTCACAGTGGTATGTGTGCCCTACAGAGATTGTCTCAAGCTCTGGCTTCCTCATTAACAGCAGAATTACACCCAACAGAACCTTCCATTCCATGACTTTCCTCTACCCCATCTCCATCCAAAGACCCTATTGCTCTGCCTGCCCTAAGCACACACCTGTGCATGCACCCACCCAAACACCCACCTGCAGCACACAATCAGCCAACCCTATCACAACACACACCACACCTGCAGCCATACAGCATTCACACCCCATCACAACACACACTACACTAGCAGCCATACACCCACCCACACATCCCCATCGCAACACATACCACACAAGCAGCCATACAGCCACCCACACCCTCATAACAACACACACCACCCAGCAGTCACATCAGATCTGCATACAGCAGACACTTCAACTCCCACTACATTCCAAATAATTCCTGGCGTAAAATCCGCTCCTATCACGCAGTTTGCAGAATTCGGCAACTACGCATTCTGCAGGGAGAACGTGGAGTTACCATTAAAGTCTACAACGGAACAGAGTTTATTTTTGGGCCGCGTGCTCGAAATGTCATTTAGCGCATGCATGAGCAACTTGCCGGGTGCTCGCCATCGCCCACGAGATTTTTAGGGTAGTTTGCAGGTGCCACGAGATTTGCTAGCCGGTCGCATGCTCCTTGCGGTCGCCAACATGTCACTCGGGCATGCCAGTGCCTTCCGGCGAATTTATTCTGCTGTACGTGATCCCGAACGTGCAGGGTCTACCGCAGCTGCAATCTGGGGAAGATTCTCTCCTCGAGAAGCATCAAAATCTTCCCAAACTGATGATTTGGAGGTAAAAACCTCCTTGAATTGATATTTGGCAGTGTTTTTTTTGTGCGAGGAGTCTTTTTTTTGTTTTTTTTACTTTATATCAACTGGAAGGAAGTGCCCAAGAGTCTCCAACTTCCTGTTTCTGTCCAGCAGGCTCCTCCCAGTGCTTTGGCCATCTCCTGGTCACTTTTCATTTGGATTTTTAGCTGGAAGGATCACTCTGTGTCTATCAGTATACAATGGTTCAGCACCTAAAATTGTATAAGCCAAATGATTTTACTTCGGTTGTGGGAGATCAGCAAAACACTTTAGATAATATGACCTATATTACAGGTTTCTCAATACAAAACATCCATTGGACATATTTAGTTTATAATCCTTTATTCTTTTATCTTCTTTTCCATATTCGATTAAGAACCGTAGCGAACGCAATTCGTCCTCTGGGACTTCTTCAGGGCTACAACGACATACATGAATATTTCATTTTATTTACAATATTTACAAATTAATGAGACAGACATATAACATAGTTAGTTCTAACATGAAAATCCCCGTACAACATTCATTTTGTGAATAAACCCCATATTACCTATAAATGAAAAAAAAACACAAATAATCAATGTTAGACAAATAGTCAATATTAGACAAGCTGAACTCATCTGTCAACCACATGTTCACCAATATAATGTGAATCAGGCGAATTTGTTTGTCCATTTGTATCTAGATTTTTTTTCCTCACTTTACACTCCAACCAATTTGTTTTACACATATTGCCTACTATATATTCTATAAGGAGATGGAGCTGAATATACTCAGTATCATTTTGTAAATCCCTTACCTCCCAATAAAAATTCTCCTCAATTTTGTTAGACGGTATAGTTGTGTTAATTCTTCTATCTATGGTTTGCGTGTAGTACCGGCTGTTTATCCTACAGAGAATTTGAAAATATGTAAATGAGAAAACTGAGTAGGTCCTAATTGATTATGATCCTGAGCTCCTGGGCCTTCCATTGGCCTCAGCATACGCCTCGTTGTGCCCGCCTATAGCGTGATGTACGCTAACTTGTCGAGATACCGGTTGTAGCACCGACTTCTTTATAAATTAGAAATTACAAATATAAATAGCCCTGTTGAAGTTCTCTTCATGAGAACGAAATGCGTTGGCTGAATAGAACACTACAACTTTGTGAGAACAAACCGATTGAAAATAAATACTTTCTTTATACTACTAATTTTGAGTTTTTGGACTGCATTACTTGGCGCACGCCCAACCCCTGCTCTACTTAGGATCTGATTCACAGAGGCACCACTTGACGGCTGGTGCCAGGGCTCGCTGCGCAAGGACCTTTGATTTGTTGGAAACTAGCGTGAAGTGCAGAACCACGAGTCCACCGTTACAGAATTTCTAATTGCCTAATTGATTAGGTCATAATATATTCTTTAGACCTTTAAAGATAAGTAATTAATCATGGTTCATACCTCTGAAAGTGAAGTGAGTCCACATGGTTGGTTGTAATAAAACAATAATTTAGAAAGATATGAAAGACCTCATCATATACAGTATTCAAATTGAAAGTTCCACTCCCGTTGGTGGTGTCCTATAGTTAGAGGACCTAAAACCCAAATTGGTAAATCAAAATTGTAGAATCTCATTATATTATTAACAAGACTTTTACTGATCAAGATCCAATTATAAATAGTTTAAGAGGTTCCCACATCTGTCCCAAAACAATAGAGACATTGTATCTTAATCAGAAGGAGAGTGTTTTAAGGGCAGAAAACATTTATTTACTGACACTTCTGCTACAAGTTGTCACAAGTTGAACTAGGGCTATATAGAACCTCCTATAAGGTGTATCATTAAAGCATAATCAAGTGTTTGCAGATTTCTATTAAATAATACAAGTCTAAAGCCATACTACAATTGGATCAGAAATAATTTTCTAAATTGATTTAGTTAGAATCAAACTTTATGGGACAAAGCTTACTACACAACTTAATTGTGCCAAATGGAGATGAACCCATCTTTAAACACAAGTTTATAGTACAGAAAGCAAGTGGGATGCAAAGAACCATCGGAATGAGGCCTGCTAAAAATGTCACATCAAGACAATTCACGTGCTGTCGCTCTCGGTCAGCACAACAAATGAATGGCTCATGTTATTTGTACTCATCAAAGTTAATCTCACAAGCTAATATCCTCTTATCACGGGGAAAATGATTCAAAAGAAGTAAATTCCTATATTACTATTGCAAATGTTTTTTATTAAGTTCATAAGTTCTCCAAACAGTTGTGCGAAACCAAACATAAGCAAGCATTTGCAATGCAATAGGTCTCGCATTTGCTAGAGTTTAAGCTATTGGAATTGTAAATGCCTTTTATTTATCTGTTTTCAAAACCAACACATAAATAAAAGGCATTCTCATTTACAATGCCAATAGCTCAAACTCACACAAATGCAAGACCTATTGCATTGCAAATGCTTGCTTTTTTTTACTAAAATGGGAAAAATAGTTAAACCATATATACTGTCCTCCATCCATCACAAGATAAAAGGTTACATAACTACTCAATGTGACTAACATGAAGTGCTGCAAAACTGAAGCAAAAAACGCAATAGTGCACTGCAAAACTTCCTTTTTTGTGCCGCAAGATTTCCTGGAGGATTCTGTGTAATAAACTATTGAAACAGTGGTACTTGCCATTTAAAAAATGACAATGTTCTTTACCTATGTTGTCTAATGTTACCTTTCTTTCTCAAATTAACACATTTAGGGGCATATTAGCAAGACCGGCGATAAAATTATCGCCGTTTTAGCGGCAGGAAACTGCCGCTAAAGCGGCGATAATGGGCTTGCTAATATGCGTTATAGAATTCAATAGAAGCCCAGGTTAGATGTGCAGGACATCTAACCTGGGCTTCTATTGAATTCTATAACGCATATTAGCAAGCCCATTATCGCCGTTTTAGCGGCAGTTCACTGCCGCTAAAGCGGCGATAATTTTATCGCCGGTCTTGCTAATATGCCCTTAATTTTTCGAACAGTGCAACAATGGCCAACTGTTAGGTAAATATCTGGTGATGGAAGACGAAGGTGTTACATGCATAACTGATGTGTACATTCAGATGCTTTCAAATGAAGCCAGCATTTAGGGCACTTCCAATAGGTGTTGACTGTTTTAAGAGTGAAAGGATCTGTTGTTAGAAGTGGATGGGTCTGATTTTGAATTGGATTGTGCCCAATCGTTGATGTGATATGCGTCTTGGGGGAGTGCTGTGTGATACACACCTCCGGGAGCCAGGGGCGGCTGGCATTAATGGTCGAAATGGGCGTTGCCCTCCCACCTTTTGGGAGAAGGAAGAAGAGGATCGAAAATAACACTGGGCAGCACTGCTTAAAATAAAATTTACGTTTGACATCTGTTTGATTATTCGTTTTTCTGAGGGGTGAGTGTCTGAACGAATGGCCTGTGACGAGCTTGCAGGGCGAGGTCTTGTTCGCCCTGCAAGCATAAGCTTTAAATGTGACGTCAATAGTGGTGGGAGTGGTTATTGCTCATTTCGAGATTCAGAATCACATTTGGGCGTTTTTTGCAAAGGCCCAGGGCGTGTCTGGAGCAGTGCCATTAAAGTAAATGGCCAGGGGCGGGGTAGGTCTATGGAGCTAACGATAGGCTGGGCGTGTCACTGGCTTCTGAAACTGCTGTTGCTCACTTTGATTGGCGGGCTGGGGCCTACTGAAGGAACAACCATGTTGCAGCAGCGTGTACTGTTCTTTTACGAATGTTAGGAATTGAAGAAAAGAACCAAGCAGCAGATTTTACTAAATCAACGGCTAGTTGTCTCACCCTGAACGGAGCATTTTCGATTACTGCACAGCCCCGGTCCTTCCAAGCTCTCTGTCCTGCCAGCCTCGAACTGAACTGCCGGCCTGAGCCGCTCTGCGCAGGAGCTACCACAGATTAGAGAGAGAGTAACGGCCGGACCTTCCGAGTTCAAAGAAGACGAGCCACGGAGCCAGTGCAGCAAATTGCACCTTTAGCCGACCCCTCTGACTCACCCTGCAAATAAAAGAAGGTTTTATTACAGTTACGTAACGTTTATTGTGCTGCATAATTTGTTTTAAATAAAGGAGTGACTGTGCAGAGTTTGAGCAATTGAAAGCTAATTAAATGTTCATGTTATTTCTATAGCCTCCTTTCAAGGGTAAGTCGCCTCTCCTGTCCTGCCAGCCAGCCTTTTTTCAGGTGTTTAGTCTCTTCTATGGCCTCTGCTACCTCCAGCAGAGGTCATCGCATAACACAGAGATGTAAAATGGGCTAATTAAAATAAATGAATCGGCCTGGTCAGCGCGAAAAAGAGATGCATTATACTTTTAAAACCAAAGGAAACAGGAATCCCATATTTAAATAAACATAAGTAAGCACTTGGCGTGTGTATTGTGTAATGAGAAGCGTAAGTAAGTGGCTGAGATTTTTAACTCGTCGTGTTTATGGTCATTGAACTGGAGCCCATCTACTACTATGAGTCTGTGAGGTAGTGTCGTGATTTAGGTGAGCACGACCTGTCCAGTATAGATTTGTGGCTGACAGTATTTTGAGCTTGGTATGCGAGTATGCAACATGTTTGAAATGCGTGCAAATAAAGCTTTGTGTATATGTACATGAAGTGGGATATGCTATCAGGTTAAGTGTGTCTTTGTGTTTTTCGGGCTGGCACAGTGCATTAGTGCCAATATCGGCAACACTCAGTTCTCATACAGCAACATACATAAATAAACCACACAACACCTTTTTAGTGGAGAAATTTGCTGCAGGTTTATTTGCATAACCAATATGCCAACATGGTGGGTTATCTTACGGGCGATCCCAGGGCAGGCCAGCCCCTATGCCGCCTGCCCGTCTGATGAGCCAACTTGCACCGTGGCCGTCGCCAACCGGTGGTTACCAATTATTGGGAGAGGCCACCTCTCCCATCCGTGGACCGCCAGTCCACTCCTTACTCACGCCCCGACCGGTGGGCGGAGCGTTCCAGGCAGCCCCGGTTGCTCAGACCCACAACCGCCCGTAGGGCTAACGGAGCGCCGTAGTTCTTCCAGGGGACCCGCTAAAACATCCCTGGGTATCCTTGGCTTAGCACCCTTGTTGTGCTGCTGCAATATAGTACCCTTCTGTACCTTGCAGACTCTGGATCGCCCTGTAACTCCTCCTGCAACACAAAACAATAAGTTAGATTCTTCCCCTCCCCGTACTACCCTTTTGCCGTCCGCAGGGTAAGCGGTAGGGTGGGAAACAGCGAGACGGTAGCGGTCAAGAGACCGTACAGTGGGCGGGGGAAGGCTTTTGTACCCCTGTCCCCTCCCACGGCCGGAAGTGACGCGGCCAGCAGACCCCTGGTCCCTAGCCCAGGGAGCCTAGTGAGCAGACTTCTGTGCCTTCCTGTGGCACTAAGGCGGCCGCCCTTTTGGAGGGTCCCCTACGTGGCCCCCTGGGCAGCCTTGGCATAGTGCCAATATCGGCAACACTCAGTTCTCATACAGCAACATACATAAATAAACCACACAACACCTTTTTTAGTGGAGAAATTTGCTGCAGGTTTATTTGCATAACCAATATGCCAACATGGTGGGTTATCTTACGGGCGATCCCAGGGCAGGCCAGCCACTATGCCGCCTGCCCGTCTGATGAGCCAACTTGCACCGTGGCCGTCGCCAACCGGTGGTTACCAATTATTGGGAGAGGCCACCTCTCCCATCCGTGGACCGCCAGTCCACTCCCTTACTCACGCCCCCGACCGGTGGGCGGAGCGTTCCAGGCAGCCCCGGTTGCTCAGACCCACAACCGCCCGTAGGGCTAACGAGGCGCCGTAGTTCTTCCAGGGGACCCGCTAAAACATCCCTGGGTATCCTTGGCTTAGCACCCTTGTTGTGCTGCTGCAATATAGTACCCTTCTGTACCTTGCAGACTCTGGATCGCCCTGTAACTCCTCCACAGCTCTGGGGGTGGCCACCGTCACCACCAGGGCCCCCCACCAAGGCAGATATCCTACCTACATCCTGTTGCTTCCAAGGCCTCCCCAAGGTCCAGCAAAATAAAGTCCATGCCTACCCTTGAGAAGTGAACCTCATCCACTTCCCAGCATCCAGTAGTAAACCCTGCCAGATGAAGCCAACCCCTTTGTTCCGTGCATTTACGCATGGCACTGTTCACTCTCCTACGTGATATCTCAATGGCGTCCCCAGATCGGGCTCCTTGCCAAACTGGGCGAGGTAAAGTTTAAGACCACCACAGTTCACATGCCCCAAGCTGAATACTCAACTGACACCAGATGTCCCTCATGTCTTGGAGCATTACTCTCCTCCCCAGAGTCGTCAGGTCATTCCTTCCTAAATGTATGACCAGAATATGAGGTAGACCGATCCCTCCCCCAAGTCTCTGCTGCAGCTTCCTCCTCAGCTCGTTCCAGCGCATACCCGGGTAACCCAGCCACGTTAACTCTGTGGCGGAGGAGTCAAGACGCCACTTTCCTATCTCGGCCCACCGTGCCACTCAACGATGCATGAATGGCCAATTACCCAGACCTTGGTTCCTGGTAATTACGGAGATGTTGTGCTTGAAAACCCTATATATAGTAACGTTTATATTCTCATGGTCTACAATTGCACAACAAAACCACATCACCGCAACATCAGTTGGCAAATCGGGCCAAAACCGTACACCTATAAACACCTTACTTTCGGTTGCAACATAGGACTTACGAGTCCTCTCGCCCTATCGTCCCACACAAGGCCTTATATATCGTTTGTAGCATTGCGAGTTCCAACGCCCTACCTGCTTAATACGCTCTGGCGGCATCCCTGATAGAAAGGCTGTGATTGCCACCCCCAACCCTGAAGGAGTGGCTGCTGAATCTCTCAACTCCCCCTGTCTGTCCTGACTATTGCAAGCATGCCTGCATGATGTGGTCTACTTGATACTTTGTAACCGGAGACCCGTCCTCATGCACCAGGAGGTACACCGCAATCACCGGGCGGAGGGCCAATAAGCCTTGCCCAAGAGCAAAGGGCAGTACCTAGTGTCCCCAAGCCCCTGTAACAGGACTACTCTCCCTTCGCCTGCCTGATCAGTTTTAGACTGTCTCCCCACTATCCTGAGACATGATGTGCTAATGGTAACGTCCTTGATATTCAATGCCACCCCGAGGTGTCCTGCTTGGATCGCCACTAGCTCCCCAACATCAGCTCCATCAAAATCAGCCAACCACCCCCCCAGGTGGAGTCTATACCCACACACTTCTGATAGTGTAACACGCGATCGTGCCTCCTGTTCAGTTGAAGATAGTAATTATTGTTGTCGACAACCACAGGGGCCTAATACTGGGCTGTCTATATGCGCCCCAGGATGACCTAAATCAAACGATTTGGTGTGGATGGGTGTCAACATTGCCTGGCTGGAGTGCAATACCTTTGACAAGCAACTCAGGGCAATAGGTGCCCATACAGGTAGAAGTTAGAGTAACAAGCCCGCCTTGCTTCCTCTCATCCAGTTATCCGTGAATGGCGCTTATGGAGCCTGTCCCTCAGAATATGTCAGTCACCATCCCAGGTGACGTCTTGCCCTCCCAAACTTCTGCTAGTATACCAGGGAGCCGACAAGACAGTGGGACAGGCGGGGACTATATGTGTAATTACCTGCCCCTTACTTGAATACTGGGAAGGCCAATGTTCATTAATACTTTGTAGCCCATGTATGCCTTACCCAGGGTTTCACCCAAATTTTTTTTTTTTTTTTTTTGAACCGTAGCACACCTGTTGGATGACAACTTCTACAACCTGCCTGGCTGCCAAGGCTATAGGGCGGGCGACATTTACTGCAAAGTCTCTCGCTTTCTACACTGTTGTGTGAGCCCGGCACCTACACAAAAACCTATACCGTTTACTTTTCTGACTGTAATTAGGAGTACGTTCACCCCATGGTATCTTTGTCGCTGCACAAACTGTTTATAGTTACTCAACTCAAAAGGCACTCGTTTTAACGACCTCAGGAGGATAATTGCTAGGTGAACCACCAGGATCTGACCTTCTGACCAAGCGGTCGAACGCAAGCCCCTTTCAGTTCTGCCGCTCCCCAGGCCTGTGCAATTGTATCCCAGGGCCGACTTCTGGTACCTGTACCATTACTAGGACATGCCCGAGCTAGAAACCCCATCTAGAAGGCCTGCCCACAGGCTGACCACCTCCAACACTGGAGTGTCACGCATCCACCGTAGCCAGGGTACTAAACCAGGTGTATATGTATCCAAAGACCCATCTCTTGGCGCCTGCCTGCCGCGCTGACCCCTAGCGCAGCTAGTCAAATACAGCGTAAAAAAAAACAAAAAACCATTATTTGCCTTGAGCCTAGCTGCACCGGTACTACCTGCTCCTGTTACCTGCAAATGTGTGGTGCGTCCCCAGCTGAAAACTTATGGGTGTGCACGGACACAATGCCAGTTGATTTAGCGGATCCTCCTGCTTGACCCAGCCAAGAAGTCGTTCCAGAACTCAATCTGTGTCTCTTTACTTTGGTTCCTAATAGCCCTGCCACTTTCTGATAATCAGTGGCCATCTCTGCCTCTGAGCCACACCCATGTTGCACTGGCTTGGTTGCGGACCCTCAAGATCTCTTCCATGATCTTGCACCACTTCTCTCTCGAAGGGCAACCCCTGTCGACAAGCAAGTGGGTGCTGTCCCCCCGTTCTAAACAAGAGGTCGAACACCAGCCCCTTGCATTTCTGCCGCTCCCCAGGCCTGTGCAATTGTCTCCCAGGGCCAACTACTGGCACATCAACCCTTGCTTGGACCTGCCCGAGCAACAAACTCGCATGTAGAAGGCCTGCCGCCCACGTCCAACACCAGAGTGTCACGTCGCCACTCCAAAGCCAGGAACCTAAACCAGGTGGAGATGTTTCAGAAGACCCATCTCCTGGTGCATGCCTGCCACACATTTCACTGCTTATCCTAGTCTGGAAGTACCTATGATTTGTGTACCAAAGTAACTACTTCCAGTACCTGGTGTGGTTAATAAAACTCATCACGTCTAACCAATAAAACAGGCATCCCCCGATTCCTATAGGGGTGTTGCAATGAGGGGATCCCGTGAAGCATAGGAGAATCTCCCTTGGCATGCCATCCCTATAGCCCAACATTTAGTTTTGTCACTTAAATAGTTTCCCTCGTGTGTTTAAGGCTAATTAGTTTCAGTTCCACTCTTAACAACATCCCTTCTGACCAACAGTGTTGAGTAACCACTCCTGTTTGTTTCTTGTACAAGTCGTCCCCGTAGCCTGGCACTGTTAGACCAATTGAAGCTTATGCAAGCTTCCTATACCATAGACATATCATGTTTACAACTTGGGACACCACTACCCCAACACTACGTCGTTCAGGCCTGAAAATACTGCCAAGGGTATCCCCACCTTTAGTAACCGTTTAACCCTAAATGAATACTCTAGGAGAGGACCAGAGATACCCGTTCCCATAACCTTGGGCCTTCCACTGCGTGTGAACCCCTGTCGTTGCGTTTAGACGTTGGTCTGTAACATCTAGAACTTTATTTGATTTCAGTGCAACTTGTGCTGGAGATGCAGGAAATATTTCCTTAGGTCCATGGCTATAGGCCAAAAGGCGTGGAATTGCAAAGTTCCATAGATCTGGCTGTGAGGGGCTGCCTTACCACTGTTGGCACGTGTAGTGCGAAGTTCGGCCGCCTCACCCATAAACTTAACTGACACAAAGTCCTTCAGGGCTAAAGCAGGGCGTGGGCTGCGGACAGTGGTGATTAATACCCATGTTGACAAGTCAATGCCTGCTGTTGAGTACAACTCTAAAACGGACAAACAGCGCTGACATATGGCAGGCTGAATTAGCTGCCCGGACAGGGAGCGGAGGATGTACCGATGTGAGACATGGAGTTCCGGACCAACGGCACTCAGACACCCGACCTAGAAGTTATGGTAATTAAATAACAGGTCCCCCGAAAAGTTCTGACCGCATGTCTCCCCAATGATGAGAAGGCGACACTCGCCGGGCTTGGACAAACCGCCCTGTTAACCAACTGATAAAGGTGGCAGCATTCGTCCAGTAGGACAGAGAGAGGCGCATGCCTCCTTCTGGTGGCCCCTGGACCTTGTTGACCAAGCAGTTAAGTACCCATACAAAGCAATAAAACACACCCTGCTCTTACTGCATTGTTCCCTTAGACAACGGCACCAAGGGAGAAGCGTTATCCTATATCCTGCATAATCACCCCACAGCACCAGTAGGCCCTCCTCACGTAAGGAGCCCACTTCACATTGCGCTAAACCTTGCTCCTGCCCTACCGCGAGTCCTAGTATAACACACACTACCGAGCCCATGTGCGAGTGAGACACTTCAGAGTATACAGGCCCACAGTGCTATTAGAATGTCAAAGGCAGCATGCAATAGTGATTTAATGTATGTTGAAATAATAAGTGTCCATAGTTGTGGACATCTCCAATTAAAGAGACTGCGCCCAGTAGTGGTGACTGTCACCATCGCAGGGAAAAGCGACCGTGCCCCCCTGTATCGTTACTAACTTGCTGTGGTTGATAAGCCCCACGATACACCCTCGACACAGCGCTTAGAATAAACCCGGGGGCCCCACACAGCCGAATGCAGGCGCCAAGGTTGTGTTAGACCCGCAGTGAAAATGCTTCTTTCCCTATCAATCATCGTTCTCCCTCGTGTGTACCCCGGATGGGAAAATACATTCGAGGTCTAGTACTATTTTTTTTTTTTTTCCAGTCTGGCCATGCCTCGGGGTTCCACCTTGGATCCCATATACTAGGACGAGTTCTGCATGCCTCTAGACCTTGCCCATGCATGTACCCGAGAGAATGCTCTGTTCCGTGTTATCGATATTCAGCACGGAGAGTATCTGTTGGGAAAAGGGCACTAGATTCCCTGGAGCCAAGATCACGGACCACAACCGCCTTCTCTTTACCAATGTGCAGTCGCACCCATTCACGAGGTAATCCTGGACAGAATGTCCCGAATATCATTTCTAAGCATTAAACAGTTCAGTTGTTGGCGGTAGGGCTATGGGGTAGCATGCTGCATCCTGGAGAGAGGTGCAGTGCCGTAGAGTGTGACCTGGCCCCCACGTGGCACCGCCGCTGAACACAGCTGCGTGGCCAAGCGCTATCCCTGTACTAAGGCCGGTGCTTTTCTGGAGATGCTGCCTGTCGTCATCCCAAAGCCACGTGCTTACGAGCGCTTGCATGGTACATTCTGCCTCTAACCGATAAGCTGTATTTGTAGAGACATACAAGGGAGTTCTGGCACTCATGAAATCGCGGATAAGCCCGCGTGGGTTGCTTGTTTCAAAACCCATGAACGGTGAACTTCCAGGACCATCAAGAAAATGAAGATCCAACAAAACCGTGCGGCAGAGCCACCCGATGGCGTGCCCCTCCTTGCAGTCTGCAATGCATGGCCAGTCGGGAAGTTAGCATGTGTGCGCCCCCGGGTGTTGTCCTGTTCGTACGAGGGCTTAGGCATTCAGATGGTCTTCAAGCAATAGCCGGGCACAATAACAGCAAAAACAACCCTGCAAGGGTTCCCCAATAGACCTCGCAGCACGGTGTGGGATGCCGCAAAACAGGTTTTACGGGGGCGTCAGACCTTCTTCATCAATGTCTCCCCTACTCCGCCGCATCCCTGCCAAAACGATGCCAACCAGTGCATCCTCGCCCCTCCGGCGTTGACAAATCAGTGACTGTGCTGAGCACCGGAACCACCCGGTCAAAAATAGCACTGAAAAACGTGATGCTGTAGTTTGCCATTGGTAGCCCAATGCAGCACCAAGAAAGTCCAGGGGTGACTTGCTCATATTGTGGGTCTCTAGAAGGGCTGAACTAAAGTGCCTGGTGCAACTATGTTAAGTGTGCATCACTGACTTAGTGTGGCAGGGTTGAAATAGGTCTGTGTACTTGTGCAGTATTCAAATCCCACTTGTATCAAATATGATAGTCTGAAGGAATGAATGTAGCAGTCATCATTTCACATCATCGTGACATCTTGCACTCGATGGCCACTGACCCGCGCGTGTGGGAACTATGACCATGGTGACACCAACAATAGCACAATGAGGTGGACACAACCAATGTCAATGCACGCCCAGTGTCAAACTCGAAACTGGGCCCAAAAACTGCCTGAGGTCGTGTGATTTGTCAGTGGGCACTTAGAAGTTGCAGAGACCTCTGACCTGAAAATCCTGTGAAATGGATAACCGGTGCCAGGTGACGGTGAGCACATGGGTCGGGGCCACGCGAGAGTAACTAATTCTGTATATATGGTTCTATTTCGCAAACACGGCCCCGATCACGGACACCGAGCTGAATATGAAGGAAAAACCTTTTAAAATGAAGAGCCCAAATACTGCTGTACACTAATTGGTGTCAAAGAACCCCCTTGTTAAAGTTACTTTTCCAAAATAACTCCTCACCCGTACCCACACAGATAGAAACTTTTCGCATCACTGGCATTCTGGTTACACAAGCTGTAAAATCGTGCTGTGTTGCACAGAGAACACGGTAGACAATACGCAGCAATAGGCCCCTGCACATATGATGAAAAGCACACCACAGGAGAATATACAGAGCATGGCAGCAAGACGACTGACATAACATAACCACAAGATATTTTGGCCGCTCAAAATTCACACTAAACGTAGAACAAGTAATGTAAGTGACTTCCTTCCATACGGGAGAGAAGCCCTTCTCGTGCTCGCACTGCACCCGAGCCTTCCCCGACCAGTCTAACCTGAGGGTGCAACTGCCTGCTCCCTCTGGCGTGTAGAAGTGCCAGACAAAAGCTGCTCACAGACTTTCTCCCTCCTGCCCCGGCTGCACGAGGAGTCGGGCTGCTGCCTGGCGCAGACCGATGCCCGCCTGCCATCCCGATTTCCTTAGAGCAGGGATTGTGGAGCCCCCCGGCGGGCCAAGGTAGTCACTGCGGATGGGAGCAAAAGTGCTCCCAAGACCGGCAACAGGGACCGGAAGCAGCGGGTGGAGAGAGGGGCAAGAAAAGGGTAAAAGGGAAGCTCTGGTCCAAGGGAGGGGAGTCCCGTGTCCCGCTACCAGGGCAGGAACGACAGAAGTGGAGGAGCACCTCTGATCCCATGGCACGAGTGTATTCTTAGAACAGAATGACAAGGCGCAAATGTACAACATTCCGCCGATGGTACCCCCCCAAGCAACGACAGGCCCACGCGGGCTGCGGCTCGGGGTACAAGCAGCTAGGCCCTGCAAGCAGCAGCTAGAGGGGAGGGTCGCGGAGCTCGCTGCTCTCCTCCCCACCCGCAGATTCTGCTCTCGACGGCCGGAATGACAGCCTGTGCCCCCCAGGAGCTGATCTACCCCCTACAATGGCGGACTGCAGCCTCGGCAATGGCCGGGCAAAGCGGCCCTGCCTAAGGAAAAGTGGAGAGGGGGGCTAAAGCACTCACCGAGTACAGCTCCTGGAGGGCTGGCGCATGCCTAAACAGCGAGACGGTAGCGGTCAAGAGACCGTACAGTGGGCGGGGAAGGCTTTGTACCCCTGTCCCCTCCCACGGCCGGAAGTGACGCGGCCAGCAGACCCCCTGGTCCCTAGCCCAGGGAGCCTAGTGAGCAGACTTCTGTGCCTTCCTGTGGCACTAAGGCGGCCGCCCTTTTGGAGGGTCCCCTACGTGGCCCCCCTGGGCAGCCTTGGCAATACATTTGAATTTATTCGATGTGTAGGTTTCTGTGGGTCACGGGTGCAGGGTTTCAGCAGCTCCACCATTGAACACATCACCATGCACCAACAGTTGAGGAGCCAAAAGAATACTGCAAGGTAAAAGTAACATCTTACGGTTGTCTTGCTCGCACAATAAAAATATGAACAATCCGATAATTTTCAAAACTATTAATACTGCGGTGCAATTCTCTTGTTAATCAGAAAATAGTATACTTTAACATTTGATTTCGGCACCTCTGTGATGTAAATTATTATCGGTGTCATGGCTATTCGTTGGTATGCACTGTTGAAAGCATGCTCAAAATTATGTTAATGAGAGAGGTGAAAAATCAGCTGCAATTCCAAAATACTTCTTTATTGGTTCAAAGGCTTCAGAAACCTATTGTTTCTAGGATTGCAGCATGTGGGTCAGAACCATTTGATGCAAGTCTTGTCGTGTGTGCATTTGATTTCTCTGTCTACACACCGCTGCATGCCTGTGTGTTTCGGCTTCAGTGTGCGTGCATCGTAGCTTGCGCACTGGTATCCGCATTAGGAATTTTGCTTCATATCATATTTTGCACAGGCCGCGTGAGGACACTGCGAGCAATATATCACAGCAGTCTCGTCTTCCCACTCCCCTCTTTGTGTGCATAATGACCGCCAAACGTTGTTTGCACAACGGTGCAAACTGCGAAAGGCAAGGGGAATCTGAAGGGCTCAACCATCCCATTTGAAATTCTTCAGCTGCAGTTTGAGGCAGGGAGTCTCCCTCTGCCTTGAAACCGAGGGAAGGCAGACAACTAAAAAAAGCCTTCTTGCCAGTTTGCCTGCTTCCCAGAAAGAAATGTAAATGTGCGCAACTGGTCAATATGCAAATGTAAAGGGTGCCTGGAAGGTATTGACTTTAATTGATCGAATAAATTGAAGCTTCCTAATACACCTTCATTCTTTTTGAGGGGTATTGTAAGGCGCCACCAGCAAAAGGTAAACTGTGAAGTGTGTGCTTTTAAAAGACCGTTATAAAAAATAACTGCACTACGTACTCTTTGAAAAAAAATCTATATTTTGGTAACACTTTTTATCTTAAACATTTTTTTGCATTCTGTAGCAGTCTATTTTATACTGAGTGTAATGCAAGTTTAAAATAATGACTTACATGATCACAGTGCTTACTGTCGCAGACTGGAACCTTGTACCACTAAACATATACAAGTCACTATTCTCCACAGCACCAACCAGAACTCCTCTTATGCCGATCGGGCTCACTCGCTACGCTCGCTCGCCACTGTGCACTCATCGCAACGTTTGCTTGCCCCCACCACTTTCAAATGTCACCAGCCGCCACTGCCGGGAGCACTGAGTGTTATTAGGATTAGGTAAGCTGCTCAGGACTGACATTTTGAAAGAAAAATGACATTTTCAATTTTGTATTTTAATATGATTTGTTTAGAGACAAGTAAGCAGTTTGACAGTACTGACCTTATCTGGTCATCTTATCTGCTCGTTGTGTGCTGGGTTCATGTCAGTGTTCCGCTGTCCCAACTTTAGCCCTGTTGTGGCATCAACTTTGTGGCCCTACCCCGTTGCTCACACTAATACTGCAAGCTACGGCGCCCGAGGAGTCGACGTCAGATCCAGTCACTGACTGTGTGCTTGAACTTAGCGCCAACATAGAAAAAGGACTGGTACAGCGAAGAGAGTGGAAGCGAAACTGCAGGAAGGGCGGACTGGAGGCTGCGAGCGTGCAGAGGGGCCATCTTAGGAGTAGTAGGCTTCCCTTAGGGTACAGTACGTCACTGAATTAAACAAGCGAACTCAGATGGAAATATAACTACAGCGAGTGTTATCTGAGGGCTGGGAAGTGGTCCATGCTTTCCCGGGTTCTGTGCCTCAGAATTGCACACTGGAGAGACGACTTGTTTTGCTTGCTGCAGTTGTTGCCTGGTGGTGGGGCAGGAGGGGGAGCAGAATAATTACAGATGCAGCATCGACCCCACCAGGCCCCCAACCCAACTCCATCTCTTCCCCACCCCCCGCTCCTCCAGCGACACCACTGGTGCTGAGCCCAGCAGAGGGTGACAAGAACAACATACTGAGGTGAAGATCTGCACATAGTAAGAGGGGAGACACACTGAGGCTGAGCCCAGCAGAGGGTGACGAGAACCACATACCGAGACCAAGCCCCGCAGAGAGTGAGAGGCGAGACACGCTTAGGCCAGGCTCTACATCTACTTTCCCAGAAGCAAGACAAAGAGGGCATCGCTTGAAGCGCAGCGCAGGCATTTCAAGAAGTGCTCAATGTCAATAATAATTAAAAGAATACTATGTGAAGCGCGGCGTCTCATGTGCAAGGGGACTGGGAGGACAAGAAAGCATGGCGGGAGAGAGGCCAAGGAGAGGGTGGAACAAACGGAGCCAGATGTGAAAGCATGGTGGGAGAGAGGCTAGGGAGGGGGTGGAACAAACGGAGTGGGAGGTATACGGGTGGGCACAGACAGTGCAACACAAGCAGCGTGCACATGCACTCTGCAATAGAAAACAAGGAAGTTATCCCTAAATGAAAAGATAACAGCCCAGCCGCGTAACTTAACTGGAGTTGGTCAGTGCTGCTTCCTACTAAAACGGAAGTGACGTATTGGATCGCCAGCCAACAAGAAGCGAGATAAGAAGAGCAATGCCAGAGTTAACCAATGGCAAGTGGCAGGAGAAATTACCCTCGATATTCTATTTACTACAGGTCTTGCGACAGCGCATGCGCTGTCTAGGCTCGACCTAAAAAACAAGAAAAATGTAATCAAACGGGTGACATCTTTAAAAAGTACCATAACTTTACGGTGCAGAATAATATAGCGAATTGAGCAATATTATAAAAAACGATGTGAATATAGAGAGCCTAAAAGTTAATCTTGTGAGGTTTAATACAATATTTAAAAGCTATACTCAAAATCGCTCACATATTGGTGGTGTGGGCACAAGGCATATGAAGAGATATTTAGCCGGCGCCATTTAACAAAGAAAAATTCATACACCGCAATTAGTGCAATCTGATGTCCAAAAGTGTCTACAGCATCAAGGCATGGTGCATTATCACAAATTCAATGGTCTTATTAACATTGCCATTGAAAATTCACCTCACAAAGTTTAATAATACCTTTAAAGCAAAGTTTGAGTGTGAGGCGCATAGAAACAAATTGACCGTTGTCATCTTTAAAAGAATTGCCTATGAGCCTTAGCTAGTGCTTAATATTATACGGCCATGTATAAAATGCCAAGTGTTGCACAACATTTCAAGTTCAATAGTCTTGTCAAGATTGTGATAGTATGTACGAATTTGAAAATACTTGGTACCCCCCGAACAGTATTTATATATGTCGGTGATATCAGATCAAATGTAAGACATAGCACCTTAAGTACTTACAGAATTCCCAGTTTATCCACGTGCAGGGTTCCGAGATGCGAGATGCGAGAGGGAGAGGGAGAGGGAGAGGAGGAGGAGGAGGAGGAGGAGGAGGAGGGGGGAGGGAGGGAGGGAGGAGGGGGGAGGGAGGGAGGAGGAGGAGGGGGGAGGGGAGGAGGAGGGGGGGGCAAAACCATAGTGTTCTAAACGCAGCATTTAAATATCCCGCCCAGGCCTCCACACCTGAGACAGGTAAGCATTAAACACACAAATAGTACAATTTCATCGACGCCATGTTGAAGAGTGTTTTTTGCACTAAGAATCTGCATTGTCATTCAAAGTCGTATAGACTGGATGGATATATGGGGGCAATACGGTATGCGATTTATCATAGCATATTGAAAACATGCCTTATATTACACACATATATCAAATGAGTGCAATGTGTGTACAAAAACCATTTAACCCGCGCCATTTTCAAGAGAGAATTACCACATTATATTGCTACATTAAGGTGTGAGATGGAAAATAGAGTTTAAGCAGTGCCATCTTTACAGGATATCTCGCAACCTTTAATTCTGCGTTATGATGTTGGAACAAGGTGTATAAGACCCTAGCTTAGTGGAAGCAATGCTATTTTGACAAAATATTATGCACGCAAATTTTAAGCATTCTACTAAGACAGTATGACAAAAACTGGTATAGTCATCACGTACAAAGAGTATCATAAATTGACACCCATAACTATTTACTGAAGAGTGATATAGGATATCCTATAATATCAAAGTACCTGAACAGAATAAAGTGCTCAAGCCGTTTAAAATGCAAAATCAGCTTTAGGTCATATTATCATCACTGAGCCAAGAGACAAGGTGATACTTGACACGGATATAAGAGCCATCTTTGACCAATGTTTCATCCGTAATAATAAACGTGACATTACGTCTGTTAATTTCTAGTGAAGATAATGGTCCCACAGTATCTTACTTTCAGAAATTCATACAGCAATAAAGGTAAGACACAAAGTTGAGACTGAAAGATCAAATGATAATAGAACCATATAAACTCCGATAGAGTATATGGGGGTGACAATAGAGCCTTATCATTGTGATCAGGATGTCGTGTCACAACTCATCTAAAGTACAAGACCCAAGGAATCACATATGTCAGAAAAGAATAAGACATTCTAGCATTGTCCATGATACCAGGCAAAATTCTGAGACTGATGGATGTTAGTCTGTGTTATAGTAAAGCCTATGAGACCAAGGATAGACTTGTTTTAACTATCGGACTATGTTATAAAATGCAATGTATTCTCCACAACATACATTTTTATAGAACTTCAAAAATGGGAAGTATACAAGTCCAGGAAAGCTTTGCGACTCCTAGGCATTCTTTAAGACTCATTGGCTTTTATTAAACCTTCTGGGATACAGAATATCCGCATCACAGAAAGTGATAGAGCTCATTATTGATATTGAGTCCCGTCAATATTGTTCTTAAACGGAAAATCCAAGTAGCCTCCGCCTGTCTTAGCACCACTCTTTGTGTCTGCTGCATATCCCATTGAATTTAAGAACTTTTGAATTTGGGAATTGTTTCACAGGTACGTTAAAAAAAAAACTGGTGTTGGTTGTTTGATTGGGGCCAAGCACCTGGATTTATTTGTACTGTTAATGGATTTTTAAAATGTATTACGATGGATGGGCTGTTGTTTCAGTAGAGGCCTAGTGATTACTGATTTATTTGCATTTTATTTTTCTTCATTTGTGAAGGAAAAGTGTTTCACAGTGATCCAGCGCGAGGCCAATACCTGATTAGGGATCAATACTCAATAATATCACAGAACAATGGCCCATACACATTCACCCAAATCCCTGTATGCGCTTGGGTCAATTTATATATATTCAAATCTTTTCCTCCTAAAATTCACATATGACATATGAAATACTTATCTAACTTAGACATCAACTTTCCTTTTACTTTGTCGATGAACCAATTAGTTGAATAGTTGATGGTAATGATACTACTTATCTGACTAATCATTTGATCAACTAAATAAACACTGACTCTCGTTGAAGTTAATAAAGTTTATCTCAAATTAAATGATAAAATGCTCAATGCATACGGTTACAAGTGCAATCAATGAACTCACAAAGGGAGAGAAAATATCAGCAATTCAAATAGAGACAAACTCATCAATCAAATAATGACATGTGCATGAAGGAGTGGATAGATGAAGAGACAAAAGTTTCAGAGACAAAATACATCTGCAGATAAATTGTGCAAGACCGAGTCAGAATAATACCAACCCAAAGGATCTGTAGAAAACCACCCCTCTGGCCAAAGTGATGGTGGGGGTCCCCTGAAATAGAGCCAGAGAACAAAGATTTCAGGGACAGGAACAGGACAGGACAGGAACAGCTAGGCCTCTCTGCAAACCGACGGACAGCGACGCATCTCCCCTCTCTCAGCCTCTCCGCCTAACCCCACCCCTAAAGGCACCCAGTTATACTCTAAAACCTACATGTCCGTACCACATCAATTGAAACATTTCACAAAACTAAGCAGATGATTGGAGGGTTTAGGAGGTGGTGTGTCACACCACGGTGACTTCACTCATATTTGGGCTTATTCATTGTTTTATTCCCATTCCCAGGCTTTCACAATTGTTCCGTTCACACGATTTAATTCATGTTACAATTGTACATAATTTTAAGCAATGTCCACGGAAGGAGTCTTTCTGTCCCACGGTCTGTCACATCTCTTGGCAAACGATCATCACATTACCCTTCAACCCTTTCACTTCTTCTGCTTTGCTCAGCGTTTCAGCATGCCTTTGTCAGATCAATTTCACTCATTTATCCAGCCCCTCCCTTATTCGGCTAAGTTAAGGGAAAATGGCATCTCATCCAACTCATTATAGCAAATGAAAAATGAACATTCATTAATTATGTGATAATGTAGTTTTCACTGTTCACCACCCACTTTTGCACTATTCCCTGTTAACGTTTTTCCTAGCATAGCATTACGCAAAAACGATATTATTTATAATTTCAAAGCAAGCTGCAACACGCAAACTATGAACTGCACATGTGGCCTAGTCATGCATTGTTTTTCGTTACATTCAAAGCATAACGTAAATACGATTTTAGTTCTTTCATGCGTTACCTCACTTTAGTGCATGCATATGCAAAGCAGTTTTCCCTTGTGTTCATGTAAGGTGCACGTTAATTTTCTATTACTACTTACTGTTAGTACGTATTATGGGGGTATTCATTCGAGCAGGTTTCTTTTTGCGAAATCCTGCTCCATCAATCCCCCCTTTGATGGCTTTCTGGAGCCATCATAAAAATATCTACCATACCGAGTGCCATCTTCATTTATCTAAAACTATGTATTCTTCTCTCTTTTTATGGCACTTTCATCTATATCTTTCATCATATTATAGTATTCTTCTAGCTCAATTACCTCTCTTTTTCTCTTTCTCGCTCTTCGTCCATTCCCTGATTCTGTCATTTCCTTTTTCCCGCTCTTACACTTACAACATTTGTAGGTTGTTATTATCACTAAAGCTACTACAATTACTGAAATAATTGGCATTATTGTTTTTCCTAATAAGCTACTTCCAAAAGTAGTAAACCATTTACCTACAGAGGAGAAACTCTTACCAAGTCTCTCCCAAACACCGTCAACCTCCAGTTGGGTCAAATCTTCATGTAATTGTATAATATTCTTTATTTATCCCTCAACCCCTTTAATTTTGTCAGGGATATAAGTACAGCAGTGTTGGATCTTCAACATGCCACAGACTCCACCCTCTTTTGCCAATAAGATATCAAGGGCAAGTCGATTTTGCAAAACCATTGATCTGTTTGCAACCATTTCTGTGTCAATCATTAAGAAACCACCAGCAGTATCTGTCGATAATCGATCAACCACTGTGGATAACTTCAGAATTTTATGCGAATTTAGAACGAGTCCAACTGAGGGTATCAGTGCACCAAAAATATCACCTACTGTTTCTGAGAAACTTGCTCTCTTGTTACGTGCTAGTTTGTGATTTATTTCCTTTAGTCTATTGCTATTTCCGTTCATGTGATAGACCTTTGGAAAGACAATAGCAAAATAACAACTACCATACCAATGTACAGGCAACCTATAGTAGGCTTTCTTACCACACACATAATAGACTCCTGGAAAGACAGGATCAGTTCCACCCTTCAGTCCCCAACCTCCAGTGATTTGGAAAGTATGCTCACATTCACTAGTACCAATGAAATAATTGTTATAATTAGTTTTCATTCTAAGCAAACATATTTTTCCCTTCTGATGCCAGTCCAGGGACATTGCAGCGTATGTTTCGCCTTTCTCATAATTTCCTTCCCTGAAAGCCCATGGTGGAACCTGTGACTTCTGTTCAGCAGCTCTCTGGAAACTTTCCCTTCTACTTTATACCATTTCTATAAATACTTTTTCTTTAATCTGCAAACTACATGTTAAATTGTTTTTATAAGCATATTCTACATCTAAAGCCTTAGTCATATGGAAGAACTCTCCCATATAATGTGCATTTTTAATACTCATAACCTTATTTAGTTCCTTAATAACAAGTATTTCTGAAAACACTAGATCTATATTAGAATAGTCAATCAATCAATCACAGAATTTGTAGAGCGCACTACTTACCCGCGAGGGTCTCAAGGCGCTGGGGAGAAAAAAAAAGGGGGGGGGTGCTGCTACTGGTCGAACAACCAGGTCTTGAGTAGCCTCCTGAAGGTCAGCAGGTCTTGGGTGTGTCGTAGGCTTAGTGGAAGGGTGTTCCAGGTCTTGGCGGCGAGGTGGGAGAAGGATCTGCCGCCGGTGGTTGTTCTTCGAATGTGAGGGACGGTGGTGAGGGAGAGGTCGGCGGAGCGGAGCTGGCAGTTGGGGACGTAGAAGAGGAGTCGTCTGTTGAGGTAGGCTGGGCCAGTCTTGTGGAGTGCCTTGTGTGCGTGGATGAGGAGTTTGAAGGAGATTCTCCTGTCGACGGGGAGCCAGTGCAGGTTCCTCAGGTGGGGGTGATGTGGCTGTGGCGTGGTACATCGAGGATCAGGCGTGCGGAGGTGTTTTGTATGCGTTGCAGTCGCTTGATGAGCTTGGCCGGGGCTCCCGCGTGAGGGCGTTCCCATAGTCAAGTCTGCTACTGACGAGGGCCTGGGTGACTGTTCTTCTTGTATCTGTCGGGATCCACCTGTAGATCTTGCGAAGCATGCGGAGGGTGTTGAAGCAGGAGGAGGAGACTGCGTTGACTTGCTTGGCCATGGAGAGCGTTGAGTCGAGGATGACTCCCAGGTTGCGTGCGTGGTCGGTGGGTGTCGGGGCTGCTCCCAGTGTCGTTGGCCACCAGGAGTCGTCCCAGGCTGAGGGGTTGGAGCCGAGGATGAGGACCTCTGTCTTATCTGTGTTCAGTTTTAGTCGGCTGATCTTCATCCAATCGGCGACGGCCTTCATTCCTTCATGGAGGTTGGATTTGGCGGCGAGGGGTCCTTGGTGAGGGAGAGGATCAGTTGAGTGTCGTCGGCGTAGGAGATTATGTTGAGGTCGTGCTGTCTGGCGATGCGTGCGAGCGGGGCCATGTAGATGTTGAACAGTGTTGGGCTGAGGGATGATCCCTGGGGTACGCCGCAGATGATCTCGGAGGCTTCGGATCGGAATGGTGGGAGGCGGACTCTCTGGGTTCTGCCGGCGAGGAAGGAGGTGGCCCATTCCAGGGCCTTGTCTCGGATCCCTGCGTCGTGGAGGCGTGCGCGTAGAGTGCGGTGGCAGACAGTGTCGAAGGCGGCGGAGAGGTCCAGCAGGATGAGGGCTGCGGTCTCACCGTTGTCCAGCAGGATCCTGATGTCGTCGGTGGCGGCGATGAGGGCAGTCTCAGTGCTGTGGTTGCTGCGGAACCCTGATTGGGATGGGTCCAGGATGCTGTTTTCTTCGAGGTATCGGGATAGCTGTTTGACAATCTTCTCGATGACCTTGGCTGGGAACGGAAGCAGGGAGATGGGCCGGAAGTTCTTGAGGTCTCTCGGGTCCGCCTTGGGTTTTTGAGTAGGGCGTTGATCTCTGCGTGTTTCCAGCTCTCTGGGAAGGTCGCGGTCTCGAAGGAGAGATTGATGACGTTGCACAGGTGGGGTGCGATGGAGCTGCTGGCTTTGTTGAAGATGTGGTGCGGGAAAGGGTCTGATGGGGAGCTGGAGTGTATTGTGCTCATGGTCTTGATGGTGTCATCGATGTTCACGCTGGCCCAGGCTGGCAGGGGTCGTGGTCGATGGTGTGCGGCGGGTCTGGTGCATCGATCTTAGTTGGGGCTGTCTGGGTGTTGAAGCTGTCGTGGATGTCGGCGATCTTGCGGTGGAAGAAGGTGGCGAGGGAATCGCACAGGGCTTGCGACGGCGGGATGTCGTTGGTGTTGGAGCTGGGGTTGGAGAGTTCCTTCACGATATTGAAGAGCTCCTTGCTGTTGTGTGTGTTGTTGTCGAGGCGGTCTTTGAAGGAGATTCTCTTGGCGGACTTGATGAGGTGGTGGTGGTTACGGATGGCGTCTTTGTGGGCTGCGTGGCTGTCCGGTGTCTTATCACTGTGCCATTTCTTCTCTAGTTTCCGGCAGGTACGCTTGGAAGCTAGGAGTTCCGAGGTGAACCAGCTGGCTCTTTTGGTGGTGTCACTGTAGGTGAGTTTTTCAGCGGGGCGAGGGTGTTGGCACAGTCGTCTATCCATCGTCTGAGGTTGCAGGCAGCATCGTCGGTGTTGGATGGGTCGGAGGGAGGGCTGAGAGCGAGGTTTGCCCGTAGTTGGTCTTCGGTGACTTTGCTGCAGCAGCGGCGTGGGATCTGTTGGGTGCGGTGGGTTTCTGGAAGGTGAAATGGATGCAGCGGTGGTCGGTCCAGAGGAGTTCCGTGGTGTGGCTGAAGGAGACGTGGGAGCTTGAGGAGAAGATGGGGTCAAGCGTGTGGCCGGCGGAATGGGTCGGTGTTGTGACGAGCTGGCTCAGACCGAGGTTGGCGAGGTTGTCGATCAGGGTGGTGGAGTTGCTGTCGTTGTTCTCCAGGTGAAAGTTCAGGTCTCCGAGGAGGATGTAGTCGGTAGAGGTCAGGGCGTGCGTGCTGATGAAGTCGGCGATGGAGTCGCTGAACTGGGGTCGGGGCCCAGGGGGTCTGTAGACAAGGGTGCCTCTAAGGGTGGTGTTGGGGTCCGTGTGGATCTGGAAGTGCATGTGTTCGGCGGTGCTGAGAGTGTCGTCGGTGCTGGTCGAGACCCTGATGGTGTTCTTGTGGACGATGGCGATTCCTCCTCCTACTGCGTTGATGCGGTCTCTTCGGGTGATCTTATAGCCGTCTGGGATGGCTATGGCGATGTCGGGGGCGGAGGAGTCGTTCATCCAGGTCTCTGTCAGGAAGGCGACGTCTGGTGATGATGTGTCGAGCAGGTCCCAGAGCTCGATGGCGTGTTTGCGTGCGGGAGCGGGTGTTCAGTAGGATGCATCGGAGGTGGTTGAGGTACTTCTTGGCGGGCGCCTCGGTGGCTCTGAGGCTGGTGTAGCTGCAGTTCCGGCAGGTGAAGGGACCATGGGTGCGTTTCGAGGCGGCCTTGAAGCAGTTGTGCGTCCGTCCGGGGTTGAGAGCGTGGAGTGTGGTGGCATCGTATCGGCGTCGGTCCTCGAGGCTGGAGCGGGGGGCGCACGGCCCAGGGGTTCTGGCGCTGGGCGCGGTCCAGGTGCGGACGGGCGCAGACAAGCTTGCCTTAGGCGCGCCTTCAGCGTGCCAGCGGCGCGGCCGCGCAGCAGCCGCCATATATGGGGAGGTGGGAGGGAGGAGCAGCTGGGAGGCGGGAGGCGGGGGCAGCGAATGGGCAGTCAGGGGGGCGGGGCCGCAGGGGACGCAGCAGCGGGAGTCGAGAGGCAACGAGGGGTACAGAAAGCAAAACTGGACACAGAAAATGGGGGCAACGAGGGGTACAAAAAGCAAAACTGGACACAGAAAAAAGGGGCAGCGAGGGGTACAAAAAGCAAAACTGGACACAGAAAAAGGGGGCAGCGAGGGGTACAGAAAGCAAAACTGGACACAGAAAAAGGGGCAGCGAGGGGTACAGAAAGCAAAACTGGACACAGAAAATGGGGCAACGAGGGGGAACAGAAGGCAAAACTGGACACAGAAAATGGGGGCAGCGAGGGGGAACAGAAGCAAAACTGGACACAGAAAAAGGTGACAGCGAGGGGTACAGAAAGCAAAACTGGACACAGAAAATGGGGGCAGCGAGGGGGAACAGAAGCAAAACTGGACACAGAAAAAGGGGGCAGCGAGGGGTACAGAAAGCAAAACTGGACACAGAAAATGGGGGCAACGAGGGGGAACAGAAGGCAAAACTGGACACAGAGAAAGGGGGCAGCGAGGGGGAGCAGAAGGTAAACGGGCACCGAGGCAACAAGCAGAGGGGCGAGCTTACCAGCAGCAGCAGCGGGCAGGACAACACAGGCGGAGCTGTGTGGCGGGGGAGCGACCTACCTGGCAAGGTCAAGGGTCGCTCTCCTCACCGCACAGCGGCCGCCATATATGGGGTGGTGGGAGGGAGGAGCAGCTGGGAGGCGGGAGGCAGGGGCAGCAAATGGGCAGTCAGGGGGGCGGGGACGCAGCGGCGGGAGTCGAGAGGCAACGAGGGGTACAGAAAGCAAAACTGGACACAGAAAATGGGGGCAACGAGGGGTACAAAAAGCAAAACTGGACACAGAAAAAGGGGGCAGCGAGGGGTACAAAAAGCAAAACTGGACACAGAAAAAGGGGGCAGCGAGGGGTACAGAAAGCAAAACTGGACACAGAAAAAGGGGGCAGCGAGGGGTACAGAAAGCAAAACTGGACACAGAAAATGGGGCAACGAGGGGGAACAGAAGGCAAAACTGGACACAGAAAATGGGGGCAGCGAGGGGGAACAGAAGCAAAACTGGACACAGAAAAAGGGGGCAGCGAGGGGTACAGAAAGCAAAACTGGACACAGAAAATGGGGGCAGCGAGGGGGAACAGAAGCAAAACTGGACACAGAAAAAGGGGGCAGCGAGGGGTACAGAAAGCAAAACTGGACACATAAAATGGGGGCAACGAGGGGGAACAGAAGGCAAAACTGGACACAGAGAAAGGGGGCAGCGAGGGGGAGCAGAAGGTAAAACTGGACACAGAAAATGGGGGCAGCGAGGGGGAACAGAAGCAAAACTGGACACAGAAAAAGGGGGCAGCGAGGGGTACAGAAAGCAAAACTGGACACATAAAATGGGGGCAACGAGGGGGAACAGAAGGCAAAACTGGACACAGAGAAAGGGGGCAGCGAGGGGGAGCAGAAGGTAAACGGGCACCGAGGCAACAAGCAGAGGGGCGAGCTTACCAGCAGCAGCAGCGGGCAGGACAACACAGGCGGAGCTGTGTGGCGGGGGAGCGACCTACCTGGCAAGAATAGTGATAGTCGAGCTTCCCCGTCACGTAAAACAAACTGGTTAAGACACTGCAAGACACACCACTTGTTAAAGGAAGGTGATGGTACGTCACCCCTTCTGAGACAGACGACGGCAATTGCATGCACACATAACAATCACTCACATTCATTGTATCAATATATTCATACAGCAATTTAGTAAACACATTTAATGAGAAATCACTACTTGATTTATCATGATGGAAAATGCTTCCATCCATTTGTTCTACGTTAGTATTAGGTGTTCCTTTAGTAACAACATTCACTCTTTCACTTGTTACATCATTAGTATTATTTCCATTATTAGTTACCATTAGAATTGGTACAAGGACAGTTAGTAATATCCACATGAATGTTAATAACAAGACACTACATAAGCAAGCTTTAATACATCTACGTTTTAGACTAGATTTTGGATGTCCAGTCACCTTATCTTCAGCCATTTTGTATTCTACCAACATTTTTAAAAAATCTATCTAAATCTATAAACACTAAACTTTTTACTAAAAATGTAAACATTATAGGAAAAATAGTGTAATCCTACACTTCAGACTTTCCTCTTTACACCTTTCTTTTATTTTTCTTTTCTTTAGGTCTTCAGAATTCTCTTATTTCTTCTTCCAGCTGACAAATGTTGCACCTTAGTTTTTGTCACAGTTCTTTTAAGGTGGTCTCAATTTGCTTTCATCAACATGTTCAGTGTCAGAATTGTCCTTTTCTTCACTTGGATCTGAGCTTTCAATTTCTTCCAAGATTACGTGAGTCCATTCTGGTGCTTTATATTTTCTGCTTGGAATTCTTACTCTTCTTGTTTTTCGTACTAATTCTTCTCCTGACTCTTCTTGTTCTGTCTGACTTGAGACCTCATTACTTTGCTCTGGTCTTTTCTTCAACTTTCTCCTTACAAGAGTGTATTTCAGTCTTTTCACTCCACCTTGCCAATTGTCACCCTTTCTTGGAATCTTAGTTGGTACTACCCTTTCACCTTCTTCATTTGGCTCACAGGTTCTTTTGTTTGGCCTTTCTTCTGTCTATTCTTCTTCGGATTTTCTGTAATTTCTGTTTCTACTGATTCAACACCGATTTCACTTTCTCCTGGTTTAACCGTGAACCCACTTTCTTCTGGTTCAATCGTGAACCCACTTTCTTCTGGTTCAATCGTGAACCCACTTTCTTCTGGTTCAACCGTGAACCCACTTTCTTCTGGTTCAACAACAGTCTCACCTTCTTCTGGTTCAACAGCAGTCTTACGAGACCCAGTAGCTGGTGCCCACTTTACTTGACTTGTGCTTGGCTGTTCATCATCAGTTCGTTCTTCAGAATCTGTTACTCTAGATTCTTCAGTTTCACACACTTCAACCTCTGGTCTTTGACTTTGGTTTACCAGTTGCTGCTCTTTTTGTCTTTCAAGTGGACTTGGGACTCGTCTGGTGTGGCTTGCGTGATTCCAGTTTGGCAGACCACCACACTTCACTGCCGTCATCGTCACCAGAATTATTTGGTAAGGACCGCTCCACCTGGGTTCTAAACACAGTTTCCTCACGTGTTTCTTGATGAGAACCCACTCACCAGGACTCAGATCATGAGCTTGATTCAGCTGTGTTGTTGTGGCATCTTTTCCAACCTGGCGAGACACAGAATGCACCAGATCAGCCAATCCTCTGCAATAATCAAGCACTAGATCATCAGATATATTCATCAGTTTGTTCGCTGGTATGTATGCTTGTCTCATTGCTCTTCCCATTAGGATTTCATGTGGACTCAAACCCGTCTTTTTGTCAGGAATGCTTCTAAGACTCATCAGTACAAGGGGTAAAGCTTCAGGCCATTTCAGTGTTGTGGATGCACACATTTTTCCTAACCTGGATTTTATTGTGCCATTTAACTGCTCAACCACTCCAGATAGGCACAATGCAGCTTCTGTTCAATTTGTAATGCTGCACAAATCATCCAAATTATCTCATTATTAAAATGTGTTCCTCTATCTGTTTCTAAAGTGACTGGAAATCCGAACCTAGGAATCAGTTCTCTTAGAAGTAGTTTGGCGACAGTTAAACTGTCATTCCTTCTTGTCGGATAGGCTTCCACCCGAGAGAACAAACAGACAACAACCAACACATATTTCAGCTCGTTACATGGGGGCAGCTCAATAAAATCTAACTGGAGATGGGTAAATGGCTCTCCTGCTCTTCCAATTTGTCCCCAACTAACAACTGTCTTCCTGCCTGGATTTTGCTTCTGACAAATGATGTACTTCTGGCAAAGGCTCTCTGTAATGACCCTGAACTTTGGGTTATACCATGACTGCTTGAAGAGTCTGATCATTGCATCTCTTCCAATATGTGCAATTCCATGGTACATGCTGGCCATGTGGGAAAGTAAACTGTCTGGCATGACTGGTCTTTCGTCAAAATAGACCCACACTTTGTCTTCTGCTCGCTTTCTACAACCTGAATTTTTTCAGATGTCTTTTTTTTCATCACTTGCCTCTTCCTGCATCTGCCTCACTTCATCCCAAGTTTCAAATGTGGTTGTAAACATAAGATGGACTTCGGTATTTCCCCTTTCAATTGCTCTGTTTAAGGCCATTAAATTTCATGCACAGAAACGCGCTATTTGGTCAGCGTATCTGTTGCCCTTTGTCACATAATCATCTCCTGATTTATGTGTGGCACATTTGACCACTGCAATTCTTTTGGGCAATTGCAAAGCATCCAATAATTCTTTTACAGTTTTGCTGTACGGATACGGGAACCTGAAGAAGGTAGAAATCCCCTTTGCATCCATAGCTGTCCAAAATCATGGACAACCCCAAACCCATATTGGCTATCCGTGAATATGGTTACCCTCAGACTTTTGGCAATTCTGCATGCTCTAATTAGAGCTATCAAATCAGCAATTTGATCAGAGTTTACCCCTTTTAGACAGGATGCTTCTAGAACTCCCGCCATGGTGCAAACAGCATATGCAGTGCATAATTCACCTTTCTCATTTCTTAGGCATGACCCATCCACAAATATTTCACAGTCTGGTTCTTCCAAAGGAATATCCTCTATATCAAACCTGGGTTTAGTGCACAGTTCCGTCACATCCAAACAATCATGATCTGCTTCCTCTCTTACTTCCTCACAACAAGAATTTGGCAATAGAGCTTCTGGGTTTACAGTTGTGCACCTCACCACAGCCACATTTTCAGCACCCAGAATCACTCCCTCGTACTTAGTCAGCCGACTAGAGGTCATATACTGAGTCCGGGTTCGAGTTAAAAGGATCTCAACAGAATGTGGCACATACACTTTGACTGGATATCCCATCACAATCGCCTCACTTTGTTCCAGACTCACACAAGTGGCGGCTACTGCTTTCAAACAGCCTGGTAACGCTGCAGCCACTGAATCCAAAGTAGCAGAAAAATATGCTGCTGGACGTCGTGCCATTCCATGTTTCTGAGTTAGGACTGAAAGTGCACATCCATCTCTTTCACAACAGTACAATGCAAAATCCTTTGCTAATCTGGCATTCCCAATGCAGGTGCTCGACAAAGACTGTTTTGCAGTTTAGTAAAAGCTTCCATACTTTCATCATCCAGCACAATCGGATCTTTTACATCTTTTCGTGTCAACCTCTGTAGAGGTTTTGCAATCAGTGAGAAACCACTGATCCATTGCCTACGGTATCCAACCATTCCCAAAAACAGTCGTACTTCTTTCTGAGTGGTAGGTGGGCTCATCTGTTTAATCACACAAATTCTTTCTGGCGTTACTTTTCTGACTCCCTTTTCTATTTTTGTCCTAGGTACTGGACCTCTTGTTTACAAAATTGTAATTTTGCTGGTGACACTTTGTGTCCTCCTTCTGCCAAATGGTTCAGAAAGGCAATGGTATCTGTCACACATGCCTCTCAGGTCTTTGATGCCACAAGTAGGTCATCAATGTACTGAACCAAGACTGAATTTCCTGGCATGAGCAAAGTCTCCAGACATCTTTTCAAAATCTGGTTAAAGATTGAAGGACTCTCGGTATACCCTTGAGGAACTCGGCACCATGCCAAGACACGGTCTCCGAACCAGAACGCAAAAAGATATTGGCTCTCCGGATGCAAAGGAATTGAGAAAAATGCTTGGCACAGATCAATTACTGTGTACCATTCTGAATCGCATGGAATTTGGTAAAGGATTACTGCTGGATTTGGTACTACGGGACAGCAAGGTACCACAATCTTATAAATTTTCTTAAATCCTGTACTACTCTTTATTTTCTGCTTGGCTTTTTAATTCCTATAATGGGCGAATTACAAGGACTACTCATTATTTCTTTCAAATTCCCTGTTCAATCATTTGATCAATCACAGGAGTGACTCCCGCAATTACTTCTGGACTCATTTTGTACTGAGGAGTGTTTGGATACACAGCACCCTCTTTCACTGTAACCTGAATTGGATCTACATTTGTCATTAGGCTGATTTCTTTTCCTGTAAAATCCCATACATCTGACCTCACTGTTTTTCTTAATTCTTCAGGCAAACTTTCTTCTGTGAGAAGTGAAAATAACTCATCTACTTCTGTCCCTTGCTTCGCTAACATCATTTTGAATTCAACATCCTCATCAGGCGTTTGAAACGCAATACCATCTGGCGTACAGTAGATGGTACAGTTCATCTTGCACAACAAATCTCTTCCCAAGAGATTTACTGGACTTGAGTCACATACCACGAAACGATGCATGTCTCTGAAACTTCCAATATGAACTTCTATTGGATTTGTGACCGGTGTTTTAATATGCTTATTTGAGACTCCTACAACTTGGATAGTTTCTCTCGAGAGGGGTAGGTTTGGAATTACTGCTGTTCTCACAGTAGAACGGGTAGCACCAATGTCCACCAGGAATGTAATATCATTACCTTCCACTTTTCCTTCGACAAAGGGACCTGACTGATCTACCGCCAAAGATGCGCCAAGTACGCACTCTTCCTCCCCCCTCAGGCACCGTCATTGAGATGAGTCTGAATCATTCTCATTGCACTGCAACCAATATTGCGGAACCATTTGCACACTTTGATTCTTACTAATCTGGTCACCTCCGTAAAATCCAGTGTTCGCACCGTACCTCTGCACTTGAGCATTCACAGTATTTGGCATAGGAGCTTGTGGCACCTGTAACTGTGGGGTAACTACCTGCTGCTGCTGTTGATTCACAACCACCTCATTCTGCATCTGTGGATTTAAATTTTGATTTACCCCATTATTCTTTTGAGCAGATCTACACTCATTCTTCCAATGTCCAATCTTTCTGCACGCATGACAAGGAAATTTCTTCCTAGCCTCTTCTTTACTCATTTTACCTCTACCTCTACCTCCGTTGGATACCTGACCATTTTGATTCAGACCATTCATCTGATAACCTGTCTGAGAATTATTATTTACTTCTTCTTGCTCTGCTACCTTTACTTGTGCCCACATCATTTTCTCCTTTAGTTTCCTGTGTCTTGATTCAATGTCATCTCAACAATACTTCGCATACCTCAAAATGTCATCAATTGTTTTACTCTGCCAACAAATCAAATGTTGCTGAATCATATTACTAATCTCCGGTTTCAACCCAAACACAAAACGATACACAAAATGTCCCATATCTTTGTCTCCAATATTCTCAAATCTGCTGTACTGTTTAAATACTTGTAACAGCCTTTCATAGTAGGCATGCACTGACTCTTTCGGTTCTTGGGTCGTTCTGCCTATCTTAACCCTATCTGTTTCTTTAGGGGAAATTTTTCCTTTTAAGAAAGTGATTACTTGATCATATTTTTTCATCACCTCTTTGGATGGTGCACCTGTTTTAGGATCTCTAGGATATTTTTATTTTGGCCAATCGACAGTAATCTTACATTCTGTCCACAAATCTGCTGGAACAACAATCTCAAACAACCCATCCAAATCCTTCAACACAACCTTCGAGACCGTCACAAACCTTTCTACCTGTTTGTACCATTCAACTGGTTTCTCTCTTGATCTGGGGAAATCATTCGTAAAAGATAATATATCCTGCCTTGATCATGGAACATGAACATATCCAACACCTGGTACTTCTCTCATCGGACACGCCCTTTCAACCTGTTCTGTTTCTTTTAATGGGAACATAGACACTCCTTTACTAGCTGCTTCTTCCTTCTTTTTCACCCATCTATTTTTCCATCGATCTACATCTCCCCATTTCTTCAAAATGTTCATCAACTCTTTTATCTGTAACCTTTTTCCAGACGCATATAAAACTCTCCAGATCCTTTTCAGTAAATGCCAATCTGTACGATTTCTGCAACACCTTTGACTGTTCTATGTCTATTCCATACTCACTAGCAGCTTCGGATATTTTCTCATGAAGATTCCTTGCTCTCCAAGTAATGCTTTTACAAAAAAAGGAAAAAAATCATCATCTCGGTAAGTCCCTAATCTGTCTGGACTTATTGTACCAATAATCATCTCTTCCAAATCTACTTTCAATTGACTCACATTTATACTCTGCGGTTGAGGTTCTTTCTTTTCCATTCCCTTTATCCAATCATTCAATTCTTCTGATGAAGGACCTACTGAACTCCCTGTCATTGGAGTGACATTTGTCCCTATTCTCCTTGGATTTATTTGTATACCTCTTCTAGGGGTCTCCGTTATCATTTCACAAGCCGGAAGATCTAACAATGTAATATTTGTGTCAGCCTGTCTATCCTCATTGACTACCGTCTCCATTCCACTCCTGACATTACTCCTTGGAACTGTTAATGTATGTACTTTAGGTATATTCTGGTTTTCTCCAAACAAAGGAACTACATGACCTATTGTAACCGGTACCGTCAATGCTTCTGCATTTAGACTCAACTGATTTATTTTCTGATTCTGCTCTACATTTGCCTTAGTTAGCATATCAAATTCTTTTTCTCACATTATCCTAGCCATGTCCGCAATCTGTGGGATTAATGGATTTCCCATAAAGGGTGCATTCAGAGTTACCTCAACTGAATTTTCTTGATATGACGGGGGTCTTTTGGTCATAATATCCTCTAATAACTCATCTGAATCGTTTATTCCATCTCTTACACTTGAAGTTTCTATGTTTTTCTTTTTCTCTTTACATTTACCTCCTGTCTGTTCATCAGCAACTAAAACTGGGTACAAACCCTCGGTTACCACAGCTCTCCTCCATCGTTTCATTGTGTCCTCCCTTCTCTCAAAAGGATACCTAGTCATTAAATGTCTGTATCTCCTACCTCCTCGATATTTCTCTCTTTCCATTGCTTCTACGTCCCATTCCTCCAACGCTTCATACTGTGTAGGTCTGGGATTTGGCTCTAATGAATTCATTCTATTTTTCAAATTCTGCAAAATCCTCATATTAAGCGAACCATGCTGTGGAAGAGCTAAAACACCATCATCCTTTGTATATTCCACCCAATTCTCTAACCATGTACCCGTATGTTATCCTCGCTCCAACATCATATAGGAAGCAGGTGTTCCTGGAGGGGAATAAGAATTCCCTCTCTAGTCACTATTGGTTTATCCTTCTTAAAGAAATTCTTTATTTTCTTTAACAACTTCATTTTTCTGACTCTTTACGCAAATGTATCACAACAAAACACACTAAGAATCCTTTCCGTAATTCTTATTCTATTTGATGCTTCTCGTCCAATACCAGCGCGGCTCACACCAACCAGCCAATCACAGCTCTCTACGTATATGCTATCTCGACCAATGTCAGCGCAGCTCACACCAACTAGCCAATCACAGCTCTCTACGTATCTGCTATCTCGACCAATGTCAGCACGGCACACGCCAACTAGCCAATCAGAGCTCAGTACACGCCCGCTGCTTGACCAATTCCAGCGCAGCTTTTTCTGACGTCAGTATTACTCCTTCTACTGACCCTCCCTTTACAAAATAATACGGCAAAGTATTTCTAAATACTTTTAATCAAAGAATTTGATTAGTAACAACACAGAACAATGCTACCTTGTCTGTTCCACTAAATAAAGAGATAGTTTTTACTTTTCCAAGAGGTTTTCTTCACTTCGAGTCCTAATAACGTCCAGCGCTATTTTACTCTTCAAACAATCTCCAGGTGAACCTATTACTCCTCTAGGGATAAGGCCAAAGTTTCGCAAGAGAACTTTTTGGTGTGAAAAGAGGTCTTGGTACTCCCTGGGGATAAGGCTAGAGTTTCCGAAGTGGACCCTTCGCTATTTCAGACACTCTACTCTCATACGAAATTTCCCTAATATAACACATTCAGCCCTCCGTAGCTTCAGTATAATTACAACAGACAAAGTACTTCTGCAGTTTGATTTCTTTACCACACTCTTCTTCTGCCTATTTCAGGCTAATTCCATTCCCGGGATTCCTCGGGTATCTCCGTACCTGTACTTCTAGACAACATAGAGCAGGACACTAACTTTTTGTGTTAGGAACATATAATCAATAATCAATAATCATTTCCAAACTAATCAATAATTAAACCATCCTCTGCTACCAAGAAACTGATCCAGTGCAAGGCCAATACCTGATCAGGGATAAATACTCAATAATATCACAGAACAATGGCCCATACACATTCACCCAAATCCCTGTATGCGCTGGGGTCAATTTATATATATTCAATTCTTTTCCTCCTAAAATTCACATATGACATTTTCCAAAAATACTTATCTAACTTATACATCAAATTTCCTTCTACTTGGTCGATGAACTAATTAGTTGAATAGTTGATGGTAATGATACTACTTATCCGACTAATCATTCGATCAACTAAATAAACACAGACTCTCATTGAAGATAATAAAGTTTATCTCAAATTAAATGATAAAATGCTCAATGCATACGGTTACAAGTGCAATCAATGAACTCACAAAGGGAGAGAAAATATCAGCAATTCAAATAGAGACAAACTCATCAATCAAATAATGACGTGCATGAAGGAGTGGCTAAATGAAGAGACAAAAGTTTCAGAGACAAAATACATCTGCAGATAAATTGTGCTAGAGCGAGTCAGAATAATACCAACCCAAAGGATCTGTAGAAAACCACCCCTCTGGCCAAAGTGATGGTGGGGGTCCCCTGAAATAGAGTCAGGGAACAAAGATTTCAGGGACAGGAACAGGACAGGACAGGAACAGCTAGGCCTCTCTGCAAACCGACAGACAATGACGCATTTCCCCTCTCTCAGCCTCTCCGCCTAACGTCTAACCACACCCCTAAAGGCACCCCAGTTATACCCTAAACCTACATGTCCATCCCACATCAATTGAAACATTTCACAAAACTAAGCAGATGATTGGATGTTTTAGGAGGTGATCTGCCACACCATGGTGACTTCACTTATATTTGGGCTTATTCATTGTTTTATTCCCATTCCCAGGCTTTCACAATTGTTCCGTTCACACAATTTAATTAATGTTACAATTGTACATAATTTTAAGTAATGTCCACGGAAGGAGTCTTTCTGTCTCACGGTCTGTCACATCTCATGGTAAACGATCATCACATTGGCCTTCAACCCTTTCACTTCTTCTGCTGTGCTTAGCGCTTCAGCGTGCCTTTGTCAGATCAATTTCACTCATTTATCATGCCCCTCCCTTATTCGGCTAAGTTAAGGGAAAATGGCGTCTCAACCAGCTCACTATAGCAAATGAAAAATGAACATTCATTAATTATGTGATAATGTAGTTTTCACTGTTCACCACCCACCTTTGACCTATTCCGTGTTAACGTTTTTCCTAGCATAGCTTTACGCAAAAACGATATTATTTATAATTTCAAAGCAAGCTGCAACATGCAAACTACGAACTGCACATGTGGCCTAGTCATGCATTGTTTTTCGTTGCATTCAAAGCATAATGTAAATACGATTTTAGTTATTTCATGCGTTATCTCACGTTAGTGCATGCATATGCAAAGCAGTTTTCCCTTGTGTTCATGTAAGGTGCACGTTAATTTTCTATTACTACTTACTGTTAGTACGTATTATGGGGGTATTCATTCGAGCAGGTTTCTTATTGTGAAATCCTGCTCCATCAACAGTTTACTACATTTTCTCCATGTTTTTTAATACATTTGAAATATTGATTGAATTTTCTGTAGGCAACTAGTGTACTGCTTTTTCCATAGGCTTGCGTGTGTTCTTTGTTTTTTAGGCCTCCTGTTCCTTGTTGTGAGTGTTTGACCATGTGGCTGGTGGCCATTTCTAGCATACAGCCAGTGTGCTTCTGCCATAGGCCTTTATGTCTTCTTTATTGTGGCCGTGCCTTCTTGCTGGTTGTTGTTGTTGTGACCATGTGCCTGGCAGCTATTTTATGCAGGCAGCCAGTGTGCTTTTGCTACAGGCCTACATGCGTTCTTTGTTCTAGGGCTCCTGCTTCTTGTTGTGACCATGTGGGTGGCGGCCATTTTGTGTATCCAGCCAGTGTGCTTTCCCAATAGGCCTGCATGTCTTCTCTTTATGCCCAATGAATGCCTCCTGCTCAGTGTTGTTGTTGTTGATGACAATGTGGCACTGATCGGCAGCCATTTGGTGTGTCCAACCAAATTCAGCCCTTTGCCATAGGCTGTATGTATGGTTGAGCAATGAGATAGCAGTTTAATAATAACTTAGTATTATATCTATGAGGATAATTTCACTTATGTTTAATTTTTTTAATTTTAATTTGTCTATTGTTTTTAATTAATAGGTAGATATTTTTTCAATTTTTGTAACTTTTTTGTTCATACCATTTTCTACTACATCTTGCATCAATCGACCCCATGTCTGCTATAGGTGCACAACAGCATTCACTGTCTAGGGATTATTCCCTCCATTGTCATTTGTCAGGTGCACCTCCCTGAGTGCCACATCACACGTGAGTGACGTCACATGCCGCACATAAAGCAAACAGTTTCATCTGTATGTTGTTGTTGTTTTTGCTCTCTCTCATTCTTCTTGAGTGGTCAGTCCGTCACCATGAAAGTATATGTTGATGTAGATTTACATTTTACGAATAATTTGATATACACTGTATTTTTAATTAAGGGAGTAACAGCAGTAACCACACTAAATTATATATTTTTTGTTTTTACTACTAATGGAACAGCAACAATGCCACATTTGACTGATGACCTGTTTGCTTCTTTTCTTTTAGGTGCAGGACAAGACAGCAAGAGACAACAACACATCACCCACAGTACTGCCAGAAAGAAGGCTTGTGCATGGCGTGGCACGTGAGTGACCCACACATCAGATATCTCTTCAACTTGTGAAGTTAAGTGCCACTGCTAACTGACAGCTTCAAGATATCCCCAAAGAAAGGTGCTAGAACTGCTACCAAGAAAGTGGCCAGTGAGAAGAAGAAGGAGCTTACCACCGCCACCACTGGTATGTCGCCCCAGATGTTTTTTGGAAAACAAAAAACTGTGGCTGCCGTACTGGCCCCTGGGGAACAAGCTGGGAGAAGCACCCCCCAAATCAGTGGATCCACCCCAATCTAGGCCTAGGCCCATGTCTGTCACAGAGGCAGCCAGTCTAATTACGGCAATGCCGACGAGTAGTTATGTTGACATTGACTTATCTCTATCGCAAAGTAGTACCCAATCATTGCAGGAAACTCAGAAAAATGGACAACAACAAGAACAACGCCACAACTGCCAATAGCAGTTCCTCCGAAGCAGGAGCAGTTCAAGAGATTGAGCTTCATGCTGAGGAAGTAGAGCAATCGGCTCCAGAAGATCCACTGTTTTCCAGATCTCCAGCTAGGAAAAGGAGGCCCCTTCTGATGATCTAGACTCCACTTGCATCCCGCCTCAGTCTGAGAGTGAGACACGCCACGAACGACTCAGATGAGGCTAGGGAAAAGGAAGGTTCCAGAAAGCCTAAGAGTTATGGAGGCAGATGTAAAAGAGGAGGATGACGACGAGCCAGTCATCATGGATGTCAGCCCAGCCCCCGTGGAGACCGACATTGCCCCAACCCAAACATCCAGGGGGGATGTGGCAGTGGCACCAAAGATCCAACCACCACCAGCTGCCATATTTGCAAATTCCTGGCAGTGACCTACATCCACAACCACCTCAGTAGAAGTAGGTACTGCAGAGAGTCAAATGCCAAAACGCACACCTACCACCAGTTTATCCGACATTGGCAGTGGCACCAGCGTCAGAACGTTCAGCTCCCCAGTTTGGGGCTTCTTTTCGGTTTTCCAGAAGGAGGTAAACATTGCCATATGCTCCCTTTGTGGAGCAAGTGTTAGTCAGGGTAATCTTGGTACAAACTATTGTACCGGGGGCCAAACAACACATTTGAGAAAGCACCATACGATCCGTTGGGAGGCGCACCTTAGCAGTCAAAAAATTGCAAGTGCTGTTGGTGAAGGCGATAAAAGCCGGCTAAGCAGGGAATCTGAATCTGATCCGATCATGGTGGAAGGTGAAGAAGAGGTAGACATCTTCATTATGCAAAGCAGCCCTCTACCCAGCAGTGCAGTACTATCACCCACATCAGCAACATCGCAATGGCACAAGGCTCAGGTCGAGACACCAAGGCAACAGAGGACAGTGACGGCCCTGCTGAAAAGCACATTGACCCTACCACCTCCTGCTCTCAAGAATTCACCTGCATCAGTGGCATCAGGAAAGAAAATAATTCAGGTGACTATTCCTGCCATGTTTAGGCCAGAGGGGCAGTATGAACGCAACCTCCCAATTGCACATTTGTACAACACGAAGCTGGCTAAAATGATAGCGCTGGAATTCCCTCCTTTTTCTTTTGTTGAAGGGGTGGGATTTCTTGAATTTGTGGCAGCCATCTGCCTGAAATGGAAGGTTTTTCAGCTAGTCCTATTTTGCCAGAGTTGCTGTTCCCGCTCTACATCACAATGTGCTTGAATTGCTTGGAGAAGCTTTGCAGAAGAGTGCTGTCCACAGTATCCACCAGACAACAGACATGTGGACCAGTTGCCAAGCGACTGATTACATGTGCATCACTGCACACTGGATCTCTTTTGTGGGGGCTAGAGAAAAAATATCTGCAGGTTGAATTGTAATGCTGCTCGGAACCATGCTACAGTAGCTATGTTCGCAATGGAGAAATCCCATACAGCTGCAAACATGTTGGAAGACTTTAACAACAAGGTCTTTGAATGGCTGCGACTAAGAGGGCTTAAGATTGGATTTGTTGCCACGGACAGTGGCAGTAATACAGTTGAGGCCATGGCCGATGGTGGTTATTTCAGGGTCCTTTGTTTGGCACACTGCATCACTATCATTGTACAGGACTTTCTCAAAAAAGAAGACCAAGTAAGCAACTTACTGTCCACCTGCAGAAGAATCTGCACATATTTCAGCCATTCATTTAAAGCCCGGAAACAGCTGAGAGTGATTCAGCATGCTAATAGAATGCCTGTTAAAGGACTCATACAGGAGGTGCCAACACGCTGGAACTTCACTTATTACATGCTTGAGCAGTACAGACCTATCAAGGAATATGTCATGCAAAGAGGTGAAAGGCATGATTATTGATATGGACCAATGTGGCCTAGTCAAATGCCTGACGGAGATGTTGCTTCCTTTTGAGGTGTTCACACGTTAAGGCAGCAAAGAGGACAGCACTATGGGCCAAGCTATCCCGTTGTTGCACATGCTACAGGAACAGCTAAAGGAGGTGTCTGAAATGTACACAGGTGTGAAGAAAAAAAAAGATGCGTATGCCTTGGTGGAGAGCTTAATACTTCGCTTGTTGGATAATACAAGGGTGCAAAGAGACATTGTGTCCTCCAAACATTACATCTGTGCCACAATTTTTGATCCACGGTACAAACCATTACTGTCCATTTTCATTCCTTTTTCAGACGAGCAAGTTAGAAAATATTAACCATGGATAGCTGAGTAAGGCAGTGAGCTAAAAAAAAACGGCAGGGAATTAGAGGCCCACTGCTATAGGGCACAAGTCCTGTGGGGCAGCCTTCAAGTTCAGAGCCTGAGGACAGTGCTGTTGGCTCACAGCAGCCAGAACCAACAAGAACACCAACAACAACAAGACCAGCACCATCAGCCCCTAAATGTGCAACTGAGTGGTTTCTACTGGCAGGGCTTAAATCCAGTGCAGAGGCAAAGGCAAAGGAGGTCAAGCAAAGTGGAGCACCAGCAATGAACATTGAGCGAATGGTCCAGGTTTATCTGGATGACACAACAGAGGACTACCTTGATCAAAACCCATTGGTGTATTGGTATGAGAAGAGGCGCCAATTGTTAATTACTAAAGGTATCCCAACCAGTGTACTAAAGGCTCAGCGCTAAACTCTCGAGGCGTTTCCCGCTCGTCGCAGGAAAGGAAATAATTCCTTTTTGTTTAGTAACCCTCACACACCCTAGTGGTGTCATGCTTCATAATCGGGTTCACCCTGACTTCTAAAGGTCAGGGTGGGCTCAACCATATTCCAGGGAGCTCTTTGGAGAGATAGGCCAGGGGGTCTTAGAATAAAAATCCTACTGTGGCTCCAGGAATCCCTTTATTTATGGAGGCGTAGTGGATATTAAAATTATATATACAAGGGGTCTTCAGGAGGTGATGGTCCTATGACCCTAGTGTCTTGCCAACATGTTTCAGCCCTTCAAATTGGCTTCTTGGGTCCCGGGCTTTCTTCAGGGCAAATAGAGGTTCCCTCCCTGGTTATTCACAAAGGGATTTCCCTAACTTTTTAATTGGAGAATGCAGAAAGCTGCATTCTCATCAATGGTATGGAAGATATACTTATCTTCCATCAGGTTTTCTTATGTCTTATATCTGCCCTATTATGGTGGATTGCATGTGTCTCAGTGGGAGCGGTAGAAAGGGTAGCCTTTTAGTCACAAATTCGTCAAAGGTCCTGCCCCTCGATTCCACCTGCTTGGGTCCTGCGTCTCCCGGCGAGGGGCAGGACCTTTGACGAAAGTGTGACTAAAAGGCTACCCCTTCTACCGCTCCCCTGAGACTCATGCAATCCACCATAATAGGGCGTATATAAGACACAATAAAACCAGATGGTGAGGGGGATGTGGTGAAAGCAACACCAACTCAGTGCGGAGTGAGGATCTTATTCTTCAGCTCGTGTAGCCCACACTGTCAATATATTATATTTGCCACCCCCGCATAGTGTACAATATATATCATCATTCAGGCACTGTATTGCGTCCAAGGTTAAGCTTGTCCACTTCGTAGCTCAACTCGACTTCATTTTCTAACTTTAACTAGCTCACCATTGTTGTGATTACTTAAATTTTTCATTGCTTATCATATTTCTATTGTCTCTCTTCTTGTGTCTGAGTCTGTTCTAGTAGTCTAGTCTCTGGTGACTGTCATTTTTTTTCAAAGCATGCACATAATAATGGCACTAACCTTTTTATTTAAATTTGTTAAGTATCCTACAATGAATAGTCTCCTTATCCTACAGTTCAAGTTCGCCGAGGAGGGAATGAAACCTCGCTTTAGTTCTGATGACTTTGGCTTTAATGTTAAAATGCTAGCAATACATGCCGCTACTACTAACACCACCATGGCACCTTGGGAAACCATGCAGCCCATTTAATCAGGTAAGAGAAGTGAACTGTGGTTGATTGATTCATTGTTGAACAGCAATCATACTACACAATGGTAATTCACCCCAGTCCCTCTGAGTTTTTAAGGGTTATAATATATAATAGCAGACTGCAGAGACTAGGAGAAGAGAGTAGTAGGACAAGGTAGGGTGCCACATAACTATTTTGTTGTTTACACTATCAGCAGATTTTAAAAACTGGCTGCATCAAAGGCAGCAGTGTGAAGTAAAACAATAACCCCACAAGAATATTTTAAATAATTCATAATGTAACATTTTTTAAAAATGTATTCCCTTAACAAATGTAAACTATCAAACCCACATCTGTCCCACTCCTCTCCCTAACCCCAACCAATGTCCAAGTAGTGTCCAAGAGTCCAAAAACAAAATTGTCCTTAAATAAAGAAAAACCCAATAATGCCCCAACTCCCACATTCCCACCCTTTCCCCACAACAAGTCCCACCCACCCAAAAAATTTAAGAAAGGGGCTGAAGGCGGCACTAACGGTGGGCTAGGATCTTCTTCAGGTGCCCGTCCATCCATTCCTGCCTGGCTTCAATATTTGCCAGTCTCAACATGAGGCGGTGCTCAAATCGGCGGAAATAAGGGGGAGCAGCAGTGATGGTGGGATGGCTGCAGATACCTAGTATTGGACCATGTGTTGTTGTGGCTTGGCTGGGGCCTGTGGCATCTGCAGCAGCTTCTGCCTCCTCATCCTCCAAGGCCATCAGCCGCCGGTACTCTGCCCTAATGGCCTCCAGTTTCCACTGCTGGGTCTGGGCTGCAGTCTCCTGCCTGCTAGGTGTTTTTTTTTCGGATCAGCAGGAGCAGCTATATATCAAGGAAAAAAAAGACAAATTGTAAACAATGCTGTTAGCAAAACACATAAAAAATTATGCAATGGGGAGGGAGGGAGGTGATTGATAATGGGTGGGTAGGAAGGATACATAATATGTTGCGCTTGAAAACTACTGTGAGTCCAGGGAGGAGTTTGAAATGCCACCTCAACCCTTTGAATAAAAAAAACCTCGATAAAACCATTCCAAGCAAGTAAAGTTGAGAAGAAATCCAATACAGAGGAGCACCCTAGTCCCTTGTTTATGCTCCTTCCCATGGATTTTTCCATTCATCATTGCTTTGTTCTTCTAGTATTTTATTTTTTATTATTCACCCTTGGCTTTGCTACTCACCATTTAAGTTTTACATTCTCTCAATCCAATCTTCACCATTGAAACCGTCCATCCATAGAGCCATCCATCTAAACAGGGCTCTCTGTCTCACTCTCAACAAACCTTTCAGCAACATACATTTGTCATTTACCCACCCATGCGTCCTTTCAATCAAAACCACCACAGATTCCAATCACCCACCCAGGCAGGCTTCCTACCTGTATACCTTTCATCCATTCTTCACCCACCCATGCATCCTAAAAGCCACCTATAGTATATGCATCCGCTTTCACCCACCCATCCTTCTCTTCCTGTCATATATTTTACATTTCACCCATCCTTTCTCCTTCCATCCTTCTTTCCCTTTTCCATCAACCCCTAGTTAAAGGTCTTGTTTATAAAACTTTCTCTGCTAAGTTGAAGATAGAAGCGGCCGTTAGTTACTCAGCTCAACTCCTGCAGTGTTCACTTGTTGTTCACATGTCAACACTACACCCTTACAGTGAGTATATAATTAATTGTCAATAAGCAAGCAATATAACTTACCACGGTCCGTCAATGCCGCTGGCTCATTCCCTACCTCTGCCACATCTGCAGACTGGCTGGTGCCATCACTGCTGGCCCGACATTTGTGGTCGGTGTGGATAGAAAAAACATTACACATTTCTTAGATGCCAGATACGACTCCCCCTATTAATTTTTTTATAGCAAAATACACCACACACATCACTACAGTTTTGATACATTACAGACAGTATCTTGTATCAAAAATATCAGGTTGGGCATTTTGTTGGTAGCAATTTTTAAAAAGCCTCAAGACAAACTGTTAAGGAGTGGCTATAGCTATTGATGAATCTGATTTTTGGAAAAAATAGTACATGAGTGGACAACTGGAAATATGGCCTTGGTTGGCAAATGAAATGAGGCGTCCTCCTTGTACTTCCTCCCAGCCATGGTGCACGGTCATCAGTTCACCAACTGCTGCTAATAATACTAGACCTAGCTAAGAAGACACAACTTTGGGGTGTCCAACGTGACCATGGCCACTCTCTTGTTTTACCGGTTGAGCCTACTCATCTCAATAAACATGCGTAGAATACCTTACTTGGGCAATGGGCATGCAACCTGCACAGCAGAGTAGTAGTAGTAGTATGTGACCAATGGGTTCCTCTGAGTCTTAGAGTACCACCACTAGGCAGTCCACAACATATAATATAAGGGGAGAGGCAAAGCTGACTGACAAAGCAGAAGAAAGGAAGCTGCAGACAGATTAGTACAGACTACAGAGTCAGACTAGAGACAGTTTGAAGTAAAGTACAGAAACTTGAAATAAAGAAAATAAGTAATTAGGATAATACAGGGATAACAAGAATTTAGAAATGGATAGATTGAAGAGGATTTGGGAAAAAAATGGGTAGACATAATTCAAAATAAGGAGCGTCAAAAGTTAGGGGAATAAATATATTATTGTTAACAGCAGGAGAACTTACTGGGGCCAGCAGAGCCATCGGCCAATGAACTCTGGGAGGCACCCCCAGCTCCCTCACCTGCCTCAGCCCTCTTCTTGCCCCTGTTTGCTGATGTAAGACATAAAGAGTAAGACAAAAAAGATTGGTGGTAAATAAATAATCTCCCTAAAATATTTTTTGACTGGAAAAGGCAATCACAATAACATTGAACTTTTCTAAATTAGATCGACTAGTAGTAGTATCGTAGACCGTCCTATGCTATTCCAAATTTCCTAAGCCTACCTACCTAGCCCTATTCCAAATTTAGTAAACTACATTTTGGAATTACTAATAATAAATTGCAATGAATGATGTTTGCTTCTTCTCATCTCATTCGCAATCTCTCAACCCCCTTTGATGGGCCAATTCAGTAAGGGCCTTATTATTACGACGATGTCCGGCAGACGTTGTTGAGATTCTGGAACTGCCCCACCGTAGGTCTGTGGTCCCGACCGCACTATTATGATGAGTCCGCCCATAGGCCATAGGGCAGTCGCAAACCTCCATTTGTCAATGGAAGCTTGTGCGGCGGGCAGAAAAGGCCTGCAGCACAAGCTTCCATAGAAAAATTAATGTAGTTCACAAACATCCCTGCACCGTCCGTGTGGCATGCACCATGCGGTTACAATTACAAATTACCTAATTACAGTTCTTACATAATCACTAATCAGCCCAAGCGAGTGCCAATAAGTACGATTACTAGGTTTAGTAGCGTCGAGCACCTGTCTAGAATAACGATCACATAATATTTGAAAACTTAACTTACCTGCATGTGAGCAGCATGCTTGCTATTTGGGAAAAAAATATTAGCAATGGCATAGAACACACAAGGAATAAGAAATTCATAATTTTAATAATTACTACTCACCTAGCACTGTGACCTCAACCCCTAGCAGGCCCAGCAGGTCCTTCTCTCGGTCCAGGATGTCGGACCATCTGTGCGTCAGATGATGATGGATGTGCCGGACCCCAGAGCAGTGGTACACTGTCCAGCTCACCCTCGCCCAGTGCTGCTGGTGGTCCCGCTTCCCGTACCCAGGCCCTGGCCTGCCACCTGCTGCCAGGGTGGAGGGGAGGTGGCGCTGGATATAAAAAACCAGCGCTGCCACCTCCAACTCAGAAAACAGGGCACGGGGCTGCACCCCTGCTTGGCGCTGCCTTCTGCAAGGAAGGTGGCTGCTACTTACGCGCCTTAGTGCGCCCTTATCTGCCATCGCGCTGGGGGGAAGAGTGAAAAAAAGGAAATGGGAAAATGAAGGAAGGAGGGTAATAAGGAAGTAGCAAAGCAAAAAAATTAAATGTACAAGACTAATGCAAAAACACACCAAAAAATAGAAAAAAACACAAAATACACAGTTAGGAAGACAGAGTAAGAAACAAGATGGCTGTGCCCAGGCGATCGCGTGGTGCAGTTTGCGCAATATTTACACCCGAACATGCAATCTGCATTGACATATGCCGGAAACGTCACGCGAACAGGCGGGAAAAGCAACAGCAGATTTTTTTTACCACTTCGCGGAGTTCCGCGGAATTCCGTGTTGCACGGCTACAAAACTTCGCCCAGGATTACTCCCAACCTGACCCCCATCTCTGAATTTTCCTCCACCTCTACCCATGACCATTACTTCCTCTACCTTGGTCTTTGCCCTGTAGGACACCTCCCTCCCCTCCGTCAACCCAGGCCCACTTTTTTCATCCCCATCGCCTATCCTTCCACCTTGTTTCAGATCCAAGAAACGCACTCACAGTGCAAATTCCACCCCTCCCAAACACACACCTACTAAGGCCAAGCACCTCCCTCCCAAGACCTAGACCCCCACTCCCATATGAGATACCAGAGGTTCCTGCCTTACCCACCTGGTGCCCCTCCTGGGGAGGTTGCGCTGACAGTGATGAGTAGGCAAGTAAGGTGGCATACCTATCAGTCGCCTGCCCCTATGATCTATTTCATGGACTGGCCAAAAGCCTGATGTTTCATTGTCATATTTTTGTAATGCATAATATATCTGTTATATTTTGTTATATACAAAGTGTCCTGCCACTGTTTCTAATCAAATTGTATAGCTGACATGGTCTCTGTGATGTCTAACAACATGTTTATGCTCCTACATGTGTGTGAAGTGCTGATTTCAGACATATGATTGATCCAGTAAATGACATCAATGAAGGCAAACAATTGGAGATGGAGAAGTGTTACATGGATAGACGTGTTGGCATACATGAATAAGGTAGTCGGGCATATGCTGGGTATGTATACACCTCTTTTACAATGTGAGCCTTTTGTGTCTAGCAACTCTTGTTATGGTTAGATTGCATATGTGGCAGACGTGTTGCAGTAACAATCATTGGTTACCACATTTGGAGGTACATAAGTAGGCCTCATGTTGATAGAGTACTAGTGTGCAGATGTGCACACGTGTTATCTCCTTTCACGTGACTAATTTCCCTGTGTCACACACACAATCTTTGCTGAGTTTGCTGACCCATCTCTAATATACACATTTCAATACCTTGCATGTCTGATGGTAAAGCCTTGTAATGTTCCCATGTGAATGGTAAAGCCACAGCTACTGTGCACATTGCGATACATAAGCATGTGCAACTTTGGCTTTGGCCATGGACCCCAGGCTGATAGGTACCCATGTGGTGGTCTGAGCGACATCATGTTTTGGAAAGTAGGTTTTCGTACTGTATAGAAGATTTCCTTTTCTAATTTGCAACATTTTGAGTACTGGGAATGGTAGGTACAGTGAAAGTTACCTCCTACATACTGTGCAAATGTTACAATGTGTGTGACCTACACATATCTTGATATAGATCTCCGTGTCTGGTTTGACATTAGTCATGCCACCAACAACACTCGTCATGAACACAATCAGTACAGGAAATCTAAGTATTGCATAACCTTCAACGTTTTTGCATACTTACAATATTGCTTCCCCAGATCTCACTCAACTGGGCTCCACATGCGTGCATTTGATTGTGGAATATTTGGGTACATACTCTGATTCTGAAGACCACACAGACGTGTCCCATGTTAATTTCTATTCACACAGTGACTTCCATCTTCACTGTGGTCCTACACACAGCAGAGTTGTTGGGGATATCAGAAAGAATGTTGTATATTCCAGTTTGTGAACCTCTTTTCCCATGAACTAGGTGTGCACCCTCTGTAGACATGCTGTTACATGCTTGTAGTCAGCTTTTTAATTGGGCAGGGTCCTGTCAGTACTCAGCCCAGCAAGTACTAAATATCCAGGTGCTGAGACATGTCCCTATTGGCCTCTCCATTTAAGGCTTCACACTGAGGCTGGACTAAAACTTTTTAACTCTGCAGCAGTGCCACCTTTCACAGCCTCTGTTGTAACTTATTAGAGATGCACTTGAGTCCTTTCATTGTCTCATCATGTGACGAATGAAGCTTTTTTCAAAGTGAATAACAAAGAAGCCATAGTTGGTGCTTATTTTACATAGGCTACTAAGAGGCATCTACAAAAACAGTTGTCATGAATTGTTGTGGGTGTAATCATGTTAGTTGTATCATGTATCATGTTGCTATGACATACGCAGCAACAAACTAGTCGGGCGGCACATAATACTAACCCCCATTGTATCTAATGGTTCATTTTTTAAACAACAACCTTACTTATATTGGCCACGCCCCTTTAAGAGAACCCCCAGTTTCTACATCCCACTTGTAACACCCTGCTTGTAGTGATTGTAACGCTTTAGATTAAATTCATTTTGAAAAGTCAACAGCCGCAAAAATGGCGATTGCCTGGCGTCCCTTTTCAGACATTGAAAATTCAAAGGTCACTGCCAGAAGTTGACCACGAGGTAGGCAGTCTCGCATGCGGAAGCTGAAGCCTTTGTGTTACATTGGTGAATTTGAATCTCACGGTCCAATGGCTGTGTCTGAGCATGGCGAAGACCACCTATGTGGTGTAGAAGTACTTTGGGGTGGGCTAAACTCTTCACTTGCACAATAACACTGCTGTGATCTACACCTCCTCCCCTTCAGCTGCTGTTTGCCGTATCTGTGAGCCATCATATCCCATTCTAAATGGATGAGGGAACCAGCTTTCTATCCAGAAACCCATGGAGCTGGAAACCCTGGTGGAAGAGGTCCTCCTCTATTATGGGCAACTCTATGGCTCAACAGACAAGCAGGTAGTGACTCACATACCTACACCGCTCTGTTGGACTGCAATGCTTACTGATTCACTGCTCAGATGGTGCTTAAGTGTCCAGTGTGTCATATATGGGATGTTTGAGTGTGTTATTTTAGGGCCACAATTTCTACATTCATGTAATGGGTAGCGAAGCTATGGTTACTCTGTACTTCACAACATCATTGTAATGCTTGTTTGGCCAACGTCCATTCTGAGATAGCTTCCACTCTTCTGTGATTGAATACCATTGTTGGTGCGTAGGGTATGTCATTCTCACTTGTGTTCATAGGTGTCTTTATTTTTACTGGTATTGACATATCAGACCATGGCTCAAAGTTTCATGTACATGCACATACACCAGCCTAATATGATGTGTGCAAAGACATACCAAGCAGTGATTTTCACCTTGTTTCATAATCCTGCTGTCTGTACAGTGTTTGGAGTTTAGAAAAAACATTATAACTGAGGGATACATGGTTGGCAAACAGGTCAAGCAAACAGAGAGGTTCACAGGCAGACATGAAATGTGCGACTTTAACTTTACTATCGATAGGGAGTTAATTTCTGGCTCACGATCAAGGTTCTTTGTAGAAAGCGATCTGGCATTGCTTATGTAGTGCAAGTTCATTCCATTGTGGCTTGTTGCACATAAGTTAAGTTTGCACCTGCCTGCACAGTTAGGGAGGCAACGCTATGGCCTGCGAGAAATATTTCAAATAACAGCGTTGATACTCTGAGCACAAGGCCATGCTGTCTTAAAGTGTTGTGGCCTTAACTTCCACCAGAAAGTCATTTGATCTCTTATTTTGAAGGTCTGCATATGAGATAGCGAAGTTACTTAATATTAACTTCACACAGCATTTATGAGAGCTGGTTCATCATATCTTGTACAAGTCTGATACAAAGGGAGTAGTCCACTTTTTATATGACATTATCTCTGGTTTTGTTGGCTACTTTGAAACCATGTTCTGTGTCAGCCCTACTTTTGTAGATTTGGCTTTGGTAAGCTTTCATGGAGATATTCTGCTTGTGCTGCTCCTTGCTGCTGGGACTGTGATTGTGGCAGTTTGGACCCGCTATGGATGTTCCAGTTCAAGATGGAATGGAACAAGCACTACCACTTTTGCTGCTGTGCCGTGAATGCAAGGTTCAATGCTTGGGTGCGCTGCGACTTCTGGAGCTTAATGAACATTGTTCCTATCCTTTCGGCCAGTGTGGCATCATTGCGCCAACCTGTGTTCCACTGTCTGTTGTGCATGTATGAATGTGCACTGGATTTCTGCCTCAGATAGCTCATGGTAGAACAGCCAGACATGAATGTACTATTGGACCCCTTGAAGGCCCATTTGTCTAGTTGTCGCCAGAGTATTCCATTGTTGGTGAATGCATTCTTCGAGGCATCCTGGGAAGCAGCTGCTCCTAGTGATATTGCAGTGGAACTTCAACAGATTGGAATCCTTCCGTCATCAGCTGCAGTGGGAACTGGCTGGGAACATACTTGCTCTATTGACTTGCTTCAAACAGCTTCTCTGGGGCTACCTTCTGTGTTTGCTGGCACCAGCAATGTTGCGTCTACACTCGTCACACATAAAGTTAGAGCTAATCTGTGTGGTGTGAACTATGGAATCAGTCTGTGTATCTCAAATGACTGATGTCCTACACCAAAATATATTCAGAATGACTGACCATGTTTTTGGTGAGCATGGCTTTCTGTGTGCTTTAACTTTCAAACAGCACGAACATCATTGGCAGCTTTTTGGGATGCTTCGTTTTAGGTTGCTTTCTCTCACATTTTAGTTCATTGTTTGCTTAGAAGGGTTAATCCTGAAAGATTTGTTCTGTACAAGTATTTGGTCTTGAGATGTGACTCTTCTAGTTTTAGATGGCTCCTTGTGATCATCCCTTAGGGTAAACAATGGGTGTCATGCGTCTCCATTAGCCCATTCATTCCAGTTAGACTTTTCCGTTACATAGCCCATTGTTAACAAGATATTTTGACATTTTAGGGCCTTGTGGCATACGTGAAAGTGTTGATTAACTTTCTCTGATTCAGTTTCTAATTTATAAGTTGCAAAGCAAACATCCTCAAGACTCCTTGGACATGCTTTCTAGGTCTTGCAATCACTATACAAATGTCAGTCCAGTTTACATCATGAAGATGACATGTCTGTGTGCCAGCCCATGATAAATGGTGCTTTGTGTGTATCCTGCAAGGATGGTCTCATTTCTCTTTCAACAAGCATTTCCACTATTCATGTAGCAGAGAGACTTCTGCTGACATTGTGATGTAATTGCATGCTGACACTGTGCCTATCAAGTACCAAACTTCTACTTGAGGGCTGTGCAATTCGTGTCCAACACTTGTTCATGTTTTCTCCAGGCAGGTAATAGGCTGGTTCATGAAGTAAGGATAAACTTGGCATTACATGTACACTCACCCTAGACATGTAGGTTAGGCACTGCTTTGTAGGTTTTTTGAAAATGTCCTCCATTATGTAAAATGACTGCATAGATATGCGGTGTTTGAAATTTGGTTGAACTGTTTTCTGTTGACGTCTATTTGGAACCATGTATTCACTTACACCTGATTAAGTCTATTGATCATAGGCGTACATGTTCTATATACAAGATTAAGTTTGTTTAATATAAAATGTAAAAACATCCCTCTGTGTAGACCATGTTAATTTTAGTGGAAATGAAAGCACACGAGTGGCAGAGCGAAAGGCTTCTAGATCTGGTATCACGATCCCTGAGGGTACAGGGTTGTCATGTTCAGTGGTTAAAAATGTTCAATCCCCTCCCTGTTTAGGTTCTGGGGGTTCACAGTAGCATTGTGAGCTGGCTAGTGTATTGGATAACATATCTTGCAGGGGAGCATGGAATCAGTATTTCACCATCACCCAAGTGTATGTGGCTAGCTACAGCACAGTTCCTACTGATTAGTGTAAAGAAGATTACAGTCACACTTGTGTTCAGTAATCCTGAGTCTCGGGGTCTGTGGTGTGTATGTGTCCTGTAATGAACAGGTAAGGATCAAGTGAGGCTTGTGTGCAGTCAAAATACAGATGCAGGCCAGATCTGTAGTTTTAACACTGTGCCTAAGGAAATACCTATTCCGCAAAGGCCCCCTCATGGTGACACACATAGTTAATGTCACATTTGGCATGGTCCTGAAATGTACATTCTGCTTTGGAGTCATGTGAATGTGTTGTAAATATGTTTTGGGTGTGTACTGGATGCAGAGGACAAGGTGTGATGCAGATTTGTGACTATCATTGTCAATGGCAGAGGCTGAGAGGCACAATCACTTTGGACTGCCCATATGTTTGTCAGGTTTTGCTCCCTGTAGTCCACATGATGGTAGCGAGTTCCCAAATAGAGTCCCTTCCGCCACTATTCTTTTGAGATTGACTGTCTATTGTACATTCTGTATATTGCCTGTGGTCAGCCCTTGACCTGGAAGTTTTTCTGCTGTCCCACACTGTGGGTGTATGTGATATCATAAGTTCTGGCAATTACTTCCACTGCTGTGTTATTACTGTTCGTTTAGCTAAGATTATTTAGGCCTACTTCTCCCAATAAAATGTGCCTGTACTGCAACTTTATAGTGTGTATTAAATGCGACTTCAGTGGATCATCAGCTTGTTAAAATTCACCATTTACAACAGGAATTCCTAATATCTTGGGCTGTAATCCATACGTAAGTGCCAAAACAGCAGGGGGTATGTCCTATGACGCAAGTAGCAACCACTCCAAAACTGCTACAGATTGTATATTATCCCTTTCTGTATTCCACATGGACAGAGCATACCAGAGTGGCATCTGTCAGTGTGACAAATGCAAATGCTTTCATTGTGCCATTTATGATAGGTGTTAGTCTGTACCCCGGTGTCAGGCTGTATGTAGCATATGTATGTTGCTGAAGTGCCAGGTGGGTACAGGATGTGTGCGAACATTGTCCAGTGGGTTCTCCTGTGGAGGTCTTCATGTTGTGGTGTGTGCCTATGTAGCTCATAACAGAGTACAATACTTATGGGCCAGCCCTACATGGTTTTGGTGGGCTGTGTTTGTCAGTGTGGTACATAAACAGGTTTAAGGATAGTTCACTGATGTCTTACAGTGTGTGTCAAACTCATAAAATGGTGACAAGAATGTTTGGAGTACCAATGTTGTGTAGTGAGATATGTCACATGCATGTACGAACAGTGTAATAAATGTATGTGAGGCCTAGATTGATCAATGTTTTTGTTGTCACAATCTCTTGCTTCATATCTTGTGTGTATACAGGTCAACGCCCATCAGAAGAAGGCAATATGGAAAGCCATCACCCCTAAAGCGCAGTCCCTGGTGATCTTTCACCGGTACAGCGCCCACTGCATCAAAAGGTGGGGAACCTGAGACGCTAGACCCATACCATCTCTGCGGTCCAGGTGGGGAGGTCCTCCCCAGGTCATAGAGGTGCATGTCAGAAGCTGACTCCACTAATGGGGAGCATCCTGGCGGTGGCCTATCCAGAGCTAGACGGGCTATTGAAGGCCAGACAGCAGCTAGATTGGGTTAAGTGTTGCGCAGAGTCTGACATTGTGCTTTAAATTTTTCCGCCTGTGACAAGCATCAGATTCCTCATCAACGATGTAGGTGAGTCTAGGTCTAAGGATGATAGGTATTGTTGCACATGTAAGTAGTGATGTGGGTGCATGCTGTGTGGGCTAGACTTATGGCTTGTGGTCCTGATCAAAAGAAGAATGAAGTCACATGTCAATCTTCAGAGTTGTACAGACACATGAGTGAGTGATGTGACATGTCACTACACATGTTTGATGCTGTGTGTGAGAGATGTCCCATACGGACCCCATGTCTTTGTGTCAGGAGTGATGCTCCCCCAATACTATGTATGTTGTCCAGGAAATGTTTTACATGTGATATGACATGAAGTGCACATAGGATGCAGTGAAAGAGCCATACTTGGCCTTGGTAAGTGGGGTATGTAATACATTGTGAGATGTTAACACAGCACAGGTATCATCTGTATTTTTGCATGCATGTAGTCTTGTAAGGCATGATTCACAAAGGTAAAATGAGATGAAAGTCTAACTTTACGACTTTTGGTAGTATTCACAAAGGGCATTTACTACTCGTAAATGCCCTTTGTGAATATCGAATATCGTAAAGTTCAACTATTAGGTATTCACAAAGGGCATTTACGAGTAGTAGATGCCCTTTGTGAATACTAAAAGTCATAAAGTTAGACTTTTGTCTCACTTTACTTTTGTGAATCAGGCCCATTGATTGTGAGCTTATTCTGTTTTTTTGACACAAGGAAGAATTCCAAGATGTAAGGGTTTACCTAGGTTGAGGATGTAAGTCATCCACATTAGTATGTGCTGTCCAATGTTTGATGGACAATATTCCTTCTTGTTGGCTAATACATGATGATTTGTGTACACAGAGAGGAGTGTGTAGACATGGGTGGCTTGGATAGACATACGTAGCTAAATAGGTCTCTCTTATTAGTCATGTTCTACTATTCAAGCTGAGTATTTTATAGTTTGTGTAGTTACATTTGTGTCTCACAAACTGTTCCTCAATGATATAGAAGGGAAAGTGTGAAATTATGTGGAGTACACTTGTCCAATGTTGGATGTGCATTCACTGAGTGATGACATGCCCGAGTGAGTGACATGCAGCTTTTGTGTGTGCAAATCATCTTGGGTAGTGTCATGTGCCCCCTCTTATGACCACTGGTGACTCCTCATATTGATTACCTGAAGCTTAGCTTAGAACTTAGGCCTTCCAATGTGAACCTGAGTTGTAGACATGCAATCTGAGGTTGTTTTTGTCACCAAGACCAATGTGAATTGGAGATGTCCCTAACGGTAGGTGGGATGTGGTACCATGGATATTTGTGCAGCTGCTGCCAGTAATAATCAGCCCATCTTGTTTCTATACAAGTTGTAGGAGACCTTGTAGTTGTAGTGGTCTGTACCCCTTTGACAATGTTAATGTTGTGTATTGTAAGTGAAATGAGTTTGTGCATATGCCTTACAGCTATTTGCACTGTCTTTTCAGCATCAGCCAAGGCAAGCAGAGGAGACGTTGCCGGCGACTTTGGGGATACAGTTGGCCAGAGTGGGTCTGCTCAGGATACTGACAGTGACAGAGTCCTTGGTGCAGAGGGTGAGGAGCATGCCCTGGAGGACCAACTATCAACATCTACTTCTTCGGATTCTCCTCCAGTGGCAGCTCTGCGGTAGTGGTGGACCCCTCAGGACATGAGACAACACCAACCTTGTCTGTCACCTTCCCTCCCTTCTCCACCCTCCCTGCTGGTCCCCACAAATCCGTCCGGCTCCACACCCGTAAGGTGCGGAACGTCTCCTTTTGTCCAGGCCCCTCATCTCCTGGCCCCAGTTGCCCTGAGTGAGGAGGCTATTGACCTCCTGAGACATAACTCTGTTGGGCAGAATGCACCATAATGGCGCAGACACTGGAGTTCCTGGAGGGCATTCACAGTAGTATGTCTGCACCACAGAGGTTGATTCAGGCTCGGGTCTCCTCACTGATGGCAGCCTTCCCCCAGCCCACTCTTCCTGCCCACCTCCTGCCTCTTCCCCATCCCAAATTCCTGTTCTCATACCTGTCCCAGGCAGATGCAAAATAAGCAGACACAACACATCCCAACATCCACATGCACCACACCATCCCCCAAATGCAGTAAACAAAAGCAAGCATGCACCCACCAAACTGATCCTCACCACCCTCACCAGCCCCAGCACACACATACCAACTGAACACAGACCAACAGACACAGCCCAGACAAAAGCAACATCAGAGCCCCAAAAGCCAGCACAAACAATAGGCACACCCATGACAGAGTCATACACTTCTTCTGCCTCCCTAAGCCCACCCCTTACCATCCCGCCTGCCAGGGCTCTCATGGAAGTTCCTCAGGTATCCCTCTGCCCCAACCACTGCCCCCGCTACCATTGACAACCCAACCTCTCCCACTACTGACCCCAGCTCTCCCCAGTTTCTTTTTTGAGGTGCCTGGCCTGCCCACTATATTCCCCTTCTTGAGGAGGTTTCCCTGGCAGTGTCATGTTTGGCACATGTCGTGGTACAGCAGTGTGCTCAGTCACATTTTCAAAATGTACTGTCTGTCCACTGGCCTTATTTGATTCTTTTTGTAAATAAAATCTGTTCCAAATTGACTGCACATTAGTACATACGTTCCTTTCCATGCTATTTTCTGTAATGGGTTCCTTGAATACATGCTACTACGCTAGTGTTAGTTTGTATTCTAGATTGGTGATCCCTTTGAAGACATGGTGTGATGTGACCTTTGCACCTGTTGTGGAGTTTCCATGAACGAGGGAACATGTTCATTGATTAAGTATGTGGAATGTAAACCAAATGTATGTGAAGCAGAATTGTGGTTTTGCATGAGGTAAGTATTTGAGGTCGGGCACTGTCTACAGCATTTGGCTTGCCCTTCTCCCAATGATGTATGTTGGATAAGTGTTAGGTGAGTTAAAGTGTAATATTTGTGTATCCACACATGGATGGCATAAGCATTTGGTACGTTTGTTTGGTTCTGCATGTACATGTGTCCATTGGGCAGTGTGACCCTTTCAGCTACTTCCTGTTGATGTTTGGCAGATGCTGTGGTTGCTGTTTTGTTTGCTAAGTTTCACTTACCCATTGTCTGCAGATCTGTAGCACTTTGTTATTCTATTGTTTTGCCAAGACAACCGTCAGTTTCCCGGTCCAGTGCTCATGTGATTAGTAATATATGTGGTAGATGTAGTATGGCCCAGTGGCACATGTTATGGCATTGGTGACATTGCCTTTTGTGTGTGAGTCGACTACAGCTTTGTAGCAGAGGAGGTGTGTTTGACTTTGAGGACACTTCCATACTAATCTATGCTTGAGCTAACGAGGAGAGCAGACGTGCATTGTTTTGGTGTCATAATCACTGAGGCTTCTTGGTCTGAGTTAGATTGGCAAGGCCTCATGGTAGTTGTAGTCATTTCACTGTGACTTTCTCAAAAGTTGTGAAATGTTGAGCTGCACGACTCATGACGATTAGTAGTGTACTGCCTGAGAAAAGAGCTAGTTTAAAAATTGTGTGTGTGTGACATCGATTGGTGTGATGTTGTGGAGGAGGTGGTGTTGTGAATCACAGTAAACTTCCAACATCATCATCACTTCAATTATAAAATACTGACACGTTTCCATGTGTATCCGGTGTGCCTGTGTTGCAGCAATGTTTGTGACTGCGAGTGCACCTTACGGTTTTAAATTGGAATATCGTTTGTGTCATGACAAGCAGTGCCCCTGTATACATGTGAGACACTTGTTGAGCCCACCTCCTGTGGTTGTTCAATGCATCGTTTTACAGAGGAAACAATGAATGCATGAAGTAGCGTCACTTACCGGCAATGTCGTCCTCGATGGTGTCTGTTTTGGACGTTAACGATAAGGTAGAGCAGCAACATAATGGGTAGGAAGGCCTCCATGGATGCTCACAATGTGGACGTGCGTAGAGGTGAGTTTCATGTATTTATCCCTACCTTTCAGCTGCATATTGCCTGGAGGTTGGTCCACCACACTTCCGCCGGTTGTGATGCAACTCGTAATAGGCTGGAGCTTTGACTGGCGATCCGAGCATCATTGGCCCTCTCTGCTAACTCAGCGCTCTGAGATAGCCGGAGTTGTCAGTGGAGCAGCAACGGTCCTTGCACAGCAATTCATAGCAACTCATATTTGGGTGGTCGGGACTGCTGGGCTCACTGCGGTTGTCATGCCACCGCCGGCATGGAGGTCCACAGACCGCCAAACTTGTAATCAAGCCATATATAGGCAACATGAATGTTTTGGACACTAAACTGACAACATTTACTATTCCCTCTGCAATCTAACTGAACTCAGGAAAGCTGGTGGACACTAAAGGGGCAATATTTACTATTCCCACTCCAATCTATCTTAACACAGGGAAGGTGCTGGACACTAAAGAGGCATCATAAAGCATTCTGACTGCAAAACAATTTCTCAGGGACATTTTTGGACACTAAGGGGCCGATTCCGATTCGGGCAGGAAATCTCTCCGACCGAGCCGGACCCGGAGAGATTTCCGACCGAATCGGACCCTAGCAGCCCGACCGAACGAGTACGATGCGTACGTATGCTATCGGACTCGATTCGGTCGGACTCCCATTGAAGTCAATGGGAGCCGGTCGTACAACGCGTACACGGGCTCCCATTGACTCAATGGGTACGACGCGAACAAGGGCGCCCCCTACAGCGGGTACGCATCGATGCGGGTCGCGCCGTACATGCACATGTAGGGGGGACCCATGGGTCCCCCCTGTGTGCAACTCTCGCGGCTACGCATGCAGGGGGGTCCGACACGGACCCCCGAAGTACTGCTCCGACTGCTCTTTGGAGCCGGACGGCGCGAGTCGGTCGGACTGTTCGAGGCGCGCATCGTACTGGCTCGGTCGGGGAACATCTCCATTGCGCGGTTCGAGTAGTGTCCGTGCGAGTCGGTCGGTGCGGTTGGGACGCGCGAACGAGTCGGTCGGCGATTTTGCGTACGCTCGCATCGTACTCGCTCGCCCGGACGCATGCACGAATCGGAAACGAGGGCTCCGAATCGGATCCGGTAAAGCCGAATCCGATTCGGTGCCCTACCGGCCGAGATCGGAATCGGCCCCTATAAGGGGCAACATTTACTATTCCCACTCCAATATAACTTAACTCGGGGAAGGTGCCGGACACTAAAGGGGCAACATGTACTATTCCCAATCCAAAATAACGTAACACAGTGAAGGTGATGAACACTAAAGAAGAAACATTAACCATTCCCACTGCAATAAAACTTATCTCAAAGAAGGTTTTGGACACTAAAAGGATTAAATATACTTTTCCAACTTTAAAATAAAATAAGTCAGGAAAGGTGTTGGACATTAAAGGGACAGCATTTACTATTTCCAATCTAACTTAACACGGGAAAAGTGCTGGACACTAGAGAGACAAATGAAGCATTCCCACTGCAAAACAATTTATCTCAGGGAAGGTTTTGGTCACTAAAGGGGCAACATTTACTATTCCCTCTCCAATCTAACTTAACTCAGGAAAGGTACTGGACACTAACGGGGAAAAATGTACTATTCCCACTCCAATCTAACTTAACTCAGGGAAGGTGATAGACACTAAAGGGGCAACATTTACTCTTCCCACTCCAACTTAACTTACACTTTTCAATACTTTTTTCAATTTTTAGAACATTACAAAAAAATGATTACTATTTTTAATACTTTTTGTTAACTTTTTGTACATATTTTAAAAAATTACAAAATAATATTAATAATTTGAAATTGTACTTTTTTTAATTAATATAAAACTTTTTGCAAAATTAAGATTCTAAAATGATTTATTTTAATTGTAATTATTAATAAAAATATAAGCACCCTTATTCAATATTAATTCTACACCCCAGTTCAAAAATATTCTTTTATTTAATTTATTAATTTTAAAATACACACATCCAAAAAACATCAAGCTCCTAAATCTTTTCCTTTTTTTAATTTAACATAAAAAATACACAATAATACTTAACTTTATAAAATACTTATCACCTTTATCTCCTATAGACCCAACATCTCACTCCCAAGTTTTTAATTTGTTTTCAATTTTTTTTAAAATAAACATTACAATATATACGAATACATTATTTTTAAAATACTTCCCACCCTTATCCCCTATAAACCCAACATCCTGCTCCGAGAAAATATAAACTATAAAAAAAAAGAAATTTAATCACAAAAACATTTATTAAAATATTTTATTAAAAATGTATAAACAAATTTACTATAAATAAAAAAAGTACAAAAACAAAAATAGATCAGCGATATTAAATGCAACACCTAAAATCAATACTTTTGACAGCAATATTAAATACAACTATACTTATGTGTCACAATATTCTTGACACAATATTTATGTTTCACAACATTTTTATTTCAATATTTTGCCCGAACATTGACAGTGACACCCAGAAGTCAATTGATGTCCAGAGTCCATGGATCACTCTCCCCAAGTTGTAGTAGTATTGTTTTTCTGGGGTCTGGGCTATCACTTTCCCACATATCAAACTTTTGCAATTTTCCATCTCAACCCTAAGTCCGGGAACTCTGCAAGAGGTCAGGGTTAGACTTACTCAAGGGGAAGAGGAGACTTTTCTGCATATTGGTGTGGAGGCTCAGCAACATAGGAAGTAACTGTAGAAGAAGTCGCAAGTAAAACAGCACATCCTCAGCGTATAGAGACACCAAATAGGTGATGTCCCCCACCTTGAGACCCCACTATGCCAGTTTCAAGGTAATTTGTAGCGCTAGTGGTTCCATAGCCACCACAAACAACAGAGGGGACAGTGAACTCCTCTGTATGTTCCAAGCATTTGAGACCACCCTGCCTGTTTGCACTCTTGCTGTGGGTCACTCATGGAGTAATTTTACCCATTTGCTGTACCACGGATCTATGCCCATGCATTTCATCACCTCCCACAGACTGTCCCAGTTAAGGGTATTATAGACCTTTTCCAAGTCAATTCCTACAAGGGCCATTTATTCATCTCTGTCCAGTACCAAGTGTAGCGCATATGTTAGGTGCCGGCTGTTCATGGCCATTTTCCGATGTGGCACAAACCCAGATTGCTCTTCCTGCACTCGGCTTCCCAAAACCCACCCCAACCTGATTGCTAAAGTCTTGCATAGTATTTTTATATCCTCTCCCTCTGGTTCTGGGATGATACAGAGGGCCTGATTATAACTTCGGCAGTTCGATGGACTACTGTAGCCACAGTGGCGGTGTGGGCACCGCCACACTGGCCGTTCTACCACCCTATTACGAGTTGGGCGGTCGGACCACCATAGGACCACTACTACCACCAGGGATCAGCAATCCTTGGTGGTCTTTCAGTGGTCTGAGGCCCGCTATATGCTGGCGGTAATGCTGAGGAAACGCCAAGCATATTACAAGTTTCCTCACTGGCAAGGTTTTTATGGCTATGAGCCTGCCATGAAAACTGTGGCAGTGAGGAAACTAAGGGGGCCCTACAGGGCCCAGTGGTGCCTCATGGTCATGGGGATTCAGGCAGGGGGGCACATGGTGTCCCCTCCTGTCTGCATGCATGCCTAGTTCCTGCACAGCATGGACTTAAAAGTTCATGCCATGCACAAACTTGCTTTGGTGTTCCCATTTTGGTACCATTCTAAAGCTCACTGCCTGGGACCGTCAAAGCACTGCCGGCCAGACCAGGAGAAAACTCCTAATCTGGGGGGCGGTGTCAGCACGGCTTTCGCGGCGTGGCAGCATGGTGCTGGCATGGCAGCCTGCTGTCACACCACCAAAGGCGTAATCAGGCCCAGATTATTCCTTCCCTCACTGTGGGAGGTAGAACCACAGGCACCTCCTGGAGGACTTCTAGCAGATTTTCTATTGCCTGTTGCTAAACAAAAATTATACAGTTCAGTCAGGAAGCCACCCACCCAGCGTTTTATTCTCGGGCACCTCTCAGAGAGCTTTACCAAGATCCTCAAGTGTGAGATCCATCTCAATGTTCCTCCCTCAAGGGGAGCTCCAGAACCGGAAGGGGGAATACATCTAAGTACTGATTATGAGGGCAGGTGCATCATGTGGCATCTTAGTGTATTTCTGTTGTAAATGCTGAGCTAGAGCTTTGTTTTCAGCAAGCTGCGTGGCAGCTATGGTATTGTCTTGGTTACATAATGCCAAGATCGGGTCATGCTGTTCCTCTCTTTTTAGTATCCAGGCCAAGAGCCTAATTGGCTTATCTATTTCCCATTGAAGCCTCTGCCAGTACTCCTTAAGAGTATATTTAACTAGCTATCCCAGGTTTCACCCAGTGTTATCTACTTGTTTAGTAGTGCCTGGCGAGATGCGGCCAGGGTGGGAAAGTACTGCTGTAGTGTTATATCCCTCATAGAGGCCCTAATGTAGACCCGTTCGTACATGCCCTAAAATAGACGTATTCATATTTACCCCAATATGGTCATATTCGTACTTGCCCTATTATGGTCATGGCCGCATATGCCCAATTATGGTCACAACTGTACATGTCCTATTATAGTCATGATTCCTTATATAGGCATGATCTTTCACCTACATTGGTCCCAGCTAGTACACAACGAGCTCTGAGGGCTGAACATTATCTATCCTGTGGTTTTGAATACAGCAGGGTTTGTCCAAACACATACCCACACTGTACTCATTAATTATGCATGGCTCTCTAAGAATACACCACCGCCATAATATGTATGTACAAAGTTCACCCCTGACGTCTTCTTCATGTCCAATACAAACCATACTGAGGACCGAGACTCTTCAGGGTATAAATACAGCACATCTTGCCCCGGTAAAACAGAAGGAACCGAGACCTCCATGCTGACACACTGACCGAGAGACGCTGAGGCTCCTGCATGCAGTCGCTCCAGCTGACAGCGGTCTGACACAGCCCTGACGGGGTGTCCAACTCGAGACCAGGACGGGGTCCCACACTCTCTCTATTCAGGTATGGGGGTTCGACTAAATCCTAGAAGGCTTCTTGGCTCTTAGCTTCTAAGACCTACACACATATGCTAGGTACACACAGGTACATCTAGGTAGGCATCGTAGGAGTACGCGCACTTGCATAATGCTTTTCTATTCATGTATGTACTCATGATTATTGCAATATGGTAGAACTGTTCTATCCCTTTGCTTTTATCATACTGCTGATAATATATCTCTGCTATTGTCTGCTGGTTACCGCAGCACATATATTTTACACTAGAGTAGCAACTGTTCAATAAATACTTATTGAAACACCCGACTGTTTATTCTGTGTAACTCTCTGAGACAAACCGAATAAGTGAGCATGAGTGACTGAGCGAAAGGTAGTACATTGTTTCCACGATTCTGAGGGAATCAGGGTTGTCATGTTCTAAGGTTGCCAGAAACTAATCTCTCCCCGATAAGAGGAGACACTAGTGGCACTGCGAGCTAGCTAATGTAAAACTAGGCTAACATATACGGTGGGGGTGCACGGAGTCGGTCTGCCACCAAGCCCGCAGTATATGTTATCCAAACGTGCAGGTCCTGCAGGGGTACTATAGGAGCTACACAACAGTAGCTCTGCCAACTGTGCCTCTGCCTCCTGAATCTCCCTCTGCAACTGCCCTCGAGCCGCGCAAACCAGACCAATACATCTCCCTCAAATCACCACCTTCATGGCATCCAACTCATTCCCACAGGAGTCAGTGACTCCCAATTGCCATGAAAGTACTCTGATAGTGCTGTGCCCACTGATTCCACTGCAGCTGGGTCAGGAAGTAAGCCCCTAGAAGTCGCCACAGGGTGGTCCCTAGGGGGCATCTCCTAAAGCATATTAGACTAGAAGGGAAGAGTGATCAGACAGGCAACTGCTCAGGTATCGAGTAGATTGGAGAGCTAGGGCCATGTAGGCAGTCACCAGGATTCAGTCCACTTTACTAAGGGCCAGATGTACGACCATGTCATTTTGCAAGTCGCAAATTGCACTCAATTGCGAGTCGCAATTTGCGACTCGCAAAATGACATGTACAACAGTGTCAGAGACACTGTTAGCAATTCTCAATGGGGCCGCAAATTGCATGCCTTATCAATATTCATGAGGCACTCGCAATTTGCGACCCCATTGAGAATGGCTGGCCCTCCCAGGTATGGTAGCCTGCGGGACTCAGCAGACCTCCATGTCTGGGACTGCTTTTAAAAAAGCGGGGGCATATTAGTAAGACCCACGTTAAAATTATCGCCGTTTTAGCGGCAGGAAACTGCCGCTAAAACGGCGATAATGGGCTTGCTAATATGCATTATAGAATTCCAATAGAAGCCCATGTTAGATGTGCAGGACATCTAACCTGGGCTTTTATTGGAATTCCATAACGCATATTAGCAAGCCCATTATCGCCGTTTTAGCGGCAGTTTCCTGCCGCTAAAACAGCGATAATTTTAACGTGGGTCTTGCTAATATGCCCCGCAGTTTTAAAAAAAAAAACTGCAGCCCGTTTTCCTTAAAGGAAAATGGGCTGTATTTAAAAAAAAAATGAAACATTTTCGTTTTATTTTTTAAGGGCAGGTAGTGGTGCCTGGGACCACTGCCTGCCACTACAAAATATTTTCCCGTGCATTTGCAAAGGGGAAGGGGTCCCCTGGACCCCTTCCCATTTGCGAGTGCATTACCACCCTCTTGAAGAGGGCGGCAAATTGCGAGTGTTTTGCGATCGCAATTGCGGTCTCAAAACATTCTTACATAGGGTAGAGAGTCGCAATTAGGAAGGGACACCCTTGGAACGCCCCTTCCTAATTACGAGTTGCAAATCCTATTTAGCGAGTCGCAAATAAATTGTGACTCGCTAAATAGGGTTTGTACATGGCCCTGTAGGTTTTTGCATGAGCAAGCAGGTCGTAAACCCGTTTGCGCATGCAAAAACGGGTCGTACATCTGGCCCTAAGGGCCTTATTATGAGTTTGATGGTCTTGGAGTGGGCTGCCATGCCAGCGCCCCGCTCCAAGATTGTCAAACCCATACTGTGACCGCCCACCGGATTCCGACTGGAATCCAGGTCTGGCGATCCTGCGATGGCTGGCACAGGGCAGTGCCGTGCTAATGCTCATATTTGAGCTTTAGCAAGGCACCAGAATGGGAACGCCATTGCACATTCCTGCACGGCAGGGACTGCTAAGTCCATGCCCTGCAGGAACTCGGAGTGCATACAGACAGGGGTCACACTATGTGCCCCCCTGCATGCATCCCCTGGTGCAGAGGCAACAGGAGACCCTGTATGGACCCCTTAGTTTCCTCACCGCTACACTTTTGCAGGAGGTCGCACTGCCATGAAATCTGTGGCTGTGAGAAAACGAGTAATATGCTTGGCGATGCCGCAGCAACACCGCCAGCATATTACCAGCCTCACTCCGCTGCAAGACCACCAGGGATCACGCATCCCTGGTGGTAGCAGTGGTTCTGTGGCAGTCCAACCGCCATAGAGTTTGGTGTGAGAAAGAAGGACTGGAGTACTCTTTAGTCTAGGGGTGATGCTCCCTCGATATATCAACACATGCTGTTTTGAGCATGGCTTAGTGTAGAGTTCTTTTCATACTGGGTTTTGTGTCTAGTCTTGGGGGGAACCTGCCCATTGTGCCATCCAGATTATAACTAAAGTCGCCAACCCATATGAGTGGAGAGTTCACACAGTCTGTCAGGAGGCTCAGCATTTTCGGGTTGAATGATTGATCATCCGCATTTCAGGCTTAAATATTAAGGAAAGTAATGTCCCTTTCATCTATTGTGCCGTGTAGCCAAAGGTACTGCCCCTCAACATCTGCTTCTGATAAGTCAGTTTGAAGAGGACACCCTCTGATATCCAAACAGACACCCCTCTAGTGTAAGTCGAATAAGTGGAGGAATAAAGAATCCTATTTCTTTTAGGAGTTCTGAGGTTAAAGGGCGTGAAAAGGGATGGGATTCTTACTGGGATATACAGTGAGTTGGCTTTTGGTGGAACGGACAAAGGGATTTGCAGGGCTGTTTGGTCAAGGTCAGATCTGAATGGAAATTACAGTTTTGGTTTGTTGGTGGCCACTGTGGGGATGTGACAAATAATTTGTGTTTTGTTGATGCAAGTGAGCCACTAGGTCTGTCAATGAGGGGGTGGGGTTTCAAAATCCTTTGTTAAGTAAGATCAAAAATAATCTTTTATGCATACTTTTGTGAATGTGGTGCCTACATCAATGAAAGATGTTCTGCGCATAAGGACAGTATTGAAAGACTTCAATTTAGTCAACCGGAGCAGTATATTTGTCATACAGAAAAGTTGTGTTAGTCGTTTGACTAAACGAAAATGAGTAACAAAGCTAAACAAAAAGTTGTTTTACTTGGATGGCAGTGACATCTTATGGAAACATAAAACTGAGTGCTAATTACCCAGGACCCAAGATGGCCGCCAAGTAGGAGCTCTTCCTCAGAGCTCCCGGTTGGGGATTACCTTATCGGTTGATATCCCCTCGATAACCCAGCCATCCGACATTAAATATCAAATATTTACCTCAATTGACATTCACCCAGACGAAATAGTGATTTTGACGCCACATACCTGCAGAATCGCTCTCCCAGGATCCATAGAGCCTCAACTCGTCTGCCGCGTCGCTCTCAACAAGATTGTGCTTCCCGAGATCGTCGACCCTCCTCCCCTCGCTGGTCACGACAGAAAGGATCTCCTGCGACGGACGTGCCCCACCTTCGTGAATCGCGCCGCCGATCGATGCACGGTACCGCGGTGCCCTCCCTCCGCACATCCCCAAGCCACGTGGTTAAACAGCCACAACGGGGACAGAACGGACTCCCCTTCGACGGATGCTTCCTGCCTCTCTTGATTCTTGCCGTCGATCTGTTGTAGATGCCGGTGTGCCCTCACTTGCATACCGCTAAGCCTCGCCTGCAGCGGCCCCCAGTCGGGCCTGAAAGGATCCCCCTGAGGCTGAGGTCCTCTGCCTTTTCAACCTTCGCCACTGATCCGTAGAAAAGATACCTGATGCTGATCTGCCCTCCATACAGACATCCCTAGCCACAGCTGTGAGGTGGCCCCCAGCAGGGACCTACAGCCTGGAGCATGGCGCCATTGACAATGGTGGTGGGCCCTAGGGTCGCCTTCCGGGCTACTCTGCGGCTCTTGTCGGACGTCTGAACACGCTCACCGTGAAGCTCCTCCCGATGCGGCTACTGCATAGCAGCCCTACATCCGATACGAACGGCCTCAAGCTGATCCACCTGGTGAGCGGGGATGGACTCTCGCTCGAAAACTGCTCGCTGGTCTCTGCCATTCTTCCCGCGATGCATCAGCAATACTGCCTGGTGGGCCTCCAAGGATGCATCGGCTCTCCTGCTTGGTCTTTGAGCCCCCCTGCCTACCACCACGATCAGGCTGCCGACGATCTCCATGCGGCTGGTGGGGACAGTTGACCTGACCCCCCGCAGTGCATCGGCTCTCATATTTGGTGTATGGCTCTTGTTCTCTTTGTCTTTGAGCCCCCCTGCCCACCGCCACGAGCCGGACACCGTCAAGAAAGACTACGCCGCACGTCGCCACCATCAAGCCACCGACTATCTCGGAGTAGATGGTGAGAACCACTGACCAGACCTCCCGCGACGCAACGTCTTGCTTTTGTTTCTGCTTTTTGTTTGTTTTTTTTGCTTTCTGTTTTGCTTTGCTTTGTGTATCTCTGAGCCCCCCTGCCCCCCGCCACGAGCAGGCCGCCGCCAAGAAGGGCTTTGCCGCATGACCTAATGAGACGCATCGGCTCGGTTGCTATTGAGCCCCCTGCCTCTCCCGCTACCGATTGATGTGGCGATCTGCGAAACACGTCCCCCCCATGATGCAACGAGGGCCATGGTTACGTCCTCCTCAGGCCCGTTGGACTTCCATTCTTCGCAGAGGATAGGGTAAGTGCCCTCGCCCTGGTCTTCAACTTTGGGGTTGACACGACCGATTGCAGGATCTCGCCATTTCATGAAACTTTAGTCAACTAAAATGGCCGCTCCTTGAAAATTTGCAAATCCTCAGGCCCAAAGACTTTGTTGGAGGCCTCCCTCTGAGCTCCTATCCCCCGGGTCTGGTGGCCAGTCAAGTCACTGTCACTAAGACTGTGGAGCTCTCTCTATGCCCAACTGGTTGCTTATCTCTGACTGGAGCTGGGATGACGCTCATTCATACGGTCCTGCATGATCCTGCTCCTATACACTCCCAGTGACAGGCCTTGGGCCCACCATCTCATGAATCTCGATCCACCTAAAATGGCCGCTCCTTGAATTCCTGTCCCCTGCCCAAATTTTCAGACAAGAATAGAGGCCCACGCCTTCTCTTTCCTTCCTTGTCCCTTGTCTCCCGACTACAAAGCCTCACTTATCTCGGCTCCCACTAGCCACACTTGGCAAGGGCACTACCCTGCACCTGTCCCCTACAGTCATAGCATCATTTATCTATGCTCCCGCTAGGCATACATGGCAAGGGCTCAGCCCTGCTCCTTCTGTTCTTGATCTGAAAGAACACAGGTATGTCCCTCCCTGACTAGGAAGGTTATTATCTTCGGCCTTCTCCGAATCCCACCCCATTAACTACCTCCACTCATGTGGAGGCTATCTTATCTTATCCTGAAACGATACGGCCCGCTACTGATCCCGCCATGTCGTACAAGACCCACCCTTAATGAGGACCTTACTCTGGAAACCTGTACACTCCTACCTCTCATCTAATACTTGCGATCTAATCTCTCTCCACCATGCCCTCCCTCGCCCAATGCAGACTGGACGCCAGACTAGAGAAGCTAGGTATGAATAGCTACATATTTAATTATCTGACCACCCTCTCCAAAAAAGCGATCAAATCTCTGAAACATAGACTACTCAAAGCTAATCCAGAAACCCTTATCTCTGACCCCTATTTTTGTCCCAAAAAAGGGGCTATTACTAGTGACCTGAACTTTTATACTAAAAGAAGAGCTCAGTGGAGAATGGCGTTCCATTCTTTACTCTGAATTGCCTCGGCTAAGAAATTTCCTCACTGTCTAAGACTCTTAGCTGTGACGTCACCCACGTTCAGAGCAAATGCTACCATATCCATATACAACAATGGGACTATCCTAATTCAAGCCTCCGATCGGAACCTGAGCATCTTTGATGACAGATTCTCCCTCTTTAAAAAATCGCTGGACCAAAGTGACACTCCTAATCACTCTAGGAACATCCTTCCCCTATCTTTGCCACAGGGCCTTCATGAGCTCTCTCTAATGTACCACAACCACCTCTTGATCGCCCCGCCTACATTGAACAACACACATAGGGCCCTAGTTCCACCAAATCTTGGCCCAACAGATTCACCCACAGTCTCCCGACCACCCAGACTTGACCAACGCCATTCCCGTAAGGCTGGAGAAAAGGTTATCCCTAGCTCCGACCACCTCTCCTACACTGCCCCCACTCCCCTTCCTCCTGGCTCTCTCCTACATAATTCCCTTTCTTCACAGCAGGCCCTTCCTCCTGGCTTTCTCCTACATAATTCCCTTTCTCCACAGCAGGCCCTTCCTCCTGGCTCGCTCCTACATAATTACCTTTCTCCACAGCAGGCCCTTCCCCCTGGCTCTCTTCTACAAAATTCCCTTTCTCCACAGCAGGCTTGCCCACTCTCCTCCAGGAAACCAGTTCCCCCTAACCTCCGCAACAACAAAAGACCCCACTCACTCTCTAACCCTCAACACTCGAACCCTTCCCCCTTTCCACCCAAACTCCTGCCTCACGACAATTCTAGCGCCCACATACCTTGCTCTACTGTACAGCAGAGACGGAAATCCTCCTCAGGGGATAACCCCCCTCCTCATCATCCCCTTTCCTGGGACTCGCCTACCTCCACCCTAGTGAACAACCCTCCTCCTCCCCTCCACAAGAGCTATGGACCACATCCGGATCCTGCTTCTAAGCTCAAGGAAATTAACAGGGAACTTCTAAAGCTCAAAACTGACATACAAAATCTCATTAACATCACCCCGGAGCTGGCCCTTGACCTCTCTTCCAACAAGACCTCGCAGGAGATCCTGCATATGATCCAACCCCACCCTAAACTACCATCTCCTTCCACTATGCTACAGAGTGACCTTGGGCAGAAACCACCAGGTCAGGACTGGAATACCACTCCCTACCCCAACGCCCCATCTAGACCCGCCAGATCTAAAAATCATTTATCAGAACCAGATATTCTTTCCCTCCTCCGAGCTTACAACTCCTCTCTTACGGTCAGCCCAGTCCCTTCTGGAACTTCACAAACCGCCCCTTTAATGGCGCCTGGAGTGACTAATCCCAAGCAAGGCAACACGGAGGCTATACAAAGCATCACATCTAACCCACATAGAGCTCCCAGTCTCAACGCCAATGCCTTAAACATTAATAACCTCATGCAGATCCTCATTACACAGCCCTCGCTCACTGACCACAAATCACACCTGAAATGCATGTTACTCAACTGTAGATCAGCGGTGAAACATGCCACGGACCTTGCCGATCTCATCCTTGCTCAGGAACTAGACCTCCTTATCCTCACCGAAACTTGGCTCACCGACTCCTCAGGTCCCATCCTTGACATTCTAGTCCCTCCAAGCCACAACATTATCAGGCTCGATTGAGTTAAGAGAACGGGTGGTGGCATAGCCTGTATCTACCACAACTCTCTCTCAGCAAAACAGTCCCCTTCGGCAAATCTCTCATCCTGTGAATATTTATGCATAGACATCGCTAGCAAACATAGACCCTTATGCAGCCTGCACATCTTCTACCACCCTCCAGGAGACAACCTCCCTCTAATTTAACAAACTATGGAAACCATCTCCTCCAACCAGGGCTGACACTGCCCCCAGATCTTCCTTGGTGACTTCAATCTCCATTGGAATGACCCGCATGACCAGGCGGTTAACAGTCTCAAAAACTTCCTAACTGACTTCTGCCTGACTCAATTCTGTGACAGGCCCACGCACAACTTAGGCTCGACCCTCGATCTAATCATCTCCAATCCCAACTCCATTCAGCTCACATCTATTCTTCCCTGTGACTGGTCGGACCATCACTATATCCCCTTCCGTATTCTAGAAAGTTGTAACTCCAAAAGATCACAACCATTAAAACAAAAACATTGGAAAAGAACGCTCCAAAATACAAACGCTAATGAGCTCATCTCTCGCTGCAATATCTCCCTACCGCCGCCTGCAAACATGGCTGACATTCACGCCCTCACTGAGCACTATAACAACTCCATGTTGTCTGCCCTGAATGCAACTGCCCCCTTCAACTAAAAAGAAAATCCATCAAAGATTCCAAACCATGGTTCAATGACAGCCTAAATGCCAACAGACGCAGCCTGAGACTAGCAGAACGTGCTTGGAGAGCCGCTCCATCCACTGGTCTACTAAAAACTCTAAGACTAAAAAGGAGTATATACAACAAGCTCATCAGAACAGCGAAAGCCACCGTCTTCAAATCCCAACTGGACAAAGCCAAAAATCGCCCGAAAAGGCTGTTTGAGTTGATTAAGTTACAATCCAATAACGCTCCTACCCAATCTCCTCTCATCTCCTGCCCTCAGCCAAACTGAGATGCTGTTGCTGAATTCTTCCTTGAAAAGGCGAGTAAGATTGAATCAGATCTAAAGTCTGCCCTGATCGATCTCTCACTCTCTCCTGACTCCTTCCTACCCTCGCCCCTTCTTACACCGCCCTCTCCCTCCCTTAAAAACAATGCCTCTTGGAGTCAATTCACACCCCTCAATGACACTGCCATCTTCAGCATTCTCTCAACCCTGAAACCTTCAAATCACTTCAATGATCCCCTCCCCCCCAACTTCTTTAAAGAAATGATAGGATCACTAGTCCCACTCTGGTCCAAGATCATCAATGCTTCTCTTCTTCAAGGTGAGATCCCTGACTGCCTGAAGGCAGGCCTAGTTCTCCCTATTCTCAAAAAACCCATGGCGGACCCTGAAGACCTTAATAACTATTGTCCAATCACAAACATCCCTACCCTGGCAAAACTCTTTGAGAAATTTGTACATGAACAACTGCGCAAACACATTGAGCAATTCCAACTTCTTGACCAACTCCAATCGGGCTTCCGTCCTGGCCACAGCACTGAAACGGCCATCACTCATATAGTGGATGACGCGCTCACTCTGCTTGACCAGAATGAATCTTGCCTACTAATACTACTCGATCTCTCATCTGCATTTGACACTGTCAAACATGACAATCTACTTAACCTCTTGGAATGTAGGATGGGGCTCTCAGGCACTGTACTAAAATGGTTTGCCTCTTTTCTCAACAACAGAACTCAGAGAGTCAAATCCGATCAAACTCTATCCAACTCCAGTCCCTGCACACTGGGTGTTCCCCAAGGGTCCTCGCTCTCCCCCACACTCTTCAACCTTTTCATTGAACCTCTTACTGTTATCCTCAAAGCTTCTAACATCCAATATCACATGTATGCGGACGACACCCAACTGTACATGAAAATCTCTTTTCCTGAAGATATCAAGTCACTCAACGGAACCCTGCACAAAACCCTAAATTGGCTAACCTCCAACCACCTCAAACTAAATGCCCTCAAAATGGAATTCCTCCTCTTTTAACCCACTAGGCAAACCCCCATTGTTGAGAAATATCTAAAAAACCTCTCAGCTCTCAACTGCACACCACACATCATTGATTCCACGAAATCACTAGGAATTGTGCTTGATAAGAACCTAAACATGCATGATCACATCAGAGCATTTACCAAAGGAGCGAACTACCAACTGAGCATCCTAAGAAACCTCAAACCCTACCTTCCCCTAGATGACTTCAAATCTGCGGTGCAAGCACTAGTCATCTCAAGACTAGAATACAGCAGTGCTACTCTATGCGGGCTTCCGAAACTCAGTTTAGCCCCCCTCAGAGCATCTATGAGTGCTGCGACTAGACTCATCACTGGTTCAAAGAAAACCAACCACATCACTCCTGACCTGAAATCGCTCAACTGGCTTCCGTTTGAGTCAAGGATCTAGTTAAAAATTGCATGTATGACTCATAGAGCACTACACTTCAACACGCCTCTTTACTTTGCAAATAAGCTCGAACTATCGGGAGGCTCCCGGCCCTCTAGGAGCACCAGCACATTGCTGCTCAAGCCGAAGAAATTTAAAAAAAATGAAAACCTACAATCGTACATTCTCTGGTATTGCCCCGAGAGTTTGGGACTCCCTACCTGTGGAAACAAGACTGATTCCCTCATCATTTGCCTTCAAAAGGGAAGTGAAAGCCCTACTGATGAACACTGCTCTGAACTAGAAGTTTTTCTCCTTTTGTCTCCTATCTTGCTTAGCCGACTAATCTGCTACCTGGCATTTGTTACGGCTTCAGTCTCGCCCGCCAATATGTCATTGTGTTCCTTTTTTTTTTTTAATATCTTTATTCAGTTTTTAAACAGCAAATTTTTGCCCACCCCCACCCTCCAGGTCAGACAAGTATACATACATTTATAAAATGAGTTACATTATCAAAAGACAAAATTGATACATACATTAGTACACCCAGATCCGGTTGCACCTTAAGTCAAAAAACAAAAAAACAAATTCATTCCGTGCGACCTTGCAATTGGCACCATTCTATTAGAGGGGTCCAAACTTTTAAACCTCTTTTCCGTCGCCTCCTGCCCTTATGTTTATAGATAGCAATTTCAATATTTGAGATAGCAAGAAATCTGGCTAACCATTGTTGAAATGTCGGGGCAGTGGCATCCAACCACGCTGAGGCTATACACAACCTAAAAACGGCCCTTGCTATAAAGATAAGTTCATGCCCTATTCTAGCGTTTCCGGGGTCTGTTGCCCCTAGTAGAATAACACCGTTGGATAAAACTATCGTGCTATGCACCACTGTAGATAGAAATTTCCCTATCTCTTGTTTGACAGATGTTAACCCTTCGCAGGTGGAAAAAATGTGTATACAATCAGCATTAAAAAGCATACATCTAGGACAACATGTGCTCTTACCAGTTCCCCACTTGGCTATTTTGTCCGGTGTATAATATAGGAAAAAACAGGTTTTAAAAAATTGTGCTTGGAGTTTGGTTGACATTAGAATTGTTTGCGACATTTCATAAGCATAATTAAACTCATCATTTGGAATTGCTGCTTTCTCTAACCATTTTTGCGCAGTTTTCTCCATATCATCTGGAAACATAGCATTAATGCGTGAATAAATACCCCCAATCGTGTTTTTGGTGCCAGATAAAAGTATTTCTACTAGATCGATTTTTTCCACCCCCCTCCCGCCTACCTTCCGTGACAAAAAATCTCTAATTTGCAGGTACTTGAAGAAGTCCCGCCAGTCTAATCCAAAATTGTTTTTTAATTCTTCGAAGGACCGAATCCCAACGGAGGAAAAGAGGCAGCCAATCTGGACAATTCCTAAATCATGCCACTTATGTATATAACTATCATTAAAAATTTCTGGCAATTCTGGGTTATTCTTTAAGGGCGTATAGAAAGACAGTCTCCCTATACCAAGCATTTTCCTAATGGTCTTCCACACCTTGAATCCACTAAATAGTGTTTTAAATTTAACCTTTTTGTGGTAACTGTCGTGCAAATGTCTCCACCAGTATCCTCTGCTCTCCCTGCCTAGTAGTAATTGGAAAGTAGATGGTGCATAGGCTTCTCCCTCCATACCTTCCCGGTTATTCTGAAGTAACTCATCGCTATACAATAGCACGGTAGCCCAGTAATATGCCTTCAAGTTTGGGAGAGCTAGTCCACCTCGCTCCTTCTGGAGAGTGAGGAACTTGTAGGCCCGCCGAGGTTGTGAATATGCCCAGATAAAGCTAGAGAACATCCGTTCTATTGATTTGAGCCAGGATGAAGAGAATTCTAGGCAGATTGCCCTAAACATATACAAAATTTTAGGAAAGAAGACCATTTTAATTGCGTTCACTCTTCCAATGATAGAGAGGTGTAAATTGTCAAGGCGTTGGAGATCTTTCCGTATTGCACCTGTTATTGGCTTCAGATTTATATCAACCAGATTTTCAAGATCAGATGTAATGCAGACTCCTAAGTAAGTAGCCTGTTCCACAACTCGAGGATCCCGCCATTCACTTTTCCTATTTAAAACAATATGAGGGGCGTGGCCAAGATGGCGGTGCGGTAGGACGCAGGATCGCGTTCCTCCGGCGCCGCTTTATTGAAGCGTTGTAATAGCGCCCGGCCCGGGACCCTGGGTCTCGTGACGCATAGCGGAGGTGATAGTGGACAGAGAGCGGGCAGCTCTGGACCGAGTTTGCGCCGATATCACCCGAGGAGAGCGGCTCCCCGGGCGGGCCCTGGGCTGCGGCCTGGTTGGCAGAGGGACGGAGCTACGGTGAGGAGCGGAGTGCCTGGAGTGCCGCAACGGAGCGGTGGTGGCACGGCTCGCCTGGAGCCCTCGGGACCCGGTGGGGTGAGCGGTGCTGAGTGGCTGGTGCAGGCCTGGGGGTGACGGGCATCGGGCCCGCCGGAGAGGACACCAAGGCCGGGAGGCCGCGGGGATAGCTGCCATTTTGAAGCCCGGGTGCCCGAGGTGATGGAGAACCGCCCGGGTGCAGACGGGCCGGCGGTGGTTGGAGGCGGCGGCGACTGGGGGGCCCCGCGGATGGGGTCCAGGCTCCCTTACAGCACCTAGAGGGCATCGAGCCGCCTGGGAGGCGAGGACCTGGTGGCGACGACCCCCTGAGGAGGAGGCTGGCTGGGGGTAGGCCACGAGGGGGCCTCCGAGTCGGAGGGCCTTGCCAAGATTGCGCCGTAGAGCTCCGGCGTCAGCGCTCTGCCTAGTAAGGTGACCGAGGCGTGGGATAAGAGCGGCGGAGGAAGGGAACCCATCCGAGAGCAAGGAGGTCCCATCGCGACGGCCAAACGACCGCCCTTAGGCCAGAGTGGGGGAACGATAGTAAGGCCTGGTTGGTGGTTTCCTGTGAGTGTGGCCCCCCGCAGAGACTCTTCATTATCGGGCGCTGGGGTGAAGGAACCGGAAGGGTCCCGGTCGGTCTGCAGGTCGGCGGACGGGACAAGTGGGAGCGGAAGGGTCTATGGGTGCTCCCAGGAGCCCTGCGCCTTGACCGGCCCTAGCACGAAGACGGCGGCCCCATATTGGACTTCCGCACGGCAGTGGGCTCTGTGGGGACGAAGTGGGGCGGTGAGACACGGGAGTCTTGAGGGCTAGCTGGTGGAGACCCTTTAACCGTCCTTTGGGTGGCATAGCGGGGCCAGCAGCGCAGGAGGCACTAACTATGGCTGCGCCCCGAGGCCGCAAAGACAAGGCCTTGAAAGAGGCCCCTGTGAAACAACCGGGTCCTTCGGGTGAACAGGCGGCGAGCTTGCTGGAAGGAGATGAGACGCCGGCGACGAAAGCTTTATGGTTGAGCTCTTTGCTGCCATGAAGGCAGACATGCAGGAATTTCGATCGCAGTGGGTGGCAGACTTAAAGGATGTGCGCCATGATGTGGACGAGATCGGGGAGAGGGTTGCTGCCCTGGAGGAACACGATGTAAGCAGGGCTGAAGAGATTCACCACCTGCAGCAAGACATGCTGCGCCTCCGGGAGCAGAACCTCGATCTACAGGCCCATGCGGAGGATCTGGAGAATCGCTCTCGGAGGAACAACGTGCGCATCCGCGATGTCCCATGGAAGGAGGAGGGAGACGATTTGCGCACCTACGTTAAGGCTCTGCTCCTTCAGATTCTAGGGGAGAGTGAGGAGATAGACATTCAAATGGACCGGGTCCACAGAGTGGGGCTTCCTCGGGAGCGAAGGCGCCGCCCGGACATCCTGGTGTGCATACATGACTACCAGCTGAAGGAGCGCATTATGCGCCAAGCTAGGGCGGCCCACCCTATTCAGTTTAAGGGACACCAGCCAACGATTTATCAGGATTTAGCAGCCTCGACGTTGAGCAAGAGGTGCTCCTTTCGGGCAGTGACCACCCACTTGCGAGAGTCGCAGATCCCGTACTCCTGGGGCCACCCTTTTCGCCTTATCTTCAAACATAATGGAAGGTTGCTGCAGCTGCGGTCGCTTGAGGAGGCTTTGAAGGTACTGGGGCTTGAGCACACCATGGCGGTGGAAGAGGCAGACCCCCCTAGCTCTCGGCGCACGCTAAGGGCTGGGGACTGGCAGCGAGTGGGCAGGCGATCACCGGTCGCAAGACCTAATCCGGCGACAATGGCGAAAGAACGAGAGGAAGTGTTGAACACATTGTCTCAGTCTTCAGCAAGACCTGCCACCCCTTGAGCGGGAGATCTGGGGTCCCGAGGTCGGACTTCGAGACGGGGTGCCGGGGGGACAGGCGAGTCTCCTTGGTTTATCCCCCTGACTGGTAGCGGGTTCCGGCGTGCAGCCTTTGCACCTACCGCCCGTGTGGGGGCACGTGAGTGGCAACGCCCTCCTGAACTTTGTTTCTAGTGACGAACTTTGGTCATGTTCATCTTTATTCTCTATGGGGGTTCTGTTTTGTTTATGGGGTTGTTTCAAGGGATGGGGGTTTTTGGGATTCTGGTTGGGGTTCTCCGCATCGGTGGGTACTCAGGCAGTACGCTACGCCACATACCCTGGTTCCCGGGGCCTGAGGTTAGTTGGGTTGACTGCAGGCAGTTGAAACTTTGAGTAATGAGTAGAGATCTCAAAATTGTGAGCCTTAATGTCCGGGGGCTTAATAACCCGGTTAAGAGGGCTGCGGTGCTCTCCCTCCTTGAGAATGTGGGAGGGGACGTTTGCCTCCTTCAGGAGACGCATCTGCTTGCCAAGGACACCGCCCGCATGCGCGACAGACGCTTTCCCAAGCAGGTCTGGTCTGCAGGGCCGGCAAAGAAGAACGGGGTGGCAATACTGTTTGGGGCTCGATGCCCGTGTAAAGTGACCTCTACAGTGGCTGAGATTAAGGGGCGACTGTTGGTCCTTAGAGTGCAATGGGGGGACACACACCTTACACTCGGGTCGATTTACGGCCCGAATGAGAAAACAGGAGCCCTTTTTGCTGTCTGCGTTAGCGGAAGTTTTGGTGTCACAGGATACAGCGGTATTGGTGGGGGGAGACCTAAATTTGGTGATGGATACGGGACTGGATAGATCGGGCTTGAGGGTTCATCAAACAGGTGCTCTGTCAGCAGTGGGTAGGGGCTGGTTGGAGGAACATGGCTTGCACGACGTATGGCGCGCTCAGCATCCAGCAGCGCGCGATTATACCTATTATTCGGCTGCGCACAAAACTTATGCCCGCTTAGATCATTTTCTGGCCTCCACTGAGCTTCTGCCTAGCCTCCACTCGGCCACCATTGAGCCCCGAGCCATGTCCGATCATGCCCCCCTTACGGTTATGCTTCCGGCGCAGCATAGGCGGACATTTCCCCCCGGGTGGCGTCTTAGAGATAACCTACTACACTCAGAGGATGTGGTAGGGAGAGTGAGGGATACAATAGTGCACTATTTCCAAGATAACGACACTGGGTGCACCCCCCTGGCCTCAGTGTGGGAGGCCATGAAACTGGTAGTGCGCGGGGAGCTCATTGCGGTTGCGGCCACTTATAATACATTGCGGAAAAAAAAGCGCGCTGAGCTAGAACAGGAAGTGGGGGAACTAGAATCGATTCACAAACGCACGGGGGCGCAGAGAGTGTGGCGGGAACTAGAGAAGCGTAGGCGCATGCTAAAACACTTGGATGTGGATAGAGCTGAACATGCCCTCCTTGCGGTTGCGGCATAAATTTTCTTAGGCAGGGACAAGTGCGGGAGTATGCTGGTGCATAGATTGAGAGCTCAAACGCACACGTCCCTCATTCAGACCGTACGAGACGCCACGGGAGCGGAGAAGGGATTGGATGCGCACATAGTGGAAACTTTCTCGAGTTTTTATCAGCGCTTGAACACGGAACAAGATCCCCCGCCCCCGGACCCGGGAGAATATTTACGCACGTGCGAGATAGCTCCGATCTCTGGTGTACTGGTGGAACAGCTAGACGCTGACATTGGGGTGGAGGAGGTGATTGGAGCCATAGCCAGATTGAAGGTAGCCAAAGCACCGGGCCCAGATGGCTTTTCGGCATTTTTTTATAAAACCTATTGCCGGGAGCTGACTCCCTTTTTAACGAAACTGTTTAACTCTTTCCTGACTACGGGGACAGTGACACCTTCGATGTCGGAAGCAGCGATCTCCGTGATTTTAAAACCCGGCAAAGATGCGAAGGACTGTAGCTCGTATAGGCCAATCTCACTTCTCAATGTCGATGCAAAACTCTTTGCGGGTATCCTAGCGGCGCGTCTCAATCCTCTTATGGCAGACGTTGTTGACCCTGATCAGTTGGGGTTTATCCCTACTAGGCAGGGGGGAGACAACACCAAGCGGCTGCTCCACCTCATCGACGCCACGCAGCGATCGCAAAGGCCGGCCCTTTTGTTGTCCATCGATGCAGAAAAGGCCTTCGATCGGGTAGGATGGACCTATTTGTTTGAAGTGCTGCGTGCTTTTGGGTTTGGGGATAGGTTCCTGAAATGGGTCGAGAGCATATACCGTGCTCCCAGAGCATTCGTGCGTGTCAATGGTGATAGATCAGCATTCTTTCCCATAACCCGGGGGACGCGACAGGGCTGCCTCCTGTCCCCACTTCTGTTTGTGCTCTATATGGAGCCGTTTGCACAGCGCATCCGCTCTAACCCGCGGATAGAGGGCCTAAAATTCGGGGCAGAGGTCCACACAATAAGTATGTATGCAGATGATGTGATTCTATCGCTTACACAAGCGCAGAGTTCGCTCGCTGCGGTGACGGAGGAAATTGCGGCTTTTGGCGTGTCTTCCGGGTTTAAGGTGAACTTTGGTAAATCGGAGATCCTTAACCTGTTGCTCCCCGCGTCAGAAGTGGACGTTCTACAACAGAGCTTTCCCTTTAAGTGGACGCGGTCTGACATTACATATCTGGGATTTCGCCTGACCCCGACTATCGAGCGTACCGTCTCTCTAAACTATACTCTCCTCTTGGAGCATACGACCAAGGCGCTGGACGCCTGGTCGCGTCTCCGATTGGCGTGGTTTGGGAGAGTGGCAGCGATTAAAATGACAATACTCCTGCGTATTCTCTACTTATTCCAGATGCTCCCGCTGACCCCACCGCCGGGGGCACTCAAACGCTTGCAATCCCTCATCAATAAGTTCGTTTGGGAGGGTCGGAAGCCTCGGCTCTCTTTGGCGCAAATGTCTAATTCAAAAGCACAGGGGGTCTGGGACTCCCCTTATTGCGGGATATTACCAAGCGTCCTGTCTTAAATATCTTATAGAGTGGAATAGGCCGCTCTCGAGCAAGCACTGGAACTTTATGGATCAGGCGGTGGCAGGGATGAACATTTGGAGAGAGCTTTGGCTGCCTCGAAAGCATAGAGCATGGGGGCTGTACTCATCGCCGGTGACCGCGCCCACGCTTAAAGTCTGGGATAGGGTGGCCGTGCAAAAGGGCTGGACGACCTTTCCTTCGCCTATGTCTCCCATTGTAGACAACCCGGATTTTCCGCCGGGAGGTCTTCCCGGTTTTTCATGGATGGCGCGAGGCTGGCTGTAAATGGGTGGGATATCTTTTTGATACGGAGGGGGTAATATCCCTTCCCACAGCTACGTGCCGACTATGGTCTTCCGACTAAGGATTCCTTTGCTTACGCGCAGGTTCGTCACTGGGTCACCAGAACGGCTAATTATGCTCGCATGTCCAGACCCCTCTCGTCGTTTGAGCGCTGGGTAGTATGCAAGGCGGACGATCGGCGCCTGGTCTCGGAGTTGTACGCGAGACTTTTGTAACGGCCCAAGGAGCAGAGAACGAAAGCACAGGTGCGCTGGGAGACGGAATTGGGTAGGCCTCTCACCCCCAAGGAGTGGGAGCAAGTCCTCTATCAGGCGCACCACACTGCACGCAGCACGGCGGGCGCAGAGTCCATGTTCAAAGTGGTATCATATTGGTACTATACGCCGGTGCGAGTCCATGCCTGGGATCGAAGCAGGACGGAATTGTGCTGGAGGGGCTGCGGGATGTCTGGGACGTTGGCTCACCTCCGCTGGCACTGCCCGAAGCTGCATCGATATTGGACGGCGGTGCTCGACGACATAGACAAGGCATTTCAGATTGTACTACCCCGCGCCCCAGAACACATACTTCTAGGTTTGCCACAGGCGAAGGTATTTCCGTTGCGATCTTTACAAGGCACACAGATAGCGCTGGCGCTTTTAGCAGCTAGACAAACTATATTGGCATTGTGGGGCACGACTACTGAGCCGGAGGTTAGAGCGTGGATTTTCAGGCTCTGGGAGCTGCTGGCAATGGAGCGCTTGTCTATGACGGTGGAGGGGAAAGGGGTGGAGTTCGTGACACTGTGGAAGCCCTTCTTACACTTGCTTACAAAAGATATGAGAGAGGTGACATGCCCAAGGTTTCTGCAGATCTTGCGATTGGTACCCCTAGAACCTCCGGGCCCTGTCGCATAACTGCCGGCGATAGCTAGACCCTCCTGGTACGGAGGTCATGGGGGCTGAGGGACAACACGGGGTGGAAGCCGATGCGGAGAAGGGTGGGTGAGGGAGGGTACGGGTGGGGGTGGGCGTTTTTTGTATATTGCTTTCTTTTATTTTAAAAAAAGGGAACAGCTGACGAACTGCCCTACTGAAGAATTTATGAGCGGCCGGCCTCCGGGTTGTGGCTAACACGCTGTGTAAGCTTCTCTATATCGCTCTGCCGGCCTTGGGATGTAGGCAGAAAGCTGTGTTCTATGCTTCCGATTCCAGTTCAATAAAAACGATTGATTCTAAAACAATATGAGTTTTGCCCTGATTAAGTGCATAGCCGGACACATCTCCAAATTGTTTAGCCTCCCTCTCGATAGCAGTCATAGCCGTGTTTGGATCGGATGTCACGATAGCGATATCATCCGCATAGGCTAGCGATTTAGTGGCATACCCCTGTGATATTATAGGTTTAATTGCTCCGTCCTTTTCCAATCGCCGGATAAACTGGTCTATATAAATTGCAAAAAGCAGTGGCGAGCAAGGACAGCCCTGCCGTGTTCCACGTGATATTATCAGCTCTTCAGTTAAAATCCCATTTACCAATACTACGGTCCTTGGATTCACGTACAGTTTTTGGACTGCCTGTATATAACCTCCCTTGATACCCATTCTGGACATTGCAGTCCACAGGAAGTGTCAGGAGACCCTATCGAAAGCTTTCTCCGCATCAATCAGAATCAGCGCCATACGGTCTCCTGTAACATCCATACCATCGAACAAGGTGATTACTCGCTGAATGTGGTTGATAGTGGACCTGCCTGGAACGAAGCCATGTTGGCTCTGAGCGATCACCTTGTAAATAATGGGAGCCATTCTATTAGCCAAGACTTTTGAGTAAATTTTGGAGTCTGAGTTAATGAGGGTAATGGGACGATATGAACCCATCTGTACCGGCGGTTTGTTGTTTTTAGGGAAGATGACTATTTTTGCCCGAGACCAAGATTTCGGGGGCTGGCCTCCTGTAAAGATATGTACAATGAGCTCTATCAAGATGCTTTTAATTTGATCTAGAAAAGAGGCATAGAATTCCGATGGGATGCAATCTAACCCCGTAGCTTTCCCTCTTGGCAAATCGTTGATTATGCCAATGATTTCTCCCTCTGTGGGTAGCTCCTCTAAGAGATTTGCATCCTCATCTTTAAATTTCTCATTAGGAAGCTGATCTTGGTAATCCTCAATGTTTGCCTGGTCACTACCCCCCGATTCAGTGTATAAATCTTGGTAAAACCACCAGAAAGCTTCTCGTATGAGTTTAGGGTCGGCTACTCGGACTCCCTGAGGATCCTGGATTTCGCGGATCAAGTTTGATGAGGCCTGTTGTCTCATACGAACGGCTAGTTGGTGTCCAATTTGCTCGTTCACTTCATATATCATTTCCTTTTGAGAGAGTGCTTTTTTAATTACTTTTTCCATGAAAATATTCATAATTAAAGCCTTAGCGATTGCCACCTGGTTCTGCACTTTCTCTACTTCTTCCTTCTCTACCGGAACATTTCCCGTTGTGGCACTTATTAAGCCTTCCTCAGCCTTCTTCAGGTTATCTTGTAGCCCCTGCATAACTTCCCTGGCTAGTTTATTAGATTTAAAGAATATTGCAAGGTCTCCCCTCGGATCCCTGCTTTTAGCGTATCCCAGACTATTTCAATTGAGGAGCTCCCCTCATTGTCAGATAAAAAATTAGGGATCCACTCTCTGATGTGGCTGCAGTAATTCTCATCTAAGAGCAGGGCTTTCTCGAAAGTCCATGAGTTAGGAGTGTCACTTCTATTGTCTATTTCCACGGAACAAATGAGAGGATTATGATCCGAAAGGATCCGGGGGAGTTTCATAATTTGGCACTTGGTTTTTATTGCATTGGACATTAAAATATAATCCAATCTTGCATGGGTGAGATGTGGATTGGAGAAATACGTAAACCCTGGATCATCAGATTTTAAGGTCTGCCACCCATCCACCAGCCCGTGTATGCAACACATTTGTCTTAATGCTTTAAATACTTTGGGTTTGCGGCCGGTATATTGCCACCCCTCTTTTAAGGACCAGTTGTTTGGCAGGTTAATATTCAGATCCCCACAAATCATTAAAGGTAGTGGCCAATGCATCAATTCGTTTGAGATCTCATCAAAAACTGATGCCTTGTCGCTGTTGCTGCCATAAATGGCACATAGAGTCATCTTTTGCCCAATCCCATATTGACATTCTGTAATTGCCCAGCGACCAAATTTATCTGCCTTAGAGTGACTAAGAACGAGCCCACTCCCCTGGCTAAAATAGCAACCCCCTTACCCTAGCTCCTTGTGACGTGGCACAGGTCAACCTATATCCTAATGATTTTAAGATATGTGCTTGTGACCCCTCAATATGCGTTTCTTGCAAACAAACAATATTTGTGCCCCAAGTTTGAAGTCCTACTGCCACCGCCTGTCTTTTCCTAAGATCATTTAAGCCACAAATATTCACTGATAATACCCTTAACAGACCCATCTTTTTCCACTACATGCTCCGTGTATATAGCCACACTTTTTTCCTTTTTTCCCCCTTTTACCGACAATCAAAACCGGGTAACAAACTAAATTAATTTGACTCATTTTTGTAGTTTTCTTTTTACAGTTACTATTTAGTGCATCCTGTCTGACCTCCCCCCCCCCTCCCACCCTCCACCACCTTTAGAGGTTACCTGGCCAAGCCAGGGATTTGACATTCGACGTGTAGAGCCACGCGATCCCGCTGAGCCTCCCTACCGAGCATGGAAAAATAAAGGAAAAAACATTTTCCATAACCTCTGGTAGCAGTTACCCCCAAAAAAACAACTGCATGCCTAATACCATGTGGGAAAAAAAAAATAACTAAACTATGTCATAAACAACAAAGCGGATTCGGCGGAAGAAGGAGCTGCAAAGCCTTGTAGCCTGCCTTCCCTTTCAACATACTACTCGAGCATTATCTAGCCATACTTAGCGCATTGCCCCAAGTGTACTTTGAGATAATTAGCTACATTATTTGTGCCCCGAGAGTTCCTCTAAGTAGTTTTGCGCCTGAATTTCAGAAACAAAACTGCGGGTAGTCCCTTTGTATATTATTTTCAACCAGGCCGGGTTCTGTAGGTACACCTCGGCCCCAAGCTTCTGAAATGGTTCAAAGAGCTGCCGGAGTCTCCACCTGCGCTCCACAATGGCGTGAGCGAAATCGGGTCTGGTGAAGAAGGTTATCCCATCAAAGGTTCGTTTCTTTGTGGGTCTGGCCAAGTCAAAAATTTTTGGGCGGAGTAAAAAGTTTCCGAAAAATAAAAGCATGGCACGAGGGTGCTGTGATGCTGCTGCATGCTTGCCGGGAAACAAGGGAAATCTATGGGCTCTTTGAATTTCCCTGTTCAAATCCCATGATTACAATTCGGGAAAAGCCCCTTTCTATAAGGTAATCATAAATTTCCTGGGATCATCTTTTTCAACCCCTTCCGGAATTCCTAAGAAACGGAGGTTGTTGCGTCTCTATTGATTTTCTTGCTCCTCCAGTTTCCACATCATGTCTTTTACCACCCCCTCGTGTTCATCGTGCTGAGTCTGAAGTGAGGCAACATCTTTTCCCAGTTGTTCCGTCCTTCCCTCCACCATAGCCATTCGATCCGCAATATCGGCACAGGTTTTGCCAACCTTTCTAACTGCCCCTTGCAGTTTTTGGGCCACCATACGGGATCTACGACTGTCTGCCTTGACTTCCTCCTGGAAGCTTTTGATGGACTGTAAAACATCTGTCAAGGCAGGTTCCCTTCTTGTGTCTCGGTGATCGCCGCCTTTGCCACTGCCAATGCTTGTTTGATTATGCACAGAAGCGGTGAAGGATTCTGAGACTAAAGTGAGAGGGGTGTTGTTGTAGTCCCATTTCAGCTCTTTTACACCCGTATTATCATTATCAGATACGTCGCCCTTTCTTTGCGCACGATCTCTGCTCTTTTTTTTAATTAGTTTTTTTGTGCCAGGTTTACCTCTCTGGGAGTCAGTATTGGGACTGCTATACCATTTCTTTCCTTCCTCCCCACTAGACAACGAGATGCTGATATCTGACATTTCAGATTCCTCTGTCAGAGAGTAAAACTTATCCTGATTGTCTGGCGTCTTTGCATTCCAGTCTATAAGCGCACGATCACCAAGGGGCGCTAATGGAAGAGGGTTAGCTGTGGCTGCTGTGTTGTTAGTAGCAGACAAATTGCTTGCCAAAATACTAGGGTTATTGTGCATGCTGGTCGAGTTACCCTCCGGACTAACCTCTACTGGCAAGGTTACCGGCAAAGTTACCGGCAAAAGGGCGAGGGCTTTACCTGTATCCTCAGATGAAGGAATATCTAAAAACTGCCCTGACGCACATGTCAACCCTCCTGTACCCTGGCTATCTGCGCCGCTGACAAGCATATTGTTCTCTTTCTCACTTGTTGCTGCAAAGCGACTAGTAATTAAAGGTTGTGAGCCATCGGCTTCCTTGGGTGTGCGAGTGGTGCCCTTCTTCCCGACGGCCATCGGTGTTGAGTCTTTTTCCTGCGAGGTCTTTTTTGCACTGTTACCTTTCTCACCACCACCTCTGCCTTTCGCGTTTAAGGCATCCACTCTTTTTTGCCGTGTGAGTGCCAGCGCTGCTTTTGACTCAGAGGGCACAAGAAGAGTCTTCCCAGCCATCGCCCCCTTGCCGGTCATCCTTACTTGGGTGAACTGGCGGAAGACGCCTTTGCTGCAACAAAGTATCTCGGCGCCGACCCTGCTCCACGCTCCGATTCCAATCCTGTACCAATTGCAGCACCACAGTGCCACGGAAGACTTCTCCACTCTGCTTGAAGATCGCGCCGTCCTCCGCACAAGCCTCTGCTGCTCAGCCGGGGAAAACTCACGCAGGCCAGGTTCCATCCATGAACCCAGAGCTACCTCGGCGTCCTCACGGCAAAGACAGAGCGTAATGACAAACCGCTGAGGTGAGTCTTGTGGTTTCAGCCGCATTCTTTTCCCTTTTCTTTCACATTACTTATGGGGGTTTTAAATTGTAAGTCTTTACGGTCTCCTCATTTTTCAGCTACCTAGGAGGCGAGTAGAGAGCATTCAAAGCCGCCGCAATTGGGGAGGCTCAGCGGAGCATCTTCAAGGCGATATCAGTCGGTCGCCATCTTGCCTCCTCATGTCATTGTGTTCCTGATGTATATTTTTCTATTTCTCTCCCACAGCTATCTACCTATGTCTTCCACAACTCATATGTAAAGCGCTCTGATACCCGCTTGGGTCATGTTCGCGCTATACAAAACTTAAAAAAAAAAAAACAATTAAAGCTGCTCATAGGGAAGTACCACAGAAACTGTAACATTCAGAGATGATGGGTCTGCAGGAACCCTGGAGCTTGAGAAGGCTATATTTCAAGCTCACTTTTGAGTGTGCTGGTGATGTCAGGTTGAAAGGGGGGGGGGCGGGGCATGGAGAAGAAAGCGCATGGAAGAGCATCTCAACAAAGAAGCGAAAACTAAATGGGCGCCATTTTGTCCCTCTCACACATGTTATTTTTGATTTGATTTAAAGCGCGCACGGATACTCACGAGTATCGAGGGAATTTGCACGTCTGCTCAAGACTACTTTCCTTGCCCCTGTAAACTGTTTCTCAGTGGCCCTGGACGATGTAAACACTTTGAAGAGAGTTCCTCTAAGCTGACCGACTTTCATTTGCACTGTAATCCCGTGGTTCTATATGATGCTCGTTCACGAAGATTGATTCTCGCAATACAAATACCAAAAATACAATCCACAAACACAGTAACACTTTCTGCAAATAGATGAAGTAGAGTTGGTGCCACGTCAAAAAGGTCATTTTTTGGATAGTGATATTAGCACTAACGTTTCCTTGGGCTTAGTCTCGGGTTCTGGGAGGAGCCTGGCACGTGCTGGCTCAGTTCGAGTATATATTTATTGCGAGAAGGGGAAGACTTCGAGTGCTCAGCAGTTCTGTAGAAGGCTCAGCGTCCACCTCTTCTGTAACCATGAAGCTGTTCACTGCCTTACTGCTCCTGGCTCTCTGTAGCAGCTTTGGTAAGTGAATATTCCAAGATATTCCACCAGAGACAAACTTCCAACACTCAGCACATTCAAGGAGAAAACCTACAGCGAATCGTTTTCTGTGACTATAATTTCATTTTTGATATTGTGATTAGTGATAGATGCTAATTTCAGTTTTATATCTACGTACATTCTGTTGTGAGCTGCGAGCTTAAAGCAACCCTGGAGAATTCCCCCTAATGTACCAAGTGAGTGAAACGAGTAAATCGAGGAGAGATTGGGTAGGCGGAGGGGATTAGATACATTTTTACAAGAACATTTTGTGGGCTTGCTTCCTCATTGCTATTTGTGCGGCTGGATAGCTGATGATCTCACAATCTATCCTCCCCTGCAAAGGAAGCCCTAGTCCTCATAGGAGTAAATCCCCTGTGCCATAAAACCAGTACAGCCCTGAGTATGTGAAGCAAAAAAAAGATACTGTGCTTAGTATTTCACTGTTTCTGAAAGGTATCAACCTGGTGTTGTGCAGTTACTCTTCCTAAAAGGGTTTTTCACATCTACTATACAAGTATGTGAAATTCTCATAATTTGCTTTCACATAATTACGTAAAATTTCGGCAAAGTTAAAAGAAACTAAGGGTAATTATGTGAAATAATCATTTGATACTATATTTTAGCATGAAATGCATTCTCGCGTCAATTTTTGACATGAGGGTGCCCATTTTTGTGCTAAAAAATAATGTAAAAAGCAATGTGAGCTAGTCCTGCTCGTGTTCTGTTGCTCCTATGAGCTCATGGTACATTTTTAGAGCGAATGGCACTTTTGCAGTAAATTCACTGCAAATTATGCGCAATTTTCGCAATATGGGATAATAGAGGAATTTGAGGAAATTTGCATAATAAGCGTAACATGAAATTTCCCAAAATACCGAGGCGTAATATACATTTCACTCAGGCCTAACTCTCTATGGTAGCTTATCGAATTTATTATAAAACTTCCAATGCCTTTTATTTCCCTTTCTGTGCATTTTGGTGTTTGAAGTACAAACATACTGATGAAAGAGAATGATACAGACATAGGGCCATCAAAAATGCTTTAATTAAAAATGAACAATCTCTGTAACATTAATATTTAATTGCATAGTATGCTCTAGATTATTTACAATTATATATGATTTGTGAAATGTGCTATTAAGAAGGTATGCTTGAATACAGTGGAAGAACATTTTCAGTGTTGTGAGATTGTTAAACGATCTGATGTCTTTTCAATAGCCCTCCTCACGTGTCCTTTGTGTGTTTATAGCAACTTCGGCTACATATGCGACCCAGCAAAGCTCGCAAGCCCCTGCCCTTCAGGTAAGTTGAACTAATTAGGAGCAATTGGTGGCACATCAGGCAAAGACAATGATCAATGTGGGGCAAACAATAACATTCCACAACAATGTTCCTCACCCCATGGAATACACTTTTTGCAAAGTGATCCTAGAGAACGCTGCCAGTCAGCCCAACTGCCCACTGTCAGAAAAGTGTGGCTGACACCAGAGTGATACACTCCTGATACCACACCGAACAGAGTAATGCTAAAAACAAAGACCAGCTCTAGAGAAATAATACTGTCTAGAATGAATGAATGAATTTGTTTAAACACTTTTGACTGCTAGCGTTTAAAACAATAAGTCAAACCATTTGATTAAATAAAAAATACAGCAATTCTCTAAAGTTACAAAAGTCACAAAGTGGAAACTTACAAATACCAAGGAGAGTTGTGAAAGCAAGGATCTTGGCATGGAATAGCTATTTGAGTCAGGAATTCTGCAAAGTGATGTTGCAGCTACCTATAAAGAAATAAGTGTTAAGGTGTCAAAGTCAAAACGTAGGGAGGTAATACGTTATGGGTGGCAGAGCCATAAATAACATGTCATTTAAAAATAAAGTGCAGCAAAAGGTAAATGGAAGAGGAGAAAAATTATTTGATGGCCCCCTACACTAAGAGGGTATTCCATGGTAAGGAGTTCCGGCTCAATAAGGTAAGAGCAAACCACATTTTTACTTAGATTGTTTGAGAGGAGCGAACTGCAGAGAAAGGGGCGTGTAAAAGAAAGATTATTAGTCAGTTTTACACTTCTAGGTCTATGGTCAATTGTCATTTCTACAACAAATTAGAATACAGTGACTAATCCCTACTCATTACACGATGCATTTCCTTTTCAACATAGTATTTTTACTATCAACAAAAGAGTGCTAAAATGTTCCCCACACTCACAATATTCTAAGGGCAACACACTGATGCTGCAGGCAGGATCCCACCTCCATATTATTGAATGTTGGCAAAGTGGTATCTTTAGCCTGTATCCATAAATTTTAATGATAAAAAAAATAACCCACATGATCAAAATAATGCCCTTCTCTGCAGGAAGTACCTGCAGATGAAACCCCTCCTCTGAGATTAAACTTCCAATCCAGTGCTGCACTAAAAAGCACTCGAACTCCAGAAGAATCACCACCAGTAAAGTGCTGTAGCAAACGTGATAGCTCAGCCAGATATTTTGCTGCTCTAAAAGTGCTGCTATACCCAAGGTACCACACTCAATAGATTCCACTGTGATCAAATTGATCCTGCAAAGAAGCTTCACGGTCCAGATATTTGACTGTCGAGAATCTGCTGCAAATACAGCTTGAGACTACATAGCAATGCACCAAACTGCTGGCAGAGTGCTGCAATAAAAAACAAGAACCCAAAATCCCGATACTCCACTGTCAGCAGAGTGATGATGCAGGATCGTGCCCTGTAACCCAGTGATCACACAGCGTTTCCTCTGTAACTGTAATGACCACAGAAGCATTCTCTGTTGGTGGAATTACCACCATCACGGTGCAGAAGTAGGATGCCAATTACTCTAAAGGAGAATCCACTGATGTTAATTATAAAGATATTTACATAACCACTGCTTCTCAGTCGATTATCAGTGACCATACATCTTTCTCTAAATCCGACTGTAGCTGTCTTATTTTATTTCCCTGTATAGACACTAATCTGTTGTTTCCACTGTCTTTCAGGAGCATGTTGCTTACTATTACTACAGGGCCGTGACAAAATGTACGACCAGTTTCAAAGTGATAGCGGTAAGAAAGACTTTTATTCATTAATGTTACTCACCCAGAGAGAACAGAGAAGAAAGGTGGACACATTTGAGGCTTTAGGGACAGGTGGCAGATTCTGTAGTAGGCTGCGGTTTGCGAGAGGTGAGATGTGAACTAAACATACTATTTCTTGAAGCTGAGCGGGTGCAGGGCTTGGAACTAATGAAAACCTTTGGCCGGTTGTTTTCCGCTTGTAAAATCCTTTTTATTTTACTCTGCATTAATTGCACCTAGATGTTATCAACATTATAGTCGATTCAGTAAGTGATGTACCATTGTGTTCCATTTCTTTTTTGTGGTAGTTGCTCAGTTGTTATTTCTACCAAAACACATTCAACAGTGCAAAATAAACGAAGCTCAATATCACACCATTTGCAAATATCGGACACGGTCCCACCATGTGTCACACAATATTGGCTAACCTCTGCAGGGTCACACGGTGAAGAGCCGATATCACACGGTGCAGGGAACACAAGCTGCAAACTCCTGCACTGAAAGGAATCCCAGTTTATCTTGGGAGGCTGAAGCCCGCCTTCCCCCAGGCCCTGGCCTATCCCCTCATCATAGGGTGACATATTGTGCGGCAAGGACTGATATATGTTCTGAACGGTCTGCCCCACACTATATATGTTACCTGAGAATACATTGGCTGTTTGACCTATCGGTCGGAAGGACATCTCTGGCTCCAGCCTATTAAGTAGGGGCTTTATAGGACTGCTGATTGGCTGATAGTCCCCCCTATGCTTGTTTAAATGTCCGTACTAAACGAAGCTCTTCCCAAGGCCCTGCTGCCAAATGTGCCCGCATTGTGTTAAAGAGTACCCATAGGACATTTTTTTTACAGTTTACAAACTTCTGCCAGAAGCGTAGAAATATACAGGGGCATAACTCCGACCCGTTCACCCCCTGCAGTGCAGGAGGCCACACCATTCATGTGCCCCCCTCAAACTAAAGCCTATGAATATCTTTCACATACTGAGTCTCAGAGGCCCCTCCCCACCTTCTGCAGGGGACCAAACATTTTTCTTTAAGCCACTGGAAATATAACTGTTCAACGTCCCCAGAGAGGCCACTGTTAGATAAGCAACCATTGTTTAGTCTGAAGCTGATCAGTGAAAAAAAAGTAGGAAGAACTGAAAAGTAAGGCTGTGCATTTTTTTCAATTATGCTCATGTAATTAATATATTTCACATTCATATTATGCAGATTGACCAACAATGCTGCAAGGGACTGCTTCGATCCAAATCTTTGGTCACAAGAGACATTTTCTCATTGCCTCCCAGCCAACTATGGGGCATATCAGCAACAGCCGGCGATAATTATCGCTAAGCGCGCTTAGCGCGAGGATAATTATCGCCGGCTATCGCTGGATTTTATCGCAGAGATAGCGTGCTATAAGCAGCGCTTATCTCCAATGCGATAAAAATCCAAGCGCTAGCTGCAAAATGTGCGATTATCGCTGGAAATCCAGCGATGATCGCACATACATAGGCGATAGCTTGTTGATAGGGCAGGGCAGACTTAGCCATAATATCCACCTTCCATTGGATATAATGGCTAAGTCAGATTGAAAGCAGGCGTAAGGAAAGTAGCGATAACCGCGGTTAGCGCTACTTTTCTTATCGTTATGCTGGTTAGCGTGCAGCTTGATAATTAAAGAAATGTCGGTTAGCGACATTTCTCACGTTATTTTGGTCAGGTACGCCCACTTTGCATCTCATTAGAGATGCAAAGCTGGGCGTTAAGGTAAATGGCGTTGAGGCATGGAAATGCGCGTTAGCGTGTCCTTGCTGATAGTGCAATGGAATTATCGCCGCTTTTCGTCCAAAAACGGACGCTAAAGGTGCGATAATTTTATCCCGGGGCCTTGATGATATGCCCCCTATATCTCAAGTGACTTTTGGAAGGGAGGTATGCCCTTGAACTATACCAAAATGCACTCCGCATAACTTATGCATAATTTTGCAGAAATTTCTCAACATTTCACATAATTTTGGGGAAAAAATTATGCGATTTTGCACACCACTACTGAAAAGATGGTTATCCCTTTAATTGTTTAAGCAGCTGTTGCAACGCTGCTCGGTGATCTACCTTTCACACTGCAGGCTTTGCCAGATGGACATATAACTTAACAACACAGCTGTAACATAACAGTAGCTATTTTTCAACTTGACCTTAACATAAATATTAGAGACAGTTTTATGGGGATAATGTACCGCCAACTTCGCAAGATTAGTGTATTACTAAACAGTGCTGAGTTCCATGCACTTTTAGACCCATAAGGCCGAAGGCCGAGTGCTTCTATAAGGGCGTGAACCTCAGAGGTGGCTTGCTATATCCTTATAAAACACCTAATTGGGGATACAATATTACACATGAATAAATCATTAATATTAACGCTGACGCTTGCTGGGCCACCGTGTTCACATTTTTACTTCATGCAGCCTGCAAGGCTGATATGCGTGGCCTCACAGGCTGCTAGGACCCCAGCTTGTAGAATCTCTTACAGGCCGTAGGGCCGCTGTGTACAGACTTTCCCATCGTACATACTGCTGCGAGCAGCCTCTGCATCATGAGAGCCTGTGGCACCACTTTGCGTCGCTTCTGTGACGATTTCTGAGCCTCGGTGCGCAGGCCTTGCCTTCCTAACAGCAACTACTTCAGCTTGGCTTTCCTTTCACGATTTGCTTTATTATTAATTTTAATACAGTTTTGTATTCCCTAGGGCACCAAGACTAACTCGGTGCCTATATACTCAAACAGAAGATACTCCTCATCATGTGTGCATATCTGGAACCATTCTTACAGCTTTGAACCTTTTGGTTCGAGCCCTTGTTTTGATCAGCTTTTTCTTTGTCCCAGTTCTTAAACTCGTCCACCTTGATCGTTAACAATCAAGCAAATAGGTATATATTTTTTTGGTCCTATATAAGGTCATTCTTTTTTAGCTACAGCTTCGAGGCAAACATTTTTGTTTTGATTATTGGCGACGGGATCACGAAATGACCACTGTGTATTCTCTCATAATTGTTTCCAAAGCACATTTGTACCTTGAGCTACAGGTACCTTCCTTGGTCCTGAGGAAGGTTTAATATACTACTTTAGCTGAAACTGTTTAAGCACTGTACAAGAGGGGCGTTCTTCATAATGAAACGCCTGAGCTGCATGAGCAATAACTATCTGGAATCAATTAATGCATGCTAATTGCAGATCCTCAACATGTGTGTTAGATCTGTGAACATTAGAGTGGTCTTCCCCCAAACCTTTTGCCTTCCTCCTCCAATTTTGCTAAACTTATTTTTGCTGACCTTAGGACTTTGTGCACTTTACACTGCTAACCAGTGCTAAAGTGCATGTGCTCCCTCCTTAAAACATGGTAACATTGGCTTCTTCCCCATTTGGCATATTTAATTTATGTATAAGTCTGCAGTAAAGTGGTACTACCTGTGAGCAGGGCCTACAAATGAAATGCTGTTAGTGGGCCTGCAGCACTGATTGGTCTTGTTTTATTTATTAAAAAATACTCTATTGTTTCTAAACCTGTTTTGGGATCCTTTTGTGTGTTGCGCAAATACTTTATACATTGTTTCTCATGTAACGCAACTGGTGCTATGTAAAGCGCTCTGATACCCAATACCCTCGGGTCAAGTTCGCACTATATAAAACTCTGTAAAAATTAAAAAAAAGGTAAGCCTGACTGCTCTGTGCCAAGCTACCTGATGGTTGAGCACTGGTTAATTTAGGGTTTGCTTGTGACTCCACCCTGAGAAGAATTGTGGTTGCTGCTTGAGAATGGTTTCACCCCCTAATTAATCATTGAGTTAATAAACAAATCAAACATCTTCTTTGATGTGAACAATGGTTTCAGTTTGGTTGAGCACTCACTGTAAAATGCAATTTCACCATCACTGTTCCTTCTCTTTCAGCAAAGCACTGCCCCAGACAGAGATCTCAAGTTGAAATGTATCATGAATGACTTCTACGGAACTATGGTAAGACAAGATTTCTTCTGCTTCGACTATAGGAAAAAAATGTTTTTACATTAGCTGGTCTACAGTTAAATCTCAGCATGGTATGGGGTCTTTGTGAGCTCCCCAATCATGCTTACAGCTGGTTTTAGCAGGAATGTGGGGTAATCTGCTCTGAAAGAGGAGGACTGTAGGGGGCTTCTGGACCTCAGACTAATTTCTCAATTTTTCTGCCTACAAAGCAGATTCCTCTCCATATCTGATTCAGACTCCATGATACATAATAAGGGGCAGAGAAGGTTTCCAGAGCCAAGGACATTATACCAACATTTGAGGATCGGTCCCGGTCCTTGGCGAAGAAGGGTCAGAAGGCATGCACTTTGGGCTTGTCATTGCCTTCCATCCAGAGAGATTGTCATGGCATCACACAGCAGGAAGAGATGAAGTAAACAGTTTAATCCTTGGAGAAACATAACCTCCTTTTAATGGAACTAGCAGGTAGCAGAGAGCCTAATAAAAAGAGTTGCCACTTTACTTTTCTTTATATTTGCCAGGGCTTTATGAAAAAGTTGGCTTTGTGCAAAGTGCTGATATTTGCATATTGGCTACATTTTAGGGTGTGCGAATGTAATTTGAGCTGTGTGAAATAAACTACAATGTGAGTAATAGAAATAATGTTTGAGTTACAAGTCATGGTTTAATAATTAATGGTTACCAACTCACTCCTATCAACTTTCATCTATGCTTTGAGTACCACCAAATTAGGAACTAGTAACAATTCTTATATAAAGCACCTAGAAATGTAAACCTTCTAAATAATATGATATACATAGAAAAACAAGTAGTTATTACTATTAATGAGTTTTTGTCTTTAAGGGAGAGCTTGCTGGTGAGCTTGGTTGCTCTATCCAAGAGGTTATGCTGAAGATGGTAAGGAATGCTTAAATTGCTGATCCAGATTTTATTTCTATTTTTTAAGAATTATTTTGAATTATACAAGTATCGAGTAAACCAACATCTAGCAATAGTTTGCTGCAAAGTTGTAGTCTGGGATACTGAGTGTGAAATCCTGAGTTACCAGAATATCACAGCCAAAATAGAGGACCAAAATATCAAAGAGGTAAATGTATAGAGGTTAGTATAGATTTACTATTCTTAACCACACCAAATTAAAAAAAAAATTATAATATTTGGAGATAGTTCATTAATCGTTAATACAAAAGACATTAAAAGGAAGGAATACATTTGTGCCACAAGCAGCATGCACACATAGTAAGAATCAATGTTTAAGACCATACACAGTGAAAACCACAACGATAATAAAGTGCAATAATTCACATCAATAATTATAAAGTCTGATTTAACACTGTTCTTAACGTATATCTGTTCTGACATCGTACCAACCCCAAACAACTTTTATCCCAAGTTCTCCCAGAGAGCCTTAAACGTCTTATAGGAGCCTGCTCTTAGAGCATACTTTCTTTCATGCTCCTTAATCCTACCTAATTTACTTAACACTTTCCCTGCGGGGCTAATTCCCCCGCGGTGCGGGGGGGAGGGGCCGCGCGCGGCGCCACGGTGCTCGTGACGAGCCCAGCTTGTCATGCTGCACAGTGGAGCTGTGCTCATGACGAGCTGGGCTCGTCACAACTCCGCCCACTCCCTTAGAACGCCCGCACAGGAGGGGAATTAGCCCCATGTGGGCGTTCCGCTGCAGTTATGATGAGTTCAGCTCGTCATGAGCACAGCTCCACTGTGCCTCATGACGAGCTGAGCTCGTCATAAGCGTCGAAGGGGTTAATAACTGTGGAAAAGTTGGAATATCCACCGATCTATACCTCTGCAGGATCAGCGACCGAGCAGCCAGGACCAAGATAAATATCTGTTTTTTTTGTAGGATAGTTGCTGGTAAATCTGTGGAATATCCTAAAACCATTGTCGGAGTATCCAGTATCTGTGGGACTTTCACTGTATCCTGGCAGTATTTGTTAATACTCTCCCAGAATCCATCTAATTTCGTGCATTCACAGATAGTATGGGTCCAGTTCCCCCCTCCCTCTAAATAACATCAAAAGCAATTTGATGAGATCTGGGGATTAATTTTCTGCAAAAAGTCCGGAGTGCGGTACAGCAGCCATTTAGAATAAAATTGCATCAACTTAAAGTTAGCCTCTTTCAACAAGGAGCTATTAAACTTAATAATCTGATGCCAATCTATACTAGAGATATGCAACCCTTCTTGATTTTCCCATTTTCTCTGTGCTTTCTGGCAAAGTTTATCTTCCCCTTGAGTCCGGTATAGGGAGACCCAGCCACATATTGAAATGTGATGTGTATTGTTTACTAAATACCCTGCAAGTTTGCTAACATCGCTAATATGTGTGGGGTTAAGTTCCGACAAAAAGCCCTTAATCCTGACAAATGACCATTGCATAATAATTTTACTATGTTTAAGCCATGGTTCTATTTCAGACCAGGTTTTTCACTCTCCCAGCAAGAAGTCTCCTATTTTACTAAAGCCCTGACGTCTCCAGTTTGCCATAATTGCTGGGTCTAGTAATAAATCTTGACCTACATAGATGTCGGAGAGAAATGTTTCTGCATTTAAAGTGGGGATTGAGAAATGCCTAAACAGCTGTTTTTTTCATTTAATACTCCATTGAAGGGTTTTATATCTTATTTTTAGGGTTTTTTATTAAACGCATAAAATCTCGGATGAAATATTCCTTGTAAATCAAATCTAAAAAGAAATGATTGTACCTATTGATGTTTCAAACCTTTGTTGTTCTGTATATGGTGTGTGTAAAATTAGCATAGTAATACTCTTTCTAATCAGAGAGAGCTAGTCCCCCTTCTTATACTGGCCTAAAGAGTCTTTCCATTGAAATCCTTGACTCCTTATTTGCCCATATGAATGTGGAAAAGAAGCCTTGGACTTCCTTGGAAAAAATAAATTTGGACCGCATTAGGGATGGCTAAAAAAAGAAAATTGCATAGTGGGAGAATCATAATGCAAATTATAGCTACTTAGCCTATTATTGATACTAGAAGTTCTTTCTAGTTTAACAATTTATTCTTTATTTTATTAACGAGGGGGATATAAATTAAGGCGTAGAGATCATTAATATTTTCCATTACGTATATCCCTAAATACCTCTTGGGCCATGTGTTAGCTAATAAAACTAGATCTGTCAATAATGATTCAGCTGTGCAATTGCAACGCAGATCTCTGTCTTGGATGTATTGATTTTATAGCCCCCAACAGATTGAAATTCCTGAAACAAGTTAAAAATTTGCAATTGCACTTCCCTTTCAGGTCTTAAAAAAGGGCAATATCATCAGCGTATAATTTAGTATTAGTCATGCCGGGTATTGGGGATGTTGTGCTACTTAAGGAACGAATGGCTATAGCTAAGGGATCTATGAAACAGGAAAAGAGCAGAGGGGAGAGCGGGCAGCCTTGTCTTGATCCCCTAACTACTCTACAAGCACTCACCCTCTTGGCGTTCACTATTATTTGAGCCATAGCCCCCTTGTAAAATTTTGAAATAACTGCGATCAGTTCGGAGGGAAAACCGAATTTAGCAAGTGAGTAGAATAGGCTTTGCCAACAGACGAGGTCAAAGGCCTTCTCTGCGTCTAAAAGCATGATCTGGGAAGGTATTTTGTTCTTTTTAAAATAATCCAGTGCTTCAATTAAAAACGTGGTGTTAAAAGATGATGGTTGTCGCCCTGCGACAAACCCACATTGATCTTTATGGATTATAGACCATGTACAGTTGCTTATTCTATTAGCCAGTAATTTGGTTATAATCTTGTAATCAGAATTCAGCAAACTGATGGGTCTGTAAGAGTTTATATCTTCCTTGCCTTTATCTTTTTTTAAAAAGATAACAACAACAGCTGTTCTAAAAGAAGATGGTATTCCCCACCATGTAAAATATGATTGGCCAATAGCACAAGTTCCTTATTCAGACTTGCGCTAAACTTTTTGAAGAACTCAATCGGAATACCGTCTTCCCCACATGCTTTGCCATTAGCCATTGCTTGGACCACACCTCCCATTTCTTGTATTGAGACGTCGACCATTAAGCTTGTGGATTGGTCTGTGGTTAATTTTGGAATTTGTAATCCACTAAAAAAATATAATTTCCTGGTATCCACTTCTTGTCTAACGGAATAAATGGACTTGTTATGCCTAACAAACTCGCTTTGTATTATGTTTTCATCTGTAATACGACTCTTAGTAAGCTTATCGCTTAGTACATGTACCCTGTTCTGAGCTTTTTTATCTTTTGTTTGCCAGGCTAGGAACTTGCCTGTAAACTCGCTCGCTTCATATACTTTCTGGAGATAAGCAGTTAGCAGTGTAAACTTTAGTAATAATCTTGCATCTCCTGGGGCGCCTATCTCAATGCCAGATTATTTCTGCTGTTTTATCCCTTAGATATAGCTCATTTGTATACTTAACCTTGGCCTCAAGGTGGCTTCTCTCCCTAGTCTGTGCCTTTCTTGTGGCGGTCTGCTTAGATGATATAACCCCACGGATTGTGGCTTTAAAAGCCTCCCAGACATTCTCCAGTGAGGCCGTATCCCTATTGATCTGAAAGAAGCCATCTATCTCCCCATGGAATTTTGTTACCAGTCTCCGTCCTCCAACAAAATTCTATTGAATGTCCATTTTGAGGTGTTTGTATTTCTGCCAATACCAGCTAATTCTAGTTTTAGCAATGCGTGGTCTGAAAAACTATTTTGTATATACGCACAATTAGCCTGTGATAGTTCCCTAGAGATTAAGAAATAATCCAGTCTAGCAGCCGAGTTATATTTTGCTGAATACCATGAACACTCTTTTTCTCTGGATGTCTTGACTGCCAGCAATCTATCAAATTTAAATTTGTCATGCATTCCTTTAATGCTGCTCCTACCTGTGTTTTTTTTTGTTTTCTCAACCCTGACGAAGAATCTAAACCTGGATTCTGTAAATAATTGTGCTATGCCTGTTGAAGAAACATAGCAACTGCCTGCCCACTGCTGAAACATATTGAATTGAAGTTTCCTATTAGTTACATAGTGGGTCTCCTGCAGGAGGACAATATCTGGGGAGTTGCCTTTTAGCCATTCTTCCACAGCCCACGCTTTGATTTTATTAATCAGGCCGTTGGCATTAAAAGAGAGAATTCTAACCCCGTCTCTAGCTATCTGATGGTTAAGTGCCATTACTGGTGATAAAAAGAATTTGGCCTAAAATATACCTGCAAGTACCCTTGGCCTATTTGAAGAGTTAATCCCCAATGGTTCGGATAAATATAAAGTGACAATATGAGTAAAGTGCTCAATAGTATTGAACAATAATGTGATATACCTAGAATTTTTTTTTGCAGAAGGTTGAGTTAAAAACATGATTGAGAAACAATTGACAAATAAAGTGACAATGCAGTTAGAATAAATAATTAGTGAAAACATCATTGTGGTTCCCTGAAGTCGCACAAACTCTTGGCACTTAAAAATCTTTATCTGGTGCCAAAATGAAGAAAGACTCAACAGGTGCTTAGTCTATAAGTCATATAAATATAAAGTGACAGTGCGAGTAAAGTGCTCAGCAAGAATATACAATATATCCTTCTCCAAAATGAAATAACATACCGCTAAGCTGAAAGCATGATTTGTAAAAGTGCTGGTGCGTGTAAAAGTCCAAGTAACAAGACCATAAAGTGCAAATAGCGCCTAAATTCCATACAAAGATTACAATACTACCTTGAGCTCTTGCTTGATTGTTATAAATGTATTTCCCTGTCGTCTTGTGGGTATCTTCAGATTTAAAAGCACTATCTCCTTTTTTTCACCTATGCTTCTGTAATGAATGTGCTTTTCACAAAAAGGACACACCCAAACCCTGCACTCCCACCTGGGAGGCAAACTTACCACTGCACCTCTAAATAATGCACTTTGAGCAGCACCCCATAAAGTGAGAAAAGTCGCAGCACCCCCTTAGGCGAGGCAAGAAGACAAATTCTGGTGCATTTAAAATAACACACACAAGTTTATTAATGCAATGTTTAAAACGGTAGGCCAAATGTATCAGTAAATGCAGATTCTCAAATACCAACTAAGTAAAATAAACAATTAGGATAAAATGCAGTATATACAAAAAGCAAAGAGTAGAAAATATATACAAGAGAGAGAGAGAGAGAGAGAGAGAGAGAGAGAGAGAGAGAGTGGTTAGGAACACCTCACCGACTGATTCTGCAACATCCTTGCCCGCTCTTTAGCTGGGGAAGCCCTTTCAACACCCCAGGTAGGAGTGTCAGTCAGGACTCAAGTTCCAGCACCAATCCACAGCAATAAGTCTATTCTGTGGTGAACTTCCACCTGACCTACGAAAGCTTCCAGCTTAAGTATCATTATTCAACGTGAGGCAAAGCTTCTAGAAAACCCTGCCCCTTTCTCATTGGAAAAAACCGAGCAGGCTGTACCAGTCTGAGTCAAGGCCAAGACAGAGTTGCACATTCCACAGATAATATCCAGTTCACTCTGGTCAGTGAGGTGCGAAAAACAAGTGAGGAGCAGAAAGACCTTGAATATGAATCGCAAGCACTGCTGTGTAGGCAGGAGCAAGGCAAAGTCAGACATGAGGCCATGTCAAAGCCGATAGTAAGAACTCATAATTCTGTGCACGCAGAAGCAAGGCAAAGTCAGAAAGCAAGATGACATGAGACCATGTCAAAGCCAATAGTCAAAGTCAGAAAACAAGATGATATGAAGCCATGTTAAAGCCAATAGTAAGCACTTATAATATAAATGTACTTTTCTACTCCGTGGCAGCTCTCACTAAAAGACAGCAAGATTACAAGACAGAAGAGAAGCAGGCATATGCAGAACCGTCTCATATATCCAGGCTAAGGTAAAATAACACACTAAAGTCAGTTAAAATGGTGGTAGTTGAGGGCCATCATAGGGTGCCAAATCACAAGAGCGCCTCTTTTATTACATTCCACCCCATGACCCTTGACTATCACCATTCACATATATCAAAAACTCAATCTCGTAACTAAAGAAACCACTACGTTTGAAAAACACTGAAATCATAAAAACATGTGATCAAAGCATGTCTTAACTGAAAAACACAACTATGTTTAAAACACTGCATTTCCTAACTGAAAAACACATCTATGATTGAAGCTCATTTCTTAATTGAAAGCACACAAACTACATTTCTTAATTGAAAACACCACTACAAGTGAAAAACCTCATTTCACAACTAAAAGCACAAACTATTGAAGACTGCATCTCTCAGCAAGAATAACTGTTTGATGGATACACAAAATAAATGCATCAAGCTTTTGAATGCTCCTAATGTCTCTAATGGTTAATACTGAAACTTCTACTGTTGAAGCAGCCAAACTTATATATTTTATGCCAAAAATTAAAAGCAACTCTTTAACTTAAAAGACATTTTCCCTCCAAATGCAGATCATTTTTGTCGTTCTTTTTCTTTTTAAACAAACAGTCCTTCTGTGTGAAAGACACACAGCCCTTTTATAAAACAGTTTCAATTGCAGCACATTTTTGTTGTTCTCCTTCTTTTTAAAAAGACAGTCCTTCTGTGTGAAAGACACACAGCCTTCTCGCATTTAACTTCAACTCCACTAAACAGTTCATCGGTTTTGGCAAAGCAGGTCCCCATCTGGTTTGTTCAGCCACAGGACGTCAGCTTCCACCGTCCGGTGATCACTCCAGGCTTGAGGGGAGGGGGGGAATCCCACCCATACGGGGCTCTCACACTCACGGGCAGAGACATCAGGCACATCAACGCGTCGCAGTATGAGGACCTGAAAAAGAAACAAGCATCACTCTTCTTGCAAGAAACATTTTTCAAAAAGCGCACGTTTTTCCTGTCCCTGTTTTGCATCTCTGAAAGTACAATATTATCATTCCTGTCTGCACGGTTCACTGCTGGCTCTGGGGAATTGTCTGAGAATTCTACCCACGCTTCAGCCTCTGAATTCTTGGAATTGGGATGAAACTCTCTTTTTCCCTGCACAGCAAGAAGGGCTGGGGCAGTCTCCTTCCTGACTATTTCTCCACTCACTGCTGGATACGTGCTCCCTTTATCAATTGGCAGAAGCCCAAGGCACTCCATCTGCTCTGTCTGCTCTGGTAATTTTCCTTTCTTCAACTTGCCCCTCACCTTCTGTGGGACTGGTCTGGCTTGTGCATTCTGACAAATGGGACACTGCAAAATCATAGGTTTAATCAAATCTAGGGGAATGTGTATCCCTCTATTCTCTGTCCACCTGCTAGTAATCTGTTCTCCAAAGTGTCCGCACTTCTGATGTGCCCACTTCGCAATCCCAACCAGGTCAGAATCCTGCGTTGCCACTTTAGCCTCTGAAATCTTAGCTTTTTCATCTGTGAGAGAATTAAACCAGAGGTCAAGTGAGTCAGTGGAACAATGAGCATCTCCATGATACACGGTAACTGTACTTTGTGTCAACATGGTCCAGATCTCTTTCCACAATTCCTTGCCCCACACTCCCTTTGCATTTATCATCCAATTATGAGCATGCCATGTGGGAAGCCAAGTTGCTAACCCATTGGCAGTGGACCATGAATCAGTGTAAATATGACATTTTCCTGGCAATTCTTGTTTCAAAGCTTGATACACAGCATGTAGTTCTGCGAACTGACTACTCTTTCTTTCTCCAGTAGTGGTCAACAATTTCTAGGTCACAGGATTGTATGACACCGCCTTCCAGTGCCTCTTAGCCCCTACATACCTGGCTGCACCATCAGTAAACCACACATGCTTCTTGTCCTCCATGGACAATTCGCTAAATGGCTTACCCCACTTTACAGGAGACGCCTGCATTTCAGGTACATCATGCAACACCTCTGTCTCTCCCATTGGCACCTGCGCCACCTGCTCATGCAACACCACGGTGCCTTTGGGACCTACTCGGGCCCTATCCTGTATATACCACTTCCATTTGATTATGCTGGCTTCCTGTGCATGTCTAATTCTGTGAGTCTTGGGGGAGCTCATCACCCTCTGCATTATTGGAATTTCAGGTCTCAAAATTACATCGTGCCCTAGGGTCAATTGCTCAGTATCCACCAGAGCCCAATATCATGCAAGCAACTGTTTTTCAAAGGGGGTGTACCTCTCTCCAGCGTCTGGCAATCTCTTTGTCCAAAACCCTAAAGGTACTTTCATTCTTCCCTGCTTCTGCCACAAACTCCAATTGGCATATGGTCCTTGTACTGTCACATTCAGCTCAACATCCCCCTCCTGCACTGGCCACAAATCCAAAGCGTGCTGATTAGCCTCTTTTGCCAATTCAAATGCAATCTGCTGTTGCTCTCTCCATTCAAATGTATTTTTCTTTCACGGAACTTTGTGCAAAGGAGCCAAAATCTGACTCAAGTGAGGAATGTGCTGTCTCCAAAAACCAAACAAACTAATGAACCTCTGGGCTTCCTTTCTGTTTCGGGGCACTGCAAATTCTCTGATCTTTTGCTTCACCTGGGGCACCGCCTCTCTATGTCCCTGATGCCACTGAATACCCAAAAACTTTACACTTTGAGAGGGTCCTTGTAATTTGGCGGGATTTACCTCCCATCCCTTGCTCTGCAAATGCTCCACAATCCTGTCTAACTGAGTCTGCACTTGTGCATCCTGACACATAAAAGTCATAGTTCTGAGTAAACCTAGGGGGATATGGATCCCTTCATTTTCTGCCCACCTGTTTGTATGGTCTTTATCTCCTAGGTGCTCGAATTTAATCATGTACACCAAATCTGAATCGTGTGTCACCACCTCTGTCTCCAAGATTTTAGCCTTTTCATCTGTAAGGAAATTAAATGTTCTGTCATGTACAGTAGCTGCGCTTTGCAGTACACTTTGCCACTTCACTGGGGAATCCTGTGTCTCAAACTCCACCCCTGAACTATCTATTGAGACTTGCGCAAACTGTTTGTGCAAAACTGCAGTCTCTGTCTGTATACACCATTTAATAACATTTGCTTCATCCCATTGACAAATCACATTGTGTTCTATTGTCCTCTGTCCAGTATCTTTCAATGCGCAAAAACACAAAAGCATCTGTATTTTTTGAGCGTCTGAATTTAAAAGTATACTCTTCTCTTTTCCCTGTTCTTCAGAGTAACTATAAAGAGCACACTGCTCTTGGACTGGCACACAAGATACACTGTCACATTTCTGAATTGACCACATGTCTGAAATATTTTGCACAGTCTGTTGTGCAGATTCAAAAATACATTGCTGCATTTCTTCTTTAAAAATAGCATTTTTCCATGTAATGCAAGATTTATTGTTCACTGTCCTGTCAGAATTATACCTGGAACCAACGATCGCTAAGTCTAAAAAACTGGTCTGTTTATCTCCCTGCACATTCCTTTCTGGCTGAGCAACATCCTCAAAAGAATTAATTAAGACCGTCTGTGAAGCCTGCAGATTAACTGGCACGTTCTCTTAAGTTCACATTTTTTACATATGACTCATTGCTGGTCAAAGCAAATGGCTTCAGAGCCTGGCACATGCTTAATTCTGTTTTCAAACACGTATTTTCAAACTGAACATCAGCCAATTCTTTTTTCAACTCACTACATTCTTGTTCTAAATGCTCAAATTTTTGATACATGCTAAGCAACATATTCAAAATGACACTGTTGTCTCTGTCTGAAATGTCATTAATCCCCTGCTGAGTAAGATCCTTCATACTGTCCTGCCTGCCAGCTTGAACACACTTTTCTTGCAATAACTTATTCTGACAGGTTAACATCGTAGAGGTATTTTTGGCTTCAACAAACTGTTTCTCTAATTTTTGAAATCCACGCTGCAGCTGAACATATTTTGTATGCATTTCTAAATAAACACTTAAGGGGTTCCAGCCCCTTTCTGCCGAATGTAGCAAGCTCCTTTCCTTTATTCACAAGCACTTATTGCAAACACGCAACCAATTATGCTGGCTCAGCGTCAGCTAAACACACACTCCAATTCTCACTTAATCCAGCACAATTAGCCCACTCATGGGCTGGAGCACCATATGGGACTACCTCCCATCCAAATATATCAATTGGTATCTGTGAATCTGCTTTCAATTTCTAAAAAACATGTTTCTTCCCCTTTTTAAATCAACGTTCGAATCCTGTGAGAATGACGCCAAGATGTAATGAATGTGCTTTTCACAAAAAGGACACACCCAAACCCTGCACTCCCACCTGGGAGGCAAACTTACCACTGCACCTCTAAATAATGCACTTTGAGCAGCACCCCCTAAGGTGAGGAAAAGTCACAGCGCCCCCTTAGGCGAGGCAAGAAGACAAATTCTGGTGCATTTAAAATAACACACACAAGTTTATTAATGCAATGTTTAAAATGGTAGGCCAAATGTATCAGTAAATGCAGATTCTCAAATACCAACTAAGTAAAATAAACAATTAGGATAAAATGCAGTATATACAAAAAGCAAAGAGTAGAAAATATGTACAAGAGAGAGAGAGAGACTGGTTAAGAACACCTCACCGACTGATTCTGCAACATCCTTGCCCGCTCTTTAGCTGGGGAAGCCCTTTCAACAGCCCAGGTAGGAGTGTCAGTCAGGACTCAAGTTCCAGCACCAATCCACAGCAATACTTCTATTCTGTGGTGAACTTCCACCTGGCCCATGAAAGCTTCCAGCTTAAATATCATTATTCAACATGAGGCAAAGCTTCTAGAAAACCCTGCCCCTTTCTCATTGGAAAAAAACGAGCAGGCTGTACCAGTCTGCGTCAAGGCCAAGACAGTGGCTGGCCAAGCCTCTGTATTTTGACTCTGAGACAGAGTTGTACATTCCACAGATAATATCCATCTCACTCTGGTCAGTGAGGTGCGAAAAACAAGTGAGGAGCAGAAAGACCTTGAATATGAATCGCAAGTACTGCTGTGTAGGCAGGAGCAAGGCAAAGTCAGACATGAGGCCATGTCAAAGCCAATAGTAAGAACTCATAATTCTGTGCACGCAGAAACTAGGCAAAGTCAGAAAGCAAGATAACATGAAACCATGTCAAAGCCAATAGTCAAAGTCAGAAAACAAGATGATATGAAGCCATGTTAAAGCCAATAGTAAGCTCTTATAATCTAAATGTACTGTTCTACTCCGTGACAGCTCCCACTAAAAGACAGCAAGATTACAAGACAGAAGAGAAGCAGGCATATGCAGAACCGTCTCATATATCCAGGCTAAGGTAAAATGACACACTAAAGTCATAAACAAATGAACCTAACAGTGGTACCTTCTAACTACCAGCACCTAACCTGATTTCGCTCCATCAATATTATCCCTTCAATACTGAGTGGGATCTGTGTGCACACTGAATAGCACCCACGGTCACAGTGCTTGTTCCTACAGGAACCCAACAAATCAAAACAAAAGCACAGGTGCACCACACAGTGGAATTAAGTCAATAAGGGAGGTCCATATCCAGACACGAAAATTCTTCAAGTTTTTCTTTCTTTTTATTCCAATTTCATTTAACGTAGTTAAAACAGAGTCCAGCTCTAATGTCTCAACACACAATACAGCCGACGCGTTTCGTTCTAGAAGCCCGGCTTCTTGTTTGCTGCTACGTTCCCCAGCGCTCCCGTTGACTTTGACAGCTTTATCTTGGCTGTTGTTTCCGTACCAAATTGGTTTGCAACTTAAGGTTTGCTTTGTGATGGGACGTCCCCTTGCTCCGATAGTTTCATAGGTCTTCATGTGATACTTTGAAGCCCTGAAGAAGTCCTGCACTAGGACGAAACGCGTCGGCTGTATTGTGTATCTTTTTGTTTTCTTTAGGACTCTGAGCACTTTAGCACTGCTAATCTGTTCTAAAGTGCATATGCTCTCTGCAGAAATTGTGATTCTGATTGGTTATCTATGATTGTCGTATTTGATTTACTAGTAAATCCCCAGTAAAATGTACTGCATGTGCCCAGGGCCTGAAAATCAAATGCTTCTAGAGTACCTGCAGCACTGGTTGCGCCACCCACATGAGTAGCCCTTTAAACTTGTCTCAGGCCGGCAACTGCAGTGTCTGTGAGTGCAGTTTTAAACTTCCACATCGACCTGGCAAGTGCATCCACTTGCCAGGCCCTAATCTTCACTTTTTTACAGGTAAGTCACCTCTAAGTTAGGCCCAAGATATTCCCATAGGCAGGGTGCAGTGTATGTGAAAACTAGGACATGTAGTGTTGTTTTTACATGTCCTGATAGTGAAATACTGATCATTACGTTTTTCATTATTGAAAGGCTATCTCTCCCATAGGTTATCATTGGAGCTACCTTGTAAATTTTACAAGTGTAACTTTCAATTGAGAAGTGATAGAGATTTGGAATGTAGGTCTCCTAAACTCAGCATTTAAAAAAACATCTTTTAGTAAAGTTGTTTTTTAATTTGTGTGTTTGAAAATGCCACTTTTAGAAAGTGGACATTTTCTTGTTTAACCATCCTGTGTCTCTGCTGGCTTGTGGAATCAATGTCTGGTTTATAGGTGACAGGGGCTGGTTTGTGTATTCACTCTAGACAGTCACACAAAAGGGAGCTGATGTGTTTTCTGCATATCCTGATGAGTCTTTCTGGGCTAGAGTGGTGGGAGGAGTTGTCACTAACATCTGAATAGGATGTGGCTGCCTTTCACAATACTGTCTCCACCTCCTGCAGTGTGCCTGTCCAGGGCAGGAAAGAACTGCTTCTGGTGAGCCAGAGAGACTTTCTTTGAGATGTGTTGACTTCAAAGACTAAAAGAAGTATAAGTAGTGGGGCCCTGACCCCAGAACTTTAGAACACTTCTGTATCAAGAAGAACCTCAGCCAAGAGCTTAAGAGTTGAGGAGCTGTGAGGAGGAACACTGCCTCGTTGCTGTGTGTTGCTTTGCTGAGTTGACCTGCAGTTTCTGCTTCTGCTGGACAAAGACTGGGCTTTGTTGTGTATCCTGCTTGAGAAGATTCTCCAAGGCCTTGATGTAGAGCTTGCCTCCTGTTAAGAAGTCTCAGGGTCACAAAGACCTCACCTACAGCCTTCTTGAACTCCACTGTTGGGAGTTCTGACCTGCCCCGTGATGCTAATTCCAGTTCTGGGCCCTTGGAGGATGTTTTTCTGTTTCTCTTGGTGAAAATCCACGCATCGCCCTTCCAGTGCCGTTTTTTCCTGCCACATGGTGCTGTACAGCCCAAAAAAACCACATAGCTGAGGTGCACCTGAAGAGGTCGATGCAGCCCCTGTGGGCAGCCCAAGAAATCACCACAGCCCGAGTCCCAAGCACCGAGTGTCCAAAGTCTAAAACACCCTCTCTGAGTCCAGCACGAGCCCGGTCATGCGAATGGAAGAATCAACGCATCACCTATCTGCTGCTGCAGAAATAAACACAGTGCCTGGATTGCTTCTGCATTGACCGGCAGTGCCTGGATTTTCCCACAAATCACACCAGAGCACCAAGCTCGACACCCACAGACCCGAGCAGTCAGAAATTCAACGCACCACTTCCTCTTACAGTCCAGATTCAACCCAAACACTTCTCCTGCGTGCAGCAGAACTGAAACATCGCCTCCCCGTGGACCCAGGAATCAACCCATCCCTGTGTTTTCCAGTGTCTTGGGAAATTTTGACACATCCTAAGTTACTTTGTGAAAAACACCCACATCCATAGTTTTCCATGGACATAATTGCTAAAACCTTTAAAAAGATATATAGTGAGAAATGTATGTTGGATTTTTGGCGTTTTGGTCTTGTTTGGTTTAGTTAAAGAAACTTCATTTTAGTGTGGTGTCCATTTGTAGTGTTTTCACTGTGTTACTGCAATTGAAATAAATTACATGCAAGGGAGAGTGCCTTTTCTGCAACACTGTGCAGCCTCATGGAATGCCTGTGACCAAGGAGCTGCTGCTCCGAAATGCGTAAGGCTTGAAAATATTTCGGAATAAAGATTTCCGGTTTACCTCAACAAGAATCGATGGAATTCATCTGTTTTAGAGTGCGTCTTCAAATCGAGGATAAATAGCAACCATAATATATAAATATATCAATCATTCCCCTTCCTCCTGAACACATCCAGAAAGGCGATGACACACACAGGTCTGTTTGAATTCCTTACTTTATTGCAGCCTCTACATCAAACACTGAAAAAACCTGAAAAACCAAAGGTGACAGAGACGTTATAGTCAGGTTCATATTTCAATTGTATAAAACCAAGGAAATTCAACAGTTATAGTTACCTCAGCTAATTATAACTTACGCCACCGCAATGCACTGCTTATGACCGCACATATAACATCGATCATGACATGGTAAGTGACATTTCTCATGACATCAATGATGGTGGCCCCCTCTCCAAGCCGATTTCGGCCTCAGGGACCCCAACCCCCGGGGCTTGGCCATGTCTCCCTCGGTGCCCTGGAGCCCACCCAGGGCACCCAGTGTGCTATGGGACTCTGGGGAGCCTCCTGCAAGGGTTGCTAGAAATTCTGCTCCCTGCATGCAGGAGCATTCATTCATCTATTTCCAGCAAGCGGGAGCAGTTTGACAGCTCCTGTTAGGTGGAAGAAGTATGTTTGATCTCACTTGGGAGCGATAGAAAACTGCTGTGTCCTGAGGCTATGCACCCCGGGACCTAGCAGGATCCTGTCCTGCTGACTGGCAGTCCCCAGGGCCATAAATGGCTCCAAGAGGGGGCAGCGTAGCACCCCTCGTTTGCTTTGCACAGGCGGGCCCTGGGGTGGTAGTGGTCCCCGGGGCACATGACTCAGTACGACCCCCTACAAATATTTTAATTTAGCCCCAGGGAGGTGGTGGTCTCTGGGGCTCTTAGAGCCTGAGGCGGAGAGCTGGGAGGTCCTCCTTGATTCTATATACCACTTGGCCAGCCGCAGGGAGTTGGCGGTCCCCGGGGCCAAGTGTGGCCGTAGGAGGGGGGCCTTGTGCACCCCTTCCCTTATTTATAATAAAATTAAACCCTTGGGACCTGGCCCACCCAGGGGCAAATCTACAAAGAAGCATGGGATCCCATGTTTCTTTTTCTTTTTTTGCCTCAGAGTCATGATTCCGTCCCAATTCTGTGGCAAAAAAATACCTTTTTTACCCTGGCTGGGTCCCAACAGGACCATATGACCAGAGTTAGGGGGTCAGGGTATTCCTACCCTGCCCCTTTTATTTATTTAAACTTTTTGAGGACTTAATTCCAAGATGACTGCCAATCATATGTCAGCACGGGAACTGTCGGCTCCTATGAATTTGCTTTTCTTTATATAACTTTAAAACTGCTGAACAGATTTACACAAAATAACAAAAACCACTCTTTCTGGACCAAGAGCTAGCTTTCTGCCAAATTTTATGTAAATCCGCCAAGCGACTTGGACTGTAGTCATGTCTAAATCCCTGTAAGAAATATCTTGGGAAACACACTTTTTTGTTCCCCCTTTTTCTCGGCCCCAGCTCGATGGATCGCCCCAAAACTTTCCATGCAAAACAAGACCCAACTTGACACTTTTTAAAAGAAGATTTCGTGAAGATTCTGCAAATGGCACCAAAAATATAGGCAAGCCTCTTCCAGGCTTACATGACTTCTGACAGTGCCAATCAGCTAAACAGAATCTGGACTTTATCAAAACTAGTGTAAAGTGTGCTGAAGCTGTTAGGAACTTTCATCCCACGGGTTTTATTGTTTTGTGATGTTTCCCCTTCTTTTGCTGATAAAAGGCTATTCCTGTTCAGTGAAACTGGGCCTTAAGCTGCTCGAGGTTGGGAAGAAGGGTGTGCTGCACTGTGAGTCGAAAGGAGCATAAGGATATCTGAAGGAGAAACATAACTCATCCCTTCTCCATGCACTACTATACCCTTGGATATTACCTAAGTTATAGGTTGCGAATTTATTGCACTAAACAGAACACTTATGACATGAGAAATGATATTATTAGCCAGAACACAGTGCATGGTAGAGTGGTGAGCTATAATTAATGTAGTATGGCAAGTGAGGTAACAAGACTGTATACGAAAGTGTACGAAGTATATTAATTGAAAGGTTGTGCATAAGTATAAATGTGAGTGTTAAGCATGACTTACAATAATAAGAAAGCAGTGTTTAAATGATCATTTCAACAGGTAAGTCTAATTTATGAATTTGTTATGGTTGTCCAGTGTAAGGTGTGTTTAGCAGAAAAACGTTACAAATAAGCATGTAAGTGGTGCATACATAATAAAATTAAGAGATTACTATAACTGTAGAATTTCTAATGTTTGTGGAACTTAATTTGAGTTTGTATACCAAACCTAAAGAAATGTTCCCAAACTTTAATTGACGTCTAACCTTTGTTTTTTTGTGTATATATATATATCACTGAAAAAACCATAGGTTTCAGGCACGTTATAGTTAGAAATTAGCATTTAAAAAACCTTAGAAATTCACTGAAAAAACCATAGGTTTCAGGGACGTTATAGTTAGTTGGACATTTCACTCTTACAAAACCATAGAAATTCGACCGTTATAGTAGTTCAGCTAACTATAACTTGCTCCCCGCAATGCACTGCTGATGACGTCACATATTACATCATTCATGACATGGTCAGTGACATCACTGATGACATCACTGATGACATCATCCATGTAAAAATCTGATGCACCTCCTCACACTCTAATATAACCTTTAATACACCCACTGTAAAATACAGACTACGATTTTCGAAACCATTGACACACCAATACCAGTTACTACATACACACTCACTGATTCCTAGGTCTACACACACATCCACTCATTCACCCATACAATCACTCATACATACAGTCACTCATCAATACAACTCTATCATATGACCTCATACACCTGTAAAGACACTCACACACCGTCACTCGTCCATGGAGTTACTCACACACCTAGTCAGTCATGCAAAGAATCAATAACACTCCCATTTACTCACCTAGACAGTTATACACACACCACCTCACTTATTCATACAGATACTAACGCATACTTACTCTCTTATACAATCACTGATACAAGTACACACTCATCCATACAGCCACTCTCACAATCACTGACTCTCACGTATAGTGATTTATATACTCCAACTCTCACATACACTGCCTTTTACATATGTAGTTACTTGGACATGTACCACTGAGACATCCATTCACTCACCAATACACCCATACACACACTCACCCACCCATACAGCTGTTTCCACATGCACTCTTGAACCCATACACCCAGTGAATCAACCACTCAGACATCTATGCGCAGAGTCACACACCTCCCACCCACCCACACACACACACAGTCTCCCATACAAATACTCAGGCAACCAATCAATAACCCATATAGACACTCATGTAGCTACTGACCAACTCATGCAGCAGCTTACACATCAACAGACAGACTGATACAAACATTCACACAGTTTAGTCACTAACCCATGCATTCAGTAAGACACATTTAATCACTCACTTATACAGTCAGTCATGCACCTACTAACTCCTCCATCCAGACACTTATACACCCACTGATTCTTCAATACACCTTGACATATACATAAAACATATTTAAACTTTACAGAAACACACATTCACTGGATGATGTCATCAGTGATGTCATCAGTGATGTCACTGACCATGTCATGAATGATGTAATATGTGACGTCATCAGCAGTGCATTGTGGGGCGCGAGTTATAATTAGCTGAACTAACTATAACGGTGGAATTTCTATGGTTTTGTAAGAGTGAAATGTCCAACTAACTATAACGTCCCTGAAACCTATGGTTTCTTCAGTGAATTTCTAAGGTTTTTAAATGCTAATTTCTAACTATAACGTGCCTGAAACCTATGGTTTTTTCAGTGAATTTCAATGGTTTTTTAAATGCTAATTTCTAACTCTAACGTCCCAGCAGCTTTTGTGGCCCTGGGGGTCCTTGTGGGACCCCCTGAGCAGGCCTTGGGGGTCAGGGTGTTCCTACCCTGCCCCCTTTTCTTGTTTTTCACCTTAGTTTTTACTGTTTTCTTGTGACTCGGTTCTGCCGAGTCACAAGATGGCTGCCAACACTTCCTGGTTTGGAGTGTTGGCAGCCAATCACAGTGAAGCTCGTGGGCGGGAGGGTTCGCGAATCCACTGCGTCCATAGATATCGAAACTTTTATTTTTTTAATTTCTCAGCAACTACTGAATGGATTTACACCATTTTTAAAAAAAAGGACGCTTTCTGAACCAAGCACTGCCTTTTTACCAAATTTGGAGTAATTCCGTTCAGCAGTTCGGGCTGTAGCCGTGTCTAAAGTTTCCTATGGGAAATTGATTTTCCGACCTCTATTTTTTTAATTTCCCAGGAACTACTGAACGGATTTACACCATTTAACAAAAAGGACTCTTTCTGAACCAAGGGCTACCTTTTGCCAAATTTGGTATAATTCCAGTCAGCAGTTCGGGCTGTAGCCGTGTCTAAAGTTTCCTATGGAAAATAACATGGGGAAAACATGTTTTGGGACCCCCTTTTTCTCAGCCCCCACTTTGCAAATCACCCTGAAACTTTCAGGACAGGAGCTGACCGGAGTGTCCCACTACTTTTGAAATTTTTGCAAAGATTCGTCAACTGACGCCAAAGTTATTAGGAAAACAAAAATGCATTTCCTATGGAAAATAGGTCCCAACTATAACTACCTACTGGCGACCGCCAGTAGGTAATATATATATATATATATATATATATATACTCACTGAAAAACCATAGGTTTCAGAGATGTTATAGTTGGATATTAGCCTTTAAAAAAACGTAGAAATTCACTGAAAAAAACATAGGTTTCAGGGACGTTATAGTTAGTTGGACATTTCACTAGTACAAAACCAGAGAAATTCACCTGTTATAGTTAGTTGAGCTAACTATAACTTGCGTCCCCGCAATGCACTGCTGATGACGTCACATATTACATCATTCATGACATGGTCAGTGACATCACTGATGACATCACTGATGACATCATCCATGTAAAAATCTGATGCACCTCCTCACACTCTAATATAACCTTTAATACACCCACTGTAAAATACAGACTACGATTTTCGAAACCATTGACACACCAATACCAGTTACTACATACACACTCACTGATTCCTAGGTCTACACACACATCCACTCATTCACCCATACAATCACTCATACATACAGTCACTCATCAATACAACTCTATCATATGACCTCATACACCTGTAAAGACACTCACACACCGTCACTCGTCCATGGAGTTAGTCAGTCATGCAAAGAATCAATAACACTCCCATTTACTCACCTAGACAGTTATACACACACCACCTCAATTATTCATACAGATACTAACGCATACTTACTCTCTTATACAATCACTGATACAAGTACACACTCATCCATACAGCCACTCTCACAATCACTGACTCTCACGTATAGTGATTTATATACTCCAACTCTCACATACACTGCCTTTTACATATGTAGTTACTTGGACATGTACCACTGAGACATCCATTCACTCACCAATACACCCATACACACACTCACCCACCCATACAGCTGTTTCCACATGCACTCTTGAACCCATACACCCAGTGAATCAACCACTCAAACATCTATGCGCAGAGTCACACACCTCCCACCCACCCACACACACACTCAGTCTCCCATACAAATACTCAGGCAACCAATCAATAATCCATATAGACACTCATGTAGCTACTGACCAACTCATGCAGCAGCTTACACATCAACAGACAGACTGATACAAACATTCACACAGTTTAGTCACTAACCCATGCATTCAGTAAGACACATTTAATCACTCACTTATACAGTCAGTCATGCACCTACTAACTCCTCCATCCAGACACTTATACACCCACTGATTCTTCAATACACCTTGACATATACATAAAACATATTTAAACTTTACAGAAACACACATTCACTGGATGATGTCATCAGTGATGTCATCAGTGATGTCACTGACCATGTCATGAATGATGTAATATGTGACGTCATCAGCAGTGCATTGCGGGGGCGCGAGTTATAATTAGCTGAACTAACTATAACGGTGGAATTTCTATGGTTTTGTAAGAGTGAAATGTCCAACTAACTATAACGTCCCTGAAACCTATGGTTTCTTCAGTGAATTTCTAAGGTTTTTTAAATGCTAATTTCTAACTATAACGTGCCTGAAACCTATGGTTTTTTCAGTGAATTTCAATGGTTTTTTAAATGCTAATTTCTAACTCTAACGTCCCAGCAGCTCCCCATGTGGAAAACCAATCTGCTTTGGATTTTGGAAGCGAGAGCAGGAAACCTGCTCTTGCTTCCAAAATCCAAAGCAGAGTTTGATATGATAGGGCGAGAGCCATGCTCCCGCCCTGTCATAGCAAAAACCAGTGTCCCAGGGGTGGGCACCCCGGGACACTGCAGGAGCCGGCCCTAGGGGGTGGCATCCCCAGGGCCAACAAGGGCTCCAGGAGGGGGGCCACGCGGCCCCCCTCCCTTTATTTACATATCCCCGGCAAGGTGGTGGTCCCCGGGGCTTGGGGGTCTGTAACGGACCCCCACATTTGCATTTTAGTGCCCCGGGGAGGTGGCGTTCCCCGGGGCGTGTGGGGGGGCTCGTGCCCCCCCACACAGGTTCAATTTTTTAAAATAAAACAAGCCCTGGGCGGTGGTGGTCCCCGGGGCTGCAGGGGGGCCGTGTGCCCCCGTGAATATTTTAGAAAAGCCCCGGGGGGATGGTGGTACCCGGGGGGTCCTTGGAGGCCCCCCATTAAATTAAAGAACATTTCCCGGGGTGGCGGTCCCCGGGGCTGCGGGAGGGCCGCCTGCCCTCCCGCATATTATGAACATAGCCCCGGGGAGGTGGCGGTCCCCGGGGCTGCGGGGGCCCCCTGCAATAACAAATTAAAAATTAGACAATGTCCCCGGGACCTGGCCCACCCGGGGGCTTATAGAAAACAAAACGTGGGAGCCCGGGCTTCGTTTTTTAAAAATAATTTTGGCGGGATTTGTGACCCCAATGCGATTTCTGCTGAAATTATTTAAAAAAGGCTTTTTGTGGCCCTGGGGGTCCTTGTGGGACCCCCTGAGCAGGCCTTGGGGGTCAGGGTGTTCCTACCCTGCCCCCTTTTCTTGTTTTTCACCTTAGTTTTTACTGTTTTCTTGTGACTCGGTTCTGCCGAGTCACAAGATGGCTGCCAACACTTCCTGGTTTGGAGTGTTGGCAGCCAATCACAGTGAAGCTCGTGGGCGGGAGGGTTCGCGAATCCACTGCGTCCATAGATATCGAAACTTTTATTTTTTTAATTTCTCAGCAACTACTGAATGGATTTACACCATTTTAAAAAAAAAGGACGCTTTCTGAACCAAGCACTGCCTTTTACCAAATTTGGAGTAATTCCGTTCAGCAGTTCGGGCTGTAGCCGTGTCTAAAGTTTCCTATGGGAAATTGATTTTCCGACCTCTATTTTTTAATTTCCCAGGAACTACTGAACGGATTTACACCATTTAACAAAAAGGACTCTTTCTGAACCAAGGGCTACCTTTTGCCAAATTTGGTATAATTCCAGTCAGCAGTTCGGGCTGTAGCCGTGTCTAAAGTTTCCTATGGAAAATAACATGGGGAAAACATGTTTTGGGACCCCCCTTTTTTCTCAGCCCCCACTTTGCAAATCACCCTGAAACTTTCAGGACAGGAGCTGACCGGAGTGTCCCACTACTTTTGAAATTTTTGCAAAGATTCGTCAACTGACGCCAAAGTTATTAGGAAAACAAAAAATGCATTTCCTATGGAAAATAGGTCCCAACTATAACTACCTACTGGCGACCGCCAGTAGGTTATATATATATATATATATATATATATATATATATATATATATATACTCACTGAAAAAACCATAGGTTTCAGAGATGTTATAGTTGGATATTAGCCTTTAAAAAAAACGTAGAAATTCACTGAAAAAAACATAGGTTTCAGGGACGTTATAGTTAGTTGGACATTTCACTAGTACAAAACCAGAGAAATTCACCTGTTATAGTTAGTTGAGCTAACTATAACTTGCGTCCCCGCAATGCACTGCTGATGACGTCACATATTACATCATTCATGACATGGTCAGTGACATCACTGATGACATCACTGATGACATCTCAAATGACATCACTGGTGACATTACTGATGACATCATCCATGTGATAATCTGATGCACCTCCTCACACCCTAATATAACCTTTGATACACCCACTCTAAAATGCAGACTACCATTTTCGAAACCATAGACACACCAATACCAGTTACAAAATACCCACTCACTGATTCCTAGGTCTATACACATGTCCACTCATTCATCCATACAGTTACTCATACATGTAGTCACTCAACAATACAGCACTATCATATGCACTCATACACCTATACAGACACTCACACACCACCACTCACCCATAGAGTTACTCACACACCTAGTCAGTCATGCAAAGAATCAATCACACTCCCATTTACTCACGTATACAGTTATACACACACCAATTCACTTATTCATACAGATACTAACACATACTTACTCTCTTCTACAATCACTGACACAAGCACACACTCATCCATACAGCCACTCTCACAATCACTCACTCTCACATATCGTCATTTATATACTCCAACACTCACATATACTGCCTTTCACATATGTAGTTACTCACACATGTACCACTGAGACATCCATTCACTCACCAACACACCCATACACACACTCACCCACCCATACAGCCCTTCACAGATGCACTCTTGAACCCATACACCCAGTGAATCACCAACTCACACATCTATGCACAGTCACACCCCCCCACCCACCCACAGAGACACTCAGGCACCCATACAGATACTCAGACAACCAATCAATAACCCATATAGACACTCATGTAGCTACTCCCCAACCCATGCAGCCGCTTACACACCAACTGACAGACTAATACAGACATTCACACTGTTTAGTCACTAACCCATGCATTCAGTAAGACACGATTAATCACTCGCTTATACAGCCAGTCACGCAACTACTAAATCATCTATTCAGACACTTATACACCCACTCATTCTTCAATACACCTTGGCATATATATATTTATATATATATATATATATATATATATATTCACTGAAAAAACCATAGGTTTCAGGGGCGTTATAGTTAGTTGGACATTTCACTTGTACAAAACCATAGAAATTCCCCCGTTATAGTTAGTTCAGCTAACTATATCTCGCGCGCCCGCAATGCACTGCTGATGACGTCACATATTACATCACTCATGACATGGTCAGTGACATCACTCATTACATCACTGATGACATCATCCTTGTGATAGAGTGGCAGACCTCCTCTCACCCTAATATAACCTTTGATACACACACTCAAAAATACAAACTAACATTTTCAAAACAATGGACATACCAATACCAGTTACAACACACCTATTCAGTAATTCCAAGATCTACACACACATCCACTCATTCACCAACAGTCCCTATACAGTCACTCATACATGTACTCACTCATCATATGTACTCATACACCTATATATCCTGTTACACACCGCCACTCATCCATAGAGTTACTCACACACATAGTCACACATGCAAACAAAGTATCAAACATCCATTTACTTGCATATACAGTTATACACACACTACCCCACTTACTTCTACAGAAACTTACACATACTTACTCTCTTAAACAATCACTTATAGAAACACCTACTTATTTGTACAGGAACTCTTCCAATCTCTCATTCTCACATACACTCACTTATATACACCAATACTCACATATACTAGTTTAAAACATATGTAGTTACTCATAAAGACACTATTGAGACAGTCATTCACTCACTAACACACCCATACACATACTCATCCACCTATACAGTCCTGCACACATGCTGTCTTCAACACATACAAACAGTGAGTCACTCATTCTGCATCTATGCACTAAGTAATACCCCCACCGAACCATACAGACACTCAGACACTCATACTGATACTCAAAAACCAAATAATAACCCATATAGACACTCATGTAGCTACTCACCAACCCATGCAGCCACTTATACACAAAGTGAGAGACTGATACAGATATTTTCATATTTAAACATTACTCACTAACCCATGTATTCACTAAGATACACTTAGTCAGTTATACAATCAATTTTACCAAAAAGATCATCCATTTAGACACTTATATACCCATTTATTCTTCCATCGACCTTGAGATATACATATATAAAACATATTTAATTTTCAGAAAAACACACATTCACTGGATGATGTCATCAGTGATGTCATCAGTGATGTCATTTGAGATGTCATCAGTGATGTCATGAGTGATGTCACTGACCATGTCGAGTGATGTAATATGTGACGTCATCAGCAGTGCATTGAGATGCTGCGAGTTATAGTTAGCTGAACTAACTATAACGGGGAATTTCTATGGTTTTGTACGAGTGAAATGTCCAACTAACTATAACGCCCCTGAAACCTATGGGTTTTTCAGTGAATTTCTAAGGTTTTTTAAATGCTAATTTCTAACTATAACGTGCCTGAAACCTATGGTTTTTTCAGTGAATATATATATATTTATTATACTATGTATACATGTGAAAATGTCTCGGTCCCCTGTTTGCCTCGGTGGCACGGAAAAAATGGGTGGAACTGACGTCAGCACGCTGACGAGGTCCTCTTATGGCTCCGATGACGTCATACGGTGTCGCGAGCGGAGCCGTGCTTGTTGATGTGGGAGAGCTAGGAAAGAATTTCCGTGGAATGCTGGTGCAGGGGATATTCACCTAAGTGTTCAGGCTAGTCCTTTGGGAGCAACTGTTTATGTTGCCACTCCAGAAACCGAAACCAGTGATCCGAGGGCTGAGGCCCTGCAGATGGCACACGAGGTGGGGTGGTCAGTCATGTGCACTGGCGGGGCAGCGAAGTGACAAGCACCACAACCCACAAAAAAGGTAACGAGGGCACTGAATAACACAGGATCTTCTTTTTGTATCTGGCAAGAACAACGAAGTTAAAATGCCCTAGTACCAAAATGTAGAATTAGTGCTACAACGGTCTTCAAGAGGACCTGCAATGCCGCTTCTGCCTCCCGTACACTGGAGGCGGCACATGGGTCACGCGGTACGGTCATACTGCGGTGGGACGCACACTCGTTGACCTCTCATGGCACTGCTCCACACTTCAGGGAGGACGCTTTCCATTAGCTATGTTTTCTGATGACATGTCGCGCCGGCCCCGTCCAACAACAGAACTCCTTTAGATCCAAACAGACTCTTCCACTCTCTCACCGGAAGTGAAACCAGGCCACACGGACACTTTCACAATACAACAGCTGGGAATGCAGTTTTCGGTAAAAAAACCACATTCCTTCCTCCTAATTAATCAAATAAACGTCTCACCGAAGAACAGGGGCCAGCTTCGATCGGTAAACAGCTGTTACAACGACTTTTTCACTTTGCAATACCATTACAACGCATGCATTACCATGCATGCATTGTACATCACGAAGTCATTACTACGCATTTTTATAGAACGCATAGTCATTTACCACGCATGCCTTTACAACGAATTTTGCTGTAAAGGTATGTATGGTAAATGACCATGCGTTCTAAAAAACATGTAGACGATCCATGTCGTTGTAAGGAAACAGAGGCTGTTCCGTTTCCTCACAACGACGTGCACCGCCCCTCAGAGATGGCGTGAAGCAGGAACCACGAGGAGAGAGGAACCATGAGGAGTGAGAGGTAAGGGGATTGGTCATGGGGTGGGGGTTTCTTTTCTAGGGTTTAGGGTAGTGCAGTGGTGTTTGGGTGGTGTAGGGGGTCATGCTGGGGGTAGTGTTTTAGGGTTTAGGGTAGTGCAGTGGTGTTTGGGTAGTGTAGGGGGTCGTGCTGGGGGTAGTGTTTTAGGGTTTAGGGTAGTGCAGTGGTGTTTGGGTAGTGTAGGGGGTCATGCTGGTGGTAGTGTTTTAGGGTTTAGGGTAGTGCAGTGGTGTTTGTGTAATGTAGGGGGTCATGCTGGGGGTAGTGTTTTATGGTTTAGTGTAGTGCAGTGGTGTTTGGGTAATGTAGGGGGTCGTGCTGGGGGTAGATTTAGGGTTTAGGGTAGTGCAGTGGTGTTTGAGCAGTGTAGGGAGTCGTGCTGGGGTAGTGTTTTAGGGTTTAGGGTAGTGCAGTGGTGTTTGTGTAGTGTAGGGGGTTGTGCTGGGGGTAGTGTTTTAGGGTTTATGTTAGTGCAGTGGTGTTTGGGTAGTGTAGGGGGTAGTGCTGGGGTAGTGTTTTAGGGTTTAGGGCAGTGCAGTGGTGTTTGGGTAGTGTAGGGGGTCGTGCTGGGGGTAGTGTTTTAGGGTTTAGGGTAGTGCAGTGGTGTTTGTGTAGTGTGGGAGGTCATGCTGGGGGTATATTTAGGGTTTAGTGTAGTGCAGTGGTGTTTGGGTAGTGTAGGGAGTCGTGCTGGGGGTAGTGTTTTAGGGTTTAGGGTAGTGCAGTGGTGTTTGGGTAGTGTAGGGAGTCGTGCTGGTGGTAGTGTTTTAGGGTTTAGGGTAGTGCAGTTATGTTTGGGTAGTGTAGGGTGTCGTGCTGGGGGTAGTGTTTTAGGGTTTAGGATAGTGCAGTGGTGTTTGGGTAGTGGAGGGGTAGTGTTTTAGGGTTTAGGGTAGTGCGCCCAACCAGCCACAATATCCGTGGACAAAGGGGATCCTGACTCTTTGGAACGCTCCGTCAATTGAATAATTTGGGTCAAGGGCCCTACCACGTTCAAGACCTAACAATTCCTTTCTTGGGATCCCTCATATACTTGGAGAAAAAGGTACATCGTTTCTCATCAATTTAAGGCGTGTGTGCCACCTTCCCCTTCCGTGAGGGCCTGGGGCATTCTCCCCTCATCCTATTCCTGACCTCCCTTTCAAGGGGTTGAAGGATTTTTCCCACCACATACTCTGCCACTTTGGCGCCAGGTAGCCAAGCTGCCGACCTAGGATAGTAAATTTGGGGAGGCTTGAACATGTCCGAGTGGACCCCGTCCCCAACCGGGCACTTAGAGGAGTGGGACTCTGGACGCCAGGCACGCCCCGAGTCCTTATCCTCATCGGAGGAGAAATTATCCTCCGATACACCCTCTCCCTCTAAGGGAAACCCGCCATCGGGGTCTACAATAGTGCTGACAGTGTCGCAATTTTCTCCGGGCCCCTCCTCCTCCCTGCAGGGTGCATGTTTTAGTGTTCGCTCACTCTTGAGGAAGGTCTCCGTAAGTTTATCAAATCCTTCCAAGTGCCCCGCGTTATGCTTAACGGCCCTTTTATTCCCCATCTGGGAACTACTTGGACCCGCCACCACCAGATCTGGGTCACTGAACACCCCAGGGATGCTTTTCGCCAGCTTATCAACCTGATCCCTAAGAGGAGCCAGCACCCTAGAAATAGCCAGAGAGAGGGCTTGGTCCACTGCTGGAGGGAGAAGTAGGGGGGCCATTCCTCCTCCACTTCCTGGTAGGAGGAGTAAAAATGGTCTTCTGGAGAAGACATGATAGCAGAGGGTGTGAGCACAGAACAAAATTCTTAAGACAGGCCCCTCGCCGGTGCTCCAACAGCTGGGCTTTCCCCGAAGCTGTTATAAGAATAGACTGAGGCGCAATACCAATTACCACCACCAGGTGGCGCTGGTCACTAACGTGGCCGTGTGGGGAAATCACCGCGTAGCGGTGTCAAAATTAGGCGAGGTTGGTCGGGAATCAAGCGGACACTTAAGGAGTGACCGGATTCCCAAACGTGCGTAAAGACCAGCGGGAGCGCTCGACGGAGCTGCCTCGCTCGGACCAGCATCGCCTACAGGATCTCACCGCACGCAGAGCACACAGCGGGAGAAACTGCGAGGGGAGAACGCGCTCGGGCAAGAGCCTGCTGCGCAGGGAATATGAAACAATACCAAGGCACTAATGCTAATAACGTGCACAAGAAACCGCTATGCAAACAGCAACAACGTCAGATTAAGCCAAGAATGTAAGGAATGCACTTAACTGACGAGCAGTGAAGAAAGAGGAAGCAGAAGGGACGTCACAATATTATATACGATGGACTGTGATATGATTGGACTATAGTTGCCTTGGAGACTACCCCCCTAATGGTTCATGGGTTGTGTAGTCTTTTGTTTAATGATTGTTGTGTTACGTTTTCTTTGAACTGCTGTGCAAATAAAGTGAGGAAAGATATGCCTAATCCTCGCCTCCATCCTGCCATAGAATTAATTAAACTTTATTTGATTTGATTTAGAAACATAGATCATAAAAGTGTACATAAAAACAGTAAATCCTCTTTCCTAATACAATACAGTGAGAATTAATTAAAACCAGTAGGTAAAAACGGGTGTTACAAAGCCCGGTTCAGAGCAACTTCAGGTTAACAGAATCGCAAAGTTCAATGTTTCGCAAGAACAATATCATGTACTTCGTGCAAAATACGCAATAAGAGGTCCAAGTAAGATGTAACGCTCCAATACCTGACCAGTTTGCACTATATAAAACTGCAGAAAAACTAAAAATAAAAAGTGTTTTGCACACTTCTGTCATTGGGCTATATGTGGGCTACATCTGGGTGATATTTGTGCTACATTTGGGGTCTTTTTTCTCTGGTGGCCATCTTGGGAGACTTATTTGTTATGAAGTTTCCTAATTTCGTCATTTACTGCAGTCTCTTCAGTAGGAAATGCTTTCAGTTTTTCACTTTGATTGCATCAAGAAGGCATTCAGATGTGTCACACATTTGACATAAATTCAGAATGTTAGCACTCTAGTTGTTCATTAGATCACTGTAGTATAAAGCTATTGCTCACCAGGGAGTTAACTGGAAGTCTACTGCTGGTATTGAAAGTGATTGTTTCAGTCTGCATGTCAGAATTTTCTAATGAAATAGAAGAGGATTTGAGATCTCACTTAAAACATGCCCTAATTTTTCTTTCTACAGCACGAACCATAATTTCTATGACAAAATGAACCCCCTCATTTTGTTCCTTTTTAAATTAAATGTTTTAAAAGTTACCAGTTTATTCTAATCAAGATGGCTTCAGGTGTGCCATACTTTTGTCATAAGTAAGACTGTTAGCGCTCTAGTTGTTCTTTAGAACACTCTGGGAAGCTGCAGTAGAAAACAAAGGCATCAACTGACAGGCTGCTCCTGTTGAAATATAACAGGAAGATATTTGAGATCACACTTGAAACATGTCCTAATTTTTCTTTCTACAGCACTAACCATAATTTCTATGACAAAATGAACCCCCTCATGTTGTTCCTTTTTAAATTAAATGTTTTAAGTGTTACCAGTTTATTCCAATCAAGATGGCTTCAGGTGCGCCACACTTTTGTCATAAGTAAGGCTGTTAGCACTCTAGTTGTTCTTTAGAACACTCTGGGAAGCTGCAGTAGAACACAAAGGAATCAACTGACAGTCTCTGCCCTTGTTGGATGTACACGTTTTACTGAGAATGTCAGACTTCATTCTCACATGACTGAGAAAGATAATGTGAATTTACAGAAAATATGCTCTCATTTTAGCTTCTGGAGCACCTTCCAAAACTGTATGGGACAAGCATGTGAAAATAGTTTTCTCTCAAACATGATTCATGATATCCCAGCAGAAGGTTTTTCACAGGGTAAAATCACCTTAGAACACACCACAATTCCTGAAATTAGTATGGTACCATCAACACATGAATTCTAATGTAACTAAAGTCTGTTATCACCCTTTATAGTTCTCCTTTTGGTAACCCTCAAAATCTTCGATTCACTACAATGCATTTCAATGGGGTACTATCATTTATATTGGTCCCAAGATGGCTGCCAGCAATTCCAGGATGAAGTGCTGACAGCCAATCAGACCTCACGATGACATGTGTGGTTAGGCTCTGCCCAGATATATATGTGTTTTCTTTTTCAAATTTCTCAGGAACTACTGAACGGATTTACACCATTTAACCAAAAGGCACGACTCTGAACCAAGGGCTACCTTTTTGCCAAATTTGGTATAATTCCGTTCAGCAGTTCGGGCTGTAGCTGCGACTAAATGTTCCTATGGAAAATTGCATGGGGAATACACGTTTTGGGACCCCCATTTTTCTCGGCCCCCACTTGATGAATCACCCCGAGACTTTCAGGATAGGAGCGGACCGGAGCGCCCCACGAGTTTTGAAAATTTCACGAAGATTCATCAACCGGCGCCAAAGTTATTGGAAATAGAATGTTGTGAATTTCCTATGGGAAATAGGTCCTAACTATAATTATCTACTGGCGACCGCCAGTAGGTAATATATATATATATATATAACATATTTAAACTTTACAGAAACACATAGTCACTAGATGATGTCATCAGTGATGTCATTTGAGATGTCATCAGTGATGTCACTGACCATGTCATGAATGAAGTAATATGGGACGTCATCAGCAGTGGATTGCGGGGGCGCGAGTTATAGTTAGCTCAACTAACTATAACGGGTGAATTTCTCTTGTTTTGTACTAGTGAAATGTCCAACAAACTATAACGTCCATGAAACCTATGTTTTTTTCAGTGAATTTCTACGTTTTTTTAAAGGCTAATTTCTAACTATGACGTCCCTGAAACCTATGGTTTTTTCAGTGAATTTCAAAGGTTTTTTAAATGATAATTTATAACTATAACGTCCCTGAAACCTATGGTTTTTTCAGTGAATTTCAAAGATATTTTTAAATGCTAATTTCTAACTATAACGTCCCTGAAACCTATGTTTTTTTCAGTGAATTTCAAAGGATTTTTAAATGTTAATTTTTAACTATAACATCCCTGAAACCTGTGGTTTTTTCAGTGAATTTCTAAGGTTTTTTAAATGCTAATTTATAACTACACCTAGATAGGTAAGACATGTGCAGAAAGAGAAAGAAAGGCGCAGAAAGAAGTGCAGAAAGAAGCAAGTGAAGTACATAAAAAGGCAAGAAAAGTACAGAAAAAAGCAAGAGATGTGCAAAGAGAGGAAGAAAGGTGCAGAAATAAGCAGAAGTGATGAAAAAGGCAAGAGAGGTGCAGAAAGAGCAAGCGAGGCACAGAAAGGAGCAAGAGAGTTGCAAAAAGAAGAGAGTGAGGTGCATAAAGAGGAAGAAAGAAGCAGAAAGAGGCAAGTGAGGTGCAGACAGAGGCAAGAGGGGTGCAGAAAGAGACAAGAGAGGTGCAGAAAGAGGCAAGAGAGGTGCAGAAAGAGGAAGAAAGGTACAGAAAGAGGCAAGAAAAATGCAGAAAAAGGAAGAAAGATGCAGAAAGAAGCAAGAGAAGCACAGAAAGAAGCAAGAGAGGCGCAGAAATAAGCAAGAGAGGCGCAGAAAGAAGAGAGTGAGGTGCAGAAAGAAAGAGGCAAGAGAGGTGCACAAAGAGACAAGAGAGGTGCAGAAAGAGGCAAGAGAAGTGCAGAAAGAGGCAAGAGAGGTGCAGAAAGAGGCAAGAGTGGAGTAGAAAGCCAAGAGAGGTGCAGATAGAGGCAAGAGAGGTGCAGATAGAGGCAAGAGAGGTACAGAAAGAGGCAAGAGAGATGCAGAAAGAGGCAAGAGAGGTGCAGAAAGAGGCAAGAGAGGTGCAGAAAGAGGCAAGAGGGGTGCAGAAAGAAGAGTGAGCTGCAGTAAGAGGGAAAAGAGGTGTAGAAAGAGGCAAGAGAGGTACAGAAAGAGGCAAAAGAGGTACAGAAAGAGGTAAGAGGTGTAGAAAGAGTCAAGAGAGGTACAGAAAGGAAGAAAGGTGCAGAAAGAAGCAAGTGAGCTTCAGAAAGAGGCAAGAGAAGAGCAAAAAGTATCAAGAGGTGCATCAAGAGGCAAGAGAGGTGCAGAAAGAGGAAGAAATGTTCAGAAAGAGGCAAGAGAGGTGCAGAAAGAGGCAAGAGATGTGCAGAAAGAGGCAAGAGAATTACTGAAAGAAGCAAGAGAGGTACAGAAAGAAGAGAGTGAGCTGCAGAAAGAACCAAGGGAGGTGTAGAAAGAGGCATGAGATGTGCAGAAAGAAGAGTGAGCTACAGAAAGAGGCAAGAGAAGTGCAGAAAGAGGCAAGAGACATGCAGAAAGAAGAGAGTGAGCTGCAGAAATAAGCAAGAGAAGTGCAGACAGAGGCAAGAGAGGTATATAAAGAGGCAACAGAGGTGCAGAAAGAGGCAAGAGAGGTGCAGAAAAAAGAGAGGTGCAGAAAGAGGCATGAGAGGTGCAGAAAGAGGTACAGAAAGATGCAAAAGAGGTGTAGAAAGAGGCAAGAGTGGTGCAGAAAGAGGCAAGAGGTGCAGAAAGAGGGAAGAGAGGTACAGAAAGAGGCAAGAGAGGTGCAAAAGAGGCAAGATAGGTGCAAAAGAGGCAAGAGAGGTACAGATAGAAGAGAGTGAGCTGCAGAATGAGGGAAGAGAGGTGCAGAAAGTGGCAAGAGAGGTGCAGAAAGAAGAGTGAGCTACAGAAAGAGGCAAGAGAAGTGCAGAAAGAGGCAAGAGACATGCAGAAAGAAGAGAGTGAGCAGAAAGAGGCAAGAGGTGCAGAAAGAGGCAAGAGACAACTAGATTGCTAACATTCTATATTTATTACAAAAGTGTGGCACGCCTGATGTCATCTTGATGTAATCAAAACTGTAATACCTAAGCATTTCCTTTAGAAATTATAGAAATGAGAGGGTCTTATTTGCATAGAAATTATGGTTAATGCTCTAAAAAACTAAAATGAGGACATATTTTCTGAGTTCTCAAATAGCAACAAAGCACTTTTAAATTATTTTTTATCTTTATTTTTTTATCAAGTTGACCACTTGATTAAATATTACGCTTAGGGAGAGAATGTGGTGTTACTACCAGAGCTGCAGACTTTGCAACTGGGGAACCAAGTTGGAGTTTCTGCTTCAGCTCGACATTCTGTGATTCTGGTCAAATCACTTAATCTCCCCATGCCTACAACCAAAATGAGTTTGTCCTTGTATGATGTAACCAATGCTCATGTAAAGCACTCCAATATCTGACCAGCCTGCACTATATAAAACTGCAAAAAAACAAAGGATAAAAAGTGTTTTCCACACTTCTGTCATTGGGCTATACGTGGGCTACATCTGGGTGATATTTGTGCTACATTTGGGCTCCTTTTTCTCTGGTGGCCATCTTTGGAGACTTCAATTAAATTCATTAAACTTTATTTGATCTGATTTAGAAACATAGATCATAAAAGTGTACATAAAAACAGTAAATCCTTTTTCTTAATACAATACAGTGAGAATGAATTAAAAGCAGTAGGTAAAAACGGTTACAAAGCCCGGTTCAGAGCAACTTCAGGTTAACAGAATAGTAAAGTTCAATGTTTCGCAAGATCAATCTCATGTACTTCGTGCAAAATACGCAATAAGGGGTCCAAGTAAGAGCAACGCTCCAATTCCTGACCAGTCTGCACTATATAAAACTGCATAAAAACAAAAAATAAAAAGTGTTTTGCACACTTCTGTCATTGGGCTATATGTGGGCTACATCTGGGTGATATTTGTGCTATATTTGGGCTCTTTTTTCTCTGGTGGCCATCTTGGGAGACTTATTTGTTATCAAGTTTCCTAATTTCCTCATTTACTGCAGTCTCCTCAGTAGGAAATGCTTTCAGTTTTTCTACATTGATTCCATCAAGAAGGCATTCAGATGTGTCACACATTTGCCATAAATTCAGAATGTTAGCACTCTAGTTGCTCATTAGTTGCTGTAGTAAAGCTACTGCTCACCAGGGAGTTAACTGGAAGTCTACTGCTGGTATTGAAAGTGATTGTTTCAGTCTGCATGTCAGAATTTTCTAATGAAATAGAAGAGGATTTGAGATCTCACTTAAAACATGCCCTAATTTTTCTTTCTGCAGCACTAACCATAATTTGTATGGCAAAATGAACCACCTCATTTTGTTCCTTTTTAAATTAAATGTTTTAAGTGTTACCAGTTTATTCCAATCAAGATGGCTTCAGGTGTGCCATAATTTTGTCATAAGGAAGACTGTTAGCGCTCTAGTTGTTCTTTAGAACACTCTGGGAAGCTGCAGTAGAACACAAAGGAATCAACTGACAGGCTGCTCCTGTTGAAATATAACAGGAAGATATTTGAGATCTCACTTAAAACATGTCCTAATTTTTCTTTCTACAGCACTAACCATAATTTCTATGACAAAATGAACCCCCTCATTTTGTTCCTTTTTAAATTAAATGTTTTAAGTGTTACCAGTTTATTCCAATCAAGATGGCTTCAGGTGTGCCATAATGTTGTCATACATAAGACTGTTAGCACTCTAGTAGTTCTTTAGAACACTCTAGAAAGCTGCAGTAGAACACAAAGGAATCAACTGACAGTCTCTGCCCTTGTTGGATGTACATGTTTTACTGAGAATGTCAGACTTCATTCTCACATGACTGAGAAAGATAATGTGAATTTACAGAAAATATGCTCTCATTTTAGCTTCTGAAGCACCTTCCAAACCTCTATGGGACAAGCATGAGAAAATAGTTTTCTCTCAAACATGATTCATGATATCCCTGCAGAAGGTTTTTCACAGGGTAAAATCACCTTAGAACACACCACAATTCCTAAAATTAGTATGGTACCATCAACAAATGAATTCTAATGTAACTAAAGTCTGTTATCACCCTTTATAGTTCTCCTTTTGGTGACCCTCAAAATCTTCTATTCACTACAATGCATTTCAATGGGGTGCTATCATGTATATTGGACCCAAGATGGCTGCCAGCAATTCCAGGATGAAGTGCTGACAGCCAATCAGATCTCACAATGAGATGTGTGGTTAGGCTCCTCCCAGATATTGATATATTTTTATTTTTGAATTTCTTAGAAACTACTGAACGAATTGACACCATTTAAAAAAAGGTCGCTTTCTGAACCAAGAGCTACCTTTTTGCCAAATTTGGTGTAATTCCGTTCAGCAGTTCGGGCTGTAGCCGTGTCTAAAGTTTCCTATGGAAATTAACATGGGGAAAATGCGTTTTGCGACCCCCTTTTTTCTCGGCCCCCGCTTGACGAATCATCCCGAAACTTTCAAAACAGGAGTTGACCGGAGCGGGCCATAAGTTTTGAAATTTTCGCGAAGATTCGTCAAACGGCACCAAAGATATTGGCAAAAGAAAAAACGCTTTTTGAATAGAAACAAGGTCCTAACTATAGCTACCTACTGGCGACCACCAGTAGGTATTATATATATATATATATATATATATATATATATATATATATATATATATATATATATATATATATATATATATATATATATATATACATATATATATATATATATATTCAAATTATACATATCTGGAGTTGGGTGTAGACAGTTCATAACATTAGGGGCCCACGACATCTTGGACTCAATACCTAGGAGTGGCTCCTTAATTTCTGAAGTTCACAATGAGTAGTTTTCTATGCATTTATATCTCTGGACTGGCTACCTCATTTGGGCACTTACATACACTGAGTCTTCATGCTGCTGACTGGTAGGATATCCTGTTCTATACCCACAATCAAAATCTGAGCAAAAACACTTGATCCTCTTCATTCTGAAGCTTACCGTTATTAGATACCTTCCGAATGGTGCCTTGAAGGCCTTCCAGAAAATTTCTGAACCGTTCCCTGTTGAGAGATTGAGTTTTTATTGTGTTGTCCATTTACTTTCCAAAAGCACAATAGCTCCTTTCTGTTAACAAGCAATGTTATAGTCCAATTCAGTTGGATAAGATTGAATTCATCTAGCTTAACTAGTTCTGAGCTGCAATGGTCAAGGGTATCAGGTTGATGGTAGTTCAGTAAATTAGAAACAACAACTTGCACTTTTACCAACGATATTTTGTAATGCTCTTGTCCTCTAACACTCCATAAAATGTAAACAAGTAACGCATGGGCACACTAAGGGCCATATTTATGGCAAATTATCGCAACGCAGCACCGTAAGTCACCTTGCTCCACTGCGCTGCCTGAATTAAAGTGTAAGGGTCCGAATGTGCCATACTTAAAAGAATATGGCACATTCCTGCCCTTGTCCCTGCACTGGCACCGTTTTGGCAGTTTAACACAAACGCAGGCATCCTTCCACCATGGTGCAAAGGTGCCAGCATCGTAAGGTGGATTGTTTTTGTGGAGGAAGGGACATCTTCCTGCACAAACACAATCCTGAGAGGCAAATTCCTCTTTCTATGTGTGCTGCAGAATGCAGCACACATAGAAAAAGGAAATAATGAGGAGAAATAAAGATATTCACCTGGGGAGGCGTATCTTTTTGGCACTACCCAAATCTGGGAATGCATCGAAAACCATGGGAGTTGCGTAGGAACACCCACGCAATGCCCATGAAATGCTTTCACAAGGCAAAGTAACGCAACTCAACGATTTGCGCTGCGTTGCAATACCCCAGATTTTTGGAGCCACTCAGAGCCACGCAACCTTCCTTTGCATGGGTTAAAAAAATCTGACTTAAGGTTTGCATCGCTCTTGCACCACGTTACGTGGTGCAAGAGTGACGCAAACCAGGTCATAAATATGGCCCTAAGTTCATAAGATGGAAAAAGACTTGAATGCATGTGCCGCCCCGAACACGGAGCCCCCACCTGAATTAGTTGCAGAAGAACTTGGCTTTTTGTTCAAAATCCCTCCCTTCATTCCGATTCACTTTGAAATCTGTTCTGTTCCCTTCCTGTGTGTTCCCTGTGAGCCCAGGACAGTACACTCAAGCTACATTAATGACACACAGAACGTTGCAAAGAGGGCGATCTAGAAAATGGGGACAGAAAAACCAACCAATGGTGAAAGCTCAAAGAGAAGGAAAAGCAGAAAGCGCCTAAAGGGTGTAGGATGGAAGTAGATACAGAATGTAAAACAAAATGAAACAAGTTTGACAAGTAGAACAGAAAGAATAGAGTAGGAGGAAAATACGAAAAGAAAGAAAATAGCAACAACAAAAAACCCCAAAGAAAATGGTATGAAAAAATAATGACAATCGAAAGAAAATTGCAGAATAAATACGCACTTTTTCATCCCGTACCTAATCAGGAGGGCAGTGGCTGCAATCCCTATGAGATAGCTCAGTAGGTTGCTAGACTGACTGCATTGAACCTTGTGTACCATGCAGGTCACAGGTTCCACTTCGAGTCAGAAAACGTAATGGGTAAATGCACCAACTGGAGAGATCTATGTGTATCACACAATCATGAGATTCTGTTCCCATTGAGAAAGCTCAGTGGGCTAACACACCTATTAAAGTGATATGTGCATCTAAGGATCCTTCACAGGTTCCCATCATAGAGAAATCAATCACTGGGCTAACTCACCTACAGTAAACATCTGTCTGTAACTTCTATGTTAAATGTTACTATTGCTACCTCACAGCAAATCACTGGCTATGTTGGAACATTGTGTCACCACTCCTTCTAACCACATCACCAGTGCTTCTCTCCCGCTGCCCTCAAGACCATTATTGCTGAACTTTTTTTATATAATTTAACAACTAATTATATAACTGATTTTGCTTTATAACATCTAAAAATTGTTTTTTTCAACTTTTTTTCAGCGCCTTTCACAGCAATTTATTTGGGAACTTGAGGCACTGATGAAGGTAAGGGAGGGCCTCAGAGCATTACATCGGTACAGATACGTCAATTACATAACTACCTGGCTTGTCATTAATGACAATTTGGAGATTTTTCTGTTATTAGACACTGCGCACTCAGACTGTAAATAACACATTGGTGCATCAAACAACAAAGCGAGCCTTTCCTAGGGGTGGGCAGAACTTGCGGAGTTTCACTCCATGGAATTCCGTATGGTTGCATTAAAACTCTGTGAGGTTCCGCGAAGTTCAACGAGCAGGCGAAATCTGCACGTTGCACAAATTTTTAGCCCCAGGAGCTTGTTCCATTTTGCAAAACCAGCGCAAATGGCACCAAGCGGCGCACTAGAGGGTGCTTCTTCTTTGCTGTTGCTCGAGTCGATTTTCCACTCAAGTGGCAGCTTCATCATCACCAAAGGTTAACAACTGCCTGCATCCACCCGAGTTGAGAAAATCCTGCCGGGTGCCGTCCTAGCAGTGGAAAATCATTCTAGGGGATACCAATTCTCGCTCGCGCTCACCAACGTAATGTTGGCGAGCCGATTGCGATCAAAACTCTGCCATGTGCCAGTTGGCGGAGTTTTGCCACCTGTAACGCAGAGTGAGCAAAATTCTGCAAACTCCACCAGCAGAGCAGAATTTATAGCCCACCCCTAGCCTTTTCTTGGGTTTCATCAGTGGTATTTCTTGGGAGCTATCCCACTGTGGATATGCCCAGCTCTGCTGCTGACTATGGCGGAAGCTGGAAAAAATGTGTGCGTGTGTTATTCTATAGCTACCCTTCGCTGACAGGAGGCAGAATTGGTTCTGAAGTGGATGTATGTGGGAACACGTGACAGAAGGCAGCAGAGTGTGTGCTACTGATAAGGGTTCAAACATGGAAAAGGCTGACTATGTTTAAGAAGAATTAATCATTATGAAGAACTCAGATCGGAACCAGATGGGTGCACTGGTTAGGGGCAGGGAAAGGGCAGGCTGGTTCGAGGACCATTGTTTTGAGGTAAGTTAAGATATAGCATTGGGCCAAATTGTCACTAGGATGGAAACTCGTAGAAAGCGCTATTGCACCCGACAGTACTTGGCTCTATGAAGTAGCCGAAGCACTTTAAAAAACTCTACGCAAATTTGAAAAAGAATACAAATAAACACCCAAAGTCATTCTAACAAAATATTCCTAAACCATGTATACCTGTGCAAATTTCACAAGAACAGAAAACACTGACAAATATTGTTTACAATAATGTAGTAATAGGATTTCTGTTTTGGTCCAGAATGGAGTTCACAATATCCAGCCTAAGAAATGTGAGAACATGCTTCGACTCTTGGTGACAGGATGCAGCAAACTATCGGTAAAAACATCTTCGTATTTCTAAAACGTCTTCGGGGGCACAGCTTGATGTTAAAGAACAGAACAATGTGCATTGTGTACCTTTTACATGATGGTCAAATTAAGCTATGTAAGGTATACACGGGCGGGGTGGGGCAGTTTTCCAGGTTGAGTTGCTTCTCTTCAGTTTTCCTCTATTGAAGGCCCATCTTTTCTTTTAGGAACACTTTTTGGTACCTCTTCTTGGCACATTGAGGGTTCATTTTCCGGTAAGATCCTTATTACCTTATTTCCCTTTTGGTATTTTCTCGTTTAGAGGCTGTCTACAATTGCATGGGGTATGGCTAGAGGTCTGCAAAATGTGTGTAATTTGCTTTTGCGTGCATGTAATTTTTGGAAAATTATGCGAAATTGTGGGTATTTGTACACAATCCAAATCCGTCATTTAGCTCTATATTCTGGCAGTAAATGCATCCTTGTATCAATTTTTGATGAGAGGGCACATTTTGTGCTACAATAATAGCTCGAAAAACACAACAGCCACAAACAACCAGGTTTTAACAACAGCCACTTGTGTTCTGGTTGTTACCATTGTTCTCATGCTCTAGCTCGTGCTGTAATTTTGCTGAAAATATGCTAATTAAATAATTGCATAATTTATGGAATTTTATGTAACAAGAGTAAGACAAAGTCCCAGAACTTATACAAAGCTACAAAGGAGTAATTTCAATTGTACCATGGCTAGTACTGACACAAGGGCAGATATTGTTTCTGGCATGAAATAAAGCGGACTAGAGAGAGATAAAGGACAAGAGACCTCCATAAGACAGGAAGAAGGCTGAGAACGTTGAAGTAATATAGAGAAAAATTAAAGAGTGCATGGTTGTGTGATAATGTGAGTGAAGAAGTGAATTATCTAGATAGAGAAACAGAAAGGCGATAGGGAAGAAAGATAGAGGGGAAGGAAGATGGACGCGAAAATAGGTAGCGAACTAAGCAGAGAACAATAACTGATGGGAATGGGAGATGGAAATGAGGGCGCAGAAGAAAGATTAATGGAGATTGAAACAGGTAAAAAAGGAGAACAAAGTAGAGATGTGAAAAGCAGGGTGAAGAGTTAGAGAAGTTGTGAGGGAACGAGATTTACAAAAAGAGAAATGGAGAAAAAGAGAAGTGTGAAAATCGTGATAGGGAAAGCGAGAGACAGAGAATGAGAGAAACAGAGAGAAGGATGACGCATGCCTAAAGACAGGCACAGACAGATTCCTTGCACAGGTGGGAAAAGATGGTGGAAGAAACACGAGTAAAATAGATTACCAGAGCTTTGCTGGGAATGGAAATCAGAAATAAAACTAGAAGCCGTGATTTCTGCAGACATCATGTACATATTTGATTAGGCGAAATTGCAGCAGTCTAAAGGTATTACAGTCTATGGCTGCAGATTTCACATGCCATGTCCAACAGCCCAATCTATCAATAGAAATATTTACTGAACTTAAAATTACGTTTTATCATATTGTCACAACGTTTATTTCTGCAAGCTTTTCAGAAGAGCTTCATAGGACCCATGTCAGACGATTCGTGTACGATAACGGTTTTGTTGACGAATGCTTGCACTTTATAGAGAGTGTTTTAAAAATATATTGCATTTGCAAATACATTTCTCTTCAGATACATCTTATTCTCTCAATTAGAATCTTGCAGATGGAATTGTCGGAGGAGCTGTTGGAGGAGCTGCGGAGGGACTCATTAAAGCTGCTGCAGGAGTGACTGGAGGAATTGCTAGAGGAATGGGAGGAGCAGGTGGTGGAATTGCTGTAGGACTGGGAGGAGCAGTTGGAGGAGCTGTTGGAGGAGCTGCAGAGGGACTCAGAAAGGCGTCTGCAGGAGTGACTGGAGGAATTGCACATGGTGTTGGAGGAATTGCTAGAGGACTGGGAAGAGCTGGTGGTGGAAGTGCTGTAGGACTGGGAGGAGCAGTTGGAGGAGCTGCAGATGCACTTGGAAAGGCTGCTGCAGGAGTGACTGGAGGAATCGCAAATGGTGTTGGAGGAATTGCTGGAGGACTGGGAAGAGCAGGTGGTAGTATTGCTATAGGACTGGGAGGAGCGATTGGAGGAGCTGCAAAGGGACACGGAAAGGCCGCTGCAGGAGTTAGTGGAGGAATCGCACATGGTGTCAGAGGAATTGCTGGAGGACTGGGTAGAGCTGTTGGAGGAGCTGTTGGAGGTGCTGCAGAGGGGCTCAGAAAGGCCACTGCAGGACTAACAGGAGGAATCGCAGATGGTGTTGGAGGAATTGATAGGGGACAGGGAAGAGCTGGTGGTGGAATTGCTGTAGGACTGGGAGGAGCTGTTGGAGGAGCTGCAGAGGGACCCGGAAAGGCCACTGCAGGAGTGACTGGAGGAATCGCATATGGTGTTGGAGGAATGGCTGGAGGACTGGGAAGAGATGGTGGTGGAATTGCTGTAGGACTGGGGGGAGCTATTGGAAGAGCTGCAGAGGGAGTCGGAAAGGACGCTCCAGGAGCAACTGGAGGAATCGCACATGGTGTTGGAGGAATTGGAATGGGACTGGGAGGAGCTGGTGGTGGAATTGCTGTAGGGCTGGGAGGAGCTATTGGAGGTGCTGCAGAGGGGCTCAGAAAGGCTGCTGCAGGACTAACTGGAGGAATCGCACATGGTGTTGGAGGAATTGCTAGAGGACAGGGAAGAGCTGGTGGTGGAATTGCTGTAGGACTGGCTGGAGCTGTTGGAGGAGCTGCAGAGGGAGTCACACATGGTGTTGGAGGAATTGATGGAGGACAGGAAAGAGCTGGAGGACTGCGAGGAGCTGTTGGAAGAGATGCAGAGGGACTTGGAAAAGCCACTGCAGGAATAACTGGAGGAATCGCACAGGGTTTTGGAGGAATTGCTGGAGGACTGGGAGGAGCAGTTGGAGGAGCTGCAGAAGGACCCGGAAAGGCCGCTGCAGGAGTGACTGGAGAAATCACACATGGTGTTGGAGGAATTTTTGAAGGACAGGGAAGAGCTGGTGGTAAAATTTCTGTAGGACTGGGAGGAGCTGTGGGAGGAGCTGCAGATGGACTTGTAAAGGCTGCTGCAGGAGTGACTGGAGGAATCGCACATGGTGTTGGAGGAATTGCTAGAGGACAGGGAAGAGCTGGTGGTAAAATTGCTGGTGGACAGGGAGGAGCTGTTGGAGGAGCTGCAGATGCACTTGGAAAGGCTGCTGCAGGAGTTACTGGAGGAATCACAAATGGTGTTGGAGGAATTGCTGGAGGCCTGGGAAGAGCAGGTGGTAATATTGCTATAGGACTGGGAGGAGCGATTGGAGGAGCTGCAAAGGGACACGGAAATGCCGCTGCAGGAGTTAGTGGAGGAATCGCACATGGTGTCAGAGGAATTGCTGGAGGACTGGGTGGAGCTGTTGGAGGAGCTGTTGGAGGTGCTGCAGAGGGGCTCAGAAAGGCTGCTGCAGGACTAACTGGAGGAATCACACATGGTGTTGGAGGAATTGCTAGGGGACAGGGAAGAGCTGGTGGTGAAATTGCTGTAGGACTGGGAGGAGCTGTTGGAAGAGCTGCAGAGCGACCCGGAAAGGCCACTGCAGGAGTGACTGGAGGAATCGCATATGGTGTTGGAGGAATGGCTGGAGGACTGGGAAGAGATGGTGGTGGAATTGCTGTAGGACTGGGGGGAGCTGTTGGAAGAGCTGCAGAGGGAGTCGGAAAGGACGCTCCAGGAGCAACTGGAGGAATCGCACATGGTGTTGGAGGAATTGGAATGGGACTGGGAGGAGCTGGTGGTGGAATTGCTGTAGGACTGGGAGGAGCTATTGGAGGTGCTGCAGAGGGGCTCAGAAAGGCTGCTGCAGGACTAACTGGAGGAATCGCACATGGTGTTGGAGGAATTGCTAGAGGACAGGGAAGAGCTGGTGGTGGAATTGCTGTAGGACTGGCTGGAGCTGTTGGAGGAGCTGCAGAGGGAGTCACACATGGTGTTGGAGGAATTGATGGAGGACAGGAAAGAGCTGGAGGACTGCGAGGAGCTGTTGGAAGAGATGCAGAGGGACTTGGAAAAGCCACTGCAGGAATAACTGGAGGAATCGCACAGGGTTTTGGAGGAATTGCTGGAGGACTGGGAGGAGCAGTTGGAGGAGCTGCAGAAGGACTCGGAAAGGCCGCTGCAGGAGTGACTGGAGAAATCACACATGGTGTTGGAGGAATTTTTGGAGGACAGGGAAGAGCTGGTGGTAAAATTGCTGTAGGATTAGGAGGAGCTGTAGGAGGAGCTGCAGATGGACTCGGAAAGGCTGCTGCAGGAGTGACTGGAGGAATCGCACATGGTGTTGGAGGAACTGCTGGAACACAGGGTAGAGCTGGTGGTGGAATTGCTGTAGGACTGGGAGGAGCTGTTGGAGGAGCTGTTGGAGGAGCTGCAGAGGAACTCAGAAAGGCCGCTGCAGGAGTGACTGGAGGAATTGCACATGGTGTTGGAGGAATGGCTGGAGGACTGGGAAGAGCTGGTAGTGGAATTGCTGTAGGACTGGGTGGAGCTGTTGGAGCAGCTGCAGAGAGACTCGGACAGGCCGCTGCAGGAGTGACTGGAGGAATCCCACATGGTGTTGGAGGAATTGCTAGAGGACAGGGAGTAGCTGGTGGTGGAATTTCTGTAGGACTGGGAGGAGTTGTTGGAGGAGCTGTTGGAGGAGCTACAAAAGGACTCGGAAAGGCTGTTGTAGGAGAGACTGGAGGAATCACACATGGAGTTGGAGGAATTGCTAGAGGACTGGTAGGAGCTGGTGGTGGAATTGCTGTAGGACTGGGAGGAGCAGTTGGAGGAGCTCCAGAGGGACTCGGAAAGGCCACTGCAGGAGTTGCTGAAGGAATCGCACATGGTGTTGGAGGAATGGCTGGAGGACTGGGAAGAGCTGTTAGTGGAATTGCTGTAGGACTGGGTGGAGCTGTTGACGCAGCTGCCGAGGGACTCGAACAGGCCGCTGCAGGAGTGACTGGAGGAATCGCACATGGTGTTGGAGGAACTGCTAGAGGACAGGGAGTAGCTGGTGGTGGAATTTCTGTAGGACTGGGAGGAGTTGTTGGAGGAGCTACAAAAGGACTCGGAAAGGCTGTTGCAGGAGAGACTGGAGGAATCGCACATGGAGTTGGAGGAATTGCTAGAGGACTGGTAGGAGCTGGTGGTGGAATTGCTGTAGGACTGGAAGGAGCAGTTGGAGGAGCTGGAGAGGGATTCGAAAAGGCTGCTGCAGGAGCGACTGGAGGAATCGCACATGGTGATGGAGGAACTGCTGGAGGACATGGTAGAGCTGGTGGTGGAATTGCTGTAGGACTGGGAGGAGCTGTTGGAGGATCTGCAGAGGGACTCGGAAAGGCCACTGCAGGAGTGGCTGGAGGAATTGCACATGGTGTTGGAGGAATGGCTGGAGTACTGGGAAGAGCTGGTAGTGGAATTGCTGTAGGACTGGGTGGAGCTGTTGGAGCAGCTGCAGAGGGACTTGGAAAGGACTCTCCAGGAGACACTGGAGGAATCGCATATGGTGTTGGAGGAATTCGTATGGGACTGGGAGGAGCTGGTGGTGGAATTGCTGTAGGAATGGGAGGAGCTATTGGAGGAGCTGCAAAGAGACCCGGAAAGGCCACTGCAGGAGTGACTGGTGAGTTCGCATATGGTGTTGGAGGAATGGCTGGAGGACTGGGAAGAGATGGTGGTGGAATTGCTGTAGAACTGGGGGGAGCTGTTGGAAGAGCTGCAGAAGGAGTCGGAAAGGACGCTCCAGGAGCAACTGGAGGAATCGCACATGGTGTTGGAGGAATTGGTATGGGACTGGGAGGAGCTGGTGGTGGATTTGCTGTAGGACTGGGAGGAGCTATTGGAGGACCTGCAAAGGGACTCAGGAAGGCCGCTGCAGGAGTTAGTGGAGGAATCGCACATGGTGTCGCAGGAATTGCTGGAGGACTGGGAAGAGCTGGTGGTGGAATTGCTGTAGGACTGGGAGGAGCTGTTGGAGGTGCTGCAGAGGGGCTCAGAAAGGCTGCTGCAGGACTAACTGGAGGAATCGCACATGGTGTTGGAGGAATGGCTGGAGGACTGGGAAGAGCTGGTAGTGGAATTGCTGTAGGACTGGGTGGAGCTGTTGAAGCAGCTGCAGAGGGACTCGGAAAGGCCGCTGCAGGAGTGACGAGAGGAATCGCACATGGTGATGGAACTGCTGGAGGACAGGGAAGAACTGGTGGTGGAATTGCTGTAGGACTGGGAGAAGCTGTGGAAGGAGCTGCAGAGGGACTCGGAAAGGCTGCTGCAGGAGTTGCTGGAGGAAACGCACATGGTGTTGAAGGAATTGCTAGAGGACTAGGAGGAGCTGTTGGTGGAATTGCTGAAGGACTGGGAGGAGCTGTTGGAGGAGCTACAGAGGGACTCAGAAAGGCCACTGCAAGAGTGACTGGAGGAATCGCACATGGTGTTGGAGGAATGGCTGGAGGACTGGGAAGAGCTGGTAGTGGAATTGCTGTAGGACTGGGAGGAGCTGTTGGAGCAGCTGCAGAGGGAGTCCGAAAGGTCCCTGCAGGAGTGACTGGAAGAGCCACACATGGTGTTGGAGGAATTGCTGGAGGACAGGAAAGAGCTGGTGGTGGAATTGCTGTAGGACTGCGGGGAGCTGTTGGAGGAGCTGCAGTGGGACTTGGAAAAGCCGTTGCAGGAATGACTGGAGGAATCACACAGGGATTTGGAGGAATTGCTGGAGGACTGGAAAGAGGTGGTGGAGGAATTGCTGTAGGACTGGGAGGAGCTGTTGGAGGAGCTGCAGATGGACTTGTAAAGTCTGCTGCAGGAGTGACTGGAGGAATCGCACATGGTTTTGGAGGAATTGCTAGAGGACTGGGAGGAGCTGGTGGTGGAATTGCTGTAGGACTGGAAGGAGCAGTTGGAGGAGCTGCAGAGGGACTCAGAAAGGCCGCTGCAGGAGTGGCTGGAGGAATTGCACATGGTGGTGGAGGAATGGCTGGAGTACTGGGAAGAGCTGGTAGTGGAATTGCTGTAGGACTGGGTGGAGCTGTTGGAGCAGCTTCAGAGGGACTCGGAAAGGCTGCTGCAGGAGTTACTGGAGGAATCACACATGGTGATGGAATTGCTGGAGGACAGGGAAGAGCTGGTGGTGGAATTGCTGTAGGACAGCAAGGAGATATTGAAGGAGCTGCAGAGGGACTTGGAAAAGTCGCTGCAGAAGTGACTGGAGGAATCTCACATGGTGTTAGAGGAATTTCTGGAGGACAGGGAAGAGCTGGTGGTGAAATTGCTGTAGGACTGGGAGGAGCTGCAGATGGACTTGTAAAGGCTGCTGCAGTAGTGACTGGAGGAATCACCCATGGTTTTGGAGGAATTGCTAGAGGACTGGGAGGAGCTAGTGGGGGAAGTGCTGTAGGACTAGGAGAAGCAGTTGGAGGAGCTGCAGAGGGACTTGGACAGGCCTCTGCAGGAGTGACTGGAGGAATTGCACATGGAGTTGGAGGAATTGCTAGAGGGTTGGTAGGAGCTGGTGGTGGAATTTCTGTAGGACTGGGAAGAGCTGTTGGAGGAGCTGCGGAGGGACTCGGAAAGGCCGTTGCAGGAGTGACTGGAGGAATCGCACATGGTGTTGGAGGAATGGCTGGAGGACAGGGAAGAGCTGGTGGTCGAATTGCTGTTGGACTGGAAGGAGCTGTTGGAGGAGCTGCAGAGGGACTCAGAAAGGCCACTGCAGGAGTGACTGGAGGAATCGCACATGGTGTTGGAGGAATGGCTGTAGGACTGGTAGGAGCTGGTGGTGAAATTGCTGCAGGACTGGGAGGAGCTGGTGTTGGTGTTGCTATAGGACTGGGAGGAGCTGTTGGAGGAGCTGCAAAGGGACTCGGAAAGGCCTCTGCAGGAGTGACTGGAGGAATCACACATGGTGTTGGAGGAATTGCTAGTGGACAGGGAAGATATGGTGGTGGTATTGCTGTAGGACTGGAAGGAGCTGTTGGAGGAGCTGCAGAGGGACTCAGAAAGGCCACTGCAGGAGTGACTGGAGGAATCGCACATGGTGTTGGAGGAATGCCTGTAGGACTGGGAGCAGCTGGTGGTGGATTTGCTGTAGAACTGGGAGGAGCTGTTGGAGGAGCTGCAGAGGGATTCGGAAAGGCCACTGCAGGAGTGACTGGAGGAATCGCACATGGTGTTGGAGGAATGGCTGGAGGACTGGGAAGAGCCGGTGGTGAAATTGCGGTAGGACTAGGAGGAGCTGTTGGAGCAGCTGCAAAGGGACTTGGAAAGGTCGCTGCAGGAGTGACTGGAGGAATCGCACATGGTGTTGGAGGAATTGCTAGAGGACTGGCAGGATCTGTTGGAGGAGCTGCAGTGGGACTCGGGAAGGCTGCTGCAGGAGTGACTGGAGGACTCGCAAAGACTTTTGGAGGACTCACAGGAGTTCTTAGTGGAAACAAAGGACAAAGAGAAGGCAAATTAGGTGGACTTCTTGGGCGCTAAGACAGGTAAAATTAAGTGACTTTCTGTAAAGTTTTGTCTTTGATTTAAATGTGTGTTTGTTTTTGACAAAGATACATTTTTTTCCTTTCTTATTCATTTTTTTACTGATATTTATATAATAACTGAAACTGAATGAAGTGGAAATATTTTTGCATTATTCAATTCAGACACCATAGCAGGTATTTTCAGAAATAGTCACATTAAACATATATTTGTACCATAGCCTTCTTCTGCGTTTTGAGCTGTTACTGTTCGTGTTTGGTATCTGAGTAGCTTGTAAATGGCCTGTTAGAGCTTCCATAAAATAGTTGATATCATCATAACTTGGAACATGTATGGGAAACAGCATTTACATAGCATGCGCTACAACGTAAGCAATTACATCGCAAGTTGTTTCTACGACTTGCTGTAGGGGGCTTGCTAAACTAAGGAATAGTATAATTTGCTATTCCAACACCTTCCCTACTATTGCACACGCTGGAGTTGGAATAATAAATTATACTATTCCTAAATCCAGCACTCCCCCTACAGCAAGTTGTAGAAACGACTTGCGATGAAACGGCTTGAATTGTAACAACGGGGTTGTTGTAATGACCGCGCTGTAATCGCATGCGTTGCAACGCATGAGATGTAACATCGCATATTCATAATGTACACCTCTGACAAGTTTCAGAGCATTTCTGAAGCTTCTAAATTTTGACCTACCTACATAGTTTAAGCTACAGAAGGTATGAAAATTAAGGAACCGAAGTTGAATTGCTACATACACTTCCTAAGAAATAGTAGAGAAGAAGGCAGGTAAGAAAGATAAGCAAGACGGGAGGAGATGTGGTCTAATGGCTAGAGCACCAACTTTGGAACTGAGGGACCAGTTTTGAGCCTCAGTGTGGGCCCACAAGCTTGTGCTTCTGGGCAAATCATTAATTTCTCTGTGCTCACGTAAAGCGTTCTCCTGCTCTTCAGCCATATTCGCTCCATCTAAGAAGAATAGAATGGTTGCCATTTCAGTCCTGTACTCCCTTTATGTGCCATGTAATCCTATTAAGATTCACTAAGTATGCATTCAGATGCAAACGCTTAATCACCACTACATTCAAGTAAGGGAATATATATATATATATATATATATATATATTCACTGAAAAAACCATAGGTTTTAGGGACAGTTATAGTTAGTTGGACATTTCACTCGTACAAAACCATAGAAATTCCCCGTTATAGTTAGTTCAGCTAACTATAACTCGCGCCCCGCAATGCACTGCTGATGACGTCACATATTACATCACTCATGACATGGTCAGTGACATCACTGATGACATCACTGATGACATCTCAAATGACATCACTGATGACATCACTGATGACATCATCCAGTGACTGTGTGTTTCTGTAAAGTTTAAATATGTTTAATATATTTAGGGAAAGGCGTATTGAAGAATGAGTGGGTGTATAAGTGTCTGAATTGATGATTTAGTATGTGAGTGACTGACTACAAGTGAGTGATTAAACGTATCTTACTGAATGCATGGGTTAGTGACTAAACTGTGTGAATGTCTGTATCCGTCTGTTTGTTGGTGTGTAAGTGGATGCATGGATTTGTGAATAGCTACATGAGTGTCTATATGGGTTATTGATTGGTTCTCTGAGTATCTGTATGGCTGCCTGAGTGTTTGTGTGGGTGGGGTGTGTGTGACTCTGTACATAGATGTGTGAGTGGGTGATTCACTGGGTGCATGATTTCAAGAGTGCATCTGTGATGGACTGCTTGGGTGGGTGAGTGTGTGTATGGGTGTGTTAGTGAGTGAATGTATATCTCAGTGGTACATGTGCGAGTAACTACATATGTAAAAGGCAGTATATATGTGTGTTAGAGTATTTAAATGGCTATAAGTGAGAGTATGTGATAGTGAGAGTGGCTGTATGGATGCGTGTGTGCTTGTATCAGTTATTGTATAAGAGCGTAATTATGTGCTAGTATTTGTATGAGTAAGTGAGCTGGTGTGTGTATAACTGTATAGGTGAGTAAATGGGTGTGTGATTAATTTTTTGCATGACTGACTAGGTGTGTGAGTACCTCTATGGATGAGTGGCGGTGTGTGAGTGTTTATATAGGTGTATGAGTGCATATGATAGTCCTGTACTGAGTGACTGTAAGTATGAGTGACTGTACGGGTGAGTGAATGGATGTGTGTGTAGACCTAAGAATCAGTGAGTGGGTATGTAGTTTTTGGTGTTGGAGTGTCTATGGTTTTGAGAATGGCAGTCTGTAATTTAGAGTGGGTGTATCAAAAGTTATATTAGGGTGTGAGAAGATGCATGAAATTATCACATGGATGATGTCATCAGTGATGACATCACTGATGACATCTCAAATGACATCAGTGATGTCACTGACCATGTCATGAGTGATGTAATATGTGACGTCATCAGCAGTGCATTGCGGGGGCGCGAGTTATAGTTAGCTGAACTAACTATAACGGGGGAATTTCTATGGTTTTGTACGAGTAAAATATCCAACTAACTATAACTGTCCCTAAAACCTATGGTTTTTTCAGTGAATTTCAAAGGTTTTTAAATGCTAATTTCTAACTATAACGTGTCTGAAACCTATGGTTTTTTCAGTGAATTTCAAAGGTTTTTAAATGCTAATTTCTAACTATAACGTGCCTGAAACCTATGATTTTTAAGTGAATTTCAAAGGTTTTTAAATGCTAGTTTCTAACTATGCCTACAGAGGTAGGACATGTGAAGAAAGAAGAAAAAACGCACAGAAAGAAGCAAAAGATGTGCAGAAAGAACCAACAGAGGAGCAGAAAGAGGCCTTGTTGCAAAATCATCCTGTGCCCACAACTTTTTCAGATGGGTACTGGTGGTAACTGACTCTGACTAACCAGAGCCAGTGCTATGCTAAAAGACACTTAGAATACAGTGAAAACACCTACATACACTAGGGAACACTATGCGTTGGGGTACCCCTGTGATTAGCATGACCTCCTCTGCAAGTCCCTAGTACATAATAGGGCAGGTGTATTAAAACTACCTCTTAAAACGCGCTACAGGGCGCGTTTGCACAGTGGTGAAGGGAGGGGCCTGAGGTGACATGTGTGCAAACGCGCCCCGTGGCGCGTTTTAAGTTGCGGGACTAAGTCCCTTGAATCCTGAGGGTCCCTGGGCGCAACTAGCACCCCAGGTACCTACAGTTAGGACCACAGAGCTGAGTTGCAGAGAGGCGTTCCGAGGCCACGCACCTTTTTCACCTCTCTGCAACGCAACTCTGTTGTGCTTATTGAAGGTACCTGGGGGCTAGTTGGCCCCAGGGTCCCTCAGGATTCAAAGGGAATTAATTCCCCAACTTAAAACGCACCACAGGGCGTGTTTGCGCACATGTCACCTGAGGCCCCGGCCCCTCCCTTCACCACTGTGCAAACGCGCCCCGTGGAGCGTTTTAAGTTGGGGGATTAGGTCACCTTGAATCCTGAGGGTCCCTGGGGCCCAACTAGCCCACCAGGTACTTCCAGTAAGCACCACAGGCCTGCGTTGCAATGCCTGTAACAAATTGTGCAGTTGTGTTTAGGTAGTGAAGAGGGTCGTGCTGGGGGTAGTGTTTTAGGGTTTAGGGTAGTGCAGTGGTGTTTGTGTAGTGTAGGGGGTCATGCTGGGGGTAGATTTAGGGTTTAGGGTAGTGCAGTGGTGTTTGGGTAGTGTAGGGAGTCGTGCTGGGGGAGTGTTTTAGGGTTTAGGGTAGTGCAGTGGTGTTTGGGTAGTGTAGGGGGTCGTGCTGGGGGTAGTGTTTTAGGGTTTAGGGTAGTGCAGTGGTGTTTGGGTAGTGTAGGGGGTCGTGATGGGGGTAGTGATTTAGGGTAGTGCAGTGGTGTTTGGGTAGTGTAGGGGGTACTGCTGGGGGGAGTGTTTTAGGGTTTAGGGTAGTGCAATGGTGTTTGGGTAGTGTAGGGGTTCTGCTGGGGGTAGTGTTTTAGGGTTTAGGGTCGTGCAGTGGTGTTTGGGTAGTGTAGGGGTACTGCTGGGGGTAGTGTTTTAGGGTTTAGGGTAGTGCAGTGGTGTTTGGGTAGTGTAGGGGTTCGTGCTGGGGGTAGTTTTTAGGGTTTAGGGTAGTGCAGTGGTGTTTGTGTAGTGTAGGGGGTAGTGTTTTAGGGTTTAGGGTAGTGCAGTGGTGTTTGTGTAGTGTAGGAGGTCGTGTTTTAGGATTTAGGGTAGTGCAGTGGTCTTTGGGTAGTGTAGGGAGTCGTGCGGGGGGTAGTGTTTTAGGGTTTAGGGTAGTGCAGTGGTCTTTGGGTAGTGTAGGGGGTCGTGCAGGGGTAGTGTTTTAGGGATTAGGGTAGTGCATTGGTGTTTGGGTAGTGTAGGGGGTCATGTGGGGGTAGTGTTTTAGGGTTTAGGCGAGTGCAGTGGTGTTTGGGTAGTGTAGGGGTCGTGCTGGGGGAGTGTTTTAGGGTTTAGGGCAGTGCAGTGGTGTTCGGGTAGTGTAGGGGGTCGTGCTGGGGGAGTGTTTTAGGGTTTAGGGCAGTGCAGTGGTGTTCGAGTAGTGTAGGGGGTCATGCTGGGGGAGTGTTTGAGGGTTTAGGGCAGTGCAGTTGTGTTCAGGTAGTGTAGGGGGTCGTGCTGGGGGAGTATTTTAGGGTTTAGGGTAGTGCAGTGGTGTTCGGGTAGTGTAGGGGGTCGTGCTGGGGGTAGTGTTCTAGGGTTTAGGGCAGTGCAGTGGTGTTCGGGCAGTGTAGGGGGTCGTGCTGGGGGTGGTGTTTTAGGGTTTGGGGCAGTGCAGTGGTGTTCGAGCAGTAAAGGGGTCGTGCTGGTGGTGGTGTTTCAGGGTTTAGGGCAGTGCAGTGGTGTTCGGGCAGTGTAGGGGGCGGTGCAGGGGTGGTGTTTCAGGGTTTAGGGCAGTGCAGTGGTGTTCGGGCAGTGCAGGGGTGGTGTTTCAGGGTTTAGGGCAGTGCAGTGGTGTTCGGGCAGTGTAGGGGGTCGTGCAGGGGGTGGTGTTTCAGGGTTTAGGGCAGTGCAGTGGTGTTCGGGCAGTGTAGGGGGTCCTGCTGGGGCTGGTGTTTCAGGGTTTAGGGCAGTACAGTGGTGTTCGGGCAGTGTAGGGGGTCTTGCTGGGGATGGTGTTTCAGGGTTTAGGGCAGTGCAGTGGTGTTCGGGCAGTGTAGGGGGTCGTGCTGGGGCTGGTGTTTCAGGGTTTAGGGCAGTGCAGTGGTGTTCGGGCAGTGTAGGGGGTCATGCTGGGGCTGGTGTTTCAGGGTTTAGGGCAGTGCAGTGGTGTTCGGGCAGTGTAGGGGGTCTTGCTGGGGCTGGTGTTTCTGGGTTTTGGGAGTGCAGTGATGTTCGGGCAGTGTAGGGGGTCGTGCTGGGGTTGGTGTTTCAGGGTTTAGGGCAGTGCAGTGGTGTTCGGGCAGTGTAGGGGGTCGTGCTGGGGCTAGTGTTTCAGGGTTTAAGGCAGAGCAATGGTGTTCAGGCAGTGTAGGGGGTTGTGCTGGAGGTGGTGTTTCAGGGTTTAGGGCAGTGCAGTGGTGTTCGGGCAGTGTAGGGGGTCGTGCTGGGGGAGTGTTTTAGGGTTTAGGGCAGTGCAGTGTTGTTCGAGTAGTGTAGGGGGTCATGCTGGGGGAGTGTTTGAGGGTTTAGGGCAGTGCAGTTGTGTTCAGGTAGTGTAGGGGGTCGTGCTGGGGGAGTATTTTAGGGTTTAGGGTAGTGCAGTGGTGTTCGGGTAGTGTAGGGGGTCGTGCTGGGGGTAGTGTTCTAGGGTTTAGGGCAGTGCAGTGGTGTTCGGGCAGTGTAGGGGGTCGTGCTGGGGGTGGTGTTTTAGGGTTTGGGGCAGTGCAGTGGTGTTCGAGCAGTAAAGGGGGTCGTGCTGGTGGTGGTGTTTCAGGGTTTAGGGCAGTGCAGTGGTGTTCGGGCAGTGTAGGGGGCGGTGCAGGGGTGGTGTTTCAGGGTTTAGGGCAGTGCAGTGGTGTTCGGGCAGTGCAGGGGGTGGTGTTTCAGGGTTTAGGGCAGTGCAGTGGTGTTCGGGCAGTGTAGGGGGTCGTGCAGGGGATGGTGTTTCAGGGTTTAGGGCAGTGCAGTGGTGTTCGGGCAGTGTAGGGGTCCTGCTGGGGCTGGTGTTTCAGGGTTTAGGGCAGTACAGTGGTGTTCGGGCAGTGTAGGGGTCTTGCTGGGGATGGTGTTTCAGGGTTTAGGGCAGTGCAGTGGTGTTCGGGCAGTGTAGGGGGTCGTGCTGGGGCTGGTGTTTCAGGGTTTAGGGCAGTGCAGTGGTGTTCGGGCAGTGTAGGGGTCATGCTGGGGCTGGTGTTTCAGGGTTTAGGGCAGTGCAGTGGTGTTCGGGCAGTGTAGGGGGTCTTGCTGGGGCTGGTGTTTCAGGGTTTAGGGAGTGCAGTGATGTTCGGGCAGTGTAGGGGGTCGTGCTGGGGTTGGTGTTTCAGGGTTTAGGGCAGTGCAGTGGTGTTCGGGCAGTGTAGGGGGTCGTGCTGGGGCTAGTGTTTCAGGGTTTAAGGCAGAGCAATGGTGTTCAGGCAGTGTAGGGGTTGTGCTGGAGGTGGTGTTTCAGGGTTTAGGGCAGTGCAGTGGTGTTCGGGCAGTGTAGGGGGTCGTGCTGGGGGTGGTGTTTCAGGGCAGTGCAGTGGTGTTCCGGCAGTGTAGGGGGTCGTGCAGGGGGTGGTGTTTCAGGGTTTAGGGCAGTGCAGTGGTGTTCGGGCAGTGTAGGGGGTCGTGCTGGGGTGGTGTTTCAGGGTTTAGGGCAGTGCAGTGGTGTTCGGGCAGTGTAGGGGGTGGTGCAGGGGGTGGTGTTTCAGGGTTTAGGGCAGTGCAGTGGTGTTTGGGCAGTGTAGGGGGTCGTGCTGGGGTGGTGTTTCAGGGTTTAGGGCAGTGCAGTGGTGTTCGGGCAGTGTAGGGTGTCGTGCTGAGGGGTGGTGTTTCAGGGTTTAGGGCAGTGCAGTGGTGTTTGGGCAGTGTAGGGGGTCGTGCAGGGGGTGGTGTTTTAGGGTTTAGGGCAGTGCAGTGGTGTTTGGGCAGTGTAGGGGGTCGTGCAGGGGGTGGTGTTTCAGGGTTTAGGGCAGTGCAGTGGTGTTCGGCCAGTGTAGGTGGTCTTGCTGGGGGGGTGTTTCAGGGTTTAGTGCAGTGGTGTTCGGGCAGTGTAGGGGGTCGTGCTGGGGGTAGTGTTTCAGGGCAGTGCAGTGGTGTTCCGGCAGTGTAGGGGGTCATGCAGGGGGTGGTGTTTCAGGGTTTAAGGCAGTGCAGTGGTGTTTGGGCAGTGTAGGGGGTCGTGCTGGGGGTGGTGTTTCAGGGTTTAGGGCAGTGCAGTGGTGTTCGGGCAGTGTAGGGTGTCGTGCTGAGGGGTGGTGTTTCAGGTTTTAGGGCAGTGCAGTGGTGTTCGGGCAGTGTAGGGTGTCGTGCAGGGGGTGGTGTTTCAGGGTTTAGGGCAGTGCAGTGGTGTTTGGGCAGTGTAGGGGGTCGTGCAGGGGGTGGTGTTTCAGGGTCTAGGGCGGTGCAGTGGTGTTCGGCCACTGTAGGTGGTCTTGCTGGGGGTGGTGTTTAAGAGTTTAGTGCAGTGGTGTTCGGGCAGTGTAGAGGGTCTTGCTGGGGGTGGTGTTTCAGGGTTTAGGGCAGTGCAGTGGTGTTCGGGCAGTGTAGGGGGTCTTGCTGGGGATGGTGTTTCAGGGTTTAGGGCAGTGCAGTGGTGTTCGGGCAGTGTAGGGGGTCGTGCTGGGGCTGGTGTTTGAGGATTGAGGGTAGTGCAGTGGTGTTCGGGCGGTGTAGGGGGTCGTGCTGGGGGTGGTGTTTCAGGGTTTAGGGCAGTGCAGTGGTGTTCAGGCAGTGTAGAGGGTGGTGCAGGGGTGGTGTTTCAGGGTTTAGGGCAGTGCAGTGGTGTTTGGGCAGTATAGGGGTCGTGCTGGGGGTGGTGTTTCAGGGTTTAGGGCAGTGCAGTGGTGTTCAGGCAGTGTAGGGTGTCGTGCTGAGGGGTGCTGTTTCAGGGTTTAGGGCAGTGCAGTGGTGTTTGGGCAGTGTAGGGGGTCGTGCAGGGGGTGGTGTTTCAGGGTTTAGTGCAGTGGTGTTCGGGCAGTGTAGGGGGTCGTGCAGGGGGTGGTGTTTCAGGGTTTAGGGCAGTGCAGTGGTGTTCGGGCAGTGTAGGGGGTCGTGCTGGGGGTGGTGTTTCAGGGTTTAGGGCAGTGCAGTGGTGTTCGGGCAGTGTAGGGTGTCGTGCTGAGGGTGGTGTTTCAGGGTTTAGGGCAGTGCAGTGGTGTTCGGGTAGTGTAGGGGGTCATGCAGGGGTGGTGTTTCAGGGTTTAGGGCAGTGCAGTGGTGTTTGGGCAGTGTAGGGGGTCGTGCAGGGGTGGTGTTTCAGGGTTTAGGGCAGTGCAGTGGTGTTCGGCCAGTGTAGGTGGTCTTGCTGGGGGTGGTGTTTAAGGGTTTAGTGCAGTGGTGTTCGGGCAGTGTAGGGGGTCTTGCTGGGGGTGGTGTTTCAGGGTTTAGGGCAGTGCAGTGGTGTTCGGTCAGTGTAGGGGGTCTTGCTGGGGCTGGTGTTTCAGGGTTTAGGGCAGTGCAGTGGTGTTCGGGCAGTGTAGGGGGTCGTGCTGGGGCTGGTGTTTTAGGGTTTAGGCCAGTGCAGTTGTGTTCGGGCAGTGTAGGGGGTCGTGCTGGTGTTTCAGGGTTTTGGGCAGAGCAGTGGTGTTCGGGCAGTGTAGGGGGTCATGCTGGGGGTGGTGTTTCAGGGTTTAGGGCAGTGCAGTGGTGTTCGGGCAGTGTAGGGGTCTTGCTGGGGGTGGTGTTTCAGGGTTTAGGGCAGTGGTGTTCGGGCAGTGTAGGGGGTCTTGCTGGGGGTGATGTTTCAGGGTTTAGGGCAGTGCAGTGGTGTTCGGGCAGTGTAGGGGGTCTTGCTGGGGGTAGTGTTTCAGGGTTTAGGGCAGTGCAGTGGTGTTCGGTGCAGTGTAGGGGGTTGTGCTGGGGGTGGTGTTTCAGGGTTTAGGGCAGTGCAGTGGTGTTCGGGCAGTGTAGGGGGTCGTGTTGGGGGTGGTGTTTCAGGGTTTAGGGAAGTGCAGTGGTGTTCGGGCAGTGTAGGGGGTCATGCAGGGGGTAGTGTTTCAGGGTTTAGGGCAGTGCAGTAGGGTTCGGGCAGTGTAGGGGGTCGTGCTGGGGCTGGTGTTTCAGGGTTTAGGGCAGTGCAGTGGTGTTCGGGCAGTGTAGGGGGTCGTGCTGGGGCTGGTGTTTCAGGGTTTAGGGCAGGGCAGTGGTGCTCGGGCAGTGTAGGGGGTCGTGCTGGGGGTGGTGTTTCAGGGTTTAGGATAGTGCAGTGGTGTTCGGGCAGTGTAGGGGGTCGTGCTGGTGTTTCAAGGTTTAGGGCAGTGCAGTGGTGTTCGGGCAGTGTAGGGGTTGTGCTGGGGCTGGTGTTTCAGGGTTTTGGACAGAGCAGTGGTGTTCGGGCAGTGTAGGGGGTCATGCTGGGGGTGGTGTTTCAGGGTTTAGGGCAGTGCAGTGGTGTTCGGACAGTGTAGGGGGTCGTGCTGGGGGTGGTGTTTCAGGGTTTAGGGCAGTGGTGTTCGGGCAGTGTAGGGGGTCGTGCTGGGGGTGGTGTTTCAGGGTTTAGGGCAGTGCAGTGGTGTTTGGGCAGTGTAGGGGGTCGTGAAGGGGGTGGTGTTTCAGGGTTTAGGGCAGTGCAGTGGTGTTCGGGCAGTGTAGGGGCTCGTGCTAGGGGTGGTGTTTCAGGGTTTAGGGCAGTGCAGTGGTGTTCGGGCAGTGCAGGGGGTCGTGCAGGGGCTGGTGTTTCAGGGTTTAGTGCAGTGGTGTTCGCGCAGTGTAGGGGGTCGTGCTGGGGGTAGTGTTTTAGGGTTTAGGGTAGTGCAGTGGTGTTTGTGTAGTGTAGGGGGTCATGTTTTAGGGTAATGCAGTGGTGTTTGGGTAGTGTAGGGGGTCGTTCTGGGGGTAGTGTTTTAGGATTTAGGTTAGTGCAGTTGTGTATGGGTAGTGTAGGGGGTCGTGCTGGGGGTAGTGTTTTAGGGTAGTGCAGTGGTGTTTGTGTAGTGTAGGGGGTCTTGCTGGGGGTGGTGTTTCAGGGTTTAGGGCAGTGGTGTACGGGCAGTGTAGGGGGTCTTGCTGGGGGTGATGTTTCAGGGTTTAGGGCAGTGCAGTGGTGTTCGGGCAGTGTAGGGGGTCTTGCTGGGGGTAGTGTTTCAGGGTTTAGGGCAGTGCAGTGGTGTTCGTGCAGTGTAGGGGGTTGTGCTGGGGGTGGTGTTTCAGGGTTTAGGGCAGTGCAGTGGTGTTCGGGCAGTGTAGGGGGTCGTGTTGGGGGTGGTGTTTCAGGGTTTAGGGAAGTGCAGTGGTGTTCGGGCAGTGTAGGGGGTCATGCAGGGGGTAGTGTTTCAGGGTTTAGGGCAGTGCAGTGGGGTTCGGGCAGTGTAGGGGGTCGTGCTGGGGCTGGTGTTTCAGGGTTTAGGGCAGTGCAGTGGTGTTCGGGCAGTGTAGGGGGTCTTGCTGGGAGTGGTGTTTCAGGGTTTAGGGCAGCGGTGTTCGGGCAGTGTAGGGGGTCTTGCTGGGGGTGATGTTTCAGGGTTTAGGGCAGTGCAGTGGTGTTCGGGCAGTGTAGGGGGTCTTGCTGGGGGTAGTGTTTCAGGGTTTAGGGCAGTGCAGTGGTGTTTGTGCAGTGTAGGGGGTCGTGCTGGGGATGGTGTTTCAGGGTTTAGGGCAGTGCAGAAGTGTTCGGGCAGTGTAGGGGGTCGTGCAGGGGTGGTGTTTCAGGGTTTAGGGCAGTGCAGTGGTGTTCGGGCAGTGTAGGGGGTCGTGCTGGGGGTGGTGTTTCAGGGTTTAGGGCAGTGCAGTGGTGTTCGGGCAGTGTAGGGGGTCGTGCTGGGGGTGGTGTTTCAGGGTTTAGGGCAGTGCAGTGGTGTTTGGGCATTGTAGGGGGTCGTGCTGAGGCTGGTGTTTCACGGTTTAGGGCAGTGCAGTGGTGTTCGGGCAGTGTAGGCGGTCGTGCTGGGGCTGGTGTTTCAGGGTTTAGGGCAGTGCAGTGGTGTTCGGGCAGTGTAGGCGGTCGTGCTGGGGCTGGTGTTTCAGGGTTTAGGGCAGTGCAGTGGTGTTCGGGCAGTGTAGGGGGTCGTGCTGGGGCTGGTGTTTCAGGGTTTAGGGCAGGGCAGTGGTGCTCGGGCAGTGTAGGGGGTCGTGCTGGGGGTGGTGTTTCAGGGTTTAGGATAGTGCAGTGGTGTTCGGGCAGTGTAGGGGGTCGTGCTGGGGCTGGTGTTTCAAGGTTTAGGGCAGTGCAGTGGTGTTCGGGCAGTGTAGGGGGTTGTGCTGGGGCTGGTGTTTCAGGGTTTTGGACAGAGCAGTGGTGTTCGGGCAGTGTAGGGGGTCATGCTGGGGGTGGTGTTTCAGGGTTTAGGGCAGTGCAGTGGTGTTCGGACAGTGTAGGGGGTCGTGCTGGGGTGGTGTTTCAGGGTTTAGGGCAGTGGTGTTCGGGCAGTGTAGGGGGTCGTGCTGGGGGTGGTGTTTCAGGGTTTAGGGCAGTGCAGTGGTGTTTGGGCAGTGTAGGGGGTCGTGAAGGGGTGGTGTTTCAGGGTTTAGGGCAGTGCAGTGGTGTTCGGGCAGTGTAGGGGCTCGTGCTAGGGGTGGTGTTTCAGGGTTTAGGGCAGTGCAGTGGTGTTCGGGCAGTGCAGGGGGTCGTGCAGGGGCTGGTGTTTCAGGGTTTAGTGCAGTGGTGTTCGCGCAGTGTAGGGGGTCGTGCTGGGGGTAGTGTTTTAGGGTTTAGGGTAGTGCAGTGGTGTTTGTGTAGTGTAGGGGGTCATGTTTTAGGGTAATGCAGTGGTGTTTGGGTAGTGTAGGGGTCGTTCTGGGGGTAGTGTTTTAGGATTTAGGTTAGTGCAGTTGTGTTTGGGTAGTGTAGGGGTCGTGCTGGGGGTAGTGTTTTAGGGTAGTGCAGTGGTGTTTGTGTAGTGTAGGGGGTCTTGCTGGGGGTGGTGTTTCAGGGTTTAGGGCAGTGGTGTACGGGCAGTGTAGGGGGTCTTGCTGGGGGTGATGTTTCAGGGTTTAGGGCAGTGCAGTGGTGTTCGGGCAGTGTAGGGGGTCTTGCTGGGGGTAGTGTTTCAGGGTTTAGGGCAGTGCAGTGGTGTTCGTGCAGTGTAGGGGGTTGTGCTGGGGGTGGTGTTTCAGGGTTTAGGGCAGTGCAGTGGTGTTCGGGCAGTGTAGGGGGTCGTGTTGGGGGTGGTGTTTCAGGGTTTAGGGTAGTGCAGTGGTGTTCGGGCAGTGTAGGGGGTCGTGCAGGGGGTGGTGTTTCAGGGTTTAGGGCAGTGCAGTGGTGTTCGGGCAGTGTAGGGGGTCGTGCTGGGAGTGGTGTTTCAGGGTTTAGGGCAGTGGTGTTCGGGCAGTGTAGGGGGTATTGCTGGGGGTGATGTTTCAGGGTTTAGGGCAGTGCAGTGGTGTTCGGGCAGTGTAGGGGGTCTTGCTGGGGGTAGTGTTTCAGGGTTTAGGGCAGTGCAGTGGTGTTTGTGCAGTGTAGGGGGTCGTGCTGGGGATGGTGTTTCAGGGTTTAGGGCAGTGCAGAAGTGTTCGGGCAGTGTAGGGGGTCGTGCAGGGGGTGGTGTTTCAGGGTTTAGGGCAGTGCAGTGGTGTTCCGGCAGTGTAGGGGGTCATGCTGGGGGTGGTGTTTCAGGGTTTAGGGCAGTGCAGTGGTGTTCGGGCAGTGTAGGGGGTCATGCTGGGAGTGGTGTTTCAGGGTTTAGGGCAGTGCAGTGGTGTTCGGGCAGTGTAGGGGGTCGTGCTGAGGCTGGTGTTTCACGGTTTAGGGCAGTGCAGTGGTGTTCGGGCAGTGTAGGCGGTCGTGCTGGGGCTGGTGTTTCAGGGTTTAGGGCAGTGCAGTGGTGTTCGGGCAGTGTAGGCGGTCGTGCTGGGGCTGGTGTTTCGGGGTTTAGGGCAGTCCAGTGGTGCTCGGGCAGTGTAGGGGGTCGTGCTGGGGGTGGTGTTTCAGGGTTTAGGGTAGTGCAGTGGTGTTCGGGCAGTGTAGGGGGTCTTGCTGGGGGTAGTGTTTCAGGGTTTAGGGCAGTGCAGTGGTGTTCGGGCAGTGTAGGGGTCGTGCTGGGGGTGGTGTTTCAGGGTTTAGGGCAGTGCAGTGGTGTTCGGGCAGTGTAGGGGTCGTGAAGGGGTGGTGTTTCAGGGTTTAGGGCAGTGCAGTGGTGTTCGGGCAGTGTAGGGGCTCGTGCTAGGGGTGGTGTTTCAGGGTTTAGGGCAGTGCAGTGGTGTTCGGGCAGTGCAGGGGGTCGTGCAGGGGCTGGTGTTTCAGGGTTTAGTGCAGTGGTGTTCGGGCAGTGTAGGGGGTCGTGCTGGGGGTAGTGTTTTAGGGTTTAGGGTAGTGCAGTGGTGTTTGTGTAGTGTAGGGGGTCATGTTTTAGGGTAATGCAGTGGTGTTTGGGTAGTGTAGGGGTCGTGCTGGGGGTAGTGTTTTAGGATTTAGGTTAGTGCAGTTGTGTTTGGGTAGTGTAGGGGGTCGTGCTGGGGGTAGTGTTTTAGGGTAGTGCAGTGGTGTTTGTGTAGTGTAGGGGGTCATGCTGGGGGTAGTGTTTTAGGGTTTAGGGTAGTGCAGTGGTGCTTGTGTAGTGTAGGGGGTCATGCTGGGTGTAGTGTTTTAGGGTTTAGGGTAGTGCAGTGGTGTTTGTGTAGTGTAGGGGGTCATGTTTTAGGGTAGTGCAGTGGTGTTTGGGTAGTGTAGGGGGTCGTGCTGGGGGTATTGTTTTAGGATTTAGGTTAGTGCAGTGGTGTTTGGGTAGTGTAGGGGGTCGTGCTGGGGGTAGTGTTTTAGGGTTTAGGGTACTGCAGTGGTGTTTGTGTAGTGTAGGGGGTCATACTGGGGGTAGTGTTTTAGGGTTTAGGATAGTGCAGTGGTGCTTGTGTAGTGTAGGGGGTCGTGCTGGGGGTAGTGTTTTAGGGTTTAGGGTAGTGCAGTGGTGTTTTTGTAGTGTAGGGGGGTCATGTTTTAAGATGCAACGCTCCAATACCTGACCAGTCTGCACTACATAAAACTGCAAAAAACTAAAAATAAAAAGTGTTTTGCACACTTTTGTCATTGGGCTATATGTGGGCTACATCTCGGTAATATTTGTGCTACATTTGGGCTCTTTTTTCACTGGTGGCCATCTTGGAAGACTTCTTTGTTATGAAGTTTCCTAATTTCCTCATTTACTGCAGTCTCCTCAGTAGGAAATGCTTTCAGTTTTTTACTTTGATTCCATCAAGAAGGCATTCAGATGTGTCTCACATTTGCCATAAATTCAGAATGTTAGCACTCTAGTTGCTCATTAGATCACTGTAGTAAAGCTACTGCTCACCAAGGAGTTAACTGGAAGTCTGCTGCTGGTATTGAAAGTGATTGTTTCAGTCTGCATGTCAGAATTTTCTAATGAAATAGAAGAGGATTTGAGATCTCACTTAAAACATGCCCTAATTTTTCTTTCTGCAGCACTAACCATAATTTCTATTTCAAAAAGAACCCCCTCATTTTGTTCCTTTTTAAATTAAATGTTTTAAGTGTTACCGGTTTATTCCAATCAAGATGGCTTCAGGTGTGCCATACTTTTGTCATAAGTAAGGCTGTCAGCGCTCTAGTTGTTCTTTAGAACACTCTGGGAAGCTGCAAGTAGAACACAAAGGCATCAACTGGCAGGCTGCTCCTGTTGAAATATAACAGGAAGATATTTGAGATCACACTTGAAACATGTCCTAATTTTTCTTTCTACAGCACTAACCATAATTTCTATGACAAAATGAACCCCATCATTTTGTTCCTTTTTAAATTAAATTTTTAAGTGTTACCAGTTTATTCCAATCAAGATGGCTTCAGGTGTGCCAAACTTTTGTCATAAGTAAGGCTGTTACCACTCTAGTTGTTCTTTAGAACACTCTGGGAAGCTGCAGTAGAACATTCATTTCCTGTATACGGCAACCTCTAATAAACCTCTAATAAATCATTTGATGCTTACTTACCTGCTGTGGGCCCTTCCTTTGCGGGCAGTCTTTGTGATGTATTTTGAGTGGCCATGCCTGGGTCGCAGAGGGAGCCACACTGTTTGAACACAGACCAGCAGTCACGCCAATCGGCGAGATCGCACATGGAGCAGGAGCGATGTTGGAGGTAACAAGATGCTGGTACTACGAAGTGAGTCTGTGCCGCGACCCACATGGGAATCATTGTGTTTTAATTTTTCTCCGGATGGCATACGGCCCACTGGGGAAGCAATAAAACACCACAAGTACCAGGATGCCAGTGGAATGGCGACGCCCACTGAGGCGGGGACTTGTACTAATCGCAGGTGTTTAAAAACAGCGCCATCAAGCAGTTATGAAATCTTTAGTCCCTGATGAAATGCAGTTTGGCATGAAACGCGTTGGACGAAAAGAACTATTTTGGCAGGCAACATTCATTTCCTGTATACGGCAACCTCTAATAAATCATTTGATGCTTACTTACCTGCTGTGGGCCCTTCCTTTGCGGGCAGTCTTTGTGATGTATTTTGAGCGGCCATGCCTGGGTCGCGGAGGGAGCCCCACTGTTTGAACACAGACCAGCAGTCACGCCAACCGGCGAGATCACACATGGAGCAGGAGCGATGTTGGAGGTAACAAGATGCCGGTACTACGAAGTGAGTCTGTGCTGCGACCCACATGAGAATCATTGTGTTTTAATTTTTCTGCGGATGGCATACGGCCCACTGGGGAAGCAATAAAACACCACAAGTACCAGGATGCCAGTGGAATGGCGACGCCCACTGAGGCGGGGACTTGTACTAATCGCAGGTGTTTAAAAACAGCACCATCAAGCAGTTATGAAATCTTTAGTCCCTGATGAAATGCAGTTTGGCATGATACGCGTTGGACGAAAAGAACTATTTTGGCAGGCAACATTCATTTCCTGTATACGGCAACCTCTAATAAATAATTTGATGCTTACTTACCTGCTGTGGCCCTTCCTTTGCGGGCAGTCTTTGTGATATATATATATATATATACCATCCTGCTCCAGAAATGAAGAAGGCTAAATTTATACAGTTAGTGTGAAGGCGCAATTATGATTGGCAAAACAAGTTCATGAAAATAAACGTGCATAATGCAAACATTGAGATTTACATATCCCAGCATAGTGCCTACTCAATCAACGAAGTTTGCCGGTATAACGTGCTGAATCTAAACGCATACACCACAAGTATATATATATTCACTGAAAAAACCATAGGTTTTAGGGACAGTTATAGTTAGTTGGACATTTCACTCGTACAAAACCATAGAAATTCCCCCGTTATAGTTAGTTCAGCTAACTATAACTCGCGCCCCACAATGCACTGCTGATGACGTCACATATTACATCACTCATGACATGGTCAGTGACATCACTGATGACATCACTGATGACATCTCAAATGACATCACTGATGACATCTCAAATGACATCATCCAGTAACTGTGTGTTTCTGTAAAGTTTAAATATGTTTAATATATATAGGGAAAGGCGTATTGAAGAATGAGTGGCTGTATAAGTGTCTGAATGGATGATTTAGTACGTGAGTGACTGACTCTACAAGTGAGTGATTAAATGTATCTTACTGAATGCATGGGTTAGTGACTAAACTGTGTGAATGTCTGTATCCGTCTGTCTGTTGGTTTGTAAGCGGCTGCATGACTTTCTGAATAGCTACATGAGTGTCTACATGGGTTATTTATTGATTGTCTGAGTATCTGTATGGGTGCCTGAGTGTTTGTGTGGGTGGGGTGTTTGTGACTCTGTGCATAGATGTGTGAGTTGGTGATTCACTGGGTGCATGGTTTCAAGAGTGCATCTGTGATGGACTGAATGGGTGGGTGAGTGTGTGTATGGGTGTGTTAGTGATTGAATGTATATCTCAGTGGTACATGTGTGAGTAACTACATATGTGAAAGGCAGTATATATGTGTGTTGGAGTATATAAATGGCTATAAGTGAGAGTGTGTGATTGTGAGAGTGGCTGTATGGATGAGTGTGTACTTGTATCAGTGATTGTATAAGAGCGTAAGAATGTGCTAGTATTTGTATGAGTAAGTGAGCTGGTGTGTGTATAACTGTATAGGTGAGTAAATGGGTGTGTGATTACGTTTTTTGCATGACTGACTAGGTGTGTGAGTACCTCTATGGATGAGTGGCGGTGTGTGAGTGTTTATATAGGTGTATGAGTGCATATGATAGTCCTGTACTGAGTGACTAAGTATGAGTGACTGTACGGGTGAGTGAGTGGATGTGTGTGTAGACCTAAGAATCAGTGAGTGGGTATGTAGTTTTTGGTGTTGGAGTGTCTATGGTTTTGAGAATGGCAGTCTGTAATTTAGAGTGGGTGTATCAAAAGTTATATTAGGGTGTGAGAAGATGCATGAAATTATCACATGGATGATGTCATCAGTGATGTCATTTGAGATGTCATCAGTGATGTCATCAGTGATGTCACTGACCATGTCATGAGTGATGTAATATGTGACGTCATCAGCAGTGCATTGCGGGGGCGCGAGTTATAGTTAGCTGAACTAACTATAACGGGGGAATTTCTATGGTTTTGTACGAGTGAAATGTCCAACTAACTATAACTGTCCCTAAAACCTATGGTTTTTTCAGTGAATTTCAAAGGTTTTTTAAATGCTAATTTCTAACTATAACGTGCCTGAAACCTATGATTTTTTAAGTGAATTTCAAAGGTTTTTTTAAATGCTAGTTTCTAACTATGCCTACAGAGGTAGGACATGTGAAGAAAGAAGAAAAAACGCACAGAAAGAAGCAAAAGATGTGCAGAAAGAACCAACAGAGGAGCAGAAAGAGGCCTTGTTGCAAAATCATCCTGTGCCCACAACTTTTCAGACGGGTACTGGTGGTAACTGACTCTGACTAACCAGAGCCAGTGCTATGCTAAAAGACACTTAGAATACCGTGAAAACACCTACATACACTATGGAACACTATGTGTTGGGGTACCCCTGTGATTAGCATGACCTCCTCTGCAAGTCCCTAGTACATAATAGGGCAGGGGGATTAAAACTACCTCTTAAAACGCGCTACAGGGCGCGTTTGCACAGTGGTGAAGGGAGGGGGCCTGAGGTGACATGTGTGCAAACGCACCCCGTGGCGCGTTTTAAGTTGCGGGATTAAGTCCCCTTGAATTTTGAGGGTCCCTGGGGCCCAACTAGCCCCCCAGGTACCTACAGTTAGGACCACAGAGCTGAGTTGCAGAGAGGCGTTCCGAGGCCACGCACCTTTTTTCACCTCTCTGCAACGCAACTCTGTTGTGCTTACTGAAGGTTCCTGGTGGGCTAGTTGGCCCCCAGGGTCCCTCAGGATTCAAAGGGAATTAATTCCCCAACTTCAAACGCACCACAGGGCGTGTTTGCGCACATGTCACCTGAGGCCCCGCCCCCTCCCTTCACCACTGTGCAAACGCGCCCCGTGGTGTGTTTTAAGTTGGGGGATTAGGTCACCTTGAATCCTGAGGGTCCCTGGGGCCCAACTAGCCCACTAGGTACTTCCAGTAAGCACCACAGGCCTGCGTTGCAACGCCTGTAACAAATTGTGCAGTTGTGTTTAGGTAGTGAAGAGGGTCGTGCTGGGGGTAGTGTTTTAGGGTTTAGGGTAGTGCAGTGGTGTTTGTGTAGTGTAGGGGGTCATGCTGGGGGTAGATTTAGGGTTTAGGGTAGTGCAGTGGTGTTTGGGTAGTGTAGGGAGTCGTGCTGGGGGAGTGTTTTAGGGTTTAGGGTAGTGCAGTGGTGTTTGGGTAGTGTAGGGGGCCGTGCTGGGGGTAGTGTTTTAGGGTTTAGGGTAGTACAGTGGTGTTTGGGTAGTGTAGGGGGTCGTGCTGGGGGTAGTGATTTAGGGTAGTGCAGTGGTGTTTGGGTAGTGTAGGGGGTACTGCTGGGGGTAGTGTTTTAGGGTTTAGGGTAGTGCAGTGGTGTTTGGGTAGTGTAGGGGTACTGCTGGGGGTAGTTTTTAGGGTTTAGGGTAGTGCAGTGGTGTTTGGGTAGTGTAGAGGTTCGTGCTGGGGGTAGTTTTTTAGGGTTTAGGGTAGTGCAGTGGTGTTTGTGTAGTGTAGGTGGTAGTGTTTTAGGGTTTAGGGTAGTGCAGTGGTGTTTGTGTAGTGTAGGAGGTCGTGTTTTAGGGTTTAGGGTAGTGCAGTGGTCTTTGGGTAGTGTAGGGAGTCGTGCGGGGGGTAGTGTTTTAGGGTTTAGGGTAGTGTAGGGGGTCATGCGGGGGTAGTGTTTTAGGGATTAGGGTAGTGCATTGGGTTTTGGGGAGTGTAGGGGGTCATGCGGTGGGTAGTGTTTTAGGGTTTAGGGTAGTGCAGTGGTGTTTGGGTAATGTAGGGGGTCGTGCTGGGGGGAGTGTTTTAGGGTTTAGGGCAGTGCAGTGGTGTTCGGGTAGTGTAGGGGGTCGTGCTGGAGGGAGTGTTTTAGGGTTTAGGGCAGAACAGTGGTGTTCGGGTAGTGTAGGGGGTCGTGCTGGGGGAGTGTTTGAGGGTTTAGGGCAGTGCAGTCGTGTTCGGGTAGTGTAGGGGGTTGTGCTGGGGGTAGTATTTTAGGGTTTAGGGTAGTGCAGTGGTGTTCGGGTAGTGTAGGGGGTCGTGCTGGGGGTAGTGTTCTAGGGTTTAGGGCAGTGCAGTGGTGTTTGGGCAGTGTAGGGGGTAATGCTGGGGGTGGTGGTTTAGGGCAGTGCAGTGGTGTTCGGGCAGGGTAGGGGGTCGAGCTGGGGGTGGTGTTTCAGGGTTTAGGGCAGTGCAGTGGTGTTTGGGCAGTGTAGGGGGTGGTGTTTCAGGGTTTAGGGCAGTGCAGTGGTGTTCGGGCAGTGTAGGGGGTCGTGCAGGGGGTGGTGTTTCAGGGTTTAGGGCAGTGGTGTTCGGGCAGTGTAGGGGGTCGTGCTGGGGGTGGTGTTTCAGGGTTTGGGGCAGTGCAGTGGTGTTCGAGCAGTAAAGGGGTCGTGCTGGGGGTGGTGTTTCAGGGTTTAGGGCAGTGCAGTGGTGTTCGGGCAGTGTAGGGGGCGGTGCAGGGGGTGGTGTTTCAGGGTTTAGGGCAGTGCAGTGGTGTTCGGGCAGTGTAGGGGGTGGTGCAGGGGGTGGTGTTTCAGGGTTTAGGGCAGTGCAGTGGTGTTCGGGCAGTGTAGGGGGTCATGCAGGGGGTGGTGTTTCAGGGTTTAGGGCAGTGCAGTGGTGTTCGGGCAGTGTAGGGGGTCGTGCTGGGGCTGGTGTTTCAGGGTTTAGGGCAGTACAGTGGTGTTCGGGCAGTGTAGGGGGTCGTGCTGGGGCTGGTGTTTCAGGGTTTAGGGCAGTGCAGTGGTGTTCGGGCAGTGTAGGGGGTTGTGCTGGGGCTGGTGTTTCAGGGTTTAGGGCAGTGCAGTGGTGTTCGGGCAGTGTAGGTGGTCGTGCTGGGGCTGGTGTTTCAGGGTTTAGGGCAGTGCAGTGGTGTTCGGGCAGTGTAGGGGGTCGTGCTGGGGGTGGTGTTTCAGGGTTTAGGGCAGTGCAGTGGTGTTCGGGCAGTGTAGGGGGTCGTGCTGGGGCTGGTGTTTCAGGATTTAGGGCAGAGCAATGGTGTTCAGGCAGTGTAGGGGACTTTGCTGGAGGTGGTATTTCAGGGTTTAGGGCAGTGCAGTGGTGTTTGTGCAGTGTAGGGGGTGGTGTTTCAGGGTTTAGGGCAGTGGTGTTCAGGCAGTGTAGGGGGTCTTGCTGGGGTTGATGTTTCAGGGTTTAGGGCAGTGCAGTGGTGTTCGGGCAGTGTAGGGGGTCGTGCTGGGGGGTGGTGTTTCAGGGTTTAGGGCAGTGCAGTGGAGTTCCGGCAGTGTAGGAGGTCGTGCAGGGGGTGGTGTTTCAGGGTTTAAGGCAGTGCAGTGGTGTTCGGGCAGTGTAGGGGGTCGTGCTGGGGGTTGGTGTTTCAGGGTTTAGGGCAGTGCAGTGGTGTTCGGGCAGTGTAGGGTGTCGTGCTGAGGGGTGGTGTTTCAGGGTTTAGGGCAGTGCAGTGGTGTTCGGGCAGTGTAGGGGGTCGTGCAGGGGGTGTTGTTTCAGGGTTTAGGGCAGTGCAGTGGTGTTTGGGCAGTGTAGGGGGTCGTGCAGGGGGTGGTGTTTCAGGGTTTAGGGCAGTGCAGTGGTGTTCGGCCAGTGTAGGTGGTCTTGCTGGGGGTGGTGTTTCAGGCTTTAGTGCAGTGGTGTTCGGGCAGTGTAGGGGGTCTTGCTGGGGGTGGTATTTCAGGGTTTAGGGCAGTGCAGTGGTGTTCGGGCAATGTAGGGGGTCGTGCTGGGGCTGGTGTTTGAGGGTTTAGGGTAGTGCAGTGGTGTTCGGGCAGTGTAGGCGGTCGTGCTGGGGCTGGTGTTTCAGGGTTTAGGGCAGTGCAGTGGTGTTCGGGCAGTGTAGGGGGTCGTGCTGGGGGTGGTGTTTCAGGGTTTAGGGCAGTGCAGTGGTGTTCGGGCAGTGTAGGGGCTCATGCTGGGGGTGGTGTTTCAGGGTTTAGGGCAGTGCAGTGGTGTTCGGGCAGTGTAGGGGGTCTTGCTGGGGGTGGTGTTTCAGGGTTTAGGGCAGTGGTGTTCGGGCAGTGTAGGGGGTCTTGCTGGGGGTGATGTTTCAGGGTTTAGGGCAGTGCAGTGGTGTTCGGGCAGTGTAGGGGGTCTTGCTGGGGGTAGTGTTTCGGGGTTTAGGGTAGTGCAGTGGTGTTCGTGCAGTGTAGGGGGTCGTGCTGGGGGTTGTGTTTCAGGGTTTAGGGCAGTGCAGTAGTGTTCGGTCAGTGTAGGGGATCGTGCAGGGGGTGGTGTTTCAGGGTTTAGGGCAGTGCAGTGGTGTTCGGGAAGTGTAGGGGGTCGTGCTGGGGGTGGTGTTTCAGGGTTTAGGGCAGTGCAGGGGTGTTCGGGCAGTGTAGGGGGTCGTGCAGGGGGTGGTGTTTCAGGGTTTAGGGCAGTGCAGTGGTGTTCGGGCAGTGTAGGGGTCGTGCTGGGGCTGGTGTTTCAGGGTTTAGGGCAGTGCAGTGGTGTTCGGGCAGTGTAGGGGGTCTTGCTGGGGGTGGTGTTTCAGGGTTTAGGGCAGTGGTGTTCGGGCAGTGTAGGGGGTCTTGCTGGGGGTGATGTTTCAGTGTTTAGGGCAGTGCAGTGGTGTTCGGGCAGTGTAGGGGGTCTTGCTGGGCGTAGTGTTTCAGGGTTTAGGGCAGTGCAGTGGTGTTCGTGCAGTGTAGGGGGTCGTGCTGGGGATGGTGTTTCAGGGTTTAGGGCAGTGCAGTAGTGTTCGGGCAGTGTAGGGGGTCGTGCAGGGGGTGGTGTTTCAGGGTTTAGGGCAGTGCAGTGGTGTTCGGGCAGTGTAGGGGGTCGTGCTGGGGGTGGTGTTTCAGGGTTTAGGGCAGTGCAGTGGTGTTCGGGCAGTGTAGGGGGTCGTGCTGGGGGTGGTGTTTCAGGGTTTAGGGCAGTGGTGTTCGGGCAGTGTAGGGGGTCTTGCTGGGGGTGATGTTTCAGGGTTTAGGACAGTGCAGTGGTGTTCGGGCAGTGTAGGAGGTCTTGCTGGGGGTAGTGTTTCAGGGTTTAGGGCAGTGCAGTGGTGTTCGGGCAGTGTAGGGGACGTGCTGGGGGTGGTGTTTCAGGGTTTAGGGCAGTGCAGTGGTGTTCGGGCAGTGTAGGGGGTCATGAAGGGGGTGGTGTTTCAGGGTTTAGGGCAGTGCAGTGGTGTTCGGGCAGTGTAGGGGGTCGTGCTAGGGTTGGTGTTTCAGGGTTTAGGGCAGTGCAGTGGTGTTCGGGCAGTGTAGGGGGTCGTGCTGGGGGTAGTGTTTTAGGGTTTAGGGTAGTGCAGTGGTGCTTGTGAAGTGTAGGGGGTCGTGCTGGGGGTAGTGTTTTAGGGTTTAGGGTAGTGCAGTGGTGTTTGTGTAGTGTAGGGGGTCATGTTTTAGGGTAGTGCAGTGGTGTTTGGGTAGTGTAGGGGGTCGTGCTGGGGGTAGTGTTTTAGGATTTAGGTTAGTGCAGTGGTGTTTGGGTAGTGTAGGGGGTCGTGCTGGGGGTAGTGTTTTAGGGTTTAAGGTAGTGCAGTGGTGTTTGTGTAGTGTAGGGGGTCGTGCTAGGTGTAGTGTTTTAGGGTTTAGGATAGTGCAGTGGTGCTTGTGTAGTGTAGGGGGTCGTGCTGGGGGTAGTGTTTTAGGGTTTAGGGTAGTGCCGTGGTGTTTGTGTAGTGTAGGGGGTCATGTTTTAGGGTAGTGCAGTGGTGTTTGGGTAGTGTAGGGGGTCGTGTTGGGGGTAGTGTTTTAGGATTTAGGTTAGTGCAGTGGTGTTGGGGTAGTGTTTTAGGGTTTAGGGTAGTGCAGTGGAGTTTGTGTAGTGTAGGGGGTCATGCTGGGGGTAGTGTTTTAGGGTTTAGGATAGTGCAGTGGTGCTTGTGTAGTGTAGGGGGTCGTGCTGGGGGTAGTGTTTTAGGGTTTTGGGTAGTGCAGTGGTGTTTTTGTAGTGTAGGGGGGTCATGTTTTAAGATGCAACGCTCCAATACCTGACCAGTCTGCACTACATAAATCTGCAAAAAAACTAAAAATAAAAAGTGTTTTGCACACTTTTGTCATTGGGCTATATGTGGGCTACATCTGGGTAATATTTGTGCTACATTTGGGCTCTTTTTTCACTGGTGGCCATCTTGGAAGACTTCTTTGTTATGAAGTTTCCTAATTTCCTCATTTACTGCAGTCTCCTCAGTAGGAAATGCTTTCAGTTTTTTACTTTGATTCCATCAAGAAGGCATTCAGATGTGTCACACATTTGCCATAAATTCAGAATGTTAGCACTCTAGTTGTTCATTAGATCACTGTAGTAAAGCTACTGCTCACCAAGGAGTTAACTGGAAGTCTACTGCTGGTATTGAAAGTGATTGTTTCAGTCTGCATGTCAGAATTTTCTAATGAAATAGAAGAGGATTTGAGATCTCACTTAAAACATGCACTAAATTTTCTTTTTGCAGCACTAACCATAATTTCTATGGCAAAATGAACCCCCTCATTTTGTTCCTTTTTAAATTAAATGTTTTAAGTGTTACCAGTTTATTCCAATCAAGATGGCTTCAGGTGTGCCATACTTTTGTCATAAGTAAGACTGTTAGCGCTCTAGTTGTTCTTTAGAACACTCTGGGAAGCTGCAGTAGAACACAAAGGCATCAACTGACAGGCTGCTCCTGTTGAAATATAACAGGAAGATATTTGAGATCTCACTTAAAACATGTCCTAATTTTTCTTTCTACAGCACTAACCATAATTTCTATGGCAAAATGAACCCCCTCATTTTGTTCCTTTTTAAATTAAATGTTTTAAGTGTTACCAGTTTATTCCAATCAAGATGGCTTCAGGTGTGCCATACTTTTGTCATAAGTAAGACTGTTAGCGCTCTAGTTGTTCTTTAGAACACTCTGGGAAGCTGCAGTAGAACACAAAGGCATCAACTGACAGGCTGCTCCTGTTGAAATATAACAGGAAGATATTTGAGATCTCACTTAAAACATGTCCTAATTTTTCTTTCTACAGCACTAACCATAATTTCTATGGCAAAATGAACCCCCTCATTTTGTTCCTTTTTAAATTAAATGTTTTAAGTGTTACCAGTTTATTCCAATCAAGATGGCTTCAGGTGTGCCATACTTTTGTCATAAGTAAGACTGTTAGCGCTCTAGTTGTTCTTTAGAACACTCTGGGAAGCTGCAGTAGAACACAAAGGCATCAACTGACAGGCTGCTCCTGTTGAAATATAACAGGAAGATATTTGAGATCACACTTGAAACATGTCCTAATTTTTCTTTCCAGAGCACTAACCATAATTTCTATGACAAGATGAACCCCATCATTTTGTTCCTTTTTAAATTAAATGTTTTAAGTGTTACCAGTTTATTCCAATCAAGATGGCTTCAGGTGTGCCATACTTTTGTCATAAGTAAGCCTGTTAGCACTCTAGTTGTTCTTTAGAACACTCTGGGAAGCTGCAGTAGAACACAAAGGAATCAACTGACAGTCTCTGCCCTTGTTGGATGTACATGTTTTACTGAGAATGTCAGACTTCATTCTCACATGACTGAGAAAGATAATGTGAATTTACAGAAAATATGCTCTCATTTTAGCTTCTGGAGCACCTTCCAAAACTCTATGGGACAAGCATGTGAACATAGTTTTCTCTCAAACATGATTCATGATATCCCAGCAGAAGGTTTTTCACAGGGTAAAATCACCTTAGAACACACCACAATTCCTGAAATTAGTATGGTACCATCAACAAATGATTTCTAATGTAACTAAAGTCTGTTATCACCCTTTATAGTTCTCCTTTTGGTAACCCTCAAAATCTTCGATTCACTACAATGCATTTCAATGGGGTACTATCATTTATATTGGTCCCAAGATGGCTGCCAGCAATTCCAGGATGAAGTGCTGACAGCCAATCAGATCTCACGATGACATGTGTGGTTAGGCTCCGCCCAGATATATATGTGTTTTTACTTTTGATTTTCTCAGCAACTACTGAACGGATTTACACCATTTAACAAAAAGGGTTCTTTCTGAACCAAGAACTACCTCTTTGCCAAATTTGGTGTAATTCCGTTCAGCAGTTCGGGCTGTAACCTTGCATAAAGTTTCCTATGGGAAATTGATTTTTTGACTCTTATTTTTTTAATTTCTCCACAACTACTGAACGGATTTACACCATTTAACAAAAGGGTTCTTTCTGAACCAAGAACTACCTCTTTGCCAAATTTGGTGTAATTCCGTTCAGCAGTTCGGGCTGTAGCCGTGTCTAAAGTTTCCTATGGGAAAATGAATGGGGAAAACACGTTTTGGGACCCCCTTTTTTCTCGGCCCCCGCTTGACGAATCACCCTGAGACTTTCAGGGTAGGAGCGGACCGGAGCGGGCCATAAAGTTTGAAAATTTCGCGAAGATTCGTCAACCGACGCAAGGGTTTTTTCAAATAGAATGTCGCGGATTTCCTATGGAAAATAGGTCCTAACTATAACTATCTACTGGCGACCGCCAGTAGATAATATATATATATATATATTCCCCCGTTATAGTGAGTTCAGCTAACTATAACTCGCGCCCCCGCAATGCACTGCTGATGACGTCACATATTACTTCACTGATGACATGGTCAGTGACATCACTGATGACATCTCAAATGACATCACTGATGACATCATCCAATGACTGTGTGTTTATGTATAGTTTAAATATGTTTAATATACTTAGGTAAAGGCATATTGAAGAATGAGTGGGTGTATAAGTATCTGAATGGATGATTTAGTACGTGCGTGACTGACTCTACAAGTGAGTGATTAAACATATCTCACTGAATGCATGGGTTAGAGACTAAACTGTGTGAATATATGTATCCGTCTGTTTGTTGGTTTGTAAGTGGATGCATGGATTTGCAAATAGCTAAATGTGTGTTTACATGGATTATTGCTTGGTTCTTTGAGTATCTGTATGGGTGGCTGAGTGTTTGTGGGGGTGGGGTGTGTGGGACTCTGTGCATAGATGTGTGAGTGGGTGATTCTCTGGGTGCATGGTTTCATGAGTGCATCTGTGATGGACTGTTTGGGTGGGTGAGTGTGTGTATGGGTGTGTTAGTGAGTGAATGTATATCTCAGTGGTACATGTGCGAGTAACTACATATGTGAAATGCAGTGTATATATGTGTTGGAGTATATAAATGGCTAAAAGTGAGTGTGTGTGTGATTCTGAGAGTGGCTGTATGAATGAGTGTGTACTTCTATCAGTGATTGTATAAGAGCGTAAGAATGTGCTACTAGTTGTATGAGTAAGTGAGCTGTTGTGTGTATTACTGTATAGGTGAGAAAGCGACGGTGTATTAATTAATTGCATAACTGACTAGGTGTGTGAGTATCTCTATGGATGAGTGGCGCTGTGTGAGTGTCTATATAGGTGTATGAGTGCGTATGATAGTCCTGTATTGAGTGACCGTAACTATGAGTGACTGTATGGGTGAGTGAGTGGATGTGTGTGTAGAGCAAAGAATCAGTGAGTGGATCTGTAGTTATTGGTTTTGGAGTGTCTATGGTTTTGCGAATGGCAGTCTGTAATTTAGAGTGGGTGTATCAAAGGTTATATTAGTGTATGAGGTGGGGCATCAGATTATCACGTGGATGATGTCATCAGTGATGTCATCAGTGATGTCATTTGAGATGTGATCAGTGATGTCACTGACCATGTCATCAGTGATGTAATATGTGACGACATCAGCAGTGGATTGCGGGGGCGCGAGTTATAGTTAGCTGAACTAACTTTAACGGGGGAATTTCACGGGTTTTGTACGAGTGCAATGTCCAACTAACTATAACTTCCCCTAAAACCTATGGTTTTTTCAGTTAATTTCAAAGGTTTTTTAACTGCTAATTCCTAACTATAACAGGCCTGAAACCTATGGTTTTTTCAGTGAATTTCAAAGGTTTTTTAAATGCTAATTTCTAACTATAACGTGTCTGAATCCTATGTTTTTTTAGTGAATTTCAAAGGTTTTTTCAATGACAATTGTTTAATGTATTAATTATTGAATTTATTTTTTTGATATTGATTTACTACATTTTTTAAAACTATTTAATTTCAAATTTTTTATTTAAAAAAAAAATCTATAAATTGAAGAAAAAAATGTTTTTAAAAATGTTGATATTCTTTTTCATTTTTTTTTATTTAATATTTTTTAAAATATTATTATATATTTTTTTAAATTAAATATTTAGGAGTCGCGCACCCAAAGCGCACCTTCCTCGACTACTACGCGGAACCTATCCGCCATTTTAGGATTCTTGAGTGGATCCGCGTACGGTGTGCGATGGGTACGCATTTTACTGCGCGTTTGCTACCCGGGACACTGCAGGAGCCGGTGCAGGCTCCAGGACAGGGGCCGCGCGGCCCCCCTCCCCACAACTAAAAAAGCCCCGGGGAGGTGGCGGTCCCCGGGGTGTGTGGGGGGCCTGGAGCCCCCCACACAAGTGCTTTATTTTTTTTAAAAACAGCCCCGGGGGGGTGACGGTCCCCGGGGCTGCAGGAGGGCCTTAGAGGCCCCCCCAATAAACAATAACCCCCCCCCGCACATGCCCCCTGGACTTGGGCCACCCGGGGGCTAATTGTCATCGAAGCGCGGAAGACCGCGCTTCGTTTTCTTTTTTTTTATCGGCAGGATCCGCGCACCCTAAGCGCATCCTGCCGTTTAAAAAAAAAAAAAATGCTTTTTTCTGCCCAGGGGGTCCTTGTGGGACCCCCTGAGCAGGCCTAGGGGGTCAGGGTGTTTCTACCCTGCCCCCTTTGTGCGTTTTGCGCTCTTGTTTTTGTGCCTCGGTTCTACCGAGGCACAAAATGGCTGCCAACACTTCCTGGTTTGGAGTGTTGACAGCCAGCTGACAGCCAATTAGCATGCAGCTCGTGATCGGGAAGGTGCGCGCAGGGTGCGCTGAGGGTACGCGGATCCAACGCGGCCATAGATATATATGTGATTTCAATTTTGAATTTCTCAGCAACTACTGAACGGATTTACACCATTTTAGCAAAAGGCACGAGTCTGAACCAAGGGCTACCTCTTTGCCAAATTTGGTGTAATTCCGTTCAGCAGTTCGGGTTGTAGCCGCGATGAATGGTACCTATGGAAAAATGAATGGGGAAAACACGTTTTGGGACCCCCCCTTTTTCTCGACCCCCGCTTGACAAATCACCCCGAGTCTTTCAGGATAGGAGCGGACCGGAGCGCCCCACCAAGTTGGAGAATTTCGCGAAGATTCGTCACCCGGCGCCAACGTTATTTCAAATAGAATGTTGCGGATTTCCTATGGATAATAGGTCCTAACTATAACTATCTACTGGCGACCGCCAGTAGATAATATATATATATATATATTGTGAGAAGTTGGCCTGGTATATGCTGTCCACTAATTATAGTGGGCACCTTGCACCAGTCCAAACAACCCCTTATTGGAGATAGGTTAAAGACAACCTTATTGAAAGCTAGCCTAGTGGTAGCTATGGAGAGCAGCCTTCAGGCTAAGTCTTGAAGGAATGTAAAGCAGCTTGTTTTACCAGTCTATAATCTCTTGAGTGATCAAATGAAAGAGCACCACACCAGGTATATATTCAAAATATATGTATTTATTGCTAAACACACCCCTCTAGTCTCTTTATGAGGCTAGAGTTCGAAGTACATAAGTTAGAAGTTATTAAAATCACAGTAATAGCACAAATACACGTTTGGGCCCTAGGGGCGTACCAAACCATATACCAATAAAGTGGTATGCGAACCACGACTGAACTAGACACTAGGCCTAGAGCCTCTAGAAGTGCTTGGACCACAAAGAACCACCCAAGGAAGTGACACAGGGGACCCACGGGAGACGCGTGCAGTGTAAATACACAACCGCGATACGCCGTTGACTTCTATGGAGAAAGTCGGGATCGGGAAATTAGAGAAAAGGGACACTTAAAAGAGGACTAGGACAAAACCCTTTGAGATCTAGGACTTTGAAGAGTCTCTACCCACGGGAGCACCGGAGTACTCGTGTTACCTCACCCAGGGAAGCCGGGTGCATAGGTGCCTTTCGGGGTCGGGTTTCGTCGTCGATTCGAATGTCGATCTGCTGCAAAGTGCTGCTGGCGGCCAAGAGAAAAGTGTCCGGGTGGATCCAAGAGTGGATCGGAGTTCTGAAGAACCTGAAAGCAGAGGGGACAGAGTCTGGGTCACTAGCCAGTGACCAGGAAGGCGATGGACAGATGCCCACCGATGTTGAGTGCTTCAGGTGCGTTGACGGTCGTCTTGACTCTTCAGCCACGAGGTCCAGGAGGCGTTGTCGGCAACCAGGAGCAGGATTCGGGATGGTACACAATGTCTGTTGAGTGCTGAGGTGTCGGCGACCGGATTGGACCTAACAAGCCTTGGCAACGGCAAGTCTCGGTGAAAATGTAGATCGTCGATGGTGCAGACCAGCAAGATCTGTGGAACTCACCCAGCGAGGGTAAGTGAGGGCAGGCCTGGAGCAACTAGGATGCCAAGTTAGAAAAGGATTGGCCTTCGTTAAGGGCTACTAGCCAATGGGCTAGCAACCGCGAAGGAGCCTCGTGACGCCGCACGTGGATCTGGCTTACAGGACACTCGTGGAGTGGGGGCCAGTGATCTTCGGTGCAGGTGGTACTGGAGGCTAGGGCTACTCGGAACCCAAAGCACGACTTCTTGGGAGACCCAGAAGAGGATGCACTTGCAAATGTGCTCGGTGTCCAGGGGTCACGGTCTCAAGTCACCCACGATAGCCACAGGCCTCAGCTTTGCTGGGGACTCAGGGTAGCCTCGGGGAAGTCTGAGAATTCACCTCTGGTGATGCGATGACTTTGGCGTCCGACGGGAGCTTCAGAAATGCGAACCGGACAGATGCTTCTTTGGTGCCTGCCAAGCAGGGGAGTCACTCCTTGACCCCAAGGGAGATTCTTCTGTCCTCTAATCGTGAGTAGAGCGTCGAAGGTCCAGGATTCAGTTACAGAGTTTTGTCCAGGGATAATCTAAAGTCCTAAGGACTGGGTTCCTATACTTATACTAAGGATAGGGGTTGGACTACTCTGTGGCCCCACCTATGGGTGGGTCAGGGCAGAGGGGTGGCTACACCCCTTTCCCTTTGTCCAGTTCATGCCAAAGCAGGGGCTGCAAGCCCCTGATCCGGTTTGAACTGGGGTATGCACAGGGACACCAAGTGTGCCCCCAGTGCAGGACTTCAAAGCACCAGAAAGTGCTCCCGCCCAGCCCCAATACACATTATCCTGTCTGGGGAGGTGGTCACACCTCCCTGGGACAGGAAACCTATTGTCCAGGCCTCCCCTGCCGGAGTTTCGTCCAGCAGCAGGAGGCCAGACTTGTGTCTGTGGCAGTAGCATCCATTTTGTGATGCCAGGCTTTAGAAAGAAGTTACCGGCCAGGGCAGGGTTAACATGTCTCTCCCTCTAGAAGGGTGGAATGCTACCCCCGCCGCCAGAATTGGCGGGGGGTAGTATTCCAAGATGTTTGACACCAAACACGACATGTTTAGGTGCAGCCATTCCAAAGTTAGCATTTAACGCGAGGTTATAATGCGCTTAAGAGTATATGGTCAGGCTGCACTACAAACAGCATCAGAGAAGGGTCTCCGAACGCTGCAGAGGGGCCCTGCTCATGCAGGGGCACCCCCTCACATAGGAACCACGCACTCTGCCTTCAGGATTGATAAGGCCTGCCTTAGGAGTGACTTATAGGTTTATATGTGTGTATGTATTTAGTGATATAGGTAACCTATATCACAGTAAGGAGTGCATGCACCACCTTACCCAGGCTGCAGTAGCAGGCCTGTGGTGTCAGTTTGGATGGCCTTCCAGGGGTGGCATAATACATGCTGCAGCCCCTGGTAGGCCTCTGAGGTACCTATGCCCTTGGTACATAGTATACCATATACTAGGGACTTATAAGGGCACTCCAGATTCCAATCAGAGATGTGCCTAAGGCACATGGAAACCTTTTTACAGAGAAAGCAGATAGACTGGGGCCCTGAATAGCAGGATCCCAGTCCAACTAAGTCATAAACCAGCAAAACACCATAAAATAAGTGGGGGCAACCATATAGTCAGATTCCACCTTCCTACATATATATATATATCCAGATCATCTCTTTCCTTTGAAGAGTCTAAAGGAGGCATTTAGATTTTGCAGTTTGGCCAAGTAGGAGGACTGCGGTATATCAGTGCTGGAACCCCACCAACATGTGATTTCCCGTGTCTTCAAATACTGGAAGCATCAGATTTCCAATGGCGGCGCCTCTGCTGGTTCCACTGTTTGAAACTTTTGACCCAATGGAACACCACCAGAAGGCCATCAGGTCACAGTGACAATCAACACCCATATTTAGGTTGTGCAACATCACTACATTTCCTTGCTTATGACCATCGTGTGAGGCATTGGAGTCCCAGGCAGTAATATTGCCAAATGGCCGCTGTGCACAGGGAGAAAAGTCCCTGTGCGATAGGGCGATTGCTTTGATTTTGTTCTTCAAGAATAAACTCTGTCTTGTAAAGTATATTTTTGAAAAACTTAAAAAAAACACATTTTAAATTTGCTTGTTTGGCTATCACTCTCATTACACCATTCTTTTTGTTTCTCGCAAAGCAAAATAATATCTCACAGACCTTTTCCTTCCATAAGGGATGATTCTATTTCTCCCAATTTTTTGTTCTTTGCAATAGAACCGTTGTCCCACTTTGCCCTTCAAAAGTAGTTTAGGATCTGCCTACTTTTCTTAGAATGCTCACGACCTTTTACTTTTAATGACCAAAACAAGTTTTGATCACATAGATTCCACTTAGCTCCTATTTGCTAAACGAGTAAGCCAATGTTACATTTGCCTTGCTGCCACCCCACAACGTTGCACACTGAGGGGCCGATTCCGATCTCGGCCGGTAGCGCACCGAATCGGATTCGGCTTAACCGGATCCGATTCGGAGCCCTCTTTCCCGACCGATTCGAATGCGCGTCCGGCCGAGCAAGTACGATGCGAGCGCACGCGAAATCGCCGACCGACTCGTTCATGGGTCCGAACCGCTCTGACCGACTCGCACGGACTCGACTCGCACCGCGCGATGGAGACGTTCCCCGGCCGGGCAAGTACGATGTGCACCGCGAGCAGTCCGATCGACTCGCGCCGTCTGGCTCAAAAGAGCTGTCGGAGCCAGACTTTGGGGGTCCGTGTCAGACCCCCCTGTACGCGTAGCCGCGCGAGTCGCACACCTACCTGTGCGTGTGCGGCACCAACCGCATCAATGCGTACCCCCTGTAGGGGGCACCCTTGTTCGCCTCGCACCCATTGAGTCAATGGGAGCCCGCGTACGCGTTGTACGACCGGCTCCCATTGACTTCAATGGGAGTCCGACCGACTCGAGTCCGATTGCATGCGTGCGCATCGTACTCGTTCGGTCAGACTGCCAGAGTCCGATTCGGTCGGAAATCTCTCCGGGTCCAGCTCGGTCGGAGTGATTTCCGGCCCGAATCGGAATCGGCCCCTGAGTGTCTTATTTACCAGCCCCCTGCGTTGCTAGAGGGTCACTTTTTGTGACTCTCCGGTAGCGCAGACTAAAAAATCATACCTATGTGGCCACGCAAAGTCACTATGCGTGGCTTTGAATGGCCTCATTGATATGGAGTAAGGCAAGGCAGCTCAAACCTCTAGTTGCCTTACTCTGTGCTCGGGAGGCGTTCCATGGGTATTACAGTGGATTTTCTCTCGCTACACCCATGGATTTTGATGCTGCTCCAGGTTTACAAGACCATGTAAACCTAGGAAAGTGCCAAATCCTAATGCCTCGAGGTGAGGTGTAACCAGGAGAAATGTATTTATTTTTCCTCGTTATTTCCTCTTTCTATGTTTGCTGCATTTGCAGCACACATAGAAAGAGGAAGATGCCTCTTAGGATTGTTTCTGTGCAGGAAGGTACCCCTTCCTGCACAAAAACAATCCTGCTGACAAAACAGGCATCCTTGCTATCAATGAAACATAACCCCACTGCCTGCAAATAATTTTAACAGTAAGCTTACCGTCAATGATCCAAAAGAGGGAAAAAAGGGAAAAATTAAGTTACACTATCGCCACCGAGTCTAACACAGTGTGCAAACATAAAAGATTCTTAGATATATAATTTAGCACTTTTTTGGGTTGTATACCCTAAATTTATTATACAAATCAATAAATTACAGAAATATTAAAATTACATAAATAGATATTGAAATAGATACAGTAACAGATAGTAGATAAACAGTTACATAAACTCTAAATGCCCAGCCGTAAGCAATAACACATAGAATACACCATGCACCCAACTGGACCATTCAATCCATACAGAACCTCTCTTGTTCATTCACTCATCACACTACAAGACAAGACCACAACCCATCAGACACCATGACCTCAGCATGAGGTAGTCCAATCTGTAAAACAAATTAATTACAGGGGCTATTCCTATTATTTAGTTATTGGCAGTAACAACAGTAAGGCAATTTCTGTCCAATAAATAGCTGATGCATGTTATTTGTATCTTTTGTACAGACAGGAAAGAAACATGAAGTAATAACTGTTGTAGAAAGGTTGTGCCAATCATCTGGGGACATGCGCCGACGCGTGTTTCGGTGGAAGACCCTGGGTACGGGTCACACCTTCTTCAGGGCGCTTCAAAACTTGTATACGAAAGCAGCAGATGCCTGGGGAACTTACAACAATAATAGAGGGTATACCTAAAAATGGATACTTAGAATATTCGGAAGAAATAGCACACTAATGCTAAGGTGGACGGGAAAAAAACCTCCACAAGAATAACATAAGAAACAGACGTGCAGAGGAGAGTGGGTGATTTAACCTTATAGCCCTACATCAGTGGAAAACGTAAAACATGCAGGCCCAGGGGTGATTGAGTAATGTAGTGCTAAAGAGAGACCAATAGCTGCCCACAGAGCTGCATAGACACACCGGAGAGACAGGTACGGGAGAAGATGCTACCTGGTCACACACAAAAAAGAAGCTAGCAGAAAAAAGAAACCTCATCTTGCTGAGTGTGCTGCTGTAAATGAGTCTGGCCTGATACAGAAAGGGGAACACTGAGTTAAGACCACCTATACAATAGGCTACACTGAATAAACAACCCAAATGAGTGAATAAAAAACCCCAAAACAAAAAAAAACTGATGCTACCTCGAGGGATGAGAGTGGAGGGCCAGGTCATGGGCACTGGGGGGAAAGTGAGATCCAGAGAAGAATTCGACCGTAGGTTTAGGGGAAAGATTTGATATGACTCTGGCCTTTGAAGAAGGCAGCAAATAGGTAAGGAGTCATCGCTGTCCAGAACACTCTGGAAAACAAATGGGACTACACATAAGTACAGGTAATATAGACAGACTTGAGAAGCAAATTCCTAGATACGAGCGGGGGGGGGACACACCCACTGGAATGTCTGGAGATACATAGTAACAGAGGTGCTATTAAGATGCAGGAGCTGAATCACTTAAAAGAGGGTCCAGTAGAAGGATCAAAGCCCTCTAATAGAAGTCAAAAAATAAAAAGGAATGTGAGGAGAAACGTGCCGGGGACATCAGAACAACGGTCTGCCCTATGGGGCTGAAAAGCATACTAACAAGGAGTACAGGAGGGGAATTATATTGCATTCTCCCAAGAGATCTGTTTGTTTAAACAATTTTTTGGCGTTTTGAGAGAAAAAAATCCAAAACACCTCGCGTTTTTTGCGCATGACCACTGTATCCTTTTCTTCCTTAGGTACTATTTTCTCTATGATGATCCACCTCAGGTCTCTGTCTGAATGTTTCAAGTCATGCCAATGTTGGACTAACGGGGCCGCATACTTGGACCATGATGCAAGGGGGCCTGCATTGGCGCTAGACAGCCGAAATGGCGGCATCGCAGGCAAGAAAGGACAGGTAGGCACCATATTGCATAAATACAGTGCATTCCTGCCCTTTCACTTTGGCGTAGGGCAGTGCAGAAAGATGGCTTGCTGTGCTGCAATACACCAAATCCCCATAAATAGTGGCCTTTATCTCGTCTCTTATCCAAGGACCCCACTGTTAGGCGACAGAGAACTGAAATGATGGGTTCACAGAGGGGAAAAGGGAATAAAGAGGTGAAATGAAAAGTCATTATACTGGAACTGAAGAGTGGAGCTGATGCTGGTGAGCCACGGGATTTACAAAATATGATCAATGATTCAGATCTAACATGGTTATGCTGCAAAGCTCTCTACAGAAAGCCCAAACAGCTGCTTTAAGCAATAGAAATCTCTTAGCTCTCACAAAGATCATTTCAGTCATGCTAGTAATGCTCTAATGTGAAGTTGTCATTATGTTCTCAAAGTTTAAATGCTGTATTTTCTTTGCTTTTGGGGCACCAGTCCCTCTTCACAGATCACATGAAATATTTTCCGGAGAAGGAAAAGCTGATTGCAGGATAATGCTCCAATCTGCTCTCTGAAAAGAGATATTCTTTCACTTTACTGCAGGCACCAAGCTTGTTATTGTCTTAAAGTATTTCATGATCCTGCTGTCCTGCTTAATAAAGAAGTACAAAAAAAATAATCACAATTCTTGACTGATGTATTTAATTAATGATCATTGTAGACTTGTTCTGGTCTTGATGTCAAATCCATAGTAGTCACACAGAGACTCTCCTCCAAACAGCAAACACAGGCATGCTTTTTACCATACTTTAGAGCAAGTTGAATTACTTTTAAAGCTTACTATGAAAATAATGCATTATGCCATAGAGAGATGCATTTGTTTGTTTATTTATTTATTTAGTCATTATTTATTTATTTATTTCATAATGTTTCAAACAGAAGCATTTTACGAAAGAAACATTGGCAGTCTATTAGGGTGAGGGGGTGGATGTGCATGTCAACAAAAGTAAGCAATGTGTACAGAAATCAGGGGTGGCTGGTATCCTTTGAAAGTGGTGGGGCGAGTGAAGAGCCCCACCACTTCACACAAAAATAAAATAACCCCCTTCCAAAACCCCAAAGTAAACTATCCCTCCCTCCAAAAGCTCAAAATAAAATACCCCCTCCCATCCAAAAGCCCAAAATAAAACACCCCTTCCTCCAAAAGTACAAAAAAAATAGAATAACATTTTAATTAAAATAAATAGTACTTACCCACAGCGGCACGTCCTCCGTCCTCCTCGATATTCCACTTCTAAATCTGTAGTCTAGTTCCCCTAACCGATCCAGACACTACTCTCATGCTGTTAACCAGCATGAGAGAAGTGCCTGGATTGGATGGAGCGGGCTGGCTAGACGCTCCTTCAAGCCCTGTAGGCCTGTGCTTAGTCTCCACTCAGCTGCCTAAGATAGCTGAGTGGAGAGCTTTAAAATGCACGTCACTTTGGCCAGTGCAAGACAGCCAGCCAAAGTAACATGCACACTTTGAAGCATCCAGCCAGCCACTGCTCCTGTCCTCTGCTGCCAATCGGCAGCAGAGGACAAGCCCTGTATGTCTATGGGCTCGGAGTCAGCTGGCTGCTGCAGTTTCACACGTACGAAAAATAAAATGCTGACAAAATCTTTTCATTGCCATTTTGTTTTGACTGCACTGCTGGGAGCAGGCGAAGGGGCAACACTCCCCCACCCTCATGCAGAAACCCCGGTTGACAGAAATGCTATCTGAAACCACAAAATGACGCAGGTTTCCCCTCTTATAGTACGTCTGAACAGAATAGCAGTTTAGGACAGAAGAAACAACAGTTTGTGCAAATCTGAAAAGTAAAATATTGTTTAGAAAATTAGGAGCACAGTCTTTCAATGCAAGTGCATGGTTGCTGGTCGTACATGACACTGATACATTTATCAATTATGAATGGAACAACATTAGAATATAAGGGTTTTGCCTGTCTTTTAAGTGCTTCATATGATGCCACTGTTCTAACTTCTGGTGTGATCGAGCTGCAAGTCCAGCATGCACTTCCAAAGAAGGATCAGTTTCCCTGTTTCATCTCCTTACAGGCTGGAATCTTAAGAAGACTGTAGCAGATTTGACGTTAGTGTAGGCCTCCAGGAATAAATAACTTCTGGGTGACAGAGTTTGTGGTACCCTCGGTAGTGACTCAATCAAGACTGAAGGCACTCTTTGCCACCAGTGGGATCAGACTAGGCAAGATGTTGACCTTGCATCTGGATCCCTTATCTCGAAGAACAAAGAGTTACCATAATCCAAATTTGCAAGGGACTCAACAACCTGTTTCAAATGAGGAACCAAAATGAACTGTGCCGATTATGCCTGAATATATATCAATTTGCGCTTGAAAACAGAATGAAGCCCAAAGATTCAGCGGAATCTACCTTAATATGGTTTCAAGTCAGCGCTGCCCGATAGTTGAGCCACTTTTAATCCCTTCACAAGCAATTGGGGTGGAGGGGCAGAGGAACTCTGTTTTTAGAAGTATAACTTAAGATGGTGTATATCATTTATTAATTTATTTTTGGAGTTCATATAGGGCCTACCTCTTTTGTTGAGGAGATTTTTCATATGAAGCTGAGTGTCATCATTCTAAATATAGTAAGATATGATGTAGTAGTTTGGAAAGAAAGGAATTGGTTCGATGCGCAGGTTATTAAGTGTAGGCAATTCGGTTTCCCACATGAATTTTTGTTAATTGACTATTAAACGTTATGTTATGTGATGGAGGTTTGTACAGCACACTATCACTCGGGAGGGTATCCTGGCACTGAGCAGGTGTGATTCTAGGCACGCCTAGGGCCTAGTGGGACTACTAGAAAAGCCCAGGCTTCAGCTTCTTGCAGGATTCAAGAAGTGAGGAGACTCTTGTGTGTAGTGGGAGGTCATTCTAGGCTTTAGGAGGGATGCTGGAAAAGGGTCAACTGTCCTATCTGGTTATTGGTATGTGTGGGATGTGTGCAAGTAGGAGTCTGGATGAGTGGAGGTGTCTGGAAGGTTTGTGAAAGCAGATGAAATTGTTGAGGTATGCTTGGCCACTGTTGTATGGAGTTCCTTGAAAGTGTGGGTGAGGAGCTTGAATTGAGCTTGCTTGTGTATGGGGAGCCAGTGGAGCTCTTTCAGGTGTGGTATGATGTGTTTGCGGCATAGGAGGTTGAGAGCGATTCTGGCTGCCAAGTTCTGAATGGTCTGTAGCATTCTGGTGAGTTTTTTTGCTGATTCCGGCCTAGAGGGTGTTCCTATAATGCAGCTTGCTTGTGACCAGGGCGTGCGTGATGGGTTTCTGGATGCTGATTGGGACCAATTTGAAAATCTTCCACAGCATTTTCACAGTATGGAAGCATGACAAGTTTCTAGTGAAGACCATAAAAAATTGTTTGTTAATAAAGATCTGAGACTTCATTTGTATACATCAAAATTGATTCATGCCAGGCAGATTAACCCATCATAATAGACAGGCATTTAACCCCTTAGTACTGGGCAATAGATTAAAAGAACAATGAGCTGTTCTATTCATAGACTTTGAGATGGTGTGCAACATCCTCCCTCTGGATTTTCTCTACTTCTTCACATGGCGTTCGGCCTCAACTTCTTAGCGTATGTTTGAATATCCTATGAGGACTTGATGGCCAGACTCAAGGTGGGAACTTCATTTTTGATCCCTTTCCAATTGTGTGGAAGACTACACAGGGATTCCCACTATCACTCTTGCTGTTTGCCAGGCAATAGAGCTGTTAGCAAATATACTACAAGTAGGGGAAATGTGCACAAGTTTTTGATGGTCGGGCAGCATGGAAGATAAGGTGTGCCTTTATGCTGAACATCTTTTGATTTATCACAGTCACCCCATACCTCAGGCCTACAAGTCAAGGACATACTTAGCAAATTTGGCCAATATTCAGGCATGAAATTTAATTGGAACAAGACTCACTTTTCCCCCCTATGTCCCGAAGCTGATTGTGAAGCCTGGTCAGGCCAAGCTTCACAACCAAATATCCTGCTAAATACACAATATGTAAATATCAAGGAATTAAAGTAACAAGAAATTAAGTAATTGCACAAACCCGAATTATTCAACCCCTATTGGAGGCGACCTGTAAAGAAACACTCCATTTTTCCACCTTGACACTAACAATAATTGGAAGAATTACTAGACCTCGTTATGGAGCAGCACACCTACCAATAATAATTGACTAAATATATGATTCTTACTCAGATCAAACATATAACATAGAACTCTGTGCCTTGGAAGAGATCCCCCCCTATATTTTTGTATGGTGGTAATTCCCCTTGTAGACTACCTCCGGCAACTAGAATAGTTATGGAAACGTAGCAGACTTTTTTGAAACAGATAAACTAACATAGAACGATTATTGTGAGATCCAGCTTTAAGTAAGAAACTATTTACAACAGGTTTCAGATTTTTAAATGATTCAACGATTGAGATTTACTGTGGATTATTACACTAAAATATGTCACCTCAGCTAATATAATAACATCATTTGGTGAGATTAGAGAATAATTTATATTGCTGCAGTCTCAGTCTTTCAGGTATATATAGTTCAGATATGCCTTAACACCATATATGGGAGACCTTAAAGAAATTCCTGAGTATAAATCTTTAGAGGCCAAATAAAGCATGGCACAATTATTACAGAAGGTCGAATTTCTTCAATTAATAAAACCTTAATTATAGATACACTTGACACCTTCCAGAATCTGAGGGAGGCCTGGTAGGAAGGCATAGGAACACTCACAGATTAAGAATGGACATTTGTTTTAATGTCCCCAAGATAATCAGCACTATCATCAGTTAGGTACCACCTCACCCAATGTAACTATTTTCATAGGATATATCTGCCTCCACAGTGGCTGTGTAGGATTAACCATCGCTTACACTTGTCTTAGATGCTGAACTGATATAGAAGACTTGATCCACACAATCTCAGAATGAAAGACTATACAGATTTATTTTGAAACAACATTAATACACTACAGATGTCTCTTGGTCACCCAGGAAGTCACAGCCATAAAGGAGGTTTTGTTAAAACTCCTAGAAGATAAAGCATACACAAGAGCATTCTCGAGATAGGGACTAATACTGGCAAAAAGAGATATAGCCGAGAATTGGAGAAACCCAATTGCACCCTGTTAGACACATCAGCCTTAGGGTGGTCTTCGCCAAAACATTTTGTCTTCCTCCTCCATTTTTGCTGATCTCATTTTTGCTGAATTTAGGACTCTGTGCACTTTACCACTGCTAACCAGTGCTAAAGTCTATGTGGTCACGCCTTAAAACATGGAAACATTGGTTTATCCCCAATTGGCATATTTATTTTACTTGCAAGTCCCTAGAAAAGTGGCACTACATATGCCCATGGCCTGTAAATTAAATGCAACAAGTGGCCCTGCAGCACCTATTGTGCCACCCACTTAAGTAGGCCTATAAACATGACTCAGGCCAGGCATTGCAGTCTGTGTGTGCAGTTTTAAACTTCCATTTCAACCTGGCAAAATAAACCTTTTGCCAGGGCCAAACCTTCCTGTTTAATACATATAAATTACTCTTAGATTAGGCCCTAAACAGCCCATAGGGCAGAGTGCAAATTGATACAACTTGAGACTGAAACGTTGACTCTAAGCCCACCTCTCTGTTCCATCTTTTGACAATCCATTTGTTAATATATAGGAAACCTACACTACAGAAGATAAATATCAAATGTCCATCTATCACAAAGAGTAAATTAAACGTTGATGATGAAATCAAAAGATGGAACAGAGAGGTGGGCTTAGAGTCGACGTTTCAGTCTCAAGTTGTATCAATCTGCAAGACCATCCTCAGGATCAATATGATTTAAGCAGAGATACAAGATTGACCCCAACAAAGAATCGAAGAAATCACTGCCCATTCGAACAAATAAGTGTGGTTTGTGCTAAATGAATAATCTAAAACACTTCACTAATGAATAATATTAAACAGGAGTCTTGAAACAGCTACTGCATTCAGTAAAACTAGGAGCTGTTCGTAAACATATTGCTATGCTGAACTGCTACTCTTTTGCCTGTGTGAGTAGGACTGGACCTGCATTTATTGAACCCAGGACCCCAAACTGACTCCAATGGCTAGTTTTCTGGTCTCCTGACTAGAGCTTCAGGGACTGAAGGCTCCAACAACCTTGAACCTAGCACTTGGACTCTGCCATCTGTGAGATCTACCCTGTCAAGTGGTGACACCCCAACCCAGGACTCTTGGTAGTGGGCCTGAAGGTGTTCTGCCAGCCCATTTGAGGACCCAGCAGAATCAATGCATCTCCTTTACTTTGCAGTGCAAACGCGAGTGGAACTGCCATATCGCCTCTGCTGGGAGGGTTCCCCTGACACAAAGGACTCTACATTGACCCTGTATCGAACCACTGCCTGTGCGCAGCTTTCCCAATACAGCCCCTCATATCCCTCGTCAACGGCAGCCTCAATGACAATGCAGGCTTTCACATCGCAGCCTTGCAGCTCCTTCAAACTGATGCATCACCTCAACTACATGGTGCATCCCCAACACCGGACTTTGCATTGCGAGCCCTTGTTGATGGAATCTGCAATGATGTACCTGACCGCGCATCTCAGCTCTGATGCACCTCTGAACCGTTGCATAGCCTCAGCTGCACAACACATCCTCATCGTGGAACCTCACACCACTCCGCAACCAGGATCTAAGGTACTTTGTCTAGGAGGCCTAATTGGGTCCCTGAAGCCAGCCCATGCTGCTTCTCGGTCGGCCTGAACCTGTGACTTTGCCCTGGCCTGGCATGACCATATATCCACAGTTGGTACTTTGTGTTTGTGGTCACTATTTTCCCTAAAATCTTTTAATTTGCATATATCCAGCTCACGTGATTGGATTTTTGTTGTTTTTGGTCTTGTTTTATGTATTTAAAATGTCTATTTTTCTAACTTGATGTGGGATCCTTTTGTGGTGTGTTTTCACTGTGTTACTGTTTGAAGTGTTGCACAAAGACTTTACACATTGCCTCTGAATTAAGCCTGACTGCTCTGTGCCAAGCAGCTGGGGTTTCTTCATTGGGGCTCAGGTGCGTCGCCACCCTGCCCCAGGGCCACATTTTAAATAATTGCTTACTTTACTTTTAATAATTACCAGCTCATTCCATTGATTTTATTAGCCGTAGCAGTACGCGGCATGCTGGGAAAACTTTGCATTTTTGTAGTAGTCAGGTGAGGGTGGGCGGAGTAGGTGTTGCAGGGGTGGAGCTTAAATGGTGGTCATGGTTGAGCATGACACAGAGCTGTGCTTTCTTGGGTTGAAGTGTGCATGTAAGGTTGGACTGGTTCCTTGCTCTGTCCAACCCGACATGCGCACTTGAACCCTCAATCATCTGCACTACAAGGAGCGTGGGAGGGATTGCATCCCCAGCCTCCAGGTCTCCAAAGGAGCGTTAGAAGCCCTTGACCAAAACAATCCTCGCACTGCTTCCAACAAGCAAGCAGCATCTAGATTGGCTCTGGAGTCGAAGCGGTGGAACTGGAGGAATGAGCTGGTGAACAGTAAACTTCCATGCATGCCTGGAGGCAAAGTCTCAAGTGTACTCTTCTTTGTGAAAATGAGGGACTGGACCAAATGGTGAGTGTGCCTGATTATTATTTCTTTAAGAAAAGGCAGATTATGTTGCGTAATGCACTATATTTTATGGGCGTATTACCTTATTATTTTTACACTTTAACACTGCTTGTTTTGCCCCATCACTGGAAACGAGATGACAACAACAACAAAAAAACAATATCTTACCTTAAGAAGGAAGACTTGTGTTTTGTTTTCCTTTCACAAACCACCCTTGTAGATGATTTGCAGAAGCACTGTAGGAAATTGTAAACATGTAGCGAGACCGAGAGTTTGAGGCAGAACAGACCATGTAAAGTCAACCAGGGAGGAGTGGCAAGCTTTTTTTATCAGCCAAGTCATGTCATAGAAATTCAGATGAGGGTGCATTGCTGTCGGGCACATGCCAGTTCATCTGTAGTATGTCGCAGATAACCAGCTTATGACGAATCCATTCGATGTTTGGGTCATGCAGCGACGGTGTCGGTGATGTCCAGGCGAGGCGTTGTGGAGTGCTGTGGCCCAGGACACTGTTCAAGCAACGGCTCGGTGACGATTGTCACGACGGCATTGGTGAGACCAAGGATGGGGTGCAAAGTGCGGAGGGCCTTCTGCGATACCTTCACAACACGTAACCCTGCGACAAACTCGGTGACAGAGTTGGCTGCTCCTTTCTTCTGTGGTGGCTGAAACCATCGGCTGCAGAGACGGTGCCCAGAATGATGATGAGGTCTTTGCTGTTCCTGAGACTTCTTGAACAAGGGGCAAGCTCCACTTCCAAGCCCTTGGAGATACTTTCTCAAGCAGGATACAACACACCCAGTTCCTCTCCTTGGCAGAAACAGCTAGCGCAGGCAAGTCATGGACAGCACACAGTAAAAGGGCACTACTCCTCCTTCAGTTTCTTCCAGCTCTTCTCCTTTGTAAAGGTTCCTCTTGAAGTCCATAAGTGATCTAAAGTTTAGGGGTCTGGGCCCCACTCTTTACAGTACCAAATTCTTTGTTCTCTGGTGGCAGAGAAGCCGTGTGCCCAGTCAAAACCAGTTCTGTCCTCTCTGGTATAGCTTCCTGGCAGGAGGTGGAGACAGCATTATGGAAGGCAGACCAGGCCCATTCAGGTGAAAGGAAATCTCCTCCCCCTATTCTAAATGCAGCCCAGGTCTATTCAGCCCAGCCCTGACTCACCCAGACTCTCTGGAGCTACTGCTCATCCCCAGCCCGTCACTACAAAGCCAAACAGTCAATACACAACCTAGCAGAGGCACACTGGATGGTTAGGCAAGAAAATACCTATTTTCTAAAAGTGGTATTTTCAAACTCAGAATGTAAAAATCACCCTCACTAAAAGATGCATTTTAACACTCTGAGTTCAGGCATATCAAACTTTATTTTCCTATCTTGTTCCCATGGGCAGTTATGCTTATAAGATGTTATAAGCAAACTCCCCATTCTATCCCATGGGACAGATAGCCTTACAATAGTGAAAAACTAAGGGGCATATTAGCAAGACCGGCGATAAAAATATGCGTTATAGAATTCCAATAGAAACCCAGGTTAGATGTGCAGGACATCTAACCTGGGCTTCTATTGGAATTCTATAACGCATATTAGCAAGTCCATTATCGCCGTTTTAACGGCAGTTTCCTGCCGCTAAAACGGCGATAATTTTATCGCCGGTCTTGCTAATATGCCCCTAAATTTGCAGTATTTCACTGTCAGGACATACCACACACATCAGTGCATGTCCTACCTTTCTCATACACTTCACCCTGCCCACAGTGGTACCTCGGGCTTACCTTAGGGCTGACTCATATGTAGGAAAAGGGAAGGTTAGGGCCTGACAAGTGGGTGCACTTACCAAGTCGACTTGGTAGTACCAAACTGCGCACAGACACTTCAGTGGCAGGTCTGAGTTACAAATGTCCCTCCACTCCTTGTGCCCTTCTCATAAACATCGGCCTCACTAAAATTAATTTATTGCTCTTACGCCCACCAGTCTCAAATTCCACCAGCTGCCACTGGTGCCAAGCTACCCGAGGGTGGAGCACAGGAGGGTTTGCATGTGACTTCACTCTGACAAGGATTGTGGTTCCTGCTTGAGTAGGGTTTCATTCACCTCAACCAGCAACCCAATTTTTGACACCCCCAGTGAGCAAAAGTTGTAAATGTTGCTGGACAGATTATTCTCCCTTGAATGCCCAATATATGAGGTCAGAGGCTGGCCTCAAAAGCATTAGAAGATATGTTTAAAACGTTCCCAATACAAGTGGGAAATGAAGACTGTGATTGAGCATAAATCGAGACTGACAATGGTTTCTTGATGTGACAAGAATCAGTTGAGGGCTGCCCCATGGAGATACATTCTATCCTTGAGTATCCTTGAGACGGTGGGATGGGTCATTTTCTGAACCTATTTAGTGGGATATGTGGCAGGCAATGGATACTGGACCTCAACTGTGTGGGTTGAGATTGTTTACCATTGATGTCCTGGGGTTCAGTCTACGTTTGCTATGCAAACTGGGCCTAGTCCAACCCATCTGCATTTATCTCTTAAGGTACTGAGAGCAAGCTACAACAGGATTCTCAGGAAGGTAGTGCAGGGATGATCAGCCTCAGTGCTCTAAATTCAACCAATGGAAACATCAACATTAATCTTAATGTCCTTACTAGTGCTGTCCTTAAAAGAAAGAAAGTAATATAAACACACATTTGCACAAAATGCTACACAGTTCAATGATAGCACAAATCTGTGTCCTAAAATGCGATCCACTTGTAGAAGCTACACCTGCCCCAACCTATCTCTACTCCAACCAGGGTGATCCCAATAGCTCTGGGATCATCTTCCGGTGAGTTTGGGAATGAATCAGGCTCTGATGCAGTTGCTCTGGCCCCGCCGTCAAATGTGCTCAGTTTGTGTTTGGTCTTAAGTTTTATCAGAATAGGTGATACATAACAACTCCTCTTTTGCTGCCTTATATGAGAGGCAGCCCTCCTGCACAGCCAGCAGGGGTTGTGGTGGTCTGGCTAGTCTGCTGGCATGGCCACTGTCACCAGTGTGCCCACCCAGTGTCAATCGGAGAAGGTACTGCAACAGGGGATGGCAGGCTTAATTTAGTGTAGTGATATGGCCCCACATGGTCTGAAACATTTACTTTCTGCTGGGTGAGCAGCATCAGTCTGAGGTTGCAGTTCCATTGATATGTTTTCTGGGCATATCTCTAGAACTAAGCACAGAAATTAGTTTTATCGACCTTATGCCATAAATGACTTAGTCTACAACCCCCCCACAACCTACAGAGCATTACTTGAGTGAGGTGTATTTTAGGTAGTGATCAGTCCTGTAACACCACACAGAAATAGTTGGTCAATTAATCAATCAGGATTTATAAAGCGCAGCTAATCACCAGGTAGCGTATCCAGGTGCTTGCAGGCCCTGGAGGCTTATTCGAACACCCTGGTCTTTAGAGCCATTCAGAATTATGGAAGTGAGTTGGTAGTCCAGAGGTGCATGGGGAGGCTGTACCATGTCCTTGCTGCGATGTGGGAGAAGGAGTGTCTTCCATTTCTGCTCCAGTAGATGCGGGGAGTATGTGCCACTGAAAGGGAGGCGGTTGTAGTCTTCTCGGCATGATGGTTGGTGAAAGTTCAGGCAGTGGTTAATGTAGGTGGGTCCTTGGTTGTGTAGAGGCTTGTGTGCATGTGTCAGTAGCTTGAATTGGCATATCTTCTGTACGGGGAGCTAGAGGAGTTTCCTGAGGTGGAGTGTGATGGGGGTTTGTTGGGGAAGGCCAAGAATGAGTCTAGCTGCGCATTCTTCATGGTCTGAAGTATCTGTAGAAGGACTGCAGTGATACCCACATAGAGGGCAATGCGTAGTCCAGTTGGCTAGTGATGAGGGCTTGTGTCATGGTGCCTCTCGTGTGTAGGGGTAGCCACTTAAAGATCTTACGTAGCATGCGCAGCATGAGGAAGCTGGCGGAGGAGATGGCGTTGATCTGTGATTTCATGGTGAGCTTATTGTCAATGATGATTCCTGGTTTCTGGCATGGTTGGAGGGAGTGGGTGCAGGTTCCAGGTCTGATGGCCACCAGGAGTCATTCCATGTGTTGCTGCTGTTGCCAAAGATTAGTACTTCCATCTTGTCTGTGTTCAGCTGCAGGCAGTTGTTCTTAATCCAGTTGGCAACGTTTGTCATGCATCTGTGGAAGTTGGTTCTGGTGGTAGTGGGATTGTTGGTGAGTGAGAGGATGTTATGTGTGGTCTGCATAGAAAATTATGTTGAGACCGTGGGATCTGACGCTGTTGGCCAGTGGGGTCATATATGCGTTGAAGAGTGTGGGTCTGAGGGATGAAACCTGGAGGACACCGCAGGTAATCTCCTTGGACTCAGAGGTAAAAGGTGGAAGGTGGATCCTCTGGGTTCCTCCTGTGAGGAAGGAGGCGATCCATCTGAGCGCATCCCATTTGATGCCGATGTGGAGGAGTCTATCGATCAGTGTGTGATGGGATACGGTGTTGAAGGCTGCCGAGAGTTCGAGGAGGATCAAAGCTGCTGTTTCTCCTCAGTCGAGGAGGGTTCAAATGGCATTGTTGGCTGTGATCAGGGCAGTTTTGGCACTGTGATTGCTGTGGAAGCTGGATTGGGAGGCGCTGAGTAGCTGGTTTTGCTCAGGTGTGTAATGAGTTGATTGTTGATGATCTTTTCCAGTACCTTCACTGGGAATGGGAGCAGGGAGATTGGCCGGCAATTTTTGAGTACGCTGGTGACGGCGGAGTGTTTTTTGAGTAGTGGTCTGACGTTGGTGTGTTTGCAGGTGTCGTAAAATGTTACAGTGGCGATAGAGGTGTTTTGTAGGGTGGTGAGTTCCTGGCTGATCCTTTGGTTTCCGAGGTTGAGGATGTGGTATGGCATGGATCTGTGGGAGCTCCTAAGTGGATGGAATTGATGGTGGAGATGGTGTCCTTGGTGGAGAGGATGGTCCAGGTGGTCAGTGTGTGGTTTGTGTCAGCTACAGTGGTGGTATATCTGTTGTGGAAGTCTGTAGGTATGTCGTGAAAGAAGTTGGCAAGGTTGTCCCACAGCTCCTGTGAGGGTGTAATGTTGTTTTCGCTGCCAGCTGGGTTGGAGAATTTCTTAACGATGTTGAAAAGTTCCTTGGTGTTGTTGGTGCTGGTTTCGATGCGTACGGCAAGGGATGTCTTCTTTGTTGCCCCCAGTAGGCTGTAGTAGAGGTCTTGAAGGCTGCCCTGTCGGAGGTGTCCCTGCTGGTGCGCAATCTCCTCTTCAACTGTTTGCTGTCTTGTTTCACTGTTCTGAGTCTTTGGGTGTACAAGTTGGCCTATTTGGAGGATTTTCTCTGGATGTTGCTCTTGATGGGGACGATGCTGTCTTTGCAATTGCTGATCCAGATGTTGAAGTTTCTCACTCCCTGTTCGAGGTTGGTGGTGGTCGCAGGGATGGAGGTTTTGAGGGCTTTCACCCAGCTGGTCTCTGAGACTTTGTTTGAGGGGCACTGGTCATATTGGGGGTGGTGGTGCAGGAGTGGAGATTCTGAATTGGACCATGGAGTGATCAGTCAATGTGAGTTCTGTGACATGGCTGTTTTTGATGCAGTTGATGGAGGTAAAAATTGGGTCCAGTGTGTGTTTTGCGGTGTGTGTAGGGTCATGGATGATCTGGGTCAATGTGAGACTGCTCATACTGTCGAGGAGGTGTGCGGTGTTTTTGTCATTGGGGTCATCGATGTGGAAATTTAGGTCAGCTGTGTTTTTGTCATTGGGGTCATCGATGTGGAAATTTAGATCACTGAGGAAGATGTAGTCCTTGGAGTCTAAGGCTAGGGGTGCAATGAAGTCTGCAATAGTGTTTCAGAAGCTGGAGTGCGGCCTGGGGGTCAGTATGCAAGGGTGCCTCTGATGGTTGTCTTGTCATCCATGTGGTTATTGAAGTTGAGATGCTTCATGGGGGTGGTGGTATTGTCAGTAGTGGTGGTACACTCTATGGTCCCTATGTGGATGATGGCTGTTCCTCCTCCTGGCTTGTTGGTGTGGTCCTGGTGAGTGATTTTATATCCATCGAGATCTCTGTGGCAATGTCTGTGGTGGATGTGGGGTTGAGCCAGGTCTCAGTGAGGAAGACGATGTCAGGTGCGAGGATGGCGATGAGGTCCCAAAATTCAGTAGAATGCTTGCATAGTGAGTGTGTGTTGAGAAGGGCACATGCGAGTTGGTGTTTTTGTTCAGGTGGTGTCTGTGTTGTGTTTGGGTTGGGCCTGGTCGGAGAGCTGTTGAGTGTGCAGTAGCAGGTGAAGTGGCAGTGGGTGCAGGTGACAGGTCCTACCGTGGAGCAAGGGTTGATGCGGTAGCAGTGTTTGTTGCTGCATTTTTTTGCCCCGTCTGGGGTTGAGGGTGTAGAGCTCGGCAATGGTATATCTTGGGGAGTGGGAGGGCCAGGGGTTGTGGCGCTGGACTCGGTCCAAGTACGGCTGGGTGTGGACGGACTTTTTTTTGGCACACCTGGTGCACGCCCCCTGGGCACATCTGCTGCACAGTCGTGCTGCGGCCTGCATTGAGTAGATTCTGGGGTGGAGGGGTTTCTGTTGGAGGGAAGAATGGTGAGTGGAAAAACCCAGTCAGCAAAACCCCCAGTGGGAAAACCTGGGCTGCTGCGGTATCACTGGATCAGTTTGAAACAAGCAGGAACTGGAGCCCACAGGCAAGTGGCAAGCTAGGTGTCCAGGGGCCTAGTGGAACCAAATCCTTTTTTCATCATAAATAGGCACACTCAAGTACACAAAGAAGCTAGGAATATATTTTGGAGATTTTCAAATATCAAAATCCTATCCTTGTTCATGCAAAATAATACTAATTATTATAAAAATAAATAAGACAGTGGGAATGATACTAGTCAGAAGGAAGAATCATAGACAATATCTTAACATTATGATGGTACTATAGGACTTCTTAACATCAACATCCCCCACTGCTCCTTTCCCTAGGCTAACTAAGCAATGCATATCACCAAACGGTGTCTATTTGAGTTTCATGGATGGTCTACACCCACATAACTTTTCTGTGCAATTGAAGTAATGTTCAGAAAAGAAATAACAGCTGCTGTTCTCCTCTCTGTGTCTCAATGGTTATTGTCCTCGAGTTGGCAGATAAGACAATTGAGGACACAATGTGCCTTCTTCCTAGCCTTCCAAAAAGAATTTATATTTACAGCTGCTGGATAATACTCAGTTCAAATCCCTCTCTATGTAATAATACTTTATTCCAGTGTATGTACTTTGTCTGAACGTTGTTCAACATTTTCAAATAAACAATTAATAACAAAATTCCATCTAGACCTCTAAGAAGCCTTGTTGATTGTTTAAAACCAGTAATATAGAAAAACAATGCAAAAATGAACTTCAAATCTATTCAAGCAAACTGAATTATCATGTTATAATGAATAACATCAATAATATTTGTGATTTTTAAACATACACTTAAATAAATGATCATATGAAAAGTATAACACCAATTGGACCAAAGGTAGGTGCAGCCCCAGCTGGGCCTATGGCAATTAAGGCATCTCTAGCGCATTCCACATCTATCCCACAGTTGCAGCCCTTGTCTAGACAATGTCAGTCTTGCAGATGAAGCCCCTACGGGGCCAATACAGAGTGCAACAGTTCCTGCCAGGGATGGTGATGAGAGACAAGAGACATCCCACAGGCACTATGTTCCTTATTGGTTTACTTTTGAGTAGCCGGCTTTTCCTGGGCATCCACTGGGGATGCACCGGACCTCACTCTTATTGGACTTTCTCTTGTTCTACAAGGCTCAGCAGGCTCCTTCCCTCTTTCTGGAACTAATCAGCACTCCTTTATAAATTAAAGTGCTCAAACAATTTTTACAGGCAGCCCTATCTCTCTTCCCATCACGTCCTACTGCAGTGGCTGGGTCATCTCCCTCCAGTTACAGGAATGTAGGCAATACACTTCCACTCTCTAGGAGCACAATCTGTATCCTTCATCTTGTACAAGACCTGGCCAGGAATATCCAAAATGGATCGGAATGGCCTCCATTAACCTGTCTAACTCACACACTATGCACCTGTTACAGTTATTACACAAGTGCACACACACTTAACATGCATTCATAATGGCAGCACAAGGGTCTGGGTATACACACGGAAGCAGAAATGTACACAGGTGAGACAGTAGGCCCCAACCTGAACGACAGAGATAAAAAAGGTCTGGCCACACTATTGAATTCTCTTAACCTCAGCATGCTGCCACCACCTCTCTATGCACTATAACCATGATGTTGACAGCAGCTGTCTGTCAGCAATAAAGGCATGATGGGTGTGCACCTCCAGGTCACAGGAGAAGTACAGAACGTCAGATAGTGTAGCAACAGGCCTAGGTCCCTGTGCATACACTTCTATTAGAAATGACACCAAGGTTAGCATAATAGTCAGGATATCAGATATACTCTCATTTGGGAATTCAGGGCAGAGAAACACACCCATATATCTTGCAGGGGACACTCCCATCCCAATGGTTACCATGCCAAAATCTGCTGATAGCATTAGGAGGATGTAAAGCACGATTGACTCATATCCATCATACAAAGGGAACCGCTGACTATTTTTAAAGTCATAGTTTGAGGGACTTGAGCCCAATTGGAGCATGTTAAACAAGACACTACAGAGAACTGTATGATGATGTGGTAGGTGTGATACAACAGAGTCAAAGTGATAGGTTGTAGTATGGATTCTTTGCATCAGTTACATAGAAAGTAATGGTGAAGACAGGCTTTCATCTTAGTATACTACTATTCAATGAGAAATGCAGCTATACAATACAATATGCATACTTACAGGGTTTTGCAATGAATGACGGAGATGTCACTTGTGATCTAGTTGCAGGAAATGATGTTCCAGCGATATTTGTGATTTCCAGTGTTCTCATTAATGTCTGTTGGGAGTGAGTTCTATTTGAGAGGGCCTAATACATTATAGGACCATAACCTGAAAGAGACACAGAGTGGCATGGGTGAAAGTAGATGTTGGAAATTAGGTTACTGATCGGGGTGGCGGGGATAAACCCTACTCAAGCAGCAACCACAATTTTTGTCAGGGTTAGGTCACAAGCAAACCTCAAACTGATCTGTGCTTAACCATCTGGGAGTTTTGCACAAAAGCAGTCAGGAACAACTTAAAGGCAAGGTGTAAAGTATTTATAGCACTTCAAACAGTATTACAGTGAAAACATAACACAAGAAATATTTCACACCAGTTTAGAAAATAGATTAACATTTTATAAATTATCTGAGCCCAAAATGACAAACATCCAAACAGTAGAACCGGAGATAGGCAAACAAAAAAATGTAGGTGAAAAGAGTGCATAAAAGCACAAAGTGCCAACTGTGGTTATCTGGCCTCGATGGACCGAGACTAAGTCACAAGTTTAGCCCAACAGTGATGGAATGTGATGGCCAGTTACAGGGACAGTTAGGCCTGCTGAACAAAGCACCTTAAATAAATCCTGGTGCATGGTCTGCACGGCATTGCTTTGTGAGGCTTCTCGTCATCCAGCATTGGTTCTGATGAAGCTTTGCGGGGCTTTCATCGCTTTTCATCAGTCGATTCCAGTGAGCTGTGCAGCGATGCTTGCTGAGGCTTTCAGAGGTTTCAGTGTAGCTGGCAGCTGTGCAGCAAACTTTTAAATGGCTTTGTGTCGCTCGCTGTCAAATCTAATGAGGCTGGCAGCGGTGTAGGGAGGCTTTGAGGCGCTTGGCTATCTTTCCGATAGAAACCACAGCTGATCTGGCAGAACACCTTCAGGCCCACTTCAAATCATCCAGGACTGGGGGGGCACCACTAGGGGGGCAAGTCACACAGCAGGCAGAGTCCAGGTGGTGGTTCAAGATGGTGAAACCTGTTCTGTCCCTGAGGCTTCTGATCAGGGGGCCAGTCAATTGACCCTTGGAGTCACTCTGGTGGTTCTGGGTTGAAGATGCAGGTCCAGTCCTTCCCACTTAGGCAGCAGGGCAGCACAGCAGGGCAGCAGAGTGGCCATCTTCCTACAGCACAGAAGTCCTTCTTCTGAGTCTTCCACAGGTTCAGATATGACGTGAAGAATTGGTGTCCGAGATCTAATATTTATACCTAGTGCTCACTTTGAAATAGGAGAAGTTTTTAGAGACTTCCACGCCCCTGAGGTGTCAGGCATCCCGTTTCTCCCTGCTCTGATGGCAAACCCATTGTGAGAGTGCTCAGGCACCAACCTTGAGCCGCACTACTAGTCAACAAACAAGACTCCAATTTTCATCCAAGTAACCCATAGTAATCCATGTTTATCCCAAGTAATCCATGTTTATTCCAATGTGTATCTGTACTTTCAAAGTTCACTTAGAAACAATGTTTTTCTAAACTTTAAATGCTGAAGAAATGCCCATCCAGACTTTTTCTAAAGCACATTAGAATTCACATCTCATCCCGGGTGACCACACAGATATTAACCCAATGCGTTTCGGGCAGAGAGCCCTACAACTACATCAGTAAGGTAGGTGACAGCTCCCCCCTCATTAAGTCAGTGTGGTCTATTCAGCCAGCACCTTGATTCTCTTTGTTACCCTGTCCAGGAGAAATACACAAAGACCTAATGACAGCTACACCTAATACTGTGACCCAGGACCAGGCTACAGGCACCAAATGATTGGGAGAAGAAAATGCCAGCTTTCTAAAAGTTGGATTTTCAGAATTGTAACTTAAAATCCAACTTTAGCTTTAAAGAAGGCTCTAAATTACAATTCTGCAGACACCAAACTCGACATTCCGACCTGCTCCCAATTAAAAATTATCACTTATTAAATGTAGTAAGTTAACCCAATTTTATCCTATGGGAGGTGTAGGTCTTGCAGTAGTGAAAAACAAATTTAAGAGTTCTTCACTACCAGGGTATGCAAAACCTAAAAGTAGTTGTCCACATTTTTAAATACACTGCACCATTGCCTCTGTGCTGTTTGGGGCCTACCCTAGGGGTGACTCATATGTATTAAGAAGGAAGGTTTAGGCCTGTCAAAAGGTTTATTTTGCCAGGTCAAAAGGCAGTTTAAACTGCAACAACAGGCTTTAATGACAGGCCTGAGACATGTTTATAAATTTACTTAAGTGGGTGGCACAGCTTGTAGAATTTAATTTACAGGCCAAGGATATATTTAGTACCACCTTGCTAGGGTCTTAAAAATAAATTCAATATGCCAATTGGGTGTAAGTCAATTTTACCATGTTTAATGTAGACGGCTCAAGCACTTTAGCAACTACTGTTGCCTACTGTTGGGCTTTAACAAGTCCAACAGTAGGCAAGTGTGTTTCACAGGTTTTAGGTTACACTGGCTTCCTGTGAAGCAGAGAATCTCATTCAAGGCTTTGTGCCACTGCTACAAAGCCTTGTCAAACAGTGGCCCTCTGTAAATACAGCCTTTCATTCAACCCTATACCCCTCTGGGGAATCTCAGATCCTTGGGGACTAGCAGGGTTTATATCCTAAAATTGAGAGGAGTGTGCCTTAGTGTCAGCTCTTTTAGTTTTCTGGCTTTGAAGCTATGGAATTTGCTGCCTCTTTCTGTCCGGCAGGCCCCCTTGAAACTCCTTTTAAGAAAAAAATTAAAATTACGGCTGTTCAGATAGAAATGATCTGCTATTCTCTGCAGGTGTGTAGCATATGGGATATTGGACCGCAGCGCTGGGACACTTCGTTCCAAAGTAGCTATGCATTTTACAAGTCTCATTATTATTGGTATTGTTATTAGGTATTGAGTTGGAATATAGTGAATATAGTGAAAGTGAATTTTCGAAAGGTAGACAGGAGCCATGACATTCACTGCTTCCAACACAATTTTCAGTTACTTGTATGTGGCCCTGTTTTTATCAAAGAGCTGTTGTGTAGTTCCTACTAATCCATAGGAACTGCGCATTTGTTGGACAACATAAGCTTTGGGCTAAGTGCCTAGACTGATTACGGGCACCCCCGTAGGATATGTTGTCCTAGAGAACAGCTAGCTCACAGTGCCACCATAAGCCCCCTAACCTTTCCAGGGAGCGAATGGTTTCTGGCAACCACTGAACATGACAATCCTGACCGCTCAGGGATCGTGGAAACAGATTAGAACCTTTCGCGCAGTCACTCGTGCTTACTTGTGCTCAGAGAAGTATACAGAATACACAGTGGGAAGTTTTCAATATGTTTATTGAACCAGCGTTATTCTGGTATAGAATACACATGCTGCGATAATCAGTAGACAGAAGTAGATAAATGTGATTACAAGCACCAAAAGCATAAATTATAGATACAGTTCTACCATGGCGCTAAAACAGTGTATATATGCAGGCATATGAACAAGGCAGTATTCTGGCATACTCCTACTGTGCAAAATCCCACTCTAAGTGTACCTAGAGGGTGTATGGGTGTAAAGCCAAGAATCCTCCCAAGGGACTATCCAACCCTATTACCTGGTGGGAGAGAAGGTAAGAGCCGTCTTGGTCCCAAACTGGGCACCCCCTCTTGGAGATGTCAGACCACTGTGTGGTGAAGTCTCAGCAGGCAGGGATCTTCTGTTTCAGCTGAAGTGCCTCCTCTGCTTTTCTATCAGGATGCTCTTTATTTATAATAGAAAACAGCCTTGCGATGTACGTTGTAATTAGCCATGCTATGGATTGTAGATAGCTCTGTCGACCCGTGGATGATTATAGAATGACATTTGTACATATTGCGCAAAGAGGCCTTGTACATGATGTTCGAGATATGGTGATAATGTTGTGTGAAGCTAGATGAGTAAAAAAGTAGTTTCAGAGAAACTAATCCAACATTGTCGTGCATGCAAAATATGTGCGAAAGTTCACGGCACAAATTTTATTGTGAAAAATAGGACAATGTAAGTAATGAGCAGCTTCGCTACATGAGCCTAACCCGGGAACATTACAGAGCCAGATTTCCTTAATGGTAAAATGATGATGTGGAAATATGACTGGGTAGATTATATAGGTTCAGGTGACAAAACTTAGGACCTTATCAAGTGGGGCAAAAATAACTGGGGAAATACAGCAGTTACAGTAATCTAGTCTCCTGATTATTAAGAAGGAGAGTGGTGGTTTACAGGGGTGTGCAAAATTCTCATAATCTGCCTCAGCAAAATTCCACAAAATGACACGCAATGAAATGAATTGAGAATCCAGCAATTTGCACTATATTTAAGTGCAAAATGTTTCCGCATTGCAATTTTTTGAGCGAGGTTGCATTTGAACAAAAGCATTGTGAACCACAATCGCTCACGTTCTGTTGTTCCCTGTAAATTCTTTCAGAGAATAATGCCCTTCGCGGTTAATTTTTAGAGCTAATTTTGAGTAATTACCTGAAGTGGCATAAGGGCATAATTTCAGGAGTTTCATGTAACATACATAATGCGAAGTTCCATAAACTATGCAAGTTATGCTTGTTCAATCTAAATTTCACCCAGGCCTAACGGTTTATTTGTATTGAATAGAATTTGTGGCTCAGTCTTATGCATATTCATTATTTTATGTCATGATGTATTTATTGTTTGTTCTGAGTATGATGATTCAAGTTTCATGTAAAGGCAAAGAAAGAACATAAAGATTTCTACAGGAGAAAGCAAATTTCAAGGCTCTGGGAAAGTGGATAGAATCAAATAGTTAGGTAGTTGTGGATGGGGAGTTAAAATATCGAGCCTCGTTTTAGTTCAGTTTAACATGATAAATTATAGCACTATCCTGTGATTGGTGGCAAATGAGACCGTTAGAAACATGTGGCTGAAATTGAGGCAAAAAGGAAGGACATACCAAGGATATTCTGAGTATTATCAAGGATATTCAACATGACCCTTCAATCCAAGCATTGCTCAGTCTGGATATAAAACCATTGCACATCAGAATCCCCAAAGAAAAATCCTAGCAGACACAAAGAGATATTTGAAAAACTGAGAGGTCATACAATGGATTATTATATCTCTAGAATGATAGCATTGTAGACAATGGTTCCAATAAGGACCCTATAGTGGAAATAATGGGATGCCAGAGGGCAGGAGCATTGGTCAGTGTTTAGGAGAATATAGAAGTAGGAAGGTTCTTGATTCACCTCCAATAAAGGGTATACAAGTAGGAAAGGTCTTGGGTCAGTGTCAATAGAAAGTCCGCTTTCTTTTTGTTAATCAAACATGCAGTGATTCCTTCCAGTAATAAAGTTGTTCTGGTTTAGGTCACACCTAATTTTGATGTAACTGTTTTCATCAGATTGCAGTCTTTTGGACTGATCCCTGAGCAAAGTTTTGAAATCCAAGGAAAACAATAGTCATTCAATCAGAGAAGTAGGTGGCAAGTCATTTGTGTGCTAGGTCTGTGATAAATTGAAATTTGAGATTAGAAAGTAGAGTATGTTGAGCAATAGTGTTGAAGATAGAAGATAAGTCTATAGTTTTGAGAATGTAACAAAAGTTAGTGTGCTGTCAGCAGCTGCAAAGTTGTCTATGTATCAAAGTGCAGTTTTCATCATATGAAGAAATGAAGCCAGATTGTAGGTGGTTGAATATGTTTTTTGAGGACAGATAGAGAGTGAGACAGTTGAAGAATAGTTATTCCAATGTTCAGCAAAAGAAATGGTGTTCAGATACTGGGTAGCAGTTGGAAAAAGATTAATCATTAGTAGTGAGTTTTTTTAAAAGGTGCATACATAGCAGTTTTGAAGTGAGGTGCGTAGATGCCATGTTCAAGGGTTCAGGTAAAGAGAGTGGTTGAGCAGAGCATAATGTTTCAGGTTAGAGCATGAATATCAATGATTAATGGACTGAATGTATCAGCTGATGCACAGGATGAATTAGCTTTTTAAATATACAGATTTGTTCACAGGGGTTGTTGTGATGAAGTGTTACAGTGTAGCTGAGTGGTCTAATTGGGCAGATTTGCAGGAAGTGGAGGAGGGCCAATGAGTAGAGTAGCAAAGCCTTCTCTTACGTTTGCAGTTCAAAAAGAGAAGCATAATGCAAATTCATTTGCTAATAATATTCAGTAAATGATGATTGAGGGCAGTGGACTCAGTAGGTTGTTGAAGGTGTTGATGCAAATTTTTATCCGCTGACAAAATGCTTTTGTTAATAATATGAAAAGCTTACATTTAAGTTTGGTATCAAACTTCTCAGCACATTAAACCCACACTGATGCTTGTGTGGGATTTAATGAAAAATGCACAAAGAGGTCAGCTTAGAGATGCCCCCTGAAAAATGACCTACCACTAGTGTCCTGGCTGAGTGGCTGCTTTCAGCTGCCACCACCAGACATGTTTCTGCACCCCTTGGGTCAAAAGCCTGCTGCTCTTGTTGGCCTGAAACAATGCACATCCTGGAACGAGGTGCCAAGCCTCCTCCCCCAGGATGGGCAGGGTCCGTGAAGGGGAAGTTTCAAAGGCTTGCCGCCTTTGTGAGCTTCCCCAGGCCACTTGCTGCTTTCAGCAACTGGTCCCCACTGGTTCTGACCCCCACTTTGGGTGGGAGAACCTGCTGCAAAAACAAGTGAGGAAGAGAGGTGTGCCCACCTCTGCCAACTCTACCCCTCAGGTAGGGGAGGCGAGGTGAAGCACAACTCTCAGTCCCCGCCATCTTGCAGATGGGGGGACCCAGCCAACCAGGGAAAGGCTTATGGCCCCCTCCCACTGGAGGGTGGCATAATAGGGGGTGTACCCACCCCAGGGAAAGGACCCATGGGTCCCAATCTCTTACCTACCTGTAATGCCCCTAAATCTAGTATTTAGGGGCACCCCTGAACCTTGCTTCCTCAGACAAGAAACTACAACAAGAAAAGAAGAAGTAGGACCGAACAGCCGTCCCGAAGCTAACAAGAGGAGGACGTCCACTGACTTGGCCCTAGCCCTACCGGCCTGTCCCCACCTTGAACCTGCTCCAGTGAAATCCAGGTGTGTCCTGCAGCCAGCAACCTCAAGAAACCCGGAGGACCTGCCTGCCTTCAATCCCAAAGACTCTGTCTCCTGTGGACATCGGATTTCTTCAAACAACAGACTCCAGCTCTGCAAGGATCCGCGGGTCTGCACCACTCTGCACCTGACGCCCACGGCCCGAGTTTGAGTGGCCCAACACCAAGAGGAGGTCTCCCCGGCAATCCTGACCCAAGATCCGGTGACCCCATACCTGCCTCCAGCCGATGCCTGCAGCCTCAAACCAGAAGGTCCCCCCAACCACGACCAGGACCTGGTAAGAAGATCCGACCCTAAAAGGCACCCCTGCACCCGAAGCCCCACGGCCTTGGGTGGCCCAACCGACAGTGCCTAACCAACACCCAAAATCCCAACTTACCTCTCCAAGTGGTGGTCAAACCCAGAAGACCTTCGTTACCTAGCCTGCATTATGTTTGCAAACCGGAGACTTCCCATTTAAAGCTACAGGGCACCCAACGTCAAAACAGCACTCTGCACCTGGCCGCCCCAGTGCCGATGACGGTGCGTCTTTTGTGCTGGCCTAAACCCCCACTTTCCCTGAGCTTAAGTCTAGGAGCTTTGCTCCCTCAACCCAGTGGGCTGCTCGTCAGCAGCCACCAACCGGAGGCCCCCTTTCCCCCATTAGATAACATTGGGCTTCAGCACTCTGCATCCGGCCACCCTAGTGCCACTGAGAGTGTAACAAGAGTGCATCCTTGACCCTGGGAGACCCCTGAGTCTAACCCCAGAATACCAACTCCCACAAAAAAGTACTTACCTTTGAACCGATAACACTATTTTCCTCCATAGGATAACATTGACTGTTTTTCTATGAAAAGTTTCTAAGTGTGAAGTTGGAAAATCTATGAAAACCTTTTACAACTGTACTAAATACCAAAAACGCATTTACTTACCTGTTTACAGGAAATATCCCAGTGTAGTATCCAGATATACTACACTGTGCAAGAAAAGTAATCTGAAAGTAATGTACTGGTCATTATACTAAAAATCCCATTCTAAGTATATGTACTGTATTTCCAAAGCATTGCATTTCTCAGTAACATTACTGTAAATCAAAACAAAGTGCATATACAATTACAATACAAACTGTATATTTACTGCAAAGTATTTATCACTTACCTGTGCCAGGCTTGCTTGGTTCTAGGAAATAAAATAACTACAAGAATATTTTTATACAAAAACAATTGGTCTGAAGTTCAGTCTTTGAGTGAGTGAATTCATTTGCTGACTGAGTGTGTACAAGAAATGCTTAACACTGTCCTCTCACAAATAGAGAGTGAGGTGCTATCTACTTTACCTCTGCCTACCTTTTGGGTTCCACTGTTCTCTGTGCACACTATACCTCACTTTGGTATAATATATACAGAGCCAGCTTCCAACACTATCACATTAAAAATCAAGAAATTTCCGAGTCAGCATGGCACTTGCTACCTCATGCACAACATTCTGAAATGTTCACTCCCAAAAGTGCCTTTTGATCTCATCGTTTGAGGGAAACATGGTGCTAGATGGTGTTGCCCACAGATCAATCCAACTCAATGCAGACAGTTGCTTTATGTTGTTAGTAAGCCATGGAACTTTACTGTATCTATCAAATTTAACAACATCCTGTAGGGCTAATGTAAAATGGCCAAGCTCAGGGGAGGTCCATAGCCTTCTCCAGTAGAGTAAGAGGTGCAATCTCGCTTTGCTTTCAATGGATTTCCTACCCATATCCAGAGTTAGAGGAAGAGCCGGTGTACTAGATGGGAGATACCCCTCAAGAACTTGTTTTCCCTCTTCCCAAGGCCTGAGTAATGTGAAAAGCCTCAGAGCTCCACACCGTATAGGTTATAAGCCCACAGCTTTAGCCTCAGAAATTTGCAAAACTGGAGTAAGAGGTTTTGTATAGGATGCCAGATGCTCCTTCAGTATGGCACCTGTTAGTTGTTCATGCTAAATAATCATTTTGTAAAGATGGTACTTCCCTGACATAGTGGACGATAAGCGTACTTCCAAATAATCAAAAGAATCCACTCTCTCTAAAAACATACGACTCAATACTAACCTATCCTTGCAGGATTTATGCTCATTAAAGTACATATATTTAGTCTTTGCTGAGTTGATCACCAGCCCCCGGGAGCTGCAGAACTTTTCAAAATGATTTAATTGTAACTGCAGTCCACTGGGCGTTTTGGAGATCAACAGGATGTCACCAACGAAGAGTAAAATTGGAGTCTTAACACCGGCAAAGGATGACGCATCAGATGGACTCTGTGTAAGCATGTCAACTATATAATTTAGATAAAGTGAGAAAAGTGGTGGGGTAAGAACACAGCCCTGGCGAACACCATTCACAACCGGGATTCGATCAGTGAGCTGGTCTTGCATACCCTACCAAATTCTAGCATAGTTGGTATCATGCAAACAAATAAGCAGAGTCAAGAGCTCAGGGGGCATGTTCATGTTATGCATTAGACAATCGATAGAAAGTTCTCATCGGAAACAGAAGAGGTGACCAGAGGATAATTCATGGGAAGAACTGTCTCGACCACAAAATATCAATGATGTAACTTTCCGAGGTTTAATGTCTGAAAGCCTATTTTGCCCCTATGAGAAAATGGGTAGTTTGCTTATTCCCAGGAGTTTGCTGATATTCTCTTGGAGGCTGTACTATAGAATATTTTATGTTTATATTAGTGCATGCCCTAGAGTATAGGGAGATTCCTTCCTTGATTCTCTGACTGAAGACTCGCCTTTGAGTTTCTGATGCCTTTCTTCATGGCTGCGGATATCTTTGAACTGAGAACACTTTCCATCTTTTTATGCAAAGGCTTCATGCTTGCGCATTGAATCTCTCATTAGAACTCTCATTGGGTTTCTGAACTGACAAATTGTTCTCTCATTATTCCAAATGAATTTAGATTAGGGAATTTCCTTTATGGAACGCAATAGTTGTATTATTACTATATTAACTGTGATTCTAACAAACATTGTTTTCTATGTCATAATAAAATATCAATTGATAGATAATATTAACTTTTAATGCTGAATCTGACATTTTTGCCTAATGAATAAACAGATGAAAGAATAAAAGAATTGAAAATAAAAACCTTTAACTCATAGTAATTATCTTTATTGTCATTTGAAGGTAGTCGAGAGTGGCAGCTGTGGCCTCTAGGTTGCTCCCTGCTACTCCTGGCACAAGGCCAGGGGTCGCAAAGGAAGTAATAGGAGTAGCAGGGAGCTAGCTACAGGTCACAGCTGTGACCCCAGACTACTTCCAAATGAAGTCCGTGAGAAAGCCCCCCCTCCTTCTAGTGGTAGCTAGAGGACGGTTTATGTCACAGAAAAAAGGAGCTAAAATAACTTGCCCCAATTTAGAAATGTCCATATTCCACATGTCCCAAACTCGAACTTAAAGACTGAAGGAGTTTGCAGTGTCGAAGGTGGTTGCAGTGGAGGAGGTGTATCAATACGGTTATGCGTCGCAATTGTCTGATTAAGAGTCTGTCATTGTGTTGAAGTTGTGAATTTTGCATTATGGTAAAGTCGATAGAATAGTTGTGTTTACATTTAGATGTTGAGCAGTTGAAATTGCTATCTGACTCAAAGTAGCCCAAGATCCCAGGATAGTTGAAGTTGTTGTGTTTTTTATCTGCTAAGGTGTGTGGTGCAGATTTGCGAGGTACCATCGACTACAGAACTGAGATAGGGGCTATAGCAATTTGTTGTGAGTGTATTAATATTGATTGGTGTTAGTGGAACCTGTTGCGCAAAGGGGACGCTATATCAGCCTGGGTGATTTCCCACTGGTCAAGATTTAATTTCTGTGTAAGCGTGTGTAGGAAAATCAGAGGGTGTTAAAACCTTATTTGGAATTGTTTCTTGTATGAATGGTTTACTTTGAACTCTTTAGCGGAGCAGACTAAAGTTATTTGTTTAACGTGCTAGCTTAGAGTTGTAGAATTTTATGCATGAAAAAAACTGTAAAGGAGGGCGAACCACTGCAAGGAGAGAATAACTAATTCAATGTGTGCATTGTTGGGATCGCTCAGTTGGTGTGATGTGCCACACTAAGATTGGTTGATGAGTCATCAAGTATTAGCCTTTGATAGGTTTGCGGAAGAAAATATTGTGACAGGATTGAAGGAAAGTACTGTCATACAGAATTGTAATGAAGGACCCTTCACATTTCCTCATTATAGTACTTTTGATTTAAAGATAATTGAAAATTTAATAGAAAAGTTATGTGAAATGAATCCTTATCCTAGACCTATATATTAGGAATCATCAAATGCTTGGGAGTGAGCAGCTCATGCAAAAAAGAAAGAAAAGTACAAGAATAGAGCAAAAAAAGCAGTGTGAAACTGTGAGATGAAGGGCAGCAAAGGTGGAGGAAATGCATAGTCGAGGGAGCTAGGATGTACCCAGCTATACCTACTGGGAAGTCCCAGAAGAGTCAGAAACAGGGTGATAATAATGAGGAAGCTGCAAGGAAAACTGACACTGATAGTGATTCCTGGGGACAACATTTTAGATGCTTTGTTGTCCTCAATACCAGTACTATATGTAGCTCCGAACAGCAAACACACAGGGTGTTACAACCGCTGATACTACAGTGGCTACAGCCCCTTTTGATCCGACTACAATTCAGTTTGAAAGACTGCTTCAAATTTCTCCTGCACATGTTGAAGCAGCCCCTACGGTAATAGCTCCAGGTGTTACTGCTTCAAGTGTGACTGTTCCTGCACTAGTGTCCCAAGTTTTACCAGCTCAAACATCGGCAGTGCTTATTGCAACTTCCCAATAAATATTGTACCAAATGCTATTGTTCAAGGTGCTGTAGGAAGAGTATCTGTGATAGGGTTTGTCTCAACAAAACTCACAAATTGTTGGCCGGAAACCAGCACAAAATGATCAATCATTGAGAGAAGGGAGAATAATTGCACAAGGAGAGACAGGACCATTTGACAGTTGGATGTTTCCCCCATGGTTAGCAAAGACCACAGACAATAAAAGGGTATCAGATACAGAGAGACTATCTGCTCACCAGGAAAGAGCGAGACACTTTGAACTCAAGGTGGAATTGGAGGAGATTATGAGAGGATGCCTAGACATTTCACCTTTGAACCGATATCAGGAAAATTAATTGATTTACCTGAGTAAAAAGATCACAAGACCTGTTGCTGCCACCCATGACAAATTACTGAATTGGCAGGAAAATATGAGGTGGATCTCTCTTACAGTGTTCCTTTACAGAAAAGCTTCAGGTCACAGTCAGATGAAGAAGCTATTGTGACAAAGAGGTCTTCAGGGATGACGTTACATATTGCCGAATTTTTAAAGTGCATCCGCAAATGGAGCAATTTTGATAGACTATAGAGGAAGTGGGCAAAGAAACATGGAAAGAAAAGAAAAAAAACAATCAGACTCTACGGAAGCAAATGGTAAGCCACCACCAGCACCCCTTGATGAAGATGAACCTTTAACTTTTCCTTTGAGGGAAATACCAGGTGGAGGGTATGTTATGTACTGTGGAGTAGAGATGATCTCGCAACATTTATCAACAACTTTACAAAGCTGAAAGAGAATCCCACACAGTGGTATACACAAGTTGACAAATTTGTAAAGATTTCAAAGGCATTGTGAATGGACTTGAACACTTTCTTTGAGATTGTGGTATCAAGTTATCTGTGGGTTGAATGTAAGATAGCTGTGAAACGGCCACATTCTGAGCCTCCAAGAGATGTGCAGACTCGTGCCCCTTCACCTGTGGTAATGACAAAGTATTATGCGGTGATTACTTTTTTAAGAGGAAAAGTTTAGCCAGAGACATCAATTGGGTAAAGAGCAATAGAACTACTCAGGAAGCGAAGGAATCAGTGCAAGCTTATTATGAACGATTGTTGCAGGTGTTTAAACAGCATAGTGGACAAGAAACTCCCCAAAAGGGAGATATGGGAGTTTTGTGTCACAGTTCGTCCTTGGGTTGCAACCAGAAATCATTATGCACATACAACAGAACATGGTTTGTTGGCAGACAAAGCCTTTAAATGAGATCTTGAGGTATGCAAAATGCTATAGTGGTGAGAAGGAAACTAAGCTGGCTTAAAAGGGATTTCAGAGTCAATCACATGGGAGAAATGTTGATAGAATGCAAGGAGCTGGTTTTCAAGTTGGAGTTCACATTGTGCAAAGTGGAGTTGGTGTTTCACAGGGTAGAGGTTGAGGTGTTCCAGTTGAACCAAATTCAGGAATAGACATTGCGACTTTAAAGAAATTAACTCTTTGTGACTATTGTAAGAGGCTCGGGCATTGGAAGAGGAGGTGTTGACAGAATCCAAATCGAGTGAGTGGTGATGGATAAATGTAAGGGGTAAATCAAGCACAAATGTAAAATGTTCTAGTTCAGGTTCCAGTCCACGGAATGCAGATGCCAACACATTCACAAGTTCCCATGATGCAAGTCCCACTAGCTCCGATGGCCCCATAGATTCAATATGAATCAGGTATCAAAAACAAATTCAAATCCAAAATCAAAACCCATTTCAACAGTTCCCCATGTTGGAGAGGGAGAGTTTCGATTTTGAGAATTCCAAATAACGGAGCTTGAGGGGTTAGGAAGATTGTGCACTTGGAGCAGTCTTAAAGGTAGACCAAAGTGGACCATTTGTAGAAGGAGAGGTTAATGGCCATCAAGTGTCATTTCCTATTGATACAGGAGCTACCCGTTCCACTGTACAACAGCGGAAGTCCAAGACCTACCCCCTTCAGAAAAGAAGATCTAAGTTGTAGGTATCATAAATAAACAAATTACCAATCCTTTTTCAAAGAAAGTACCTTTAAAAATAAGTTCATTTGAGGAAGATCATCAGTTTGTGGTATGCGATTCAAGTCCAGTAAATCTGTTAGGCAGAAATCTTTTGTGCTAGCTAAATTGCACAATTTACTGCGCACTGGATGGTGTTGAGTTTCAAACACATGATGAGGATGTTGAATTTAAAATGGCTCAACAAGGAACATCTGTGGGATTTTAACCTGTGAGAACGGTAAGGATTTACTTCCCAATTTGATAGATGCTGTAAAAACAGAGGTATGGGATTTTTCAAGGAATGACATTGGTCTAATTAAAGGTGTGGAGCTAGTCTGAATCACAATAAAGTCAAATGCAGTTTTGTCAAGAACACCACCTTATAATCTGATACCAGAGACAGTGGCTGGAATAACACCAATGATTGAAAACATGTTAAAACAAGAGATTTTGAAGGTCATTGTCAGAAGTCTTTTCAATTCACCTATTAAGGGTTTACAGAAGCCCAACAGCAAATATCAAATTGTACAGGATCTTTGAAAAATTAACAACATAGTTGTTCCATGTTGTCCCATGGTACCGAATCCAGCAACAATACTACTTCAAATTCCCTGCACCGCAGAGTGGATTACTGTTGTGCAACTATGCCAGGCTTTATTCTCTATTCCATTGTATGAGGGAAGTCAATTTCTGTTCTCGTCATGTTTAGAGTCAGAGTTTTGGCATGGTTCCACAAGAGTATACAGAGAGTCCTTCGATCATTAATCAGCTCATGATAAAGAATCTTGAGACTCTTCAGATGCCTTACAATTCAATTATTGTGCAGTTCATTGATGACCTGCTTGTTTACACCAAGAGGCTTGTAAACAGGACACAATTGCTCTTTTAAATCATTTGGCTGAGAATGGACACTAGGTGCCTCTGAGTAAATTACAATACTTTTTTTTTAAAAAGCCTATATTTGGGACAACACTATGAGAAGGGAATAAGAAAGGTGTCACAGGAGAGAATAGAGACAGATCTGAAGATGAATCCACCCAGAAATCAGAGAGGATTCAGAATTATTCTGGGAGTGGTTGGCTACTGGAGACAGTAGATAACAAACCTATCCCTAGCGGCATGCCTTTATTGAGGCTGACACAACGATATTCCTGATCCACTTCCATGGGACAACAATTGCTTGAAAGATTTCCTAGAGCTTCCTAGAGCATTCCCTGGTGCTAGGAATTCCTGATTACAGTAACATGTTCACATTCTTTTGCAGTGAGAGGGAAGGCTGCACTCTCTCAGTGTTTACTCAAATGCATGAAGATTCCTGAAGACCGGTGGCATATTTTTCAACTACTGTTGCCGCAGGACTGCCAAGCTGCCTTAAAGGGGTTGCAGCAGTGGGTGTCATTATTAAAAGATGTGAGAGCATTGCGATGGGACAACCTCTTCAAGTAATGGTCCCTCCTTTGGTGACGATATTGCTCTACTGTACAAAAACACAATATCTGATAAACAGCAGACTTACAAAGTATGAACAGCAAATACTTGCTGCTGCTAACATTGTTGTAAAAAGATGTCAAGCCCTCAATCCAACCACATTGTTACCATTCCCTGAAAACAAAATTGAAGGAGACGAAGTTGAACATGACTGTCTATAAGTTATGGATTTATGGACCAAGATAAGACCAGACATTAAAGATTAATCCCTCGATGAGCCTGACTATGTAATCTTTGTGGGCGGCTCATGTCTAAGAGACAATGAAGAAACTTTGAGAGTGGCTTATGTTGTCTGGACAATTCAAGAAGTGGTAGAAGCCTCCTGGTTTCAAGGTGTTACCTCTTCACAAGTGGAAGAATGAATTGCCCTTCAAGAGCTTGCTGTCTTTCAGCTCAATTGAGAGAGACTATTTTTACAGATAGTCAGTATGGCTTTGGTGTGGTCCTTGATTTTGGGCAGTTATGGTCATAAAGGGGATTTAGGACATCATCAGGTTCTCCTAATAGAAACGGGGAACATGTAATGAAATTAGTGGAAGTTTTGCAGTTACCCCAAGAGATTGCAGTAGTTAAATGTGCAGCTCTCAGAAGTGGCAATGAATATATACGGTTAGAAATTGATATGTGTATGAGGTCGTACAGTATTGTGCACTTTGAGCATTTAATGGAGAATATACAAATGAAGCTGAAGAGGACACTAACTTTTCTGTTGTTCTCATGAGCTGAGACCTGGGAAGAAATCAAGAGACTACAGGAATAAGTTTCAGATGTGGATTAGAGCAGGATGTGTTAAAAATGCAACAACTTTTATGTTTCAGCAAATGGAAGATCTATGTTGCCAGACAGTTTGTTGTTCCTCATGATATGACATATCCATAGTTCTGCACACATTGGAAGGGATGCAATGGTTAGACTCTTTGACAGAATTGGTTCGATCTCAGATTCAGAGGTTTAGCTGAGGAGCTATGCCATAGATGTGTTGCATGTCAGCAGATGAACATAGGAAGTAAAACCACTGTAACACTAAGCCACATTGGAAGATCAGCAGGACCCTTTAACAGGATGCAGGATAAATCAGATATTCCCAGTACGTAGTCCTTGGCTGTTACTAGTGATGTCTTCTGGTGGAAGGTAGGGACAGAGCTTCTGTGGCCTGTATGAGGTTCTACCAGGTAGTGTACTAGTATTGTTAAATTCAGTGTTTGACTCTATGTTTGAATTTACATTGTGTGGGGAAAGGTAGTGTTGGGGGTTTGCATGAGTTATAGGAGAAGTATTCTTTTCCCTTTTGTGGCTACGTGCCTTACGAGGAGTCAAGCTTTAACAGTGTTCTTGAAGATTTTAAGTGACGGATTATCACATATCTCTGGTTGCAGGGAGTTTCTGATTCTGGGTTTTTTTAACGGAGAAAGAGTGTGCATGTATCCTTTGCTTCTTGAATCAAGGTGGGGCCAATATTGGCAGGTCTTTGATAGGTATATTTGGGTATTCATATAAAGAGCTTTGTGTGTGATAGAGCTGTTTTGAAAATGCATCTTGCTTCTATCTGGAGCCATTCTGGTTTTGTCAGTGTGGGCGTGATGTGGCTGTTTCATTGATATTGTTATGAGCCCAGCTGCTGCATTCAGCGTGGCCCTCATAGGTGCTAGATGGGTTTTCGTTGTGCCAGTGAGAGTCGTATTGCCACAGGCCAATCTAGAAAGTACCAGGAATTGCACCACATGTTTGAGGTCTTTCTCCAGGATGGAAAGTTTGACCTTTTTTTACTTTTTTATGTTGTACATGACAATTCTTGCTGTGGAGATTATGTGAGAAATTATGCTCAAATTTTTATCAAGTTTGATTTCTAGATATTTAGTAGAGTTGATTTTCTTGGGACTGCAGTACAGAGCATCTAAGTGAGTGCTCCATATTTGAATTGTTGAGGATTTCCTTTGAGGAGATAATTGGAGGAATTCCATCTTCAATGGCTTGTCTTCCATCCTAGTTATTTCCTCCAGCTAGGCCCTTATCTTTCTTTAGTACTGACCATCAGGCCCTTGTTGGTCTAATAGACATGATTGGCCCCTGATGATCTTATTCAATTACCTCCTGACCCTTTAAGTAAAGGCCTCCACTTATAAGGAAGTTATTTTCAAAACAGAGTGTGTCACCCGAACATCGTGCAAGATTTCAAGAGCAGCGGCAAATTTGGGTGCAGTCCTTTAAAGACTGCACCTAAACTGCCCTGCTTTGCTTGGCTTCAAGAACTTCCAAAGAAAGAAGACCACGCTCTCCTTAACTGACATAATCTCATTCTCAGGTGATGCTCTTCCTTTGACCTGCCAAGAAAAAAAAAAGAAGAAAACAAGTTGAAGATCTTTTATCCTGAGAATCAGTAAGAGTAATTATTGAGCTACAAAAGGGAAAAGACAAGACCTGCAAGAAAAAGGTTAGTGTACTGACAGAAGAAACAAAAGAAGTAAAAGTTAAATATTTTGTTGAACATAAAAGTTTTCTTGCACACAAATTGATTTGAAAATCCTCAAAGTTGGAGCTTAAAGCTTTCTGAGCTGAGCATTCAATTTATTTTTGACACAATCATTCATTTGTGTAGATTAAACGGACATTTGTATTTGAAGAAGTCATAAAGTAAGATACTAAAAGACTTGCTCTCAATACAGTTTGCCAAAGTTTACCTAGCATTCTTCTTAGGAAGGTGAGCTGACAGGTGAAATCGCAGCCTGCCGTATAAATCAATTAACTCACAGTAGGATGATCATCATAATGAAATAACCTAAAACAAATGTGGTCACCTCTGATGCAGAAGAATTGGACCAGACTTTTAAAAAACACTTTAAAAAATACATCAAACTAAAAATTGTATCTCTTGAAGCCACTTCAGTTTTTTTAAGGAAATTAAGATTCTGGTCATAGCCAATTTGATTCAGCCTCACTTATCCAATGACTTCCGGAAAAGGAAATAGGTGAAGTGATTAAAAAACCTCTCAGTTGCAAAGCTGCAGGCAAAGATGGTTTCACATCTGAGTGATATAAATCATTGCTTCCGTTCTGAAACTGCCACTTACACTTTATAAAGGATCTTTACAATGCTTTCTCACTAAAGAAAAGATGCACTGTGCTCAAATTTGTATTGCCCTGTAAATTTATTTTACACTGAATACAACATTTTCATGTAGAAATGTAGGCACTAAATTAGCAACCATAACTCCATAGATGATACATTTAGACCACAATGGGCTTATTCCCTCTTTGCACCTTTATACACATAACCATTTTGTTGTAGAAGCTACTCATGTATCCTCATCAAAATCATATCACACTGTTATTATCTTTTGGACGTGGAGAAGGCCTTTCACCTCATGAGCTGGGAATGTTTATTTAAGACCTTACAAACAATGGGCTTTTCACCCCAGTTCACAAGGACAATTGCTTTACCTTAGAAGAAAGCACTTGCATCTTTAATTCTGAATGGTCCTCTATGCAAGGATTTCAGGTTCACCCGGTGAACTACACAAGGTTGTCCTATGTCACCAATATTATTTGCTTGTTTATAGAACCCATGGGCATTGCACTCAGATCTAACATCTGGATAAAACCAGCCTTACCTCTCATTCCCAAACTGTAGCTATGCACAGATGATTTGGATTTGTGCTTGCATGTTGACAAATTCAAAATTGATTTAACTTTTAAGGTAATTTGCCAGTACACTGAGGTAAGAGGTTAGAAAGGGAATTCTGTGAGAACTGAGTTTTTGATCTTTAACACAAATGCACAATTCCTCCCAGATGTTTTAACATAATTACAACAAAGATCCCAAGAAATACCTAGGAGTCTGGTCCTCCAAAACATATCCAGATATATATTAGTTAAGCTATATACTTTTGTTAAAAAATACCAAAGATCCTGTGGAAAGATTGACCTCGCTGTCGTTACCAATTATTGGGAGAATCACTCTCATTAAAATGAATATACTCCCTCATTTTCTTTTTTCTTTTGCAACCCTATCTGGTAATTCACCATCATAAGCAGACAGAGACACTATTCATGGGTCTTAAAAGGGGCATGATTCAGGCTAGGATTTGTTTGAAAAAAGGTTCTATTACAAAAAGATGGCCTGGTGTTCATTTGACAATTTTTAGTTTGGAAAAACCCATTCTTTTACTTCACAAACTTCATATGCCATGTAACACCAACTCAGTCCATTAAAGTTCTTTAAAATATTGTGTCATTCATCATAATCAGTAACCCGTACATCTCAAACTTCTTTTTATATATGTTGAGATTCCTTCAAGCATAATTTGTTCTAGATGTATTAAGAAATATGTAGGTAAAAATATAGGGGACAAAAATATGGGTGACAAAAATATCGAGAACTCAAATATCATCTTTACATACTTTTATGCAAAGTCAAAAATATTGACAACAAAAATATAGAACACTTCAATATCATCATAAAATACGTAGGTATATCAAATTTCAATAATTCAACAATATATTAACTTCAACTCTAAAACATATATTAACTTAAAATAAAATTACATTTAAAAACATATATATTGAGTATGAAAAATATATTGAAAATATAACTTGCAAACATAAAATAAAAACATATTTTATCACAAAAAACATTAAGCACGAGATTCAAAAATAAAAAGAATATGAACATACATAATACAAATACTAATACAAATTAACTATACATACACAATAAATATTTTTATAAATAAACACGTTATCAAAAAATAAAATTATTACACGACAACAGTAAAATAAAAACTACATATAAAATGACTACCAAAAATATAAAAATAATTTACAATAAACTAACTTTTAAAATAAATCTAAAATACATTGCATGAAAAAAATGTTTAAAAAAAATTTAACTTGGAGGGATCAGATATAGGATTCCCACTCCAACTTGAGTAAGAGTACGGAAGATGTTGGACTCTGGTGGGGTATTGACTCTCCAATGTAAGAAACAGTAGGGATAGTGTTTGAATTCGGTGAGGGTAGGTTTACTATTTCCTCTTCATCATAACCAACAGCTAGGACGTTTTGGACATTAGGAGACCTGAGCAACAGTATGGAAAGTGTTGAACTCTGAAGGGGCCACATTTACTTTTCCAACTTCAACGTAAGCAACAGTAGGGATAGTGTTTGACCTTGAAGGGGTTAGGTTTACTATTTGAACTTCAACATGGGCAAAAGTTGGAAAAATGTTGGACTACGGAGGAGACAGATTTACTGTTCCTGCAAACACCAGAGCAACAGTGGGGAAAGTATAGGACCTTGGAGATGTCATACTTACTATTCCCACTCCAAAATATGTAACAGTAGGGGAAGTGGTGGACTTTTGAAGGGTTAAGTTTACTGTTCCACTCCAACATAAGCAACTGCAGGGTAAGTGCTGGGCATTGGAAGGGTCTGATTTATTAGACCCACTCCAACCTAAGTAACAGTAGGGAAAGTTTTGGACTATGGAGGGGGCATACTTAGTATTCCCACTCTGACATAAGCAACAGCAGAGTAAGTGTTGGGTTTCAAAGGGGTTAGAACCACTATTCCCACTCCAGCATCAGGACCACTATTCCCACTCCAGCATATGCAACAGTACGAAAATGGTGAACTTTAGAAAGCTAATTTTCCCTATTCTAAATTAATGCAAAACAAAATAAAGAAACTGAAAATATCTTTTCATAAACACATAAAAAGAAATATTCTATAAATATATACATTATATAATTATTGAATACAAATGAACATATGAACTTATACATAAAATTATATAAACATTGCATCCATTAAAAATTTAAAAGAAACAGTTTTAAAATACTTCCTCACTATTATCCCAAAATTCCAACAACCACAAAAGAAGTAAAATGAATAACATAAAAAAATAACAATACACACTTTTTAAAATATAATAACATTACATAATTATTTACTATGCAAATGCCTTAAACATTATATAAATACTTAATATATACATTACTCTAGTGATGTCCCTTTTGGACCCACTTTGGTTCTCCCTTCGTTTAGCATATTAGATATTTTAAGCTGCTTCTGCTTGCACAGTCGCACATAACACTGTTGTTTTTGTGACATTATTTTGGAAATACACTGTTTATATTTTTTTGCTATTCAGTGCTTCTTCTTGGGATATAGGACCTGATTATGAGTTTGGCGGTGCAGGAGCGTATTGCCACAACGGCGGCCTGCACCACCAAACCCGTATGCCCACCACCCACTAGATTACAAGTATCCTTGTGCCTGCCAGGCTTTTTTTGGTGGTCCCACGGTGGTGCCTCTGAAAATGGGCACGTCAATGGGAATGCCCCAAAAAGTGTCTGCATGTCATGGACTGTAAAGTCCATGCCGTGGAGGAACTGGAGTGCATGCACACAGCAGGGCACATTTTGTGGCCCCCTGCATGCATCCCCATGCAAATGGGCAGCAGGCGGCCCTGTAGGCCCCCCTTTGTTTCAGGACTGCCAGCCTTTTCATGGAGTAAGGACCTCCATGACACCGCTGTTGGCCCTGAAACTCATAACATGCATGGCAAAGCTGCAGCGGCACCACCAGCATTTTACTGAGGGCCTGACCCTGCACCACCACCGGGGAACGGTGGTTCCCTGGTGGCTGCGGCAGTGCAATGGCGATCAGATCGCAAAAGTCGTGATATGGCGGTCAACAACAGCTCCTAACGTTCTATACAAAACACGGCAGCACAGCTGCAGCTTTCCAACACAATAGTTTTATCATATAAACTGTGTTTTGTTCCTTTGTGGGCAGAGAGGAGAATTATGGCAGAGAGACCTGTCCTGGAAAGAATGCACGCCAGGAATGGGGTCTGTTGATAATCCCAGAGATCACTAATATATACCTTTGCTTACACAATAAGAATAGACCTAGACAGATAGATAATTTGCCATGTTTGGGTTTTACATTGTACCCAGTTTGCTATTAATGTTGATTACTTTGCTTAGTTGTATTGGCCTACTAATAACAGCACATCTGCTTCATAATAGACGACAATAGTTTCAATAAATGTTTGTAAACTTTCATTGGGTCTTTCCTTTGTTTTCTAAGGGCATGCGTGAGTGAGAGACGAAAGGTGATGATCTGTTTCCACTGTTCCCTTGCGGACTGGAGGTTCATGTTCTAGGTTTGCCAAAATCACCTGCTACTCTGGGAAGGTTTAGAGTTTAGTTGAGGCACTGTGAGCTAGACCAGAGCTACCAGGTGCTGATGTAATAGACAGGCATAGTCCCTACTTTCTGGTGCCTAGTCATCCCAAGGCACAGTTCTGCTTGCCAGCAGAATCTCCCCGACATTACTAAAATCAAATTAATAATTAACCCACTCAATATTTTAATGAACTGATTCATGAATAAAAAATGCAATCTTTTTTAATTATCTATTAAATAACCATGACATTTTACATACTTATCACATAACAAATTAAAACTAATAACACGTGTATAATCAATGAAAAATAAACATTCAAAAAACTTCCTGTCCTATTCCCCTACAAACCCAACAGCATGAAAAAAGCTGACATAAATAAAAAAAAATATTACCACATAAAAACACACTAATATTAATTAAACATACATAACATTAAAATAATAACAGCTTAGTAATTCAACTACAACATGGTATAAAAGAATTAATGAAACAGTTTGCTTACCTTCTGCATTCTGTACCACGCACATTTGTAATTACAATATTTTTGAAACAAGTTGTTTAGTCACAATATTTTTGAAACAATATTTTGGCAGAATACTCCTGGAGATAGTCAGATGTATAAATCTGGGTTTATGGATAATGGGATTCTCATTCATCCAGGGAAACCTAATCACCTGGAAATTTATACATCCAAAGATTTAAGGACTGACTTATTGGTTTCATTATGCATATCTTAGAATTGAGAGTCTCATTCATAATCGTTATGACAGAATTGAGATATTTGGGCCAATAGTTGATATCCTGTTTGTGACCATGAATATTAAGGAGTCACAAAGTGGGTAAAATATGTGAGAGTGATTAACCAAGAAGCCTGTGTACTCAATTTTAAGGCGTTCAGATGAGCAAATCTCCACAGAATGCATTATTTATGCAATGGACATTTATGTCTCTCCCTATCTTCATAAAATTAAAAACACACTGGCAGATTTGTTAATATTTCATGCAGTGTAGCAAGCCACTTTGCTGTGATGTGTGAAAGGTAAAGGACAGGAATGTGCCATATTTAACATCATACGACGCATTCCTGTCCTTTCCTTGCACTGGCACACAATGTACTGCAGACAGGATTGTTTTTGTGCAGAAAGGGGCACCTTCTTGCACAAAAACATTCTTCTGAAGCATTTCCTTTTTTCTACGTATGCTGCACAATGCAGCACACATAGAAAGAGGAACAAACTAGGAGAAATAAATATTTTTCCCCTCTTTGCGCCTCACCTGGAGATGCGCATCATTTTGACACATTCCAAAGTCTCCTAGTAATTTTAAACTGGGAATATGCCAAAATCCATGGGTGGATGCGTGGGAACACCCAAGCTCCACCCATGGAACACCTGCTTGGCGCATAGTAACGCCACGCAGCGATTTAGGATGCGTTGCATCACTCTAGATTTATCAAGCCATGCACGGCCACTTAAGGTGGCCTTGCGTAGCTTCATAAATCTGACTTAGTAGTTGCACCACCCTTGCGCACCCTTGCGCCCCCTTGCATGGCACAAGGGCAACACAGCTCATTGATAAATCTGCCCCACAATTTCAGATCGTTGCCCCAGATGGCAAGGTTTTGGACATTGGATCCACATGATGTAGACTTGCTCTGCTCTTCAGGACGTTTGGCTGCAGACGTTTCAAGATGTAATAGCCTGTTTTTGTATCAATCTTATTGCTTATGCCCCCTCTATAGTCTTAGGCAGCTCTCAGCATTTGGCAATTTCTCCAGTTGGGGCAAATAGATGGTGACTCATTGCTATTACAGGTAGCTAGATCAGTTATCAGCATTTAGAAAAATACAGAATCCCCGGACATAAATCATGTTTACTAAAACACTTAAGATAAATACGCTTGAAAAATGCATGTTAAATGCATGGACGCAATTCACTGTTTTGTAAAGATTTTGGACTAGTTTGAGCTTTATACATATTTTCACGATCTTCTATAAGTTATTTGAAAGTTTACCATGAACTATTTTACCTTAATTCAAATGTGTATGCATATCAATTGATTCACAAGAAATAGTTTTATAACTCCCTGATATTTGCTTTTTTATTATTTGCTATGTAACCTGTGGTGAACCTTAGCAAACATAAAAATAATAAACAAGCATTTACAATGCAATCTCTCTCGCCTTTGGGACCTTATATGTATATAGCTATGCAGCACATTAGCCTGGGTGCTGAAACATCTACTGTTCTTTAACATGGAGGGAAAGTAAGCACCAAACTGCGTGACACGCCAGGTATGGGAACACATGGAGAGAAATATTGCCTTTCAGCGGGAAATGGTATAGTCCAAAGCTCTGTTGTTAATATAAAATCAGGGCCTTACGTGGTCATATCACTGAATATACAAGATTTGAAAAAAATATTATTGTCTACGAGTGCTTGTGGAAGACAAATTCTATGGACTGGAATCTGGAGAATGCTAAAGTGATTCTGGTATTTTACTGACCTCTGCTGTTTTTTTCTATCAAGAAAGTTAAATAGAGGCAGTTGCCAGAAAAAAAAGAAAGTCCCTAAGCAGAAAGCAATTCTGGTATTTTACTGACCTCTACTGGTCGTTTTCTGTCAAGACAGTTAAATAGAGGCAGTTGAACAAGCAGAAAGCAATTCTGGTATTTTACTGACCTCTACTGGTCATTTTCTATCAAGACAGTTAAATAGAGGCAGTTGAACAGAAAAAAAAGTCCCTAAGCGGAAGCAGACAAGTCCTAGGGCTGATCTCCAGAGCCCACAAAGTACATACACATATTAGTATAATAAGTATATACTAAATTATATACAAGAGGTCTTGAATTCTCGACCTAAAAAGAAATATCAATATTCAACTTCAGGGCTTTGATGTGTTTTATTAGCCTCAGGAGATATATAGGGTGACCTTTAGAAAGTCTGAAGAGAAACCATGGAGATTAAGGCATGGAAAGTTGTCCGTGATGTAGAGCAATAACTTTTGGTAGTTGGAGTGGTGGAAAGACATATGGGCCTGAGGTTTTGTCTAATGCAAGGAAAAGGAAGAGGGGAAGAGTAATGTATGGTAGCATGGTGAATAAATAATGCTGCAATAGTTCAGACAGTGTTTATTGGACTAATAGGAATAATTGATTTACGTAATAGCCATAAGTTAGCATAGAGATGTGGATTCATCTAGAAAAGTTGTACAGGGGCAATAAAATTATGGACACATCCAATTGGGCATTAAATCATACATTGTTACATGAGGTTAATTGAATTGCATTAGTGATGACACTTCGGCATACCATTTAAGATTTCATTCTGAACATATTTTGGTCCAAACATATGTTGCATTGCATTTGACAGGTCTCCATATGTATTCTAGACTCGAGTCTTTTCATCATCCCTCTTTCTAGAGGCTGCAAACATTTCAGGAAGCAAATACATTATACCTTTTAGTGTTTGGATTGTGGTTGACTAGGCAGATTTCATTCTGCTGAGATTGTTTTAGATAGAAGCCCCACCAGGAGCAGAAGAAATCTTATGCATCAGGGAGAAGCACTGAACATCTGAGCATTTCAGCTGTAAAAATTATTACTGGAGCACAAATACTGGCCCTACTAGACATACAATGGCACAAACAAAACCAAATCAATGATCCCCTCAAAAATCTGCCTTTCGCTGGATGCACTGACTTTGCCTAGTTTTATGAAATGGGGCAAGGGCAGGGCTTGTAGGAGGAATGCATTCCCTGCCATTCGGTTTAATGGCAAGGATGGACTGCCATACTTATAAGTTGAACATCATAGCTCTTTTTAGTCTCAAGCTCTAACTTATGTTAGTCCCACATTTAGTTAAATTGTTTTTGCTGTCTGTGGTTATAGGCAAAAAAGAAGTGTCTTCAACAATACACAAGTTAGCGCATGTCTGAGGATGCATTAGGATATGATGCACTTGAAATAAGGTGGACAGGATACATATCTGCCACCCTTGTGGTGGAATACTGATGTGCCAAAATCAAGCTCTTACCCTCTATTGATATAATAGAAAGGTTATCTTTGGCAGTACAAAAGACATCTCTTTTGGTATGTTTACAGATCACAGACACATAATCGAAGATCTATCTCCTGCAATACACATGATAGCTCTTTTGTCAAGTTTGGTGGTATGATGCAGGTGGCTGGTCCAATGCGGTACTGGTCGTGAGTGGAGAAGACTAAGGGCACTATGCAGAACCTTACAGAGGCCTGCTGTCCCCTAAATGGCATTTGTTCAACACTTAAGACTAACTTAAATGTCAACCTTTGGAAACCACAAAATGAACTGAAACTTTGGAACATTCATGGTTCAATTAAATATTTAATCCATGCTTCATCCACTTGTGCATTCGGGAGAGGTTTTTTAACCTAGACCTCCTAGACCAAATGTTATGATCCAGAATCAATCAGTTAGAATCAAACAGTTAATTTAATTCAATATATATCATATCACATAGCAGGTGCTCCAAAAATGAAGCAGTGAAAGCCAATGATGACATCAGTGAAAAAGTTGTGCGTTGGTGCTGTACACAAAATTATACAACATATATGTAAATTTGTCTCTAGGGGCTGAAAACCTTGAAGACTCTTAGCAATTCTAAAAATAAGAGTGCAGTGTCTATATCATGATAAATCATATCAGTTCACTATTTCATTTGTCAATGTTTCAACACTACTGGGAATAATTTGTCAAAGTCATCATCAGGATAAAAAAAGGAATGGCTTTAAATGAAAGGATAGAACACTGAGAAAATGTATGTTACAAAGTAAACAATTAAAACCTGCTCTGATATATAAGTGTCACTGTGCAGAGGCGGAATCAACTGGGCATTGATATAGGAACAGTAGCGGCTCGCATAGGGCGTGCCGCGGGACGGTGGGCGGGGGAGGGGCACAGTGGGGGGGGTAGCAAACACGGACATGCGACGGAACGGAGGAACGTAATAATTACTTTCCTCCGATCCATCGTATGTCCGTGTTTGCTACCCCCCCCACTTGCCCCTACCCCACCCCGCCCCACCACCACACGGCACGCCCTATGCAAGCCTCTACTGTATAGGAACTGCATCAAATGCAGAGAACGGTAATGTCAGCAATGGTGCCTGTAATCACACTCATGTCATCTGTGCCACCCCAAATTGTTGTGGTGATCAAGAGGTACCCAAGTATAGTTTTATGTGGATATGGGATATTGCTGGGATACCATATTTAGAAAACCAAATGTAGAAAACCAAAGGCTTGATGCTCCATTGCGTTGGTTACCCATAATGCTGGAATAGCGTGTATATTGAACTAAAGAATTAAGCCATGCTGTATTGAGTACCGAATAGCGTGAGAAGCTGCCACATGGCTGGAATAAGCACATAGAGTTATGTGAATATAGAATAGTGATGGGAGAGCATGTATAATGGACAAAAGGCTAAAAACCTTGCTGCAAGGTGTGCCAAAATGCTGAAATAGCGTATGTGGTGAACTAAAGGATTTAGAAAACAAAGCTTACAGCTGGGGAATAATAGCCAGATGCTGCCCCAAGGCTGGAAACAGCCCCTTCAGAAGATCGGTGAATTGGACTTGTATTAACTGTAGATAAAATAGAGGTCAAAATATTATGAAAAGGTTGTTTTCAAAAATGGCAAGCTAATGTCACCATGTGGGGAAACAACACTACTTACTTGTGACTTGCTGGAAATTGGGCTGTTAGTTGTGTGGCCATCACAAGTAACAGATGCACAATTGTTCTCAGTGGGAACCAAACAGCCCATTTCACTGGGTAGCGAAACAGAGCAGTCTACGACCTACTAAAGGGAGGTGGTGTAAGCTAGTAATCACCAATCACTGGCACCCAATAACAACACTCAATAATTGATTGCCCAGTCAATACTTTTTCTTTAGAAAAAGGAGAAGTGCGTTTTTTTATGCACACACTACTGCATACTACACAGTAATTTACAAATATACATTGGCAGATAGAACATGCAATAGATGACATTGTGTAATCATCGGTGACCCCAACTAGAGGGGTAACCAAACCTTTTCAATTGAGTTTCAAGAGCCATTTTGTAATAACCACATTACTTTGGTGTGAGTCTGTCATTATTGCATAAGGCTGAACCAATAAAACATGTGTAATCATTATAATAACCTAATAAAGCATTTATAAGTGATCCAGCTGGTGGCTAGCAACAAGCATTCATACATTATATACTCACCTGGGCCCAATCATTCACGCTAACTAATAATCACCGCTGGTGGGAATCAGTTGTACTCTTTATCAAAATCCCTGCTACCAATTACCTTTCCTGATTGAAGAGTAATGACTTACCAATGGACCTTTGAAAATTGGGGATAAAATGAGACCATACAAATATAATATCATAAACACCTGAAATAACCACTGACTCAGGAAGTTTTTAAATGTTTATCTAAATTCTTTAGCAGAGTAAATTACAATGCACTTAGTACTTAATCGCATATCAAGGAGGAAATATACTATAATATCACCTATTAAGCATCAAACAACGGTCCCTCAGAAAAGAGAAGATAGAGACAGCAATACAACTAAAAGATTTCGTATTTATAGTTACCTAAAGTGTGAGAAACCAAACCCCTTGGCCAAGGAGTTGGAAAGGGTCCAAAGAAAGATGTAGACCAAAGACCTCCGGACCAGGTTCAGGACAGGATAGGTGACCTCTCTATCAACGACGCCTGCGTCGTTCCCCTCTCTGACACTTTGTTCCTCCTCGATTCTTCCGTGTCTTCTTTCTAATGGAATCCACCGCCCCCACCTCAGGACCTCTTTGGACAGCGATTCAGTCTGCAATCGATCATCTCGTTCTGTGCTCCTGTGCGATGCTATGCTATGCTAACTAATTAACTAATTCTATATCTATTATACCCTTCTACACCCAGGTACCTCCCATTAATGTTTCAAAATTATGGGCTCACTACTTCTGATTGGACAGGGGGTTGATCCTCACACCATGACAATTTAGTTCAATTTCTTTAAGCCCATTGTTTTAAAATACCGCCCCTCACAATTAATACATTTGCTTTATTTCCCACCCGTCTCATGACAAATTTTAATACAAAATGTATACACATTGTTTCGATTAGTAGGACATCTCAGATGTACAGTGAAGGTGATCCGCGGGTCATGTCCTTGGGCATCTTCCAAGTTGACTTCATCACTTTGTCTTGTTAGTTTCAGAGCGCATGCGCAAGTTCCATGGCTCTTGAGCTGCTGTTCAGTTAACACAGGCCCATTTTACGAACTAATAGAAATCAAAGAAGAAACATATTAAAATCAAAAATAAATGTTTTCACTGTATACCCCCATTCCTACTCTATTCCCATTTGATTAAAATATCTATCCCGCATTAATAGCGTTAGAATACCACATTATTAATTGCAGCAAATGCGTAAGCTTTAGCATGTGAGAACATCAAGCAGCCATTTTAGCACATACTGCGCAGAAGCAAAGATTCCCTCCAAGCAAAGAAAGACGTCATACCACGTGATATGGTTGACACATGCGCAATTGAGTTCCCGCGCTTTAGCGGCCATTTTGGATTAGACAAGGATTACTTATTAGTTTTAAACACATAGGCAAGCGTCTCTCGGATAAGGTGAAGTGTATGCACTTATTAAGAAAGACATTACAAAGTTTAATTAATTAATACTGTGAAAGGATTGCTTACGAGCAAGTCTCATTGTGAGTCCTTGCTCCATCAATCCCCTCTCTGGTGGCGTTTCTGAGCCATCAAAATTACCCACAACCAGATGCCAACTTCTAGCATATTTTTGTCACAGTCTCATTTTTACATTTTCTATTCTTATCTTCTCCTTTCAGTTTCTTGTATATTTCACTTTTTAGATCTTCTAATTCAATTTCATCAAATGTTCGTTTCTTGCCTTTTCCTGTCACTCTATATGTTTCATTCTTTCTACAACATTTGCACCATATCATTATTGACAGTACTATTATTGCTATCCCTACTAAGGGTACTAATATTTGACCTATAAGTCCTTTTCCTACATTAGTAAACCAGGTACCAATTGATGCAATGCTATTTGTCAATCTTTCCCATACACTATCAACTTCTAGTGGTTTCAGTTCATTCTCAAGTTTTGTTATATTCTTTATATATGTTCCGATTTCTGCACTTTTGTCAGGAATATACGTGCAACAATGTTTCGTTTTCAACAATTTACAGACTCCCCCCTCTTTTGCTAATATTATATCAAGAGCAAGTCGATTTTGCATAGCCATAGATCTAATTGCAACCAATTCCGCATTATTCATTAGAAATCCTCCAGCAGTATCCGTTGATAAGCGAGCGACCACTGTAGACAATTTACATATTTTCCTTGAGTTCAGAATTATTCCAACTGAAGGTATCAATGCACCAAATTTCTGAAAAACTAGCACTTTTACTATGGGTTAATTCACTATTATTTTCATTGTTCCCAGTATTTCTTTTTACGTGGTATACCTTTGGAAAAACTATTCCAAAATAACAACTTCCATACCACTGTGCAGGAAGCCTAAAATAAGCCTTATTCCCACACACATAATAAATTCCAGGAAATACTGAATCTGTTCCTCCTTTTAGTCCCCAACCTCCAAGAATTAAGAAATTATGTTCACATTCACTGGTACCAATGAAAATATTGTTATAATCAGTCTTTAACCTATGTAGACACATTTTCCCTGTGTTTACAAAATCCAGAGCCACAGCAGCTTGAGCTCTGCCAGGTGTGTAAATACCCTCTTTCTCAGCCCAAGGTGGAAGATGAGCTTTATGCTCAGGCGCTTTCTTTTGGAAATTCTGTCTTCTATTCTCAACTAAGTTCAAAAATATCTTTTCTTCTTCATGTAATGAACATGTTAGATTGCTTTTATGTGCATGTGTTATGTCTATCGACTTCATTGTTAAGAAAAATTCTCCCATAAATTGTGCATCTTGACTACTAAGCACTGGGTTCATATTCTTTCGAATCGGAACCTCTGAAAATATCACATCTATATTTGAATAATAATACTGAAGTTTCCTGTTCTATAAAATAAACTAGTTAGTACACTACATGATATGCCATAAGTTAAAGGCAAATGATGATATGTTAACCCTTGTGCTACTGATTCAGGTAACTTCATACAGACATAACAGTCACTAACTTCCATTGTATCTACGCACTGAAACAATAATTTAGTGAAAACATTTAAACTAGTATCGTTACCTGTTACCACGTGATGAAACTCTGGTTAATCTTCTGCTTCTATTCTTACTCTATCACCTTTCAAGTTATCTATCCTTCCCTTTGTTCATTGTTAATCTTTTTATCCATTATCATAAGGTAAGGAATTGCTACAATCATGACTAACCACACTATAAGCACCACTACCAGACTACATATGCATATAGCACAGCATCTTTTACAACATTTCCGTTTCGGTCTCCCAGAAACTCTGTCGACAGGCATTTTGACAAAGAAGATTTCTCTTCTTTTCTTTTTCTTTCAAGACTTTAACGTTATCAAGGTGGTTTCACTTCTTTTTCATAAGTCAGTTCTGCACTTGTTCCTTCGTCACCACTTTCACTTGACTCTGAACTTTCGTAGTCTTCAAGGATTATATATGTCCAGGCAGGACCTTTAAATTTATTGTTCACAAGTTTCAATCTTTTGCTTTTTCGTTTTTCAGTTCCATTTGTTTGTCCAGATAAGCTTGTTACTTCATTTACTTGTTCTGGATCTTCACTTCGGCTTTCTATATGGTATTTTACTCTTTTAATGACACTAGGCCAATGATCACCTTTTCTGACCTTCTTTGTTTGTACTGTATCTTCACCTTCTGAGTCTTTTCCAAAAACTCTTTTATTTTCAAGGTGGGGCACACATTGATTTTCCTCTATTTCAGTTTCTTCTTCTATCTGTTCTTGTTCAGGCCTTGTTGTTGTTCCTTCAGTTGCCTGAGTGTGAGTTTCTAATAACTGACCCTGTTCAGGATTTACGTCTTCGTGCTTGAGGCTTTCTTGCTCGATGTCTTCTCGGTTTTCTCCCTGAAAGTGTTTTACTTGTTCTAACTGGTTCTGATCAGGGCTTATTGCACTTTGTACTTCTGGAGCCTGACTGCGATCTTCTAAACCTGTCTGTCCCTGCTCAAATTTTGTTGTTTTGTTGTCAATTTGAGCCCAATTTCCTCTCCCTATCTGGGCCTGCTCAGGTTCTCTTATTGTTTCATTCTCCCTATCCTGAGCTGCTTCTTCTTCACCTATCTGGTCCTCACTAAATTCCTCTAATCTAGCTCGACTTCTTGTTTTGTTGTAAACTTCTGGTATGTCAACCACTGGTATCCAGTCCTGACTTGTGCTCGGTTGTTCTTCTTCAGCTTCTTCCAAATCTATCACTTGAGATTCTTCAGCTGGCCAACCTTCAGCTTCCTCAGCCGTTGATGCTGACTGAGGATCTTTTCCTTCAGGAGCTGGCACCCTTTTGGTGTGGCTTACATGAATTCAATTAGGCAATCCTGCACATTTCACTGCTGTGTTTGTAATTAATATAACCTGACAAGGTTCGCCCCACCTCAGTGATAAACACGTTTCTCTGGTGTGATGCTTCACTGCCACCCAGTCTCCGGGGTTCAGATCATGCTCTTGTTCAGGCTGCCTGGTAACTGCGTCTTCTCCAACCTGGTGAGAGACAGAACGCACGAGGTCAGCCAATGCTTTGCAATAATCTAGAACCATATCATCAGTTATGTTCAGCAGTTTATTTCCAGGTACATGTGCATGTCTCATTGCTCTGCCCATGACGATTTGATCTGGACTCAATCCTGTATTTCTATCAGGAATGCTTCTGAGTCCCAGTAAGACAAGGGGCAATGCATCTGGCCAATCTAACGATGTTGATGCACACATTTTTGACAATCTTGATTTTATTGTGCCATTCAATTGTTCAACCACTCCAGAAGCCTCTGGGCGGTACGCACAGTGCAATTTTTGTTCAATTTTAAATGCTTCACAAATTATTCGAATTACATCGTTATTGAAGTGACTTCCTCTATCTGATTCCAAAGTTACTGGGAAACCGAACCTAGGAATGAGTTCTCGTAACAACAAATTTGCGACTGTAATACTGTCATTCCTTTTGGTAGGGTAAGCCTCCACCCACCTTGAAAACAGACACACTATGACAAGTACATATTTCAGTCCTTTACATGGTGGTAACTGAATGAAATCTAACTGCAATCTTACAAAGGGACCTTCAGCCTTTCCAATTTTTCCCAACCCAATTACTGTTCTCCTTCCTGGATTATTCATTTGGCAAGTTAAACACCTCTGGCAAAGACTCTCTGCTGCAGCCCTAAACTTTGGATTGTACCAACTTTGTCTGAAAAGTCTAATCATGGCATCTCTCCCTACATGTGTGTCTCCATGATACATTCTGGCCATTTGTGAAATCAAACAGTCGGGCATGACTGGTCTGCCATCGGATTATACCCATACATCATCATCTGTTCTGCGGGTACACCCTATTTTTATCCAGACATCTTTCACTCTCCTCAGCATCATCTTGCAATCTTTTCACATCATTCCATGTTTCAGGTGTTGAACATAGCATAAGTTGGCAGCTGATTCCCATCCTTTCAACTTTTCTGTTTACTGCCAATCTGTTTCTGGCACAGTGTTGAGCAACTAGGTCTGCGTATTTGTTACCGACTACCACCCAGTCATCTCCTGACTGGTGTGTGGCACATTTCACCGCTGCCAATTCTTTTGGTGATTGAATTGCCTCCAATAATTCTTTTACAAACTGCCCATTTTTGATTGGGGATCCTGAAGAGGTCATGAAATCCCTCTGCATCCACAGTTGGCCAAAATCATGCACAACCCCGTACCCATATTGACTGTCCGTAAATATGGTTACTTTTAGATTTTTCCCAATTTTGGAGGCTTTGATCAAAGCAATTAATTCAGCTACTTGTGCAGATTTGACTCCTGGTAAATAGGATGCTTCGACTATTCCAGAAAGTTCACATACAGCATAGGCTGCACTCAATTAGCAATCCTCATGTCTTAGGCATGAGCCGTCCACAAACAGCTCTCTGTCTGGGTCTTTTAGGGGCATTTCCTGTATGTCAGGACGCGGTTTTGTACACAATTCTGTGACCTGTAAACAGTCATGTTCTGGATCGTCCTTAACTTCTTCACAATATTGATCTGGCAATAATGTAGCAGGATTTACAACTTTACAACTGTGCACCTAGCTATGGTCACATTTTCAGCTCCTAGAATTATTCGTTCATACCTTGTCATCCGACTAGGTGTGAGATGCTGAGTTCTAGTTCTTGTCAACAGGATCACAACTGCATGTGGGACAAACACTTTAACAGGATATCCCATTACTATTGACTCACTTTGCTCAATACTTATACAGGTAGCGGCAACTGCTTTTAAACAGCCTGGCAATGCTGCAGCCACTGGGTCCAATATAGCAGAAAAATATGCTATAGGACGCCTGTCTAGTCCATGTCTTTGAGTTAACACTGAAAGTGCACAATTTTCTCTTTCATAGCAAAACAGTGTGAATTCTCTTGTATAGTCAGGCATGCCCAAGGCAGGTGCCTCACACAAAGCATTTCTTAATTTTACAAATGCACCGGCACTTTCATCATCCCATTCAACTGGGTCTTTTGCTTTCTTTTTGGTTAGCTGAATTAAAGGCTTTGCTAGTAGTGAAAACCCTATAATCCATTGTCGACAGTATCCTACTATTCCAAGAAACATTCTCACTTCTCTTTGGGTTACTGGCATTTTCATTTGCTTGATTATTTTTATTCTATCAGATGTTATTCTTCTTGTTCCCCTTTCAATTTGGTGTCCCAAATATTTAACTGCCGTTGTAGAAAACTGCAGCTTCTCAGGTGACACTTTGTGTCCTTCTTCAGCCAAATGGTTGAGTAATGCAATTGAATCTGCAACACAATCCTCATGAGTTTTGGATGCTACCAATAAGTCGTCAATGTACTGCACCAGGACTGAGCTCCTGGGCAGTACTAATTTCTCTAGACACCCTTTCAGTATTTGATTAAAAATGGAGGGACTTGCTGTGTACCCTTGAGGAACACGATTCCACACATAGACATGGTTTTCGAATTTAAACGAAAACAGATATTGGCTATCTGGATGCAATGGTATTGAGAAAAATGCTTGGCATAGATCAATCACGGTAAACCATTCTGCACTCCATGGTATCTGGTATAGGATCACTGCAGGATTCGGTACTATAGGACAACAAGGTACCACAATTTTATTAATTTTCCGCAAATACTGAACAATCCTATATTTTCCACTAGGCTTTTTCAAACCCATTATTGGTGAATTACATGGACTACTCATAACTTCTTTTAATATGCCTTGTTTCACCATTCTGCCAATTTCCTCAGTAACTCCTGCCTTTACTTCTGCACTCATTTTGTACTGTCTGGTATTTGGGAAAATTGCGCCTTCATTTACAGTGATCTTTACTGGGTCTATTTTTGCCATAAGTCCTACTTCTTTCCCAGTAAAATCCCATACCTTAGAGCTCACTGTAGTTCTTAATTCTTCTGGTAATTCTTCTTTGGTTATCAAGGAGAACATCTCATCTATTTCCGTACCTTGCTTGGCTAGCATGAACTTATAAACATGATCTTCATCCGGGGTCTGTATTGCAACACCATCCGGTGTGCAAAAAAAAGTGCAATTCATTTTGCACAGTAAGTCTCTACCCAATAAATTTACTGGACTGGAATCACATACCACAAATTGGTGCATTTCTCGGATGTTTCCTATTTTTATTTCCATAGGCTCAGTAAGGGGTGTTCTGATCTTTTGATTTGCTACACCTACAACTTGGATAGCTTCTCCAGAGAGAGGGAGGTCTGGGATGTCTGCTGTTCTTACAGTAGAACGGGTAGCACCAGTGTCCAAAAGAAAAGTGATATCAGTACCTCTTAGTTTCCCTTCAACATATGGACCTGACTGATCTACCAGCAAGGATGCGCCAAGTACGCACTCCTTCTCCCCCTCTCTTAGGCACCGTCATTGATAGCTATATGGATCAAATTCATCCTGTAAAAGAAACTGTGAAGTTACATATTCATTCTTACCACTTCCTCCTTGATATCCGACGTCTGTACCGTGCTTTGCTCTGCTTACATTACCCTGTATAGGGGCAGGTGGCAACTGACTTCGAGTGTTTACACCCTGCTGTGAGTCATTCTGCATCTCTGGATTTAAATTATGATTTGGGCCATTATTATTTTGAATCTTTTTACATTTGTTCTTCCAATGTCCCATCTTTCCGCATCCATGACAAGGAAATTTCTTTTTAGCCTCTTCTCTACTCATTCGTCCTCTCACTTTTCCACCATTTCCTGTGTCACCATTCATTCCAGATTTTTTTTCCTGACTATCTGTTGGATTATCCAAATTAGTTCCTTGTCGTTCAGCCATTTTCACTTGAGCCCACATCACCTTTTCTTGTAGTTTCTTGTGTCTGTCTTCAATATCATCTCAACAATATTTAGCATATTTCAAAATTTCGTCGATAGGTTTTCCTTGCCAGCATAACATGTGCTGCTTAATCATCTGACAAATCTCTGGCTTTAGACCATAAACAAATCGATAGACAAACTGACTCATATTTTTGTCTCCAATATCCTCAAAACCACTATACTGTTTGAACACCTGTAATAGACGTTCATAATAAGCATGTACCGATTCACTTGCCTCTTGGGTAGTACTGTCTTTTTTCATCCAATCTGTTTCTTTTGGCGGTATTTTCCCTTTCAAATAAGTTATTACTTGGTGATACTTTTTCATTACATCATTTGATGGGGCACCTGTCTTTGAATCTCTAGGATACTCTTCACTAGGCCAGTCGATTGTAATTTTACAATCTGTCCATAAATCGGCAGGTACTACTATGTCAAACAAACCATCTAAGTCCTTTAACAATACCTTTGAGACTTTCACAAACCTCTCAACCTGCTTGTACCATTCAATCGTTTTTTCTCTCAATTTTGGAAAATCATTTGTAAATGACAAAATATCTTGCCTGCTCCATGGGACATGAACGTAACCTCCTCCTGGAACCTCCCGCATCGGGTACATCTGTTCTACTTTTCCTGTTTCCTTCAATAAATACTCTGAAGTCGTTCTACTGCAACGTGCTTCTTCCTTTTTCTTTGTCCATCTAGTTTATCATTTGTCCAGTTCTCCCCATTTCTGTAATACTGACATTAATTCTTTCACTTGTAATTTCCTACCAGAGGTATTCATATTTTTTAATTCTTTGTCAGTAAAGTCTGCTCTATATGGTTTCTGTAATACCTTTGACTTTCTTATTTCAATTCCCATTTCTGAGGCCAAATCCGTCAACTTTTCATGGAATATCTTTACATTTCTTGTTATGCTCCTACATACGAACAATAGTTCTTCTTCACTGTAGGTATTTAAACGATCTACTCCTACATTGCCTGCTATCATTTCTTCTAACTCGACTTTTAATTTATTAATGTCCAAAAGCTTTGGGGGTGAACTTTGTCTGTCTATTCCTTGTGCCCATCTTTCTAAGTCTTCTGGGGTTACTACTGCTGCACTCTTAGTTCCTGACGATGTTATTATATTTACATCCTTTGAGCAACCAGGTGTGACTCTTCTGGGGGTGCTATTTATGGAGTCTCAAATAGGTAAATCCATTAGTGAAATCATAGATTCACAATCGCTGATATGATCATCAATTATTACTGCTTCGTGTTTTGGAATCTCCACAGGTGTAGGCACAATTAAAGGCTTTGGACAATTTACTTTGTCACCATATAAAGGGACCACGGGACCAATGGTTACAGGTATGGTCAGGGAATCAGGATGTACATTCAACTGTGTTATTTTCTGTATCAATTCTGCTCTGTTTCTGTCTATAGCCTCTCTTTCCTTATCCTGAAGTACCCTATTAACTGGTGGATTATGCAGTACTTGAGGTACCAATGGTGTTCTCAAAATTGGTGCACTTGGGGAACATCCACCCAGCCCGTCTTGGTATGGGGGAGGATTCTTTAATATTTCCTCCATAAATTCATCTTCAGATTCTCCAAACCCTGTCATGTGTTTTGTCTTTTCTTTGAATTTACTCCCTAACGGCTCATCTGTCATGAAAACTGGATGCAAACCCTCGGTAAGCATCTCTCTTCTCCACTGTTTCATCTGACTTTCTCGTGTCTCATTTTGGTGTCTAGGGAAAAATCCCCTATAATCCCTATTGCTTCTGGGTCTATCATGTTCAAATGGCTCGGTTTCCCGTTCTTCTAGGGCTTCGTATTGAGTTAATCTTGGTCTGGGTTCTAATTCATTCATTCTTATTCTTAAATTTTGAAGAATTCTCCCATTGAAAGTACCATTCTCTGGGAAAGCTAATATTCCGTCATCCTTTGTATATTCTATCCAATTTTCTAACCATACGCAAGTATGATAACCCCTCTCCATCATCATGAATGAGGCGGGCGTTTTTGCTGGTGGAATGATAATTCCTTCCCTAGTTTTGATTGGCTTATACTTCTTAAAATAATTCTTAATCTTTTGTAAATATGACATTTTTCTCTTTTCTCGGTACATTTTGGGTAAATATCTATGTATCGAGTTATATTCTGCAAAACCTAGGAATCTTCTGTCTGGACGGGTTCCTGTCAAAGTCGGATCAAGTGTCCACATATAATCTACACTGACCACTAAGATTTTGACTTTTATGCTGGCAACCAATCAAATTCCAGCTAACACTTGTCTCGGACCAATCCTAGCGCGGCTTTTCTGTGACGTCTGTCTGACGACCCCTCCTTTACAATCTGCGCTTCTCTGTCCCTCGCTGTTCCAATCAATCCCAGCGCGGCACCTGTGACGTCAGTATTACTCCTGACTACTGACCCCTCCTTTACAAGCTCGCTCCACGCCCGCTGTGTCAACCAATCCCAGCGCGGCGGGTCTGACGTCAGCTTTTACTCCGACAGCTGACCCTCCCTTTACAAAATCGTACGCAACTTCTCTATTTTCTCTACGCTTCTTATTAAGATTCAGTAACAACATAAAACATTCACTATCGTGCCAGTTTCCCTAAACTGAAAAGGATAGTTTTTCTCACACTTAGTAAAACCCTTCCGTTTACTAAACATACACTACGAGTAAAACCCTTCCGTTTACTCTTCACATAAGCTTCGGAAATACCTGCTACTTCTTCAATGTTACCCTTTCTAGGTGATATAACCTCAAATTTTCACCAGCGTATTCCTTTGCTGTCACTCATACACTCACAGAGTCCCAAACCAGTACTGATAGCCCTGCTTAACTTTTCAGTACTATTTCTGCCTGACAGATAACCTCACTGCAGTATGACTTCCACTTACCATCCGCTATTCAAAATTTCCCCGGGGATTCTAGACAACATAAAACAAAACTTTTAAACAAACGGATGTTAGTTCATAAAAATAAAATTCTCATTACCCAATTAACAAAGTAAAACCATCCTCTGATAACCAGATAACTGATCCAGCGGATTACTAGCAACAAGCATTCATACACTATTTACTCACCTGGGCCCATTCATTCACGCTAACTAATAATCACCGCTGGTGGGAATCAGTTGTACTCTTTATCAAAATCCCTGCTACCAATTACCTTTCCTGATTAAAGAGTAATGACTTACCAATGGACCTTTGAAAATTGGGGATAAAATGAGATCATACAAATATAATATCATAAACACCTGAAATAACCACTGACTCAGGAAGTTTTTAAATGTTTATCTAAATTCTTTAGCAGAGTAAATTACAATGCACTTAGTACTTAAATTCTAGAGAAAGGGTTTTAGTAGTCAGGGAAAGAACTTGGAACACAGTGATCTGCCAGAGGGGCTCCCCGGGCGCACTCGCCTTGAGATCCATTTTAACGCTGGTATTACCTTGCCGGTTTTTCCAACCCCCTCACGGCATCCCGACACGCAGTTGGTCCACCGAGACCTGATGTGACAATCGCCAATCTGTAGAGACATTGTCATTTTTTACCCCTTGTATGCGGGATATGCATCATTACCGCAATTTTGATACGTCCTAAATGAACAGACTTATCCCTGACTGGTGGTTTGTTTGCCCAGCCGGGTTGGAATTATCACCGGCTGAGCGACAATCAGAATACTCTTCATCTGTATACAGCCCTGAGGAAGTCGCGGAAGTAATTTCCACACGCGACGAAACACGTGTCGGCTGGTTTATCTTCCTATCAATGAAACCTAAAGAATAAACTAAAAGGATGAACATTCATTGACATCCTTGAAGAAATTTCCTTTCCGTTTTTATGTATTGTTTATTGCAGCACCCACTGTACATATTGTGGTAATTTTACATTTATGTGTGCCTAGGTTTCCGTTTGGTCCACTTAGTACTTAATCGCATATCAAGGAGGAAATATACTATAATATCACCTATTAAGCATCAAATGACGGTCCCTCAGAAAAGAGAAGATAGAGACAGCAGTACAACTAAAAGATTTCGTATTTATAGTTACCTAAAGTGTGAGAAACCAAACCCCTTGGCCAAGGAGTTGGAAAGGGTCCCAAGAAAGATGTAGACCAAAGACCTCCGGACCAGGTTCAGGACAGGATAGGTGACCTCTCTATCAACGACGCCTGCGTCGTTCCCCTCTCTGACACTTCGTTCCTCCTCGATTCTTCCGTGTCTTCTTTCTAATGGAATCCGCCGCCCCCACCTCAGGACCTATTTGGACAGCGATTCAGTCTGCAATCGATCATCTCGTTCTGTGCTCCTGTGCGATGCTATGCTATGCTAACTAATTAACTAATTCTATATCTATTATACCCTTCTACACCCAGGTACCTCCCATTAATGTTTCAAAATTATGGGCTCACTACTTCTGATTGGACAGGGACAGGGGGTTGATCCTCACACCATGACAATTTAGTTCAATTTCTTTGAGCCATTGTTTTAAAATACCTCCCCTCACAATTAATACATTTGCTTTATTTCCCACCCGTCTCATGACAAATTTGAATACAAAATGTATACACATTGTTTCGATTAGTAGGACATCTCAGATGTACAGTGAAGGTGATCCGTGGGTCATGTCCTTGGGCATCTTCCAAGTTGACTTCATCGCTTTGTCTTGTTAGTTTCAGAGCGCATGCGCAAGTTCCATGGCTCTTGAGCTGCTGTTCAGTTAACACAGGCCCATTTTACGAACTAATAGAAATCAAAGAAGAAACATATTAAAATCTAAAATAAATGTTTTCACTGTATACCCCCAATTCCTACTCTATTCCCATTTAATTAAAATATCTATCCCGCATTAATAGCGTTAGGATACCACATTATTAATTGCAGCAAATGCGTAAGCTTTAGCATGTGAGAACATCAAGCAGCAATTTTAGCACATACTGCGCAGAAGCAAAGATTCCCTCCAAGCAAAGAAAGACGTCATACCACGTGATATGGTTGACACATGCGCAATTGAGTTCCCGCGCTTTAGCGGCCATTTTGGATTAGACAAGGATTACTTATTAGTTTTAAACACATAGGCAAGCGTCTCTCGGATAAGGTGTAGTGTATGCACTTATTAATAAAGACATTACAAAGTTTAATTAATTAATACTGTGAAAGGATTGCTTACGAGCAAGTCTCATTGTGAGTCCTTGCTCCATCATAAGGAATAAACCTTGTGTTTGTGTATATGTTTCATATATTCGGAATAAAACAATAATAATAGAAAAGCCCCTAGAGAGCATCATAGTGAAAAAGCACTGCGTTGCAGCCATACAGATAGCCCCTATAGAGAGCACAGCCACACAAACATTACATTTTATACATTTTCAGGCCAACCAGGCATTCTTAGATGTTACCATACACCAGGCCCCTAGGACCGCAGCACTCCCAGATGTAGAACAAAAGCTCCAGCCATGAGAGAGCTTGTAACAACATTGAAGTCCATGGGAGGTAATAATTTTGCCCCCAACTTAGAGTCAAGTCCCAGAAAGTACCCCTGGGAGGAACGATGTGTTGTGCTAAGTAATTTAGTGGTGGTCCCATCGTCCTGGGATCACCACAGGCAGAGATATGGGCAAAAAAGCATTATGGGGTGATTTCTCCAGAGTGCAGTGAATATTGTAGTATTGGCTCTCCTGCTGAGCCTGGAGAGCTTTGCTGCTTTTTCTTTTGTTGTCCTTCTGCTCAGGGAGGGTACCTGGTCCTACCCGAGCACCCCCTAATGCCTCCATTGTGGGGGCAGCTCAGGGAGCCCACCCCTGGCAGGACTTGCTGGCTCCCTACATGGGCAGCATCTCCTTTGCTGCCTGTGGGAGCCAGCAGCTCTTCTGATCTCTTTGTGTGTGGTGGCTGCCGCTCCCCCAGACATGGGCAAGGGCAGTGGGCTATGCCCACCATGACTGGGGGGGGGGGCGTGACAGTGCTCGCCCTTGAACTTGTGGGCTTCGGTGGTCTGGGGATGGGGTCCCAGCCCACTATTTTAAATAAGTACGGTATGAGGGGTAGGGTCCCTGGGTCATGAAAGAGTTTGGGAAGGGGGCCCCACGTGAGCCCCCTCACTACCCCAAATTCCATCAAATCAATCCTATGCTGACCCCCCCGGGCCCTAGCCAACCCCAGGGGTAAGAAGTGAAAGAGTAGCTAGGCCCCACACGCTTTGTCGCTGAACAAAAGGTCAAAGGTCACCAAACTTTAAAATTCCATAACTTGGCCCTTGTTCGGCCGCTTTTGATGATCCTGGGCTCATTTTACTTCCGGTGGTGAGATCTATCCACCAGGGGTAGTTTCAGCAACCCTCCTCACCTACAATGCACTGCAATCCTCAAGGACCTGGTGTAGGAGAGTAGGATCTGCTTCACATGGGTACCCCCACTTTTTGCTGATGCTTCACTGTTTTTCGACATTAGTCTGGCTGGGGCCCTGCTAATCAGAACCCCAGCCTAGCTGCTTCCTCTCTAAAATGGTTTCCATGTGCCTTAGGCACATCACTGATTGGAATCTGGAGTGCCCTTATAAGTCCCTAGTATATGGTATACTATGTACCAAGGGCATAGGTACCTCAGAGGCCTGCCAGGGGCTGCAGCATGTATTATGCCACCCCTGGAAGGCCATCCAAACTGACACCACAGGTCTGCTACTGCAGCCTGGGTAAGGTGGTGCATGCACCCCTTACTGTGATATAGGTTACCTATATCACTAAATACATACACACATATAAACCTATAAGTCACTCCTAAGGCAGGCCTTATCAATCCTAAAGGCAGAGTGCATGGTTCCTATGTGAGAGGGTGCCCCTGCATGAGCAGGGCCCCTCTGCAGCGTTCGGAGACCCTTCTCTGATGCTGTTTGTAGTGCAGCCTGACCATATACTCTTAAGCGCATTATAACCTCGCGTTAAATGCTAACTTTGGAATGGCTGCACCTAAACATGTCGTGTTTGGTGTCAAACATCTTGGAATACTACCCCCCGCCAATTCTGGCGGCGGGGGTAGCATTCCACCCTTCTAGAGGGAAAGACATGTTAACTCTGGCTAGCCCGGTAACTTCTTTCCAAAGCCCTGGCATCACAAAATGGATGCTGCTGCCACAGACACGAGTCTGGCCTCCTGCTGCTGGACGAAACTCTGGCAGGGGAGGCCTGGACAATAGGTTTCCTGTCCCAGGGAGGTGTGACCACCTCCCCAGACAGGATAATGTGTATTGGGGCTGGGCGGGAGCACTTTCAGGTGCTTTGAAGTCCTGCACTGGGGGCACACTTGGTGTCCCTAGTGCATACCCCAGTTCAAACCGGATCAGGGGCTTGCAGCCCCTGCTTTGGCGTGAACTGGACAAAGGGAAAGGGGTGTAGCCACCCCTCTGCCCTGACCCACCCATAGGTGGGGCCACAGAGTAGTCCAACCCCTATCCTTAGTATAAGTATAGGAACCCAGTCCTTAGGACTTTAGATTATCCCTGGACGAAACTCTGAAACTGAATCCTGGACCTTCGACGCTCTACTCACGATTAGAGGACAGAAGAATCTCCCTTGGGGTCAAGGAGTGACTCCCCTGCTTGGCAGGCACCAAAGAAGCATCTGTCCGGTTCGCATTTCTGAAGCTCCCGTCGGACGCCGAAGTCATTGCATCACCAGAGGTGGATTCTCAAACTTCCCCGAGGCTACCCTGAGTCCCCAGCAAAGCTGAGGCCCGTGGTTATCGTGGGTGACTTGAGACCGGGACCCCTGGACACCGAGCACATTTGCAAGTGCATCCTCTTCTGGGTCTCCCCCGAAGTCATGCTTTGGGCTCCGAGTAGCCCTAGCCTCCAGCACCAACTGCACCAAAGATCACTGGCCTCCACTCCACGAGTGTCCTGTGAGCCAGATCCACGTGCGGCGTCTCGAGGCTCCTTCGCGGTCGCTAGCCCGTTGGCTAGTAGCCCTTAACGAAGGCCAATCTTTTTGTAACTTGGCATCCTGGTTGCTCCAGGCCTGCCCTCACGTACCCTCGCTGGGTGAGTTCCCCAGACCTTGCTGGTCTGCACCATCGACAATCTACATCTTCACCAAGACTTGCCGTTGCCAAGGCTTGTTGGGTCCAATCCGGTCGCCGACACCTCAGCACTCGACAGACATCGTGTACCAGCCCGAATCCTGCTCCTGGTCGCCGACAACGCCTCCTGGACCTCGTGGCTGAAGAGTCAAGACGACCGTCAACGCACCTGAAGCACTCGACATCGGTGGGCATCTGTCCATCGCCTTCCTGGTCACTGGCTAGTGACCCAGACTCTGTCCCCTCTGCTTTCAGGTTCTTCAGAACTCCGATCCACTCTTGGATCCACCCGGACACTTTTCACTTGGTCGCCAGCAGCACTTTGCAGCAGATCGCCATTCAAATCGACGACGAAACCCGACCCCGAAAGGCACCTATGCACCCGGCTTCACTGGGTGAGGTAACACGAGTACTCCGGTGCTCCCGTGGGTAGAGACTCTTCAAAGTCCTAGATCTCAAAGGGTTTGCTCCAAGTCCTCCTTTAAGTGTCCCTTTTCTTTAACTTCCCGATCACGACTTTCTCCATAGAAGTCAACGGCGTATCGCGGTTGTGTATTTACACTGCACGCGTCCCCCGTGGGTCCCCTGTGTCACTACCTTGGGTGGTTCCTTGTGGTCCAAGCACTTCTAGAGGCTCTAGGCCTAGTGTCTAGTTCAGTCGTGGTTCTTATACCACTTTATTGGTATATGGTTTGGTAAGCCCCTAGGGCCCAAACGTGTATTTGTGCTATTACTGTGTTTAAATAACTTCTAACTTATGTACTTCGAACTCTAGCCTCATAAAGAGACTAGAGGGGTGTGTTTAGCAATAAATACATATATTTTGAATATATACCTGGTGTGGTGCTCTTTCATTTTATCACTCAAGAGATTATAGACTGGTAAAACAAGCTGCTTTACATTCCTTCAAGACTTAGCCTGAAGGCTGCTCTCCATAGCTACCACTAGGATAGCTTTCAATAAGGTTGTCTTTAACCTATCTCCAATAAGGGGTTGTTTGGACTGGTGCAAGGTGCCCACTATAATTAGTGGACAGCATATACCAGGCCAACTTCTCACATTGGTGTGCAGCGTGTGGGATTCCAGCTTGCTATTGTTTTACCAGATAATCTCAATTGAATTGATCAACTGAAAACCACTAAAGGTACCTAAGGTACATATAATTTAAGCTTAGAATACAGTAAGTTCTACTGAACTTAGAGTTGTGTGTTAAGGGATAGCACAACCCTTTCTACAACTCAAGAGAGTTTAGTAGGCCACACTAGAGTAGTTAGTGCATACACCACACCACACTAGTAATGTCTTTAAGGGTAGGATCTAAAGAATCCTTGCAGGAAGCCATTGAGCTTCCACCCTCCAAGTATGATACACTCCCATTCTTGGAATTGAGAGCTTTATGCAACTTGAGAAAAATAAGGACAGGCCAAAGTCCCACCACCCAACACCTTAAAGAGTTGTTGGTGGCTTATGACCTTAGTAAGCCCTTGGGGACTGAAGGGGTAGGAGCTGAGGGTGGGGCAGAAGATGAGGATGGGACCAGGGGTACCAATACCCCCAGCCCCCCCTCTGAAACTGGCCAGGAGGGCGACAATGGCCCTGACCTGGATAATCCAACCCCTCCTGAGGAAGATGAAGAGGATGATCAAGATGATGCCCCCTTTGTCCCCCCAGGAAGGATTGTGAGTGTGCCCAGAAGGTCTAGGTCTCCTTCTCAGGAGTCTAACCACTCTGGCACCTCCATAGGGAGCTCTGTCTCATCTCATAGGAGGGAATCCTCTCATCAGAGAAGAAAGAGGCTGGTTCAATATGAGGAAGCTCAGCTTGAAATCAAAAAGAAGCAACTAGCCATAGACAGGGAGTCCCTAGATCTCTTTAGAGAGAGAAGAAAGTTGGGACTAGAGTCCCATGGTGGCAGCCATGTCCCTAGAGATAGGGAAAGGTCCTATGACCATAGGAACCTGAGCAAGATTGTCCCTCCCTATCAGAATGGGGATGACATCCACAAGTGGATAACTGCTCTAGAGAGGGCCTGTAAGGTACAGAAGGTCCCTCATGAGCAGTGGGCAGCAATCTTGTGGCTCTCCTTTGCTGACAAAGGTAGAGATAAGCTCCTCACTGTTAGAGAGGAGGATGCTGATAATTACAAGGTCTTGAAGAGTGCTCTTATTGATGGGTTTGGCCTAACCACTGAACAGTACAGGTTGAAGTTCAGAGATACCCAAAAAGCACAGACTCAAGACTGGGTAGACTATGTGGATTGTTCTGCCAAGGCTCTGGAAGGCTGGTTGATGGGCAGTAAGATGTGTGACTTCTCAGGATTGTACAATCTGATAATGAGGGAGCAGATTCTTAATAACTGTCAAAATCAGCTGTTGCATCAATACCTGGTAGACTCTGATCTGACCTCTCCCCAAGAATTGGGAAAGAAGGCAGACAAATGGGTCAGAACCAGGGTGAAGCAGAAGGTACAGAACCAAGGTGGGGAAACCAAGAAGCAAGATGCTAAGAACTCTGAAAAGGGTGGGGAGAAGGGTAAAGATCAAAAGTCTTCATCAGGTCCCCAAAAATCTTCTTCTGGTGGGGATTCACAGTCTACCAAAGGGAAAGGCCAAAGAAAACCATGGTGCAAGGTCTGTAAACAAAAGACCCACTGGACCAGTGATTGCACCAAGTCCAAAGACTCCAGTCCAGCACCCACCAATGCCCCTAAGGCACCTGTTCCCCCTAGTACAGTTGGTGGGAGTGCTCCAGCCAAGGGTTTAGTAGGGTTCACCCTGGGTACTGAGTTGGGCTCTGACCTAGTCAGAGAACTGACTCAGGCTGTGTTAGTCTGTGATGGAGGCATGGATGTGACCTCCACTGTGAGTCCCAGTAATCTGGGCAAGTACAGACAACAGCCTTTAATCAATGGACGTGAGGCTTTGGCATTTAGGGACACAGGGGCAAGTGTCACAATGGTGACACAAGACCTTGTGAATCCTGGGCAAGTTATACTTGGTGAAATGTACCAAGTGACCAATGCTAGCAATGTCAGAACAGACCATACTCTGGCAGTTGTTAACTTCTCCTGGGGAGGGGTAACTGGCCTTAAGAAGGTTGTGGTAAGTGCAAACCTACCAGTCGAATGCTTGCTTGGCAATGACTTAGAGACTTCTGCTTGGGCAGAAGTGGAGCTCAGGACCCATGCAGAAATGCTGGGGATCCCTGCAGATGTGTTTGCTGTGACCAGGTCACAAGCCAAAATGTCTAGCACTGAACATGCCTTGGATTCTGGAAGAATGGACCAAGTGCCTTCCAAGAGGAGGAGTAGTAGGGTTAAGGCAGTGCCTTCCCCCTTGGCTCAGGAGGAAGATCAGTCCCTTGAGGGGGATGATCTCAGCCCTGAAGAAGGAACTGTCCCAGAGGAACTTGAACCTCACCAGGTTGAGTTCTTGGGGACAGGGGGACCTTCTAGGGCAGATCTGAGCCAGGAGCAGCAGAGCTGCCCCTCACTTGAACCCCTCAGACAGCAAGCTGCTGCTGAGGCTGCTGGGAAAGCTAGTGGTCCCCATACAGTGTATTGGGATGATGGACTCCTGTACTCAGAGAGTAGAGACCCCAAGCCTGGTGCTACCAGGAGGTTGGTTATACCTCTGAAGTTCAGGGGCTTCCTATTGACCCTAGCCCATGATATTCCCTTAGCAGGTCACCTGGGCCAGAACAAGACTTGGGACAGACTTGTCCCTCACTTTCACTGGCCCCACATGTCTGAAGACAGCAAGGAGTTTTGTCGCTCCTGTGTAACCTGCCAAGCCAGTGGCAAGGCAGGTGGCACTACAAAGGCCCCCCTGATACCACTACCTGTGGTGGGGGTGCCCTTTGAAAGGGTAGGGATTGACATTGTTGGTCCCATGGATCCCCAAACAGCCTCTGGGCACAGGTTTATCCTGGTGGTAGTGGATCATGCCACCAGGTACCCAGAAGCTATTCCCCTCAGGACCACTACAGCACCTGTGGTGGCAAGGGCCCTCCTGGGAATTTTCTCAAGAGTGGGCTTTCCTAAGGAGGTAGTATCAGACAGGGTTGCTAACTTCATGTCTGGGTACTTAAAAGCAATGTGGAAGGAGTGTGGAGTGACTTATAAGTTCACCACACCCTATCACCCACAATGCAATTGTTTAGTTGAGAGATTCAACAAAACCTTGAAGGGCATGATTAAAGGGCTCCCAGAAAAGCTTAGGCGTAGATGGGACATACTCTTGCCCTGTCTTTTATTCGCATATAGGGAGGTGCCTCAGAAGGGGGTTGGTTACAGCCCTTTTGAACTTCTGTTTGGCCACCCTGTGAGGGGTCCACTGTGCTTGGTGAAGGAAGGATGGGAGTTACCTCTCAAGCCCCCAAAGCAAGATATAGTGGACTATGTACATGGTCTCCGCTCCAGGATGGCTGAGTACATGAAAAAGGCAACCAAAAACCTTGAGGCTAGCCAGGAACTTCAAAAGGCCTGGCATGACCAAAAGGCTGTTCTGACTGTTTACCAGCCAGGACAGAAGGTGTGGGTGTTGGAGCCAGTGGCCCCAGCAGCTCTCCAAGATAAATGGAGTGGACCCCACACTATTGTTGAGCAGAAGGGTGAGGTTACCTACTTAGTAGACCTAGGAACACCCAGGAGTCCCCACAGGGTTCTCCATGTCAACAGGTTAAAACCATATGTGGACAGGGCAGACATGGGCTTGCTCATGGCTACTGATGAAGGGCAGGAGGAAGAGAGTGACCCACTCCCTGACCTGCTCTCTCAGAACCCTGACGATGGGTCAGTAGATGGTGTAGCCTTGGCAGGCAGCCTCACTACCCAGCAACAAACTGATTGCAGGCAAGTTCTCAATCAGTTTAGACATATGTTTTCACTGACACCCAGTCAGACCACCTGGTGCACTCATGAAGTGGACACTGGGGACAGTCTGCCTATTAAAAATAAGATTTATAGGCAACCTGACCATGTCAGGGACTGTATCAGGACTGAAGTCCAGAAAATGTTGGAATTGGGAGTTATTGAACCCTCAGAAAGCCCTTGGGCTAGTCCAGTGGTCCTTGTACTAAAACCTCACACCAGTGGTGGAAAAAGAGAGATGAGGTTTTGTGTGGACTACAGGGGTCTCAATGCAGTCACTAGGACTGATGCCCATCCAATACCAAGGGCGGATGAGCTCATAGATACTTTGGCCTCAGCCAAATATCTCAGCACATTTGACTTGACAGCTGGCTACTGGCAGATCAGACTAGCTGATACTGCAAAGCCCAAAACAGCATTCTCAACCCCTAGTGGGCACTATCAATTTGTGGTAATGCCCTTTGGTCTGAAGAATGCACCTGCCACTTTCCAGAGGTTGGTGAATACAGTTCTCACAGGTCTGGAAGCCTATAGTGCAGCATATCTAGATGATATTGCTGTCTTTAGCTCCACCTGGGAGGATCACCTGGTCCACCTCAGGAATGTTTTACAGGCCCTGCAAAAGGCAGGCCTGACTATCAAGGCCACTAAGTGCCAGATAGGGCAGAGTCAGGTTGTGTACCTGGGCCACCTTGTGGGTGGAGGCCAGGTTCAACCTTTGCAGAGCAAGATCCAGACCATCATGGACTGGACTGCTCCCACTACCCAGACTCAGGTGAGAGCCTTCTTAGGCCTGACTGGGTACTATAGGAGATTTGTCAAGGGGTATGGATCAATAGTGACACCCCTGAATGACTTAACTTCTAAGAAAATGCCCAAAAAGGTTCAGTGGACAGTTAGCTGTCAAAAGGCATTTGATGACCTGAAGCAGGCCATGTGCACTGCTCCCATTCTACAGAGTCCTGATTACTCCAAGAAGTTCATTGTTCAAACTGATGCACCTGAATTGGGGGTAGGGGCTGTACTGTCACAATTGAATGAAGAAGGTCAGGATCAGCCAGTAGCTTTTATTAGCAGAAGGCTGACCCCTAGAGAGAAACGTTGGTCAGCCATAGAGAGGAGGCCTTTGCTGTGGTCTGGGCTCTGAAGAAGTTGAGGCCATACTTGTTTGGTACACACTTCCTGGTTCAGACAGACCATAAGCCCCTCTTATGGCTAAAACAAATGAAGGGTGAAAACCCCAAACTGCTTAGGTGGTCCATTTCCCTACAGGGGATGGACTTTACAGTGGAACATAGACCTGGGAGTAACCATGCCAATGCAGATGGACTCTCTAGGTACTTCCACTTAGAACATGAAGACTTAACTGGGCAAGGTTAGTTTAATGTCCCTACGTTTGGGGGGGGTTGTGTAGGAGAGTAGGATCTGCTTCACATGGGTACCCCCACTTTTTGCTGATGCTTCACTGTTTTTCGACATTAGTCTGGCTGGGGCCCTGCTAATCAGAACCCCAGCCTAGCTGCTTCCTCTCTAAAATGGTTTCCATGTGCCTTAGGCACATCACTGATTGGAATCTGGAGTGCCCTTATAAGTCCCTAGTATATGGTATACTATGTACCAAGGGCATAGGTACCTCAGAGGCCTGCCAGGGGCTGCAGCATGTATTATGCCACCCCTGGAAGGCCATCCAAACTGACACCACAGGTCTGCTACTGCAGCCTGGGTAAGGTGGTGCATGCACCCCTTACTGTGATATAGGTTACCTATATCACTAAATACATACACACATATAAACCTATAAGTCACTCCTAAGGCAGGCCTTATCAATCCTAAAGGCAGAGTGCATGGTTCCTATGTGAGAGGGTGCCCCTGCATGAGCAGGGCCCCTCTGCAGCGTCTCGGAGACCCTTCTCTGATGCTGTTTGTAGTGCAGCCTGACCATATACTCTTAAGCGCATTATAACCTCGCGTTAAATGCTAACTTTGGAATGGCTGCACCTAAACATGTCGTGTTTGGTGTCAAACATCTTGGAATACTACCCCCGCCAATTCTGGCGGCGGGGGTAGCATTCCACCCTTCTAGAGGGAAAGACATGTTAACTCTGGCTAGCCCGGTAACTTCTTTCCAAAGCCCTGGCATCACAAAATGGATGCTGTTGCCACAGACACGAGTCTGGCCTCCTGCTGCTGGACGAAACTCCGGCAGGGGAGGCCTGGACAATAGGTTTCCTGTCCCAGGGAGGTGTGACCACCTCCCCAGACAGGATAATGTGTATTGGGGCTGGGCGGGAGCACTTTCGGGTGCTTTGAAGTCCTGCACTTGGGGCACACTTGGTGTCCCTGTGCATACCCCAGTTCAAACCGGATCAGGGGCTTGCAGACCCTGCTTTGGCGCGAACTGGACAAAGGGAAAGGGGTGTAGCCACCCCTCTGCCCTGACCCACCCATAGGTGGGGCCACAGAGTAGTCCAACCCCTATCCTTAGTATAAGTATAGGAACCCAGTCCTTAGGACTTTAGATTATCCCTGGACGAAACTCTGAAACTGAATCCTGGACCTTCGACGCTCTACTCACGATTAGAGGACAGAAGAATCTCCCTTGGGGTCAAGGAGTGACTCCCCTGCTTGGCAGGCACCAAAGAAGCATCTGTCCGGTTTGCATTTCTGAAGCTCCCATCGGACGCCGAAGTCATCGCATCACCAGAGGTGGATTCTCAAACTTCCCCGAGGCTACCCTGAGTCCCCAGCAAAGCTGAGGCCCGTGGCTATCGTGGGTGACTTGAGACCGTGACCCCTGGACACCGAGCACATTTGCAAGTGCATCCTCTTCTGGGTCTCCCCCGAAGTCATGCTTTGGGCTCCGAGTAGCCCTAGCCTCCAGCACCAACTGCTCCGAAGATCACTGGCCTCCACTCCATGAGTGTCCTGTGAGCCAGATCCACGTGCGGCGTCTCGAGGCTCCTTTGCGGTCGCTAGCCCGTTGGCTAGTAGCCCTTAACGAAAGCCAATCTTTTTCTATCTTGGCATCCTGGTTGCTCCAGGCCTGCCCTCACTTACCTTCGCTGGGTGAGTTCCCCAGACCTTGCTGGTCTGCACCATCGACAATCTATATCTTCACCGAGAGTTGCCGTTGCCAAGGCTTGTTGGGTCCAATCTGGTCGCCGACACCTCAGCACTCGACAAACATCGTGTACCAGCCCGAATCCTGCTCCTGGTCGCCGACAACACCTCCTGGACCTCGTGGCTGAAGAGTCAAGATGACTGTCAATGCACCTGAAGCACTCAACATCGGTGGGCATCTGTCCATCGCCTTCCTGGTCACTGGCTAGTGACCCAGACTCTGTCCCCTCTGCTTTCAGGTTCTTCAGAACTCCGATCCACTCTTGGATCCACCCGGACACTTTTCACTTGGTCGCCAGCAGCACTTTGCAGCAGATCGCCATTCAAATTGACGACGAAACCCGACCCCGAAAGGCACCTATGCACCCGGCTTCCCTGGGTGAGGTAACACGAGTACTCCGGTGCTCCCGTGGGTAGAGACTCTTCAAAGTCCTAGATCTCAAAGGGTTTGCTCCAAGTCCTCCTTTAAGTGTCCCTTTTCTTTAACTTCCCGATCACGACTTTCTCCATAGAAGTCAACGGCGTATCGCGGTTGTGTATTTACACTGCACGCGTCCCCCGTGGGTCCCCTGTGTCACTACCTTGGGTGGTTCCTTGTGGTCCAAGCACTTCTAGAGGCTCTAGGCCTAGTGTCTAGTTCAGTCGTGGTTCTTATACCACTTTATTGGTATATTGTTTGGTGCGCCCCTAGGGCCCAAACGTGTATTTGTGCTATTACTGTGTTTAAATAACTTCTAACTTATGTACTTCAAACTCTAGCCTCATAAAGAGACTAGAGGGGTGTGTTTAGCAATAAATACATATATTTTGAATATATACCTGGTGTGGTGCTCTTTCATTTTATCACTCAAGAGATTATAGACTGGTAAAACAAGCTGCTTTACATTCCTTCAAGACTTAGCCTGAAGGCTGCTCTCCATAGCTACCACTAAGATAGCTTTCAATAAGGTTGTCTTTAACCTATCTCCAATAAGGGGTTGTTTGGACTGGTGCAAGGTGCCCACTATAATTAGTGGACAGCATATACCAGGCCAACTTCTCACACCTGGTTCTCCTGGCTCCCTGTGCAAGCTCTCCTCCTGGTCTTCCTTTATGAGCACTAAAGTCCTGGGCTTTCCCCAACTGATCCTCAGGGGCCATAAGCGTACCAGCCTCACTGGCCCTTGGGAAGACCCACTGGTCCTGTGGTCATCTGGGAAGAGTCCTTGGTCCTGAGTGGGGGTCAGAGTGTTCCTCCTTCCAGTTCTCCATGGCGGTCCCTGGAGCCAGCAACAAAGTGTAGAAAAATCTGCAGGTAAGAGAGAGTCTCTCCGTTGTGCAAGCATTTTTAAAGAGGAGAGGAAGGTTCCGAACGACAGGCACCACTGGCTAATCCTGTTGTGACATATCACCTCTTCACCCCCGTGCCAGTCCTCTTACACAGCAGGTTAGGACAATCCAAAAAGGTGTCATTCAGGAGACACTGGTCACATCAGGTCCTGGGGTCTTAGCTCCACCCCTCACTGACATCACTGCCAGGACTTGCACACTAGAATTTCAAAGAAGGACCCCCTCAGGGTTGGCTCCAGTTGTCTGGGAACTCTTTTTGGTTCAGTGGGCTTGGGCAAGTCCATCCCGGGTACAGTGTGACATCTGAATTATTGAGGGAGATCAGTCAGTTCAACCCCTTTCCTCCTCAGGAGCTGGGAGAAGTACAGCTAATTGCTCCTTTTGTGTGGGGTGGCCTTTGTTCCTGCTGTTGGAGAGAAATATAATTAATGGGACACAGCAGGGTAGCAAAAGGCCTGGACTCTGATCCTAAGCTGAGCTAGGGAACTATGGAAACTCTGGATGACCAACAAGATGTACAGTTATCATTTTGGAAGTTACATACTTGGTTTTCTTTCACATGTTACACTCCAATTCAAGATGCCAATGGTCTCTGTAGGCCAAGGGGGACAGAAACAACACTCTAAGGAAGTTCTCTCCGTATGAGTATAATGGGGTGCCACTATAGTTAAAACAGTAAAGCACACTGACTTTCCCTATTAGTGTATGTTACCCTTATAAGGCCTATTCCAGGTGAATACCTAATCCTGCAGATTCCCTATTGTGCCAGGCTACCTGTGCGCTGTTACAGGGCACGTGTAACCAGCCAAGGTTCCCTTCCCCTCACTGCGTCACAACAACCTTATCTTAAAAGGCTGACACTAGCAGTAAACACGCTGAGTCCATTTGCCATGTGATTACCATGGGTAAGACACCAGTAGCAAGACTCATCCAGAACAAAAAGGCCAAAAACCAGGTGATCAGAAAAGCAAAAAATCTGTGTGTACTGAAGGGGCAAAACCCAGTGCAACACTCGTGCTAAAGATGCTACTAACTGCAAAACTGTCTAAGCAGCACATGTGCAGGAGTTCTATAAATAGAAATCACTGCAGTGCGCAGTGTGCATGCAGAGGGGGATTAAATGAGGGACCTTAAATGAGCCAAGATTTGAAGATGAACTATGAGAGAGCTAGTCCAACAAGACAGAATCAACACACATTTTTAAGATAAATTGCAGGGCAATGATTAAAGTAGTGTACTTTACAGAACTTCCTGAACTATAGTAGAAATGGAAGAGCTACTACTCTGCACGATTGAAATTGGTAGGGGGACCCAACTAAGGGGCTAATTACGATATTGGTCGGACCAGCTTCCGTGGTCCTGTCGGAGGCAGTCGCACTTCGGCGCTATCTTTGGAAGCGGTCGCTCTGACCAGCAGATTATGATGCATTCAAATTCATGGCTTTCTGACCGCCACGGTTTCTCCGACTCTGACAGGAAATTCCGATCACTTTAGTGTCATAAAGGACCAAATAGAGCCAGTCAGTGAGCGGGCCTTCCTACATACCGCCCTCCCAATAGCAATGCACATTTCTGAAGAGCCGTCTGTGGCGGTCCAACCATTTCATCAGAGCTGGCGGAAAGGGAGGGGAATAAGGCTGAAACTCACCTCTCCACAGCTTCACACTTCCGGTGCAGACATGGATCCCGTTGCACACGTCCTGCTACTGCTCTACCTACTTGACTACCTCAAAAATCAAAACTCTTGTGGACGCAACCGCCGGTAACCTATCCATAGACATTGAGTCAAGAACAAGTCAACAGTCCGCAATTGCAAATGTGATCCGTAGCATGATCAGCATGAGTGGGGGGGTCTCGGGGTCAGGTGACAAGAGTTGGAAAATCAAACACAGGGACAGGCGCAACATACAGGTAGGACTAAAAGTGCACATATACACTAGAGGTGGATGGCAAACTCCGCTCTGCCGGCAGAGTTCACAGAGTTTTTGCCACTCCACACCCCACTTGGAGCGTGGAGTTTGGCAAAAAACTCCGCCTACCACTGACGGAGCAGAGTTTACAGGCGCGCTTGCCACTCACCCTAAAACAACAAGGAAGTTGCTCTGCAAAACACTGTAAAACTTACTTGGTCGGATGCAAACCGCCAGCATCTCTTCCTAAATCATCCTCAGCCCTCACCCGTCCTGGATGATGAACATACTGTGAAGGATCATGGTTTTTAAAGCAGCCGGTGATTTGTCAAAATAATGTAATAGATTGCCGGTGCATGTTGGAGCATTTTAGAATGGCACGAGTCGCCTGTAGAAAATAGCCTAATTGTTCCCCCTCTTTGAAATAATGACATGGATGGTTAAACGTGTCTCGGTGATTGTAACTACAACAAAGTGATGTATTTGAATATTCATTTAGCTTACCTTAACATGTGGCAATGTGGTGCAGAAGGGTAATTAGTACCTAATTAGCTTAATTTGCTTTGTCGTTGCATGCTGAAGTATTTTGAATAGCGCAAGCTACCTTTTGAAAAGGGACTGAATGTTCCTTCTCTTTTGGACACAACGATGTGGAAAATTCTTGTGTTCAAGACAGCCAGGCTACAGCAGTGCCCCAACCAGGCTGGGGCTCCAGCAAACCGAGCACAATGCAGGCCTGGGGGATGCGCTGCTCTTTGTTCTACTAGCCTCTCAGACTCCCATGCAAGGCAGCGAGTAATTTTGTATACTTTCATTTTATTCCTGTTTTTTGCTAGCTGCCTTGCTCCCCTGCTACCCGTACCCTACCAATGGGAGAAACCAGAGGTGGGGAGGCAGCACAGCCGGCGCATCAGCAGGGCAGGTCTTGCCTCTTGCTCTCCGGTGCCTGCTGCTTGGTTAGGACTCAGGGTCCAATCACTTTACCATTTGAGGCCGGAGGACTTGGGGGCATATTCACAAGGAGCTATCGCCGAATTAACGGCACTTTATCGCAGCCAAAGTCGTGATAAATGTACCTCCCCATTCACAAGCCGGTGTTAACAGCCCACAGCACCAGTTTACCCGTGATAGCAGCCGCAAAAAACATCGCCACAGAGGACCTCCGCAAATATCGCTAATGAGATGCAGAGTAGGCGTTCCCGTGACAAAAGCCGAGAAAAACAGCACACCTCAACATTCACAACGACCAGCCACATCCGCGATAAAAACACAAAACAGGCGATAAGGCGCGTTAGCACCAGGAAATCTACACCTGCTCTGACCTGGTGTAAAGTCCGATGGCAGCCTGCAAACCAAAAGGGAGCACAGCCCAGGGCTACATCGGAAGGGCAACAGATGCCATGGAGCCACCCATCATGCGGCCCGGACACCCAAGAGGGCCACAACACCCACAGCCACCACCCCCAGGACCACCCCTCCCTGGCACCCCCCCCCACCAAAGACATGCCACATCAGCCACACCTAAACATGTACAAAATATTCCGCTTGATGCCGCACAATCACAACTGGTGAAATGGATGTGTCGTCACAGAAATGACCAGCACACATTCACTTTCGAAGCAACAAATGAAACTTTATTAAAGTAGAACAACGAAATGAAATGAAGACACATGGCCGCTCCCCTCCGGACAATACGTAGGTCACAGCCTGTAAGACAAAAAATATGATGAGAAGGTGTGTCCTGTACATATCAGAGGACAGAGAGAGAGCGAAGGAGAGAGAGAGGAAGAGAGGGAGGGAGAGAGAGAGAGAGGAAGAGAGGGAGAGAGAGAGAGAGAGAGAGAGAGAGAGAGGAAGAGAGGGAGAGAGAGAGAGAGAGAGAGGAAGAGAGAGCGAGAGAGAGAAGAGGAGAGAGAGAGAGGAAGAGAGGGAGGAGAGAGAGAGGAAGAGAGGGAGAGAGAGAGAGAAGAGGAGAGAGAGAGGAAGAGAGGGAGAGAGAGAGGGAGGAAGAGAGGAAGAGAGGGAGAGAGGAAGAGAGGGAGAGAGATAGAGAGTGCTGCCCCTGCGCACCCAGGCAACACTGCTCACCTGCTGCCACAGGTGTGTCTCCAACCACGTGCCGGTATGTAGTGCAGTTCACCAGGTCACACATCTCAGTCAGAGCCGTCAGCTGAAACAGAGCCCAGATACATGACTGGCACAGTACACACACTTGCACAAGACAACATCGCCTGCCCGCCCATGCACACCCAGGCAGAGGCACCCCAACCTCACCCACTGCCCATCGGAGCATGCCCACCCATGCACACCCAGGCCTCAATGCTCACCTTCCGCCACCGGCACATAGACAGGAGGTCCAACCACGTGCCGCTGCAAGCCACAAGCCCGGGGCCCACGGACATGGCACCCTCCACATCATGCAGCCCCGTTCCGCAGGCCACCAGGTCTCACGTTTGGTGCTGGGTCTTTGTTAGACTTGGCATCTTTTGGCGTGTTTCCCCTGACTTTTTGCTTTCTGACCTCCCGGTTTTGACTCTGTTTTTGCTGGTGTAATGATTCTGCGCACTTTCCTCACTGTGGTCCAGTGGGAAAGTGCAAGTGCTCCTGTATAAAATGTGTTATGGATTGGTGTTTCCATGATTGGCCTATTTGGTTTATGTGTCAGTCCCTTGTAAAGTGCACTGCGAGTGCCAGGGCCTATAGACCAAATGCTGTTGGTGGGCTGCAGCACTGGATTGTGCCACCCACGCAAACAGCCCGTAAAGTGTAACTCGGGCCGGCCAACGCAGAGCCTGTGCGCAGCCTGGGGCTGCCATGTCGACTTGGCAAGTGCCCACACTTGCAAGTCCCCAAACCTTCCCTTTGCTACATGTTAGTCACCCCTAAGGTAGGCCCCAGGTACCCCTGTGGGCAGGGTGCGGTGTATGCGAAAGGTAGGACATGCCCGGGTGTGCGGCATGTCCTGATAGTGAATTACAGCCTAGTTCGTTTTTCACTATTGCAAGGCTACCTGTTCCCCCTAGGCCAGAACGGGCAGTTTTGATTATTACAGCTTATAATCCTAACTGACCCGGGAACATGGTAGAAATTCGAGTTTAGTATGCCTGGACTCAGAATGATAAAATGCAGCTTTTAGTGAAGTTGGTTTTAACATTCTGTGTTTGAAAATACCACTTTTAGAAAGTGGGTATTTTCTTGTCTAACCATCCAAGCCTGCCTCTGCGAGGTTGTGTATTCCTTGTCTGGAGTGTGAGTGACAGGGGCTGGGGGATGCCAGGAGACAGGGTGAGTCAGCACAGGGCTGAATAGCCAGATCGACCTGTAGATGGGTGGGAGGGGTCGCACCTGGGCCCTGAATAGGACAGTGCCTTCCCTCCACAATGCTGGCTCCACCTCCTGTGGTGTGTCTGATGTCCCTGGCCTACTCACTGAAAGAAGGGACGGAGACTTGTCAACAAAGTGCTCCAGAACTGGTTTGGACTAGGCAAAGGCCTCTCTGCCTTCAGAGAACAAAGGAATTTGGGATATAAATATTGGGGCCCTGACCCCATGAATTTAGATCTCGCTGGAATCAAGGAACCTGCCAAGACGAAGAGCTGGAAGAGCTGCCAGGAGGAGTACTGCCCCTTTGCTGTGTTGTTGCTTTGTTGGGTTGGCCTGCAGCTGCTGCTTCTGCCTTGGGCAGTGAAAGGACTGGACTGAACTTTCTACAAACTTGTGCTGAGTATCTCCAAGGGCCTGAAACCGAGCTGGCCTCCTGTTAAGAAGTCTCAGGGACTACAAAGACTTCACAAGCCTCTGGGTACCGCTTCTGGAACGCTGTTTCAGTCGCCACAGAGGAAGGGAACTGCAACCGACTCCGTCAACCGAATCCATCCCTGGCCGGTGACCTGTTTGCACCGCAGACCGCATCGCCCCGCTTCGCATCGCAACCCTGGTCTCACCGTGGGCGACGTCCGACGCCGCCAACATCGAGCCGCTGCTTGCACCGTGACCTGTGGGCACCGCAGTTCGCATCGCATCGCTTCACTGGGCCAGCCGGACCAGACCGACGCTGTCGCTGCAACTGGCTCAAGAGTCGTGACCGCACCGCATTTGGGGCACCGCTCGCACGTCTGCGACGCACCGCTCCGACTCGCACCGCTGTCCGACGCCAGCTCCCGCACTCCGGCCAGGTCGCCTGCATCGCAACCTGTCAGCACCGCATCGAGCATCGTCTCACCCTGCATCGCACGCCTTGGACTCACCGACTCCGTCTGCACGACGCTCATCGAGCCGCTGCCTGCACCGCATCGAGGGACACCGCACCTTGCATCGCTCCGTCTTGCACCGCAACCGCGACGAACGCCGACCGGCTCGTACACTCCGTACCAGCCACGACGAGAAAAGGTACTGTGACCGAGTCTGTTCACGAATCTGCTGGCCCGTATCGACGCGGTCGGCTGGAACTGTTAGACTCTGTGGTTCTCAGCATCACGGTAGGCTCGGACGGAGCTACCGACTCGTACAAACTTTGCTTTTGTGCTATTCCTGCAAAGAAGAAGTTAACGTATCAAGTATTCATTCGTAAAGTACAGTATTGTGGATTTTTGTCGTAATTGGTCTTGTCTTGAGTATATAAAATATTGGTTATTTTTCTAAACTGGTGTGGTGTCCGTTTGTAGTGCTTACACTGTATTACTGTTGGTTATGTGCAAATGCTTTACACACTGCCTCTGAATTAAGCCTGACTGCTCGTGCCAAGCTACCACGAGGGTGAGCAGGGGTTACTTCACGAGTGTAACAACCCTTACCCTGACTAGGAAGAAGGGTCCCTACTTGGACAAAGGTGCAAGCCCTTGCCAACTAGAGATCCCATTTCTAACATTGGTGGCAGCGGTGGGATAGGACTTGTGTTTGCACTTGACTTACAGTGATTGGTGTGCACTACTACCATATCGCAGACCATTACGTACCACATACTGGTTCATTTTCTTTTGGCCTATTTTTGATTTTGCCAGTTTTCAACTCACGACTTTTGTCATGCCTGAATCAATTGCATCATCCGTTGCATCTCTGGAAGTTATCTTTGAGGAGGACAGGTTGGAATCCTACGCCGTAAAGGAGTTACGGGCGATTTGTAAAAACCTGAAAGTCCAAATTAAAGGCCTCACAAGGAAGGAGGAGCTACAGAAGGCGCTGAGGGCCTGGGTAGCAGCCAGACATGCCAATGGGCAGCCTGGTGATCTCAGTGAGGAGGTGGAGGAGCCTATTTCCAGGGTGGATGTGCTTTTGGGTAGGGGAACCCGCCAGGTCAGGCAGCAGCAGTCTGTCCCCAGAGGAGCTGGAGGACAGGCGGGAGGCAAGGCAGTTCGAGCTGCAGAAGCTCAGGCTGGAGAGTGAGTGGGAGGAGAAGAGATTGGCCATAGAGGAGAGGAAGATGCTCTTAGAGCATGAGAGAGAACTGAAGGAGCTAGAACTTAGGAGTAAGTCAGGCTCAGATGGTGGCAGCAATTCGTCCAGAAAGGCAGACAGGATTGTGCACATTCCCAAGAACGTAGGCAAGGAGTTCAAGAAGGGGGATGACATACAAAGGTGGTTTCAGGGTTATGAGGCAGCCATACACATGAATGGGGTCCCTGAGGAGAATTGGGGAGCAGGATTGTGGCCACTTTTCCCTGAAGAAGCAAGGGATGCTCTGATAGCTTTGGGTAAGGGGTATCACCTCACCTATGCTGACATGAAGGATGCCCTTCTCACGAAGTATGGTCTTACTCCTGAAAAGTACAGTGATCAGTTCAGGTCCAGTAAGAAGTCTGATGTCAACACTTGGTTGGAATGTGTGGATGTGTTCTGCAGGTCTCTGGATGGTTGGGTGAAGGGCAGTAGCGTAACAGATTTTCAGGGGCTCTCCAACTTGATTGCATGGGAGCACTTGTCTAGTCTATGTTTTGCAGATCTGCGCCAGCACCTAGTTGATAGTAAGCTAACTGACCCCAGGAAGCTTGCTATGGAAGCGGACCGCTGGGTGAGTACCAGGGTCCACAAGAAAGCGTTTGGGGAGACTCAGCCAAAGGTGGGCAGGGTCCCCAGCAGAAAAGTGGGGGGACAAGGGTAAAGCACAGGAGTTCTCTAAAGGGCCCCAAACTAGTACCCAGGGTAAAGGTTCCCAGCCCCCGGTGATAAGAAGAAAGGGGTCTCCACAGGGAAGCCTGTTGAGACCGGCCCCCGCAAGTGTTATGCATGTGACCAGGTAGGTCACTTTAGAGGGGACCCCAAGTGCCCGAAGGGGACACAGCCACCCACCGGTGGACAGTCCAAAGTGTTGGCTAGTGTAGCGCTTGGGGAGGAGGGGTGCCCACAGGAGGGTGGGGATCCCGCAGAAATGACCCTTGTCTCACTAGGGGACAGTGAGATGGTCCCAGGAAACCAGGTGCCCCCTAACACAAAGAAATATAGCACCTGGGTGACCATTAATGGGAACAGGGTAGAGGCTCTCAGAGATACTGGAGCCAGTGTGACCTCAGTCCGGTGTCACCTGGTGTCTGAGAAGCAAGTAGTCCCAGGAGCATTCCACCAAGTAGTTGCTGTCGACAACTCGGAGCGCCAGTGTATGGTGGCGCAGGTTCCCTTTGGAATGGGGGGGTCTCAGGTCCCTTGAGGGTGGTTGTGAGCCCTACCATGCCTGTAGATTGTCTGCTAGGAAACGACCTGGAGCAGTCCTCATGGAAGGAGGTTGAGCTCAGGTCTCACTTGGAGATGCTTGGGTTGCCAGAGTGGGCATGCGTGTCTACTCGGTCAATGGCAGCCAGAAAGGGTGATCAAGAGGACTTGGAGCCTGAAACAGTGGCCCAAGTCCCTGCCAAGAGGAAGGGCAGGGGCGCGGGAAACCGGCCCCCGAAGTTCCCACGGACCGGGAGGAGGCGGACCTCGAGGGGACGCCCCGGTGCCTACAGGGGAACAAGTAGCCGAACTGGGAGACATCTCTGAGCTGACCCATTGGCAGCAAGAAGGGGGTCCCACCAGGGAGGAGTTCTGCAGGGAGCAGAACGAGTGCCCTACTCTGGAGGGTCTGCGGCGGCAGGCTGCAGACCAGGCAGCTGGTAATCAGTCCGGGTCACATCTGATCTACTGGGAGAGTGGTCTCCTAAACAGTGAGCCTAAGGTTGCTGAGCCTGGGTCAGCCCGTGTGCTGGTGGTACCCCAGCGCTTCATGACCTTCCTACTGGGTCTGGCTCATGACGTGCCTTTGGCAGGACATTTGGGGCAGGACAAGACCTTTGACAGGCTTGTCACCCACTTCTTTTGGCCCCAAATGCGAAGGCAGTCAGATGCACACTGTAGGTCTTGCCAAACTTGCCAGAGTGGGAGGAAGGTCAAAGCTCCTCTCCAACCTTTTCCTGTAGTTGGAACACCCTTTGAAAGGGTAGGGATGGATATAGTGGGGCCACTGGACCCCAAGACAGCCATGGGCAACAGGTACATCCTGGTCTTGGTGGACCATGCCACCCGGTACCCGGAGGCAATCCCTCTCAGGACAACGACGGCGCCAGTGGTGGGCCGGGCGTTAATGGGGATCTTTTCCCGTGTGGGATTCCCCAGAGAGGTGGTTTCCGATAGGGGGACCAATTTCATATCGAAGTATATGACATCCCTGTGGAAGGAGTGTGGTGTAACCTACAAGTTCACCACTCCTTACCACCCACAAGGAAACGGTCTGGTGGAGAGATTCAACCAGACCTTGAAAGGCATGATCAAGGGTCTAACAGAACCCATGAGGCGTAAGTGGGACGTCCTCTTGCCATGCCTACTCTTTGCATACAGGGAGGTGCCTCAGAAGTCTCTTGGGTACAGCCCCTTTGAGCTCCTGTATGGCCACCCTGTCAGAGGACCTCTGAGTTTGGTAAAGGAAGGCTGGGAGGCGGCTCCCAGGAAAACTCCCCAGGATGTATTTAGCTACATGCTGGCCTTTAGAAACCAAACTGCCCGCTTCAGGAAACTCGCTCAGGCGAACCTAGAAGCAAGCCAGGAAGAAATGAAGAGATGGTATGACCAGAATGCCACTCTGGTCGAATTTCAACCTGGGCAGAAAGTGTGGGTCATGGCCCCAGTGGCACCTTGTGCCTTGCAGGACAAGTGAACTGGGCCATACGAGGTAAAGGAGCGCAAAAGTGACGTCACCTACCTGGTGGATTTGCAGGCTCCAAGGAACCCTTTGAGGGTCCTTCACGTGAACCGCCTCAAGCCCCACTTCGAGAGGTCCGAAGTGAGTATGCTCTTGGCGACAGATGATGGGGTGGAAGAGGAGAGCGAGCCTCTCCCTGACCTCCTGTCTACCAAGGAGCATGATGGGTCAGTAGAGGGTGTGATCCTCTCCCCTACTCTGACTCAGGAGCAGCAGGGGGACTGTTGCCAGTTGTTGGGACAGTTCGCCCCACTGTTCTCTCTGACCCCCGGTGTTACTCACTGGTGTACCCATGACGTGGACACCGGTGACAGCCATCCTGTGAAGCACAAAATTTACAGGTTGACTGACCGGGTCAGAGCCAGCATCAAGGAGGAGGTCTCTAAGATGTTGGCGTTAGGGGTGATTGAGCCCTCCCACAGTCCTTGGGCCAGCCCAGTGGTCTTGGTCCCAAAGGCTGCGGCGCCCGGTGCCACTCCAGAACTCCGGTTTTGTGTGGACTACCGTGGGCTCAATGCCGTCACCAGGACTGACGCGCACCCCATCCCCAGAGCTGATGAGCTCATTGATCGGTTGGGAGCTGCCCGGTTCCTCAGCACATTTGATTTAACGTCTGGGTACTGGCAGATTGCCTTAACCGATGGGGCCAAGGAGAGATCAGCGTTCTCAACCCCAGAAGGTCATTACCAATTCCGGGTGATGCCCTTTGGGTTGAAGAATGCCCCTGCCACCTTTCAGAGGTTGGTCAATCAGGTGTTGGCTGGGCTGGAGGATTTCAGTGCCGCCTACCTGGATGACATTGCTGTGTTCAGTTCCAGCTGGGAAGAACATTTACAGCACCTTGAGAAAGTGTTGAGGGCTCTTCAAGGTGCAGGCCTCACGATCAAGGCCAGTAAGTGCCAGATCGGGCAGGGTTCTGTGGTGTACTTCGGGCACCAGGTAGGAAGCGGCCAGGTGGCGCCCCTACAACCCAAGATTGACACCATTCTGGCTTGGGAGCCCCCAAGACCCAGACAGAGGTGAGAGCCTTCTTAGGTCTCACCGGTTACTATAGGAGATTTGTTAAGGGCTATGGCACCATCGTTGCCCCCTTAACAGAGCTGACCTCTAAGAGGCAGCCCAGGAAAGTGATCTGGACTGAGTCCTGCCAGAAAGCTTTTGATGCCCTGAAGGCAGCCATGTGCACGGCGCCCGTGCTCAAGGCACCTGACTTCTCCAAAGAATTTGTCGTGCAGACTGACGCTTCAGAGCATGGTGTGGGAGCGGTGCTCTCACAACTGAACGAAGAGGGCCTGGATCAGCCTGTAGTCTTCCTTAGCAGGAGACTACTTCCCAGGGAACAGAGGTGGAGTGCCATAGAAAGGGAAGCTTTTGCTGTGGTCTGGGCACTGAAGAAGTTGAGACCATACCTGTTTGGGACTCACTTCCGGGTTCAGACAGACCACAGGCCCCTCAGATGGTTGATGCAAATGAGGGGTGAGAATCCAAAACTGCTGAGGTGGTCCATCTCCCTACAGGGAATGGACTTTACGGTGGAACACCGTCCTGGTACAGAACACGCCAACGCAGATGGTCTGTCCAGGTTCTTCCGCCTTAGTGAAGAGAACTCCAATGGGGTTGGGTAGTTCTCCCTACTTTCAGCTGGAGGGGACATGTGTTAGACTTGGCATCTTTTGGCGTGTTTCCCCTGACTTTTTGCTTTCTGACCTCCCGGTTTTGACTCTGTTTTTGCTGGTGTAATGATTCTGCGCACTTTCCTCACTGCGGTCCAGTGGGAAAGTGCAAGTGCTCCTGTATAAAATGTGTTATGGATTGGTGTTTCCATGATTGGCCTATTTGGTTTATGTGTCAGTCCCTTGTAAAGTGCACTGCGAGTGCCAGGGCCTATAGACCAAATGCTGTTGGTGGGCTGCAGCACTGGATTGTGCCACCCACGCAAACAGCCCGTAAAGTGTAACTCGGGCCGGCCAACGCAGAGCCTGTGCGCAGCCTGGGGCTGCCATGTCGACTTGGCAAGTGCCCACACTTGCAAGTCCCCAAACCTTCCCTTTGCTACATGTTAGTCACCCCTAAGGTAGGCCCCAGGTACCCCTGTGGGCAGGGTGCGGTGTATGCGAAAGGTAGGACATGCCCGGGTGTGCGGCATGTCCTGATAGTGAATTACAGCCTAGTTCGTTTTTCACTATTGCAAGGCTACCTGTTCCCCCTAGGCCAGAACGGGCAGTTTTGATTATTACAGCTTATAATCCTAACTGACCCCGGGAACATGGTAGAAATTCGAGTTTAGTATGCCTGGACTCAGAATGATAAAATGCAGCTTTTAGTGAAGTTGGTTTTAACATTCTGTGTTTGAAAATACCACTTTTAGAAAGTGGGTATTTTCTTGTCTAACCATCCAAGCCTGCCTCTGCGAGGTTGTGTATTCCTTGTCTGGAGTGTGAGTGACAGGGGCTGGGGGATGCCAGGAGACAGGGTGAGTCAGCACAGGGCTGAATAGCCAGATCGACCTGTAGATGGGTGGGAGGGGTCACACCTGGGCCCTGAATAGGACAGTGCCTTCCCTCCACAATGCTGGCTCCACCTCCTGTGGTGCGTCTGATGTCCCTGGCCTACTCACTGAAAGAAGGGACGGAGACTTGTCAACAAAGTGCTCCAGAACTGGTTTGGACTAGGCAAAGGCCTCTCTGCCTTCAGAGAACAAAGGAATTTGGGATATAAATATTGGGGCCCTGACCCCATGAATTTAGATCTCGCTGGAATCAAGGAACCTGCCAAGACGAAGAGCTGGAAGAGCTGCCAGGAGGAGTACTGCCCCTTTGCTGTGTTGTTGCTTTGTTGGGTTGGCCTGCAGCTGCTGCTTCTGCCTTGGGCAGTGAAAGGACTGGACTGAACTTTCTACAAACTTGTGCTGAGTATCTCCAAGGGCCTGAAACCGAGCTGGCCTCCTGTTAAGAAGTCTCAGGGACTACAAAGACTTCACAAGCCTCTGGGTACCGCTTCTGGACACGCTGTTTCAGTCGCCACAGAGGAAGGGAACTGCAACCGACTCCGTCAACCGAATCCATCCCTGGCCGGTGACCTGTTTGCACCGCAGAGCCGCATCGCCCCGCTTCGCATCGCAACCCTGGTCTCACCGTGGGCGACGTCCGACGCCGCCAACATCGAGCTGCTGCTTGCACCGTGACCTGTGGGCACCGCAGTTCGCATCGCATCGCTTCACTGGGCCAGTCGGACCAGACCGACGCTGTCGCTGCAACTGGCTCAAGAGTCGTGACCGCACCGCATTTGGGGCACCGCTCGCACGTCTGCGACGCACCGCTCCGACCCGCACCGCTGTCCGACGCCAGCTCCCGCACTCCGGCCAGGTCGCCTGCATCGCAACCTGTCAGCACCGCATCGAGCATCGTCTCACCCTGCATCGCACGCCTTGGACTCACCGACTCCGTCTGCACGACGCTCATCGAGCCGCTGCCTGCACCGCATCGAGGGACACCGCACCTTGCATCGCTCCGTCTTGCACCGCAACCGCGACGAACGCCGACCGGCTCGTACACTCCGTACCAGCCACGACGAGAAAAGGTACTGTGACCGAGTCTGTTCACGACTCTGCTGGCCCGTATCGACGCGGTCGGCTGGAAATGTTAGACTCTGTGGTTCTCAGCATCACGGTATGCTCGGACGGAGCTACCGACTCGTACGAACTTTGCTTTTGTGCTATTCCTGCAAAGAAGAAGTTAACGTATCAAGTATTCATTCGTAAAGTACAGTATTGTGGATTTTTGTCGTAATTGGTCTTGTCTTGAGTATATAAAATATTGGTTATTTTTCTAAACTGGTGTGGTGTCCGTTTGTAGTGCTTACACTGTATTACTGTTGGTTATGTGCAAATGCTTTACACACTGCCTCTGAATTAAGCCTGACTGCTCGTGCCAAGCTACCACGAGGGTGAGCAGGGGTTACTTCACGAGTGTAACAACCCTTACCCTGACTAGGAAGAAGGGTCCCTACTTGGACAAAGGTGCAAGCCCTTGCCAACTAGAGATCCCATTTCTAACAGTCTTGATTACTCCATGGCAGAGGACATACCAGTGCACCCGGCACCATCGCAGGCTGCACACCCGCTCAGCCCAATGGGCGCCACCAACTCTGGGATCCCGGAAGCGTCGCCACGTGGCGGTAGGCCCACGCTGCCCGCTGGCTCTGGCCTACACTGCGGTCCAGCAGGGCACACAAAACCTGAGCTGTCTGAACCGCCGGGACGGGGCAACATCGCAGGCTGCACACCCGCTCAGCAGCTCAAGGTGCCACTGACACAGTGCACCCAAAGTCACCGTCCCGTGGTGGGGTGCCTGTACCGTCCGCAAGGCCCCGGGTGCCACTAACCCTGTGCAACCCCAGTCTGCGTCACGTGGTGGTAGGCCCGTGCCCTCTGCAAGGCCTCGGATGCCACTAACCCTGTGCAACCCCAGTCTGCGCCATGTGGTGGTAGGCCCGTGCCCTCTGCAAGGCCTCGGATGCCACTAACCCTGTGCGCAACAACTCATGGGCCCTACATGAGTGAGATCCGTGGAGCGGCCATCATCCAGTCACCACCGGCAGAGGGGAATGTGACGTCATCGGCCCCTTATGTTGGTGGAGTCACATGGCCTGTGATGCCTGTGCCGGATGGGTGTGGTGTGTGTGAAAACCTGCCCTCAGGGAGTGGCTGTGACATGCTGACAACTAGACCAGTGACCTGCACACCACCAGCGAGTACGGCTGCGACGGGTAGCAATGAGGGCCCCCCTCGGGGCATTAGCGGAGTGGTCTGGCCTGCCGTACGCCCGACCAGCACAGGGCTTGCAACGATGACTCGTGGGCTCTGGGTGTGGTCCAGTCCATGTCCGGACAAGGAAGTGACTGATGCGTGTGTCCCTGTTGTAGTGGTCACGGAACCCGGTACACAAAATTCAATGTCGCACCCTCTGACTGGCATCTCACAGGATGAACATCATTGACGCAAGGGAAGGCACTGTCCCCACATTCATCCACACATCCATACAGGAATGACGTAAGACATTACACAGCAGTGCGTCACTGGATGTTTATTTGCACATCCAGTGCAGTCATGAAGCTGGAGCGGTACAGGGCAATGCCGAGCACACTACACAATATGGGCCTGTGGAGGGCCAGTCAGTGTCCATCCGGGGATGACCTGTACTGCGGGAGAGGAAGGGTACAGTCCGCAGTCTGTCTGCCGTGTCATTGGTCGTCAAACAGGATGTGGCAGTCCATGTCGCTGTCCAAGGTGAGTGCATCGGAGTGTATCGGGGTCAGTGGTAGGTCTTGAGGCCATGTGCGGCACCAAGCAGAAACAGGCAAGGTGGTGGAAATGGATGCTAGTGCCTGGCCCTCCTGACCACAGTCCCATCCACGTCCTCATACCCGGGTGTGTGCCCTGCCCCACCTGTGGGTGTTGCAGCACCAGCTGTGGCACTGTGTGCCACTGACACATCAGGGGCCGGAGGAGGATTGTCGGCCGCACTGTGTGGCAGTGACACATCAGGTGCCGGAGTGGATACGCCTGCCGCACTGGGAGGCACTGACACACCAGGGGGTGGAGATGTGGATGGTGTGGGGGCAGCAGCATTCGTCATCACCACGCCTTGTGGCAGCAATGCCATGATCAGGACATGCAGGGCACGGTAGATCCCAGCTACATTTTGCTGATGTGCAGCGGCGGCTTCCATCCTTTCCGCCTCCATCCGCACCATGTCCTCCATGAGCCTCCGCATGTGTGCCAGCTCAAGGCTGGCATCGCTGGGGCTACTCTGAGTGGACAGGTATTCTTCCCTCCGGGTCATGACTCCAGAGATGTCAGTCAGGACTCGCTGGAGTCCATGGGCAGACATAGACACCCAAGGATGGCGTCCAGTTTGGTAGCCATGAGCTCGAACCCCACCCGCACCTGCTCGGCCGTTTCCCTCTTGCCCTCCAGCACAAGGCGCTGGAAGGCCATTTGTTGTTCCTGGGGGACTTGGGAGGGTGCCGGGGTTGTGGGTGCCTCCTGCTGTGTGGTTTGGGTGGTGGGTGGGGTCTCATGGATGTAGCTGGGCTGCCCTGATCGTGGAGGTGAGTTGCGGATGAGGTCAATGAGGTCTTGGATGGTTTGGGTGTCGATGCTGGTGTTGTCCTCCTCCTCATCATCAGTGAAGGGTGGCTGTGACTGCTCTGCAGGAGGTGTTGAAGATGCCCCTGCGATGTGAAGGGGAGATGGTGTATTACAATGTGTCCACATGTATGTAGCCGCATGGTACAGGTTGACATTCAGACAGCATGGCATTGTACATTGTGACAGTCTGTGGGTCTGGGCGAGGAACCAGAGTGATTGTGGGTGTGCACTGTGCCCTGCTTGCTTGTGCATGTGTGCCATTGTGGCCATCACCCCCCGTCCCCTCAGTACCTGGTGGTCACTCAGCCTGTTGCGGTTGTGTTGTGTCCTGTCGAGCAGTGTCCGGTCCCCTGACTCCGGCCACAGTCTCCACACTGATGACTGTCGACACCAGCTCCTCCATGTCATCCAGCTCCAGCTGTGGCGCTGGGCCCCCAACTCCGGTCTGCATTGCTGCCCTCAGGTTGGCGGAGAGTTTCTCCTTGGTCTTCCGCTTGATGTCATTCCATCGCCTCTTGACCTCGTCCATTGTCCGCTTGTGCTCTCCGACGGCATTCACCTTGTCGACGATGTCCCGCCATATTCCAGTTTTGGTGCCCAATGACACGTTGGAGGTGACGAAGAGTTGTTGATGGTGTTCCATCACCTCCGTGACTATGATCCTGTTCGCCTGCGGACTGAACTTGGTCTTCCTGGTCTTCTTGTCCTTGCCCTTCCCTGTACCCGAGGTCCCAGGCTGGTCGTCCGGGGTGCTTGTGGGGTTGCGCTCGTCCTCTGCGCCTGCTCCGGCTGCCTCCATGGTGATTGTGTGTTGGTCAGTTTGTGTGTGGGTGTTTGTTCTACTTTTACTGAGATTTTTGACGCCTGCCAGGTGTGTGTTGCAGGCCTGGCGCTGCTTTTCGCTGTTTCCTCATCGCGCTTTGGCCCATCGCATGTTTTTTGGTGTTGTGGTTTGTGTTTTTATCTCCATCGTGGTGGTTGTATCGCAGACATTGTCCGCAGTTTCGGCAGACTATCGCATGGTACCGCCTTGTTGAGAATTCCACGTTGACAGGGGGTTATTTTCCCGCGATGGGCTGCGATATTGAAAGTTCGTTACGCTACTCTTGCGGTAGTTATCACACGTTCTTGTGAATATACCCCTTGGTTCCTTGTCTGCGGTGGAGGGACACCAAGTGTGTGTGATGGAAAACACAAAGGTAAGGGTCAGTGTTCTACACCCACATTAGCAAAATATATCAGTGCCCATTTCCCACCTTTGTTTAGGAAGTAACAATGACTCGCCGAGGGACAGCACCAGGAAAATACTAATAGATGATTTACTTGTATGTATTTCCCAGTTGACTTCTTTTATTGCATTCTTTCCAATACTGCACTAGACCCTGCCCCAAGTATAATCCCGATGTGAGCCATTCGGTTTATTTGCAACCCACTTTACCTCGTGCAGCAGTGTGCCCTGTAAATTACTGTACCTCATGCAGCAGTGTGCCCTGTAACTAGGCCTGGGCGGAAAACTACGCTACGCTCGCGTAGTTTGCGAAGTTTGCGCTACTTCGCACTACGCGAATTGCACGTAGCACAGTGCGAACACGTGTAGCGTAGCGTAGCGTAGTGTAGTGCAGCGGTCATTTTTTGCTTGCTCGCGGTCCTCAACGTCAAGTTGGCGACCGCGAGCAAGCAAAATGACATCCCGGCCAGACTTTCTCCTCGTTCGCGATCAGCAACATCAAGTTGCCGATCGCGAGCGTGGAAAATAAACCTCCCGGCGAGATTCTCAACGCGGGGAGGTCAGGTTTCTCATTGCGAGTGGTCGCGTATGCTCGCGACCGGTCGCGATGAGAAACTACCAGTCCGCGTTGAGAAAGCTGCCGCTCGAGTAAAAATCTACTCGAGCGGCAGTAAAAGACAGCTCGCACTGTGCAAGATGCCATTTTCAATGATTGCACAGTGCGGACAAGCATCCGGCACTGTGCAATCATTGCGAACACGCACTACGCAGTTCGCGTAGTGCTACGCGTAGCTCGCGTAGTGCGAACTGCACTTTGCGTAGCTTCGCGAAGCGTTACTTCGCGAACTACGCCCAGGGTTACCTGTAACCCACTGTACCTCGTGCAGGAGTTCGTCCTGTAACTATCTGCAACCCACCATTTCAAAGGTATGGGACAGTCCCCCCTCCGCAGCTCACCCCAGTACTATCCCAGCACTGAGACCAGGGCCAGCTTCGTGGACTGCCAGGCTTGTCTGTGACCCCAGGGAGTGACAGACCCGCCTTATCAGTAATGATGCAGAGCCAAGGGCATGGGTACCGCCACTAGCAGCATGGAGCCCTGGCTCAGTATATGCCATCAGTGGAGCGATGAGCACTGTCTGCCTCCAGGCCCCCAGACACCTCCCATGGTGCCAAGTCCTGACCTGCACTACGCGTGGCAGCAAACGCCTGAATCATGCACCTTGGCAGGGTGGGGGAAGCCCTGGATCTAGATTCTGTACATTCCATGGAGCTTAAAGTGCTATCTAAGGGCAGCCGTGGGAGCACTCGTTCTAAAAGGGATAGTGCTGTGTGGTAAGGATGCAAAAGATACCACTGCCAAGGACAACAGTGCACTGGAAGTGCATGGCTCATGATCAGAATACTCCATCAGTTCTACAATCATTTACAAGAGTTGATAACACAGAAAAATGATGGGAAGCACCATTAGCAACCATAAACACAATAGCATAACACTGCAATGCAAAACTCAGGGGTACTCACATGACCAGGGGAGGAGGGTGTGTTGTTGTTCGGTATTAGTGGGGAGCTGTGGTAGTTGTCACAAACACACCTCTCCCCCCCAGCCTCACCCCTACCCACACACACACACACACACACCTTCACACCACCTTCTTGATATGCAAGTAGATGAGAGAACCGATGAAATAAAGCTTTTCCAAACTAGGGGAACTGGTTTTGATAAACCCTGTGCAGCATCAGAATATGTAAGAGAAGAAAGGGGTAGGGGGAGTGGAGGTGGAGAATGCAAATAAATTAATCAATATCACGGAAAGAAAAGTGAGGAATTCGTGAGAAAGAAGAAAACTGGGAGGGAGGTGTGAATGAGAGGGGACATGCTGGAGGTGGTCTCTTGGGAGGACCACCATGTGTAAGATGGGGGAGAGGAGGAGTAGAGCCGTCAAGAGGCGAGAGCGCTCAAAGGGATTGAGACAGGCAGACAATGGGACCTGTTCAGAGACACTCGAGGAATGCAGATAAAGGTCAGTTATGGTTGAGAAGCAGAGGGCCCTGCAGCGAAGAAACCTGCTGAGAAAAACAAGGGGGCATATTATCAAGCCCCAGCGATAATTATCGCTGAGCGCGCTTAGCGCGCTTTTTATTATCGCCGGCTATCGCTGGAATATATCGCCAAGCTAGGGCTGTATTATCAACGCTTAGCGCTATGGCGATAAATATTCCAGCGATAGCGGGAAAATGGCCAAACATAGCAGAAAAACCAGCGATGTCCCTTTTAAAACGACGATAAGCTTGGTGATAAGGCCCTGTGGCCTTAACCCCATAATCCACCTCCCATGTTAGGTATGCCTTAGTCAGGAATTTAGCAGACGTTAAATTCCTGCGTTAAGGCAGAGTTAGCGTGATTATGATTATTGCTATGCCTCGTTGTTAATATCGCGAAGCTGCCTTAGCGATATTTTCCCGTGTTGTTTTGACAGCCACGCCTACTTTGCATCTCATTATCGATGCGATGCGAGTTTTGACAAAAACGGGAGCTAAATGAAGGAAACACGCGCTAGTGTGTCCTTGTTAATAATGCGATAAAATTATCGCTGATTTTCGCCCGAAAACGGACGCTAAAGCGGCGATAATTCTATCGCCAGCCCTTGATAATATGCCCCAAGATTATTTTCTGAATTTGAATAGAAATGTTGGGGCATATTACCTAGGATTTGTGATAATTATCGCAAAGCGCGCTTAACGCTGTTTTTTTTATCACCGGATATCGCTGGATTTCATCGCGGAGATAACACGTTATTATCAACGCTTATCTCCAAGGCGATAATAAATCCAGCGATAGCAGCGAAACCCAGCAATAGCGCGAGTAATCCAGCGATAAAATCACTGCGCTAATGAAAAGCTTGCTAATAGGCAGGTGAGGACTTAACCTTACAATCCACCTCCCATTGACAAGAATGGTTAAGTCAAGTTTTTAGCAGGTGTTAAATTCCAGCGATAATCGCGGTTAGCGCGATTTTTTTATCGCTTCGCGGGCATTGCTAATAGGGGAAGTTGTGTTTGCGACTGTTTTCAGTTGCTTTTAGTTGGGAACGCCTACTTTGCATGTCATTAGCGATATATATCTGACATGCAAAGCGGCACCAAAGCGGTCGCTTTCACCATAAAGCTGTCGCTAACAGCTGTTAGCGACAGCATGTAATAGGGCGATAGAAATATCGCCGCTTTAGCTGCAAAAAGTGCCGCTAAAGCGGCGATAACGCCCTTGCTAATATGCCCTGTTAATTTTATCTGAAACAATGCAAGACTTTATTTGCCTAACTTATACTGTATATGTAAGTGTGCAGTGCCCTCTAGTTGTGAATTTTACTAACCCGAGGTTCTTCACTGTACATTCTCCTAGCATTCAACATTCTGTTTATCATAGCACATCTACTCTGCCCGCTTGTGGAACTCTGTGGAATTTAGAGGATTTTTTTGATAACTCTGCGAAATTTCATGGAAACTCTTTGAACTTCATCCAGGCCTAATATACACATAAATATGAACATATATGCACTGTAAGAGCTCCACTGGTATACGTTTCACACGTTTTAGTTATATATTATATACACACACACACACACACACACATAAACAGTGTGGCCACTGATATCAAAACACTGGCACAGGACATCCTCCCTGCCCCCAATGCCCTCTTCACCTCTGCTGGGAGCAAGAACTGAGGGTCCAGCTGAGCTCCTGCTGTGCTGCTTGAAGGAATCTGTTGCTGCGCAGCATCAGGGTTAAAAGATATATCTTGAGAAGTAGGACATGAGGGGGCAGGAAGGGGCAGTGGAAGGAGCAGGCACTGACAGATGTGCAGCAGGCCATGATGAAGTCGTCTGGGGCATGCTAGTGCATTGCATCGGCAGGTCTAAAACGCAGTTGCTCAGAAGGGTTCCACCGACTCTCCATTTAGGCCCGCACCCTCAGGGCAAGACAGAAAGTTTACTCTGCAGCAGTATCACCTACCACTGCCCCAGATGTAACAGCAGAGATACTCGTACAACTCCATTCACACTCTCTTCATGTCTGAACTGAAGCAACTACAAACACCTATGCAAGAAAGCCACAGTTGTTGCTGCAAAATGATTTTCAACTAAAAACCATTGGCAAGAACAATAAATTTGGCATCTTAGGTGCAATGTAATGTGTCCTATCACAAATCTGGATGTCGTGCAATGCTAGAAGTAGTGAAGTAGTGACATATGTAGGAGAGTAGGATCTGCTTCTTATAGTTACCCCCACTTTTTGCTGATGTTTCACTGTTTTCGACTTAGTCTGACTGGGATCCTGCTATTGAGGACCCCAGTCTATCTGCTTTCTCCTCTAAATTGATTGCATGTACTTTAGGTACACTCCAGATTGGATTCTGGGGTACCATTATAAGTCCCTAATATATGGTATCCTATGTACCCAGGGCCTGGGTACCCCAGAGGCCTCCCAGGGGCTGCAGCATGTATTATGCCACCCCTGAGAGACCATTCAAAATGACACCCCAGGTCTGCTACTGCAGCCTGTGTAAGGTGGTGCCTGCACCCCTTACTTAGATATGGGTTCACTATATCTATCCTAATCACTGCACATATAAACCTATCAGTCACCCCTATAGCAGGCCTTATCAATCCTGAAGGCAGGGTGCTGGGTTTTATGTGAGAGGGTGCCCATGCATGAGCAGAGCCCCTCTGCAGCCTTCGGAACCTAAATTCTGGGGTTGTTTGTGATGCAGCCAACCATATATACCATATACGAAACTCCGGCAGGGGAAGGCGTGACAATAGGTTTCCTGTCACAGGGAGGTGTGACCACCTCCCAGACAGGCTTTAGTGTATTGGGGCTGGGTGGGTGCACTCTCAGAGTGCTTTGATGTCTGCACTGGGGGCACATTTGGTGTCCCTGTGCATAGTCCAGCTCAAACCGGTTGCAGGAGCCATTTGCTCCTGCTCTGGAGCAAAACTGGACAAAGGACATGGGTGTAGCCACCCCTCTAACCTGACCCTCCCATAGGTGGGTCCCCAGAGTTTGTCCCACCCCTTCCTTGGGTATAAAGTAGGAACCCCTGACTACAGGACTTTAGATTTACCTGGACTAAACTCTGCTGCAGAAACCAAGTATCCTTCGATGATCTACGCTCTGCTGGACGACTGAAGAATCTCCCTTGGAGTAAAGGAGTTACTCCCCTGCTGAGCAGGCACCAAAACGCATCTGACCGGTTTGCATCTACGAAGCTCCCGAAGGACTCCGAAGATTTCTACAATACAGGAGGTGGGTTCCCAAGGTCTCCGAGGTTGATCTGCGCTCTCAGCAAGTCTGAGGCCCGTATCCCTCGTGGGGACCATGAAACCCGTACCCCTGGGCACCGTGTACATTTGCAGCAGCATATGCTTTTCGGCAGTCTCTGAAGCTGTGCTTTGGGATCCTTGTAGTCCTGACCCCGAGCAGAAATTCCACTGAAGATTTCCGGCCTACACTCCACGAGTGTTTCGTGGGCTGGTATTTTGTGATTCCTCTTGAGGTCCCTTTGTGATCCCTGGTCCGTTGGCCTGTGGGTCCCTGAGAAGGCAACTTTAGATTTCAGTGGGCTTCCTGGTTGCTCCAAATGTGCCCTGACTCTCATTTGCATGGTGAGTCCCCAGGACCTTGCTGGTCCTCGCAGAAGCATCTTTCCTCCGACCGCGTTGATTGCCGTTGCCAAGGCTTGTTGGTGTTCCATCCGGACACTGACCCCCCAGCATTCAACATCCTTTGTGGGACAGCTCAGATCCGGACTGTGGTTGTCATCGAGGTCTCCTGGTCCCCGTGGCTGCAGAGTCAAGCTTCACCTCATCGCACCTCAAGCACCCGACATCGGTGGGCATTCGATTGCTCCGCTCCTGGTCACGTGAAGTGACCCAGACTTTGTCCCCTCTACTTTCAGGTTCTTCTCATCTCCGATCCAGGCTTGGATCACACCGGACACTTTTCTTCTCCACGGCAGCAGTACTTTTTCGCATTACGCCATTGAAAACGACGAGGGTTTCCGACACCACTTGACCCCTATGCACCCGGCTCCTCTGGGATAGGTAACACGGGTACCTCGGTACTCTCAAGGGTGCTGGCCTTAAAACCTTCTATGTTTAGCTGGGTTTTTTTTTTTTTTTGCAGAGTTTTATATAGCGCGAACTTGACCCGAATCGGGTATCAGAGCGCTTTACATAGCACCAGTTATGTTACATTAGGACACACATTCATTTTTGTTAGGCACGGGGAGATAAAGTGATTTGCCCAGAATCACAGGATGTTCAGCGTCATTGCCGCGACTCAAACCTAGTTCCCCAGATTCGAGGTCGGACGCCCTAGCCGTTATGGGTTTGCTGAAACTCCTCTCCTAAGTGTCCTTTATCTTTAAATTTCTAACCGCGACTTTCCCATAGAGTTGTACGGAGCTCGCATCTGTGTTCCCACACTGCACCCGTCCTCCGCGGGTCCCCTGTGTCACTACCTTGGGTGGTTCCTTGGGGTCCCAGCGATTCTACGTGCTCTAGGCACTGTGTCTAGTCAAGTCGTGGTTCTTATACCACTTATTTAGTATATGGTTTGGTCTCCCCCTGGAGCCCGCTGTGTATTGTGCTATTTACTGTCGTTCTAGTGATTTAATATTGTGTGTCTTGTTCTCTAATCTCATAAAGAGGTTAGTAGAGAGTGTTTAGTAATAAATACATATATTTTATATATACCTTGTGTGGTTCTCCTTTCATTTGGTCATTCAGGAGGAAATATACTGGTAAAACAAGCTGCTTTACATTCCTTCGAGACTTAGCCTGAAGGCTGCTCTCCATAGCTACCACTAGGATAGCTTTCAATAAAGGTTGTCTTTAACCTAATCATCAATAAGGGTCGTTTGGACTGGTGCAAGGTACCCACTTTAATTATTGGACAGCATATACCAGGCCAACTTCTCACATTGGTGTGCAGCGGTTGGGATTCAAGCTTGCTATTGTTTTACCAGATAATCTCATAGAGTGACTAACTGAAAACCACTAAAGGTACTTAGGTACATATAAATCAAGACTAGAATAAAGTAAGTTCTACTGAACTTAGAGTTGGGTAAGTCAAGGGCCTAGCACACCCTTTCTCCAACTCAAGAGAGTTTCAGTTCCCACTAGGGTAGGTAGGTGCATACACCACACCACACTAGCATGTCTTCTAGGCCTGAAGCCAGTGGCTCCTTGCCAACTAAGTATGACCATCTCTCATTCCAAGAATTGAGAGCCATGTGTACATGTAGGAAACAGAAGACAGGGAAAAACCCAAACACCCAACGTCTCATAGAGACTTTGCTTTTAGATGACCTCAGAAAGACCCCAGGGTCTGATGAGGCAGGAAAAGGGGGTGGGACAGCAGAAGAGGAAAGGACAGTAAGTGAGAACTTCAATGACCTGGACTCTGATGCTGGCCAGGAGGATCAAAATGATTCTAACCTGGACAATCCAATTCTTCCTGAAGGTGAGGAAGGAGGGCACAATGGTCCTCTCTTTACCCCACCTGGAAGGGTTAACAGTTTACCAAGAAGATCAAGATCTCCTTCTCTGGAATCTAATCATTCTGGTACATCTGTAGGGAGCTCTGTGTCTCATAAAAGGGAGTCCTCTTATGAGAAGAAGTGCCAACTGCTTGAGTTTGAGAGAGCTAAGCTCAGAATCAAGAGAGAGCAATTGGCCTTAGATAGGGAATCCCTGGAGCTTCAGAGAGCTTCTCAGAAGTTGGGGCTAGAGCCCCATGATGGCAGCTACAGTGTCCGTAGGGTTAGAGAACATACTCATGACCATAGGAACCTGAACAAGATTGTCCCTCCCTACCAGAGTAGGGATGACCTCCACAAATGGATAGCTGCACTGGAGAGGGCCTGTAAGGTACAGAGGGTCCCTCAGGAGCAGTGGGCAGCAATCTTGTGGCTCTCCTTTGCAGACAAAGGTAGATACAAGCTCCTCACTGTTAGAGAAGAGGATGCTGATAATTACAAAGTCCTGAAGAGTGCTCTGATTGATGGGTTTGGCCTAACCACTGAACAATACAGATTAAAGTTCTGAGACACCCAAAAGGCACAGACTCAGGACTGGGTTGACTTTGTAGATTGTGCTACTAAGGCTCTGGAAGGCTGGTTACTTGGCAGTAAGGTGTGTGATTTCAAAGGATTGTATAATTTAATCATGAGAGAGCAGATCCTTAATAACTGTCAAAATCAACTGTTGCATCAGTACCTGGTGGACTCTGATCTGACCTCTCCCCAAGAATTGGGCCAGAAGGCAGACAAATGGGTCAGAACCAGGGTGAGGCAGAAGGTTCAGAACCAAGGTGGTGACTCCAAGAAGCAAGATTCTAAAAACTCTGATAAGAGTGGGGAGAAGGGTAAAGACCAGAAGTCTTCTCAAGGGTCCCAAAAATCTGCATCTTGTGGGGAGTCACAATCAAACAAAGGAAAAGGCAAGAAGAAACCATGGTGTCAAATCTGTAAACAGAAGACCCATTGGACAAGTGATTGTACCAAGTCCAAAGACTCAACTCCAACCACCACTGCCCCTAAGGCAACTGTTGCCCCTAGTTCAGCTCCAAGTGGTGGTGCTCCAAATAAGGGTGTAGTAGGGTTAACCCTGGGATCTGAGATGGACCCTGGCCTAGTCAGAGTTCCAACTCAGGCTATGTTGAACTGTGATGGAGGCATGGATATGGCCTCCTTATTTGTAAGCCCCAGTAATCTGGGCAAATACAGACAACAGCCTATAATAAATGGAAAAGAGGCCTTGGCATTCAGGGACACAAGAGCAAGTGTCACAATGGTGACAAAAGATCTTGTGGCTCCTGAGCAAATCATACTTGGTGAGATGTACCAAGTGACCAATGCTAGCAATGTCAGGACAGACCATTCCTTGGCAGTTGTTAATTTCACCTGGGGAGGCGTAACTGGCCCTAAGAAGGTTGTGGTAAGTGCAGACCTCCCTGTTGAATGCTTGTTGGGCAATAATTTAGAAACTTCAGCTTGGGCTGAAGTGGAACTCAGGACTCATGTAGAAATTTTAGGTATCCCTGCAGATGTGTTTGCTATGACCAGGTCACAGGCAAAAATATCTAACACTGAACAGGTCCTGGATCCTGGAAAAATGGACCAGGCACCTTCCAAGAGAAGGAGCAGTAGGGTTAAGGCAGTGTCTTCCCCCCTGCCTCAAAATTCAGATCAGTCTCTTGAGGGAGCTGATCTTAGTCCTGAAGAAGGAACTGTCCCAGATGAGCTTGAACCTGATCAGGTTGAGTTCTTGGGGACAGGGGGCCCTTCCAGGGCAGATCTGAGCCAGGAGCAGCTGAGCTGCCCCTCTCTTGAACCCCTCAGACAGCAAGCTGCTGCTGAGGCTGCTGGGAGTGCTAGTGGGTCCCATAGGATCTACTGGGATGATGGACTCCTTTACTCAGAGTGTAGAGACCCCAAGCCTGGAGCCACCAGGAGGTTGGTTATACCTCTGAAGTTTAGGAGCTTCCTATTGACACTAGCACATGATATCCCATTGGCAGGTCACGTAGGCCAAAACAAGACTTAGGACAGAATTGTCCCTCACTTTCATTGGCCTCACATGTCTGAGGACACCAAGGAGTTTTGTCGCTCCTGTGTCACCTGTCAAGCCAGTGGCAAGGAAGGTAGCACTACAAAGGCCCCCTGATACCACTGCCTGTGGTGGGGGTTCCCTTTGAGAGGGTAGGGATTGACATTGTTGGTCCCCTGGATCCTCCAACTGCATCTGGGCACAGATTTATACTGGTGGTGGTGGACCATGCCACTAGGTATCCAGAGGCAATTCCCCTTAGAACTACCACAGCTCCTGTGGTGGCAAGGGCCCTCCTGGGAATCTTTTCCAGGGTGGGTTTTCCTAAGGAGGTAGTATCAGACCGAGATGTAAACTTCATGTCTGGTTACTTAACTGCTCTGTGGAAGGAGTGTGGTGTACATTATAAATTTACCACCCCTTATCACCCACAATGCAATGGTTTAGTTGAAAGGTTCAACAAAACCTTAAAGGGCATGATTAAAGGTCTCCCAGAAAAGCTTAGGCGCAGATGGGACATACTCTTGCCCTGCCTTCTCTTTGCCTACAGAGAGGTTCCACAGAAGGGGGTTGGTTACAGCCCATTTGAGCTTCTGTTTGGACATCCAGTTAGGGGTCCATTGTGTCTAGTGAAGGAGGGATGGGACTTACCTCTCAAACCCCCTAAACAGGATATTGTGGACTATGTACTTGGTCTCCACTCCCGGATGGCTGAGTACATGAAGAAGGCAACTAAAAACCTTGAGGCTAGCCAGGAATTGCAAAAGGCCTGGCATGACCAAAAGGCTGTGTTGACTGTTTATCAGCCAGGACAGAAAGTATGGGTGTTGGAGCCTGTGGCCCCAGCAGCCCTCCAAGACAAGTGGAGTGGCCCTCATACAATTGTTGAGCAAAAGGGAGAGGTTACCTACCTGGTGGACCTTGGAACTCCCATGAGCCCCCATAGGGGACTCCATGTCAACAGACTCAAACCATATGTTGACAGGGCAGACATGGGCTTGCTCATGGCTACTGATGAGGAACAGGAGGAAGAGAGTGATCCACTCCCTGACCTGCTCTCGCAGAACCCTGATGATGGTTCAGTAGATGGTGGAGCCTTGTCAGGCAGCCTCACTGACCAGCAGCAAACTGATTGCAGAAAAGTTCTCAACCAGTTTAGACATATGTCAGACTACCTGGTGCACTCATGAAGTGGACACTGGGGACAGTCTGCCTGTTAAAAATAAGATTTACAGGCAACCTGACTGTAGGAAGGTGGAATCTGACTGCATGGTTGCCCCCACTTTTTTTCTGGTGTTTGGCTGGTTTGCGACTTAGTTGGACTGGGACCCAGCTATTCAGGGCCCCAGTTTATCTGCTTTCTCTTTAAAATGGATTCCCTGTACCTTAGGTACACCACAGATTGGATTCTGGGGTGCCCTTATAAGTCCCTAGTATATGGTATACTATGTACCCAGGGCATAGGTACCCCAGAGGCCTACCAGGGGCTGAAGCATGTATTATGCCACCCCTGGGCAGCCTTCCAAAATGACACCACAGGACTGCTACAGCAGCCTGAGTAAGGTGGTGCATGCACCCCTTACTGAGATATAGGTTCACTATATCTCACCCTATCACTGCACATATAAACCTATCAGTCCCCCCTATGGCAGGCCTTATCAATCCTGAAGCAGGGTGCTTGGTTTTGTGTGAGAGGGTGCCCATGTATGAGCAGAGCCCCTCTGCAGCCTTCGGAATCTATCCTCTGGGGTTGTCTGTGAGGCAGCCGGACCATATACTCTTAAGTGCATTATAACCAAACGGTAAATGCTAACTTTGGGATGGCTGCACGGAAACATGTCGTGTTTGATGTCAAGCACCTTGGAATCATACCCCCACACCAGTAACTGGTGTGGGAGTATGATCCCACCCTTCTAGAGGGAGAGACATGACAGCACCGGTATACCCGGTACCAGCTAACAGAGCCCTGGCATCACAAAATGGATGCTGCCAGCCACTGACACAAGTCTGGCCTCCTGCTGCTGACCGAAACTCCGGCAGGGGAGGCCTGGACAATAGGTTTCCTGTCACAGGGAGGTGTTACCACCTCCCAGACAGGCCTTAGTGGATTGGGGCTGGTTGGGAGCACTCCAAGAGTGCTTTGAAGTCTGCACTGCGGGCACATTTGGTGTCCCTGTGCATAGTCCAGATCAAACCGGTTGCAGGGGCTACCAGCCCCTGCTCTGGCATGAAACTGGACAAAGGAAAAGGGTGTAGCCACCCCTCTTTCCAAACCCTCCCATAGGTGGGTCCCCAGAGTTAGTCCAACCCCTTCCTTGGGTATAAAGAAGGAACCCCTGGCTACAGGATTTTAGATTACACCTGCACGAAACTCTGATACAGAAATCCCAGAACTTCGACAATCTACACGACTAGATGACTGAAGAATCTCCCTTGGAGTAAAAGAGTTACTCCCCTGCTTGGCAGGCACCAAAGACGCATCTGACCGGTCTGCATCTCCGAAGCTCCTGCCGGACGCCGACAACTTTTCACCCCAGGAGGTGGGTTTCCAGACTTTGTAGAGGCTGACCCAAGTCTCCAGCAAAGCTGAGACCCGTAGCCCTCGTGGGTACCGTGGAACCGGAACCCCTGGACACCGTGCACATTTGCAAGTGCGTGTGCTTCTTGTCAATCTTTGAGGCTGTGCTTTGGGTTACTTGTAGCCCTGACCCCGAGCAGTGAATCCACTGAAGATTCCTGGCCTGCCCACTCCGAGTGAATCGTGGGCCGCCATTTTGTGATTCCTCTCAAGGTCCCTTCGCGATCCCTTGTCCGTCGACTTGAGGGTTCTTGAGAAGAACAACTGTACTTTAATTGGGCTTTTCTGGTTCCTTCAGATGTGCCCTGACTCTCCATTGCTTGGAGAGTCCCCAGGACCTTGCTGGTCTGCACCAAAGCATCTTTCCTCTTCCTGTGTGGGTTGCTGTTGCCAAGGCTTGTTGTATCCAATCCGGGCACCGACACTGCAGCACTCAACATCCTTTGTGGGAGAGCTAAAATCCAGCTCCTGGTTGTCTTCGACACCTCCTGGTCCTCGTGGCTGAAGAGTCAAGCTTCCCCTCCTTGCACCTGAAGCACCCGACATCGGTGGGCATTCGACTATCGTGCTCCTGGTCACTGGCAAGTAACCCAGACTCTGTCCCCTCTGCTTTCAGGTTCTTCACATCTTTGATCCAGGCTTGGATCTCTTCGGACACTTCTCCTCTTCCCGGCAGCAGTACTTTTCAGCAAGCTACCACGACAACGCGGCCTGACACCATTTGACACCTATGCACCCAGCTTCCCTGGGTGAGGTAACATGAGTACTCTGGTGCTCCCGTGGGTGTTGGCCCTAGAACCATCTAAGTCCAAAAGGGTTTGTTCCTAGTCCACTCCTAAGTGTCCCTAAACTTTAAAACTCTAACTGCGACTTTCCCCATAGAAGCTAACGGAGTTCGCGGCTGTGTTCAAACACTGCACGCGTCCCCCATGGGTCCCCTGTGTCACTACCTTGGGTGGTTCCTTGTGGTCCCAGCGATTCTACAGGCTCTAGGCCTTGTGTCTAGTCAAGTCGTGGTTCTTATACCACTTTCTTAATATATGGTTTGGTTCGCCCCTAGGGCCTATCGTATATTGTACTAATTTACTGTGATATTTGAAGTGTAACATATATGCTTTGACCACTAGCCTCATAAAGAGGCTAGTAGGGTGTGTTTAGAAATAAATACATATATTTTATATATATACCTGGTGTGGTCTCCTTTCATTTAGCCATTCAATAGATTATAGACTGGTAAAACAAACTGCTTTACACTCCTTCAAGACTTAGCCTGAAGGCTGCTCTCCATAGCTACCACTAGGATAGCTTTCAAATAAGGTTGTCTTAAACCTATCATCAATAAGGGGTTGTTTGGACTGGTGCAAGGTGCCCACTATAATTAGTGGACAGCATAAACCAGGCCAACTTCTCACATTGGTGTGCAGCGGTTGGATTCAAGCTTGCCTTTGTTTTACCAGATAATCTCAAGTGAGTGACTAACTGAAAACCACTAAAGGTACCTGAGGTACATATAATTCAAGCTTAAAATTACAGTAAGTTCTACTGAACTTAGAGTTGTGTGTCAAGGGCTTAGCACACCCTTTCTACAACTCAAGAGAGTTTAGTAGGCCACACTAGAGTAGGTAGTGCATACACCACACCTCACTAATGATGTCTTCAAGGCCAGGAACCAGTGGGTCCCTGCCAGAAGCCAATGGGCTTCTACCATCCAAGTATGACAACCTCCCATTCTTGGAATTGAGAGCATTGTGTAGTACTAGGATATTGAAGACAGGAAAAAGTGCAAACACCCAACGACTCATAGAGGTACTGCTGTTGGATGATCTCAGAAGGCCCACAGGGTCTGAAGGGGTAGGCAGAGAGGGTGGGGCAGCAGATGAGGAAAGGCCAAGGGGTGAAGATACCCATGACCTGACCTCTGAAGCTGACCAGGAAGAGGACACTGATCTTAACCTGGGAAATCCAGCTCCCCCTGCAGATGAGGAGGATGGCCACAATGGCCCCCTCTTTATTCCACCAGGGAGAGTTGAGAGTGTGCCTAGAAGATCAAGATCTCCTTCTCAGAAGTCTAACCATTCTGACACCTCAATAGGGACCTCTGTTTCCTCTCATAGGAGGGAATCCTCTCATGAGAGGAAAGAGAGACTGCTCAGGTATGAAGAAGCTTAGCTTAGAATCAGAAGAGAGCAGTTGGCTTTAGAAAGGGAGTCCCTAGAGCTTCAGAAAACTAGACGAAAATTGGGCGTAGAGTCCCATGGTGGCAGCAACTTCCCTAGTGTTAGGGAAAGGTCTTATCACCATAGAAACCTAAGCAAGATTGTCCCTCCCTACCAGAGTGGGGATGACATCCACAAATGGGTTACTGCACTGGAAAGGGCCTGTAAAGTTCAGAGGGTCCCCCAGGAGCAGTGGGCAGCGATATTGTGGCTCTCCTTTGCAGACAAAGGTAGAGACAAGCGCCTCACTGTTAGAGAAAAGGATGCTGACAATTACAAAGTCTTGAAGAGTTCTCTGATTGATGGGTTTGGCCTAACCACTGAACAGTACAGGTTGAAGTTCAGAGATACCCAAAAGACTCAGACTCAAGACTGGGTCGACTTTGTAGATTGTGCTACTAAGGCTCTGGAAGGTTGGATAAATGGCAGCAAGGTGCACGACTTTATAGAATTGTACAATTTGATTATGAGGGAGCATATCCTTAATAATTGTCAAAACCAGCTTTTACACCAGTACCTAGTAGACTCTGATCTGACCTCTCCCCAAGAATTGGGAAAGAAGGCAGACAAATGGGTCAGAACCAGGGTAAGGCCTAAGAATCAGGGTGGTGACCAGAAGAAAGATTCTACCAAGTCCCAAGAGAAAGGTGGGGATAAATCTAAGGATAAGTCCACTACAGGGCCCCAAAAGTCCTCTTCTGGGGGTGGGTCCCAAACTCCTTCCTCTCCTCAAAAGACACCATATTGCCATGTCTGTAAAAAGCCTGGACACTGGAAAACTGATCCCAGTTGCCCCAGGATTGGCAATAAAATAAATGTTCCTCCAACTAATACTACCACCCCTCCTGCTACTACCAGTAATAATCCCCCAGGCGGTAGTATTGCACCCAAAAAGTTTGGTGCATTCTCATGGGGAACAGCGGTGGGCCCTAGTTTAGACAGGTTCCCCTCACAAGCCTCCTTAGTCTGTGATGGTGGCATGGGATTTGCTACTTTTACTATGGGTCCCAATGCATTGGGCAGGTACAGACTGGAGCCACTGATTAATGGTCAGAAAGCTGTGGCATTCAGGGACACAGGGGCTAGTGTCACCATGGTGGCAGGAAACTAGTCCCCCTCACCAGCTTTTGCCTGAGTTTAAATACTAGGTGACCAACATTGATGGTGTCAGAACAGATCACCCCATGGCCATAGTCAATCTCAGCTGAGAAGGGGTCACAGGCCCAAAAAGAGTGGCAGTGTCCCCAAACTTGCCTGTAGATTGCCTGATGGGCAATGATCTGGAAATGTCAGCCTGGGCTGAAGTTGAACACCAAGCCCATCTGAGAATGCTGGGTGTCCCTGAGAGAGTTAGTGGGGCTGTGAGGGCCACAGCCCAACCCCAGGGAAATTTTGGAGTGATGGAGCCTGAAAGAAGGGCCCACTCTCCTCCACAAGAGAGCACAAGGGTTGAAGAAAAGCCTTCTTCCCCCCAGACTATAGGTAAGGGTCAGCTTCCTCAGGGAACTGATCCTACCCCTAGTGAAGGAACTGCCCCAGAGGTGGTCAGGCCTGTCCTGGCAACCCCCCTGATGGCAGGGGACCCTTCCAAGGTGGTACCCAGTCTGGAGCAGGTAACCTGCCCCTCTCTACCCTGCCTCAGTCAGCCCAGGGCTGCAGAGGTCAGGGAGGTCAGTGGACCCCACAGGGTCCAGAGGAACCCCCCCCCATCAGCAGATTAGGGGCACCCAGTCTAATAGCCCTAGCCAGGTGAAAATTCCTCAGTCCACTGAGGGATCCCCCTTACCATTGTGTAGGGACCTCCCCCAGATGGACTCTGCTGGGCAAAGGCAAACCTGGGACCAAGAGGTTCCAAACCTGCCATGTCCCTCCAGTGTTCCAACCAAAGGGACCCAACCCCCAGCTGTAGACAGCCAAAGGTTGACCCTTAGAGCTAGACCCAACTTAGTCATGGAAAGTAAGGCCCCAATGGTGGCTAGTGATCTGAGGAAGCAGAGGCCAACTTTATTAGGGCCTCACTTCTCTACTCAGACACCCCACCAGCCTTTTGCTATGCCAAAACACACCACAGGTAGTGACTCCAAATGGTGGAGATCATCCCATCCTCTTGGGGTTAGGGATTGCTTTGTGGACCATAAGACAGTGGGTAACCATGCTAGTGCAGGTACTTCCTTATATGGCCACTTAGTAAATAAAGGCTCAACTGGGCAAGGTTAGCCTTATCTCCTTTCATTTGGGGGGGGTTATGTAGGAAGGTGGAATCTGACTGCATGGTTGCCCCCACTTTTTTTCTGGTGTTTTGCTGGTTTTCGACTTAGTTGGACTGGGACCCTGCTATTCAGGGCCCCAGTTTATCTGCTTTCTCTTTAAAATGGATTCCCTGTACCTTAGGTACACCACACATTGGATTCTGGGGTGCCCTTATAAGTCCCTAGTATATGGTATACTATGTACCCAGGGCATAGGTACCCCAGAGGCCTACCAGGGGCTGAAGCATGTATTATGCCACCCCTGGGCAGCCTTCCAAAATGACACCACAGGACTGCTACAGCAGCCTGAGTAAGGTGGTGCATGCACCCCTTACTGAGATATAGGTTCACTATATCTCACCCTATCACTGCACATATAAACCTATCAGTCCCCCCTATGGCAGACCTTATCAATCCTGAAGGCAGGGTGCTTGGTTTTGTGTGTGAGGGTGCCCATGCATGAGCAGAGCCTCTCGGCAGCCTTCGGAATCTATCCTCCGGGGTTGTCTGTGAGGCAGCCTGACCATATACTCTTAAGTGCATTATAACCAAACGGTAAATGCTAACTTTGGGATGGCAGCACTGAAACATGTCGTGTTTGATGTCAAACACCTTGGAATCATACCCCCACACCAGTAACTGGTGTGGGAGTATGATCCCACCCTTCTAGAGGGAGAGACATGACAGCACCGGTATACCCGGTACCAGCTAACAGAGCCCTGGCATCACAAAATGGATGCTGCCAGCCACCGACACAAGTCTGGCCTCCTGCTGCTGACCGAAACTCCGGCAGGGGAGGCCTGGACAATAGGATTCCTGTCACAGGGAGGTGTTACCTCCTCCCAGACAAGCCTTAGTGGATTGGGGCTGGGTGGGAGCATTCCAAGAGTGATTTGAAGTCTGCACTGGGGGCACATTTGGTGTCCCTGTGCATAGTCCAGCTCAAACCGGTTGCAGGGGCTACCAGCCCCTGCTCTGGTGTGAAACTGGACAAAGGAAATGGGTGTAGCCACCCCTCTTTCCAAACCCTCCCATAGGTGGGTCCCCAGAGTTAGTCCAACCCCTTCCTTGGGTATAAAGAAGGAACCCCTGACTACAGGATTTTAGATTACACCTGGACGAAACTCTGATACAGAAATCCCGGAACTTCGACGATCTACACGACTAGATGACTGAAGAATCTCCCTTGGAGTAAAGGAGTTACTCCCCTGCTTGGCAGGCACCAAAGATGCATCTGACCGGTCTGCATCTCCGAAGCTCCTGCCGGACACTGATGACTTTGCAACCCAGGAGGTGGGTTTCCAGACTTTGCAAAGGCTGACCCGAGTCCCCAGCAAAGCTGAGACCCATAGCCCTCGTGGGTACCGTTGAACCGGAACCCCTGGACACCGTGCACATTTGCAAGTGCATGTGCTTCTTGTCGATCTTTGAGGCTGTGCTTTGGGTTACTTGTAGCCCTGACCCCGAGCAGTGAATCCACTGAAGATTGCTGGTCTGCCTTCTCCAAGTTACACGTGGGTTGCCATTTTGTGATTCCTCTTGAGGTCCCTTCACGATCCCTTGTCCAACAACTTGAGGGTTCCTGAGAAGGACAACTGTACTTTCATTGGGCTTTCCTGGTTCCTCCAGACGTGCTCTGACTCTCCATTGCTTGGGGAGTCACCAGGATCTTGCTGGTCTGCACCAAAGCATCTTTCCTCTTCCTGCGTGGGTTGCTGTTGCCAAGGCTTGTTGTGTCCAATCCAGGCACCGACACTGCAGCACTCGACATCCTTTGTGGCAGAGCTCGAATCCAGCTCCTGGTTGTCTTTGACACCTCCTGGTCCTCGTGGCTGAAGAGTCAAGCTTCCCCTCCTCGTACCTGAAGCACCCGACATCGGTGGGCATTCGACTATCGTGCCCCTGGTCACTGGCAAGTGACCCAGACTCTGTCCCCTCTGCTTTCAGGTTCTTCACATCTTTGATCCAGGCTTGGATCTCTTCGGACACTTCTCCTCTTCCCGGCAGCAGTACTTTTCAGCAAGCTGCCATTGAAAATGACGACGCAACCTGACACCATTTGACACCTATGCACCCGGCTTCCCTGGGTGAGGTAACATGAGTACTCCGGTGCTCCCGTGGGTGTTGGCCCTAGAACCATCTAAGTCCAAAAGGGTTTGTTCCTAGTCCACTCCTAAGTGTCCCTAAACTTAAAAATTCTAACCGCGACTTTCCCCATAGAAGCTAACGGAGTTTGCGGCTGTGTTCAAACACTGCACGCGTCCCCCGTGGGTCCCCTGTGTCACAACCTTGGGTGGTTCCTTGGGTTCCCAGCGATTCTACAGGCTCTAGGCCTTGTGTCTAGTCAAGTCGTGGTTCTTATACCACTTTCTTAATATATGGTTTAGTTCGCCCCTATGGCCTCTCGTATATTGTGCTAATTTACTGTGATATTTGAAGTGTAACATATGTGCTTTGACCTCTAGCCTCATAAAGAGACTAGTAGGGTGTGTTTAGAAATATATACATATATTTTATATATATACCTGGTGTGGTCTCCTTTCATTTAGCCATTCAAGAGATTATAGACTGGTAAAACAAACTGCTTTACACTCCTTCAAGACTTAGCCTGAAGGCTGCTCTCCATAGCTACCACTAGGATAGCTTTCAAATAAGGTTGTCTTAAACCTATCATCAATAAGGGGTTGTTTGGACTGGTGCAAGGTGCCCACTATAACTAGTGGACTGCATATACCAGGCCAACTTCTCACACTGACCATGTCAGGGACTGCAACAGGACTGAAGTCCAGAAGATGTAGGATTTGGGTGTGATTGAACCCTCGGCTAGCCCTTGGGCTAGTCCAGTAGTCTTGGTACCTAAACCTCACACCCAGGGTGGTAAGAGAGAGATGAGGTTTTGTGTTGACTACAGAGGCCTCAATGCAGTCACTAGGACTGATGCCCATCCAATCCCTAGGGCAGATGAGCTTATAGATACTTTGGCCTCAGCCAAGTTTCTGAGCACATTTGACCTGACAGCTGGCTACTGGCAGATCAGACTAGCTGAGGATGCAAAATCCAAAACAGCATTCTCAACCCCGAGTGGGCACTACCAATTTGTGGTGATGCCCTTTGGTTTGAAGAATGCACCTGCCACTTTTCAAAGGTTGGTGAACAAAGTCCTTACAGTAGCTGTGAGGCCAGCCATGCCTGTTGACTGTTTGTTAGGGAACGATTTGGAGAGCTCACCTTGGGCTAAGGTGGAGCGGAGTGCGCATTTAGAAATGTTGGGCTTGCCTGATTGGGCATGTGTGACCACCCGGTCAATGGCAGCTAAAGGTGTTCAAGAGTACCTGGAGCCTGAGAGGGAGGCCCAGGTGCCTGCCGGAGAGAGAGGAGGCAGGGGGCACGGGAAACCGGCCCCCGAAGTTCCCACGGTCCAGGAGGAGGCAGACCCTGAGGGGATGCCCTGGAGCCTACAGGGGAACAGGTAGCTGAACTGGGGGACCTACCTGAGCTGACCCATTGGCAGCAAGAAGGTGGACCCTCCAGGGAAGAGTTCTGCGAGGAGCAGAACACATGCCCTTCTCTCGTGGGTCTGAGGCAACAGGCCACAGACCAGGCAGCAGGTGATCAGTCTGGGTCACATTGGATTTACTGGGAGAATGGTCTCCTGTATTCAGAGCCTAAGGTTGCTGAGCCTGGGTCAGCCCGTGTGCTGGTGGTACCCCAGCGCTTCAGAGCCTTCCTACTGGGGTTGGCTCATGATGTCCCGTTAGCAGGACATCTGGGGCAGGACAAGACCTTTGAAAGGCTTGTCACCCATTTCTATTGGCCCCAGATGCGCAGGAGTGCCGCCACTCACTGCAGGACATGCCAGACTTGCCAGGCAAGTGGAAAGAGTGGGAGGAAGCACAAGGCTCCTCTCCAGCCATTCCCTGTGGTCAGCACCCCCTTTGAACGGGTGGGTATTGACATTGTGGGGCCACTGGACCCCAAGACAGCCATGGGCAACAGGTTTATCCTGGTCTTGGTGGACCATGCCACCCGGTACCCTGAAGCCATCCCTCTGAGGACAGTGATGGCCCCCGTGGTGGGACGGGCACTGATGGGAATTTTCTCACGTGTAGGATTCCCTCAAGAGGTGGTGTCTGACAGAGGTACCAACTTCGTGTCCAAGTACATGAAGTACCTGTGGCAGGAGTGCGGTGTAACTTACAAGTTCACCACTCCTTACCACCTTCAAATAAATGGGCTGGTTGAGAGATTCAACCGGACCCTAAAGGGCATGATTATGGGTCTGGAAGAACCCATGAGGCGTAAATGGGACGTCCTCTTACCTTGCCTGTTGTTTGCATACCGGGAGGTGCCACAGAAGTCTCTAGGGTTCAGCCCCTTTGAGCTCCTCTATGGACACCCGGTGCGAGGACCTCTGAGTTTGGTCAAGGAAGGCTGGGAGCAATCTCCCAGGAAACCTCCCCAGGATGTATACAGTTACATGCTGGCCTTCAGGAACCAGACTAGGCGTTTCAGAGAACTTGCTGAGGCAAATCTGGAAGCCATCCAGGAGGAGATGAAGCGGTGGTACGACCAGAATGCCACTCTGGTAGAGCTTCAGCCTGGTCAGAAAGTGTGGGTCATGGCCCCTGTGGAGCCTTGTGCGCTCCAGGACAGGTGGACCGGCCCTTTCACGGTGGTAGAGCGCAAGAGTCCAGTTACCTACTTGGTGGACTTGCAGTCTCCCAGGAACCCCTTGAGGGTCCTGCATGTGAACCGCCTAAAGCCCCACTTGGAGAGGTCCCAAGTGGGCATGCTCTTAGCTACAGATGATGGGATGGAGGAGGAGACCGAGCCTCTTCCTGACCTCCTGTCAGCCCAAGAGCAAGATGGATCAGTGGAGGGAGTAAACCTCTCTACCTCCCTCACACCTGAGCAGCAGGGTGACTGTTGCCAACTGTTGGGACAGTTCCCTGACCTGTTCTCCCTGGTTCCCAGTGTCACTCATTGGTGCGTCCATGATGTGGACACTGGGGACAGTCTTCCTGTGAAGCACAAGGCTTACAGGGTGACTGACAGGGTCAGAGCCTGCATCAAGGAGGAGGTCTCCAAGATGTTTGCGCTAGGGGGGATTGAGTCCTCTAACAGCCCTTGGGCCAGCCCAGTGGTCTTGGTTCCAAAGGCTGCCGCGCCTGGTGCCACACCAGAACTCCGGTTCTGTGTGGACTACAGGGGACTCAATTCCGTCACCCGGACTGACGCCCACCCCATCCCCAGAGCTGATGAGCTCATAGATCGGTTAGGGGCTGCGTGGTACCTCAGCATGTTTGACTTAACGTCTGGGTACTGGCAGATCGCCTTGACTGATGGGGCAAAAGAGAGGTCAGCATTCTCCACACCAGATGGGCACTACCAGTTCCGGGTGATGCCCTTTGGGATGAAGAATGCCCCTGCCACCTTTCAGAGGCTGGTCAACCAGGTGTTGGTTGGACTGGAGGATTTCAGTGCCGCCTACCTAGATGACATCGCAGTGTTCAGTGCCAGTTGGGAAGAACATCTGCGCCACCTCTGGGAAGTGTTGATGGCGCTGCGGAGGGCAGGCCTCACAATCAAGGCAAGTAAGTGCCAGATTGGGCAGGGTTCTGTGGTGTTCTTGGGACACCAGGTTGGGAGCGGCCAGGTGGCGCCCCTCCAACCGAAAATTGATACCATTCTGGCTTGGGAGCCCCCAAGACCCAGACAGAGGTGAGAGCCTTCCTAGGACTCACCGGGTATTACAGGAGATTCGTCAAGGGGTATGGCAGCATTGTTGCCGCCTTGACAGAGCTGACTTCCAAGAAGCAGCCCAGGAAAGTGATTTGGACTGACGCCTGTCAAAAAGCTTTTGACACCTTGAAGACTGCCATGTGCACGGCGCCTGTGCTCCAGGCACCCAACTTCTCCAATGAGTTCATTGTTCAGACTGACGCTTCAGAGCATGGTGTAGGGGCTGTTCTATCACAGATCAATGAGGAGGGCCTAGACCATGGGTACTCACAAACTTTCTCTCGGGGGCCAAATTTACAGTGTGGTTTGTGGCCGAGGGCTGCACCGGTGGGGGCGGGGTCAGTGGGGGAGTGGGCGGGGCTAGAGCAAAAAAAATAACTATGACCATGAGGTTGAACACAGGCCCCTGCAGCGGACGCCTTCGTCCACTGAGCCACCAGACCCAGCATACACACATCTCTCTCTCTCTATCTATCTATCTCTCTCTCTCGCTCTGTCTCCTTCTCTATCTCTCCCTCCCTCTCTATCTCTCCGTCTCCCTCCCTCTCTCTCCGTCTCCCTCCCTCTCTCTCTCTCTCCCTCCCTCTCTCTCTCTATCTCGCTCTCTCCCTCTCTCTCCCTCCCTCTCTCTGTCTCCCTCCCTCTCTCTCTCTCCCTCCCTCTGTATCCCTCTGTCTGTCTCCCTCCCTCTGTCTCCCTCTATCTGTCTCCCTCCCTCTGTCTGTCGCCCTCCTCCCTGTCTGTCTCCCTCTGTCTGTCGCCCTCCTCCCTCTCTCTGTCTCCCTCTCTCTGTCTCCCTCCCTCTGTCTCCCTCTCTCTCTGTCTCCCTCTCTCTCCATCTCCCTCTCTATCTCCCACCCTCTGTCTGTCTCCCTCCCTCCCTCTGTCTCCCTCCCTCTCTCTCTGTGTCCCTCCCTCTCTCTCTGTCTCCCTCCCTCTCTCTCTGTCTCCCTCCCTCTCTCTCTGTCTCCCTCTCTGTCTCCCTCTCTCTCTGTCTCCCTCTGTCTGTCTCCCTCTGTCTGTCTCCCTCTGTCTCCCTCCGTCTGTCTCCCTCTGTCTGTCTCCCTCTGTCTGTCTCCCTCTGTCTGTCTCCCTCTCCCTCCCCCTGACTCCCTCCCTCTGTCTCCCTCTGTCTCCCTCTGTCTGTCTCCCTCCCTCTGTCTCCCTCCCTCTGTCTCCCTCTGTCTGTCTCCCCGTCTCCCTCTGTTTCCCTCTCTGTCTCCCTCCCTCTGTCTCCCTCTCTCTCTCTCTCCCTCTGTCTCCCCCTCTCTGTCTCCCTCTCTCTGTCTCCCTCTCTCTGTCTCCCTCTCTCTGTCTCCTTCCCTCTGTCTCCCTCTCTCTGTCTCCCTCTCTCTGTCTCCCTCTCTCTGTCTCCCTCCCTGTCTCCCTCTGTTTCCCTCTGTGTCTCCCTCCCTCTGTCTCCCTCTCTCTCTCTCTCCCTCTGTCTCCCTCCCTCTGTCTCCCCCTCTCTTTCTCCCTCTCTCTGTCTCCCTCTCTGTCTCCCTCTCTCTGTCTCCCTCTCTCTGTCTCCCTCCCTCTGTCTCCCTCTCTCTGTCTCCCTCCCTCTGTCTCCCTCCCTCTGTCTCCCTCCCTCTCTCTCTGTCTCCCTCCCTCTCTCTCTATCTCCCTCCCTCTAGCTGTCTCCCTCCCTCTCTCTCTGTCTGTCTCCCTCCCTCCCTCTCTCTCTGTCTGTCTCCCTCCCTCTATCTCCCTCTGTCTATCTCCCTCTGTCTGTCTCCCTCTGTCTCCCTCCCTCTATCTCCCTCCGTCTGTCTCCCTCTGTCTGTCTCCCTCTGTATGTCTCCCTCTGTCTGTCTCCCTCTCCCTCCCCCTGACTCCCTCCCTCTGTCTCCCTCCCTGTCTCCCTCTCTGTCTCCCTCTCTGTCTCCCTCTCTCTCTGTCTCCCTCTGTCTGTCTCCCTCTGTCTGTCTCCCTCCCTCTGTCTTCCTCCCTCTGTCTCCCTCCCTCTGTCTCCCTCCCTCTGTCTCCCTCTCTGTCTCCCTCCCTCTCCCTCTGTCTCCCTCTCTGTCTCCCTCTCTCTGTCTCCCTCTCTCTGTCTCCTTCCCTCTGTCTCCCTCTGTCTCCCTCTCCCTCCCTCTGTCTCCCCCTGACTCCCTCCCTCTGTCTCCCTCTGCCTCCCTCTGTCTCCCTCTCTCTCTGTCTCCCTCTGTCTCCCTCTCTCTGTCTCCCTCTCTCTGTCTCCCTCCCTCTGTCTGTCTCCCTCTCTCTGTCTCCCTTCCTCTGTCTCTCTGTCTCCCTCGCTCTGTCACGTCACCCCGCGTGTGTGTCAGCCCGGGCTGAGACAGCTTCCCAGGCGCACACACAGCCGCACCCGAGTACTTCACAGCCTCAGGTCTTTAAAATACCATTCACTTGTTAATGAAGCTTTGTTGTATTTCACCTCTTCTTAGCGCCCCTGCATGGAGATGCAGGGGCGCTAAAAAGAGATGAAATACAACAAAGCCTCATTAACAAGTGAATGGTGTTTTAAAGAATCGCCCGGCCCCCATAGAGCGCTGCTGCAACCGGCGGTGTTTGCTGGCACTTAAAAAAAAAAAAAGAAGAAAAAACACAGGTAGGTATCTGCAAGGTCCGCGGGCCCCGGGCCGTACTATGAGTACCCGTGGCCTAGACCAACCTGTAGCCTTCATCAGTAGGAGGTTACTTCCCCGGGAACAGAGACGGAGTGCTATTGAGCGTGAGGCATTTGCTGTGGTCTGGGCACTGAAGAAGCTGAGACCATACCTGTTTGGGACTCACTTCTGGGTTCAGACAGACCACAGGCCCCTCCGATGGTTGATGCAGATGAGGGGTGAGAATCCAAAGCTGTTGAGGTGGTCCATTTCCCTACAGGGAATGGACTTTACGGTGGAACACCGCCCTGGTACAGAACACGCCAATGCTAATGGTCTGTCCAGATTTTTCCGCCTTAGTGATGAGAACTCCCTAGAGGTAGGATAGTTCTCCCCACATTTCAGCTGGAGGGGACACGTGTTAGACCTGGCATCCTTGGCGTGGGTCTCCCTTCCATTTTTTTCATAATGCCTCCACTGTTGTCGATATGTTTTTGCTGGACTAGATGCTCATGGGCACTTTGCCACTGCTAATCAGTGCCAAAGTGCAAGTGCTCCCTATGATAAATTGTGTTGTGTATTAGTGACTCCATGATTGGATGATTGGTTTACTTGTCAGTCCCTAGTACAGTGCACTGAGTGTGCCCAGGGCTTGTAAATCCAATGCTGCTGGTGGGCTTGCAGCACAGGTTGTGCCACCCACAGGAGCAGCTTGTAAAGTGTGTCTCAGGCCTGCCATTGCAAAGCCTGTGTGCAGCCTAGGGCTGCCATGTCGACTTGGTGAGTGCACCCACTTACCAGGCCCTAAACCTTCCCTTTACTGCATGTTGGTCACCCCTAAAGTAGGCCCTAGGGCAGGGTGCATTGTAAGTATAAGGTAGGACATGCCCTGGTGTGTGTGGCATGTCCTAATAGTGAATTACAGCCATTTTCGTTTTTCACTATTGCAAGGCTACCTGTTCTCCATAGGCCAGAATGGGCAGTTAGATTATTACATTTTATAATTCTAACTGACTCAGGGAACATGGTGGAAATTCGAGTTTAGTATGCCTGAACTCAGAATGATAAAATACATCTTTTAGTGAAGTTGGTTTTAACATTCTGTGTTTGAAAATACCACTTTTAGAAAGTAGGTATTTTCTTGTCTAACTATCCAAAGCCTGCCTCTGCTAGGTTGTGTATTCCTTGTCTGGTGTTTTTGAGTGACAGGGCTGGGGATTCCAGGAGACAGAATGAGTCAGCCCAGTGGTGAACAGAGAGATCTGCATCTAGATGGGTGGGAGGAGTTGCACCTGGGACCTGAATAGGACAGTGCCTGCCCCCACAGTGCTGGCTCCACCCCCTGTGGTGCGTCTGATGTCTCTGCCCTGCACAGTGAAAGAAGAGAATGAATCATGTCAACAAAGTGCTCCAGGGCTGGGCTTTCCCTCCACAATGCTGGCTCCACCTCCTGTGGGGCGTCTGATGTTTCTGCCCTGCACTGTGAAAGGAAAGAAGGAGTCATGTAAACAGAGTGCTCCAGAACTGGTTTGGACTGGGCAAAGGCCCCTCTGCCCTCAGAGGACAAAGGATTTTGGGGTATAAATATTGGGACCCTGATCCCAAGAAATTAGATCACTTTTGGGAACAAGAAGAAACCTTTGCTGAGGAGCAGAACCAAGAAGAAACTGAGGAGAGACTATCCCTAAGCTGAAGTGCTGCTTGGGGATTGGCCTGCAGTGGTTTGCCTGACTGCCAAAGAAAGGAGAAAGGAACTTTTGCTTTGCTGTGACTTTCATCAACTTGTGAAGGATCTCCAAGGGCTTGGAAGAGAGCTTGCCCCCTGATCGAAGTCCCAGGACCATTGGACTTCACCCCCTTTGTGAATTGCTGCTGGAAACTCTGTTTCAGTGGCTACAGAGGTAGGGAGCTGTGACCGACTCTCCCGACCAGCTCGGTGTCCTGTTGGCACCGCATCGAGCAATGCTTGCATCTTGCAACGCACGGCCTTGGTCTCACCGACTCCGTCAATGAGCCGCTGCCTGCACCATAACCTGTGAGCACTGCACCTTGCAACGCCTCGCTACACCGAATCCATCTGGTCCGACCGACACGGTCACTGTTGCTGAGTTCGAGTCCTGTGAACGCACCGGAGTTGGGCACCGCCTCGCAAGCTTCGCGACGCACCGCCCGACTCGCACCGCTGTCCGGACTGATCGACGCCAGCTCCTGAATCCGGCTCCGTCGCCGCACCGCAACCTGCCAGCACCGCATCGAAGCACCGTCTCGCCCTGCAACGCACGGCCCTGGTCTCACCTACTCCGTCTCGACGACGTCAACGAGCCGCTGCCTGCACCGCATCGAGGGACAACGCGTCCTGCAACGCTCCCATTTTGCATCGCGACCGCTACGTACAGCCATCCGGCTCGCACGCCCGTGCCTGCCGCTTCAAGTAAAAGGTACTGTGACCGAGTCTGTCTACGCTTGTGTTGACCCGTCTCGACGCGGTCAGCTGGATTTGTTAGACTCTGTTTGTTCTTGACATCGCCGTAGCCGGAGAAGGCTACCGTCTCGCACAGAACCTTGCATTAAGCCTTTTTGATAAGAACTAAGCATTCTTGACAGTATTGTGGATTATTTTTGTCGTTTATGGTCTTGTGATAAATCTATATAAAAGATACTTATTTTTATAAATATACAACCTGTGTGGTGTCCATTTGTAGTGTTGTCATTTGATTACTGTATGTGTTCACAAATGCTTTACACACTGCCTCTGAGATAAGCCTGTCTGCTCGTGCCAAGCTACCAAGAGGGTGAGCAGGGGTTATTTTAGGAGTGTACCTACTTTCCCTGACTAGACTCAAGGGTCCCTATTTGGACAAAGGTACCTACCTCTGCCAACTAGAGACCCCCAAATCTAACACCCCTCTTATGGCTAAAACAGATGAAGGGTGAAAACCCCAAACTTTAGAGGTGGTCCATTTCCCTACATGGGATGGACTATACAGTGGAACATAGACCTGGGAGTAACCATGCCAATGCAGATGGACTCTCCAGATATTTCCACTTAGAACATGAAGACTCAACTGGTCAAGGTTAGTTTAATGTCCTGACGTTTGGGGGGGGGTTGTGTAGGAGAGTAGGATCTGCTTCTTATAGTTACCCCCACTTTTTGCTGATGTTTCACTGTTTTCGACTTAGTCTGACTGGGATCCTGCTATTCAGGACCCCAGTCTATCTGCTTTCTCCTCTGCAGCATGTATTATGCCACCCCTGAGAGACCATTCAAAATGACACCCCAGGTCTGCTACTGCAGCCTGTGTAAGGTGGTGCCTGCACCCCTTACTTAGATATAGATTCACTATATCTATCCTAATCACTGCACATATAAACCTATCAGTCACCCCTATAGCAGCCTTATCAATCCTGAAGGCAGGGTGCTGGGTTTTATGTGAGAGGGTGCCCATGCATGAGCAGAGCCCCTCTGCAGCCTTCGAAACCTATATTCTGGGGTTGTTTGTGATGCAGCCAACCATGTATACTTAAGTGCATTATAACCTCGCGGTAAATGCTAACTTTAATATGGCTGCATGGAAACATGTCGTGTTTGGTGTCAAACACCTTGGAATCATACCTCCACACCAGTAACTGGTGTGGGAGGTATGATTCCACCCTCCTAGAGGGAGAAATATGACAACACCGGTACACCCGGTGCCAGCTTCACAGAACCCTGGCATCACAAAATGGATGCTGCCAGCCACAGACACGAGTCTGCCCTCCTGCTGCTGGACGAAACCCCGGCAGGGGAAGGCTTGACAATAGGCTTCCTGTCACAGGGAGGTGTGACCACCTCCCAGACAGGCTTTAGTGTATTGGGGCTGGGTGGGTGCACTCTCAGAGTGCTTTGATGTCTGCACTGGGGGCACATTTGGTGTCCCTGTGCATAGTCCAGCTCAAACCGGTTGCAGGAGCCACTTGCTCCTGCTCTGGTGCAAAACTGGACAAAGGACATGGGTGTAGCCACCCCTCTGTCCTGACCCTCCCATTGGTGGGTCCCCAGAGTTTGTCCCACCCCTTCCTTGGGTACAAAGTAGGAACCCCTGACTACAGGACTTTAGATTTACCTGGACTAAACTCTGCTACAGAAACCAAGTATCCTTCGACGATCTACGCTCTGCTGGACGACTGAAGAATCTCCCTTGGAGGAAAGGAGTTACTCCCCTGCTGAGCAGGCACCAAAATTCATCTGACCGGTTTGAATCTACGAAGCTCCCGAAGGACTCTGAAGATTTCTGCAGTACAGGAGGTGGGTTCCCAAGATCTCCGAGGTTGGTCTGCGCGCTCAGCAAGTCTGTGGCCCGTATCCCTCGTGGGGACCATGAAACCTGTACCCCTGGGCACCGTGTACATTTGCAGCAGCATATGCTTTTCGGCGATCCCTGAAGCTGTGCTTTGCGCTACTTGTAGTCCTGACCCCGAGCAGTAATTCCACAGAAGATTTCCAGCCTACACTCCACGAGTGTTCCGTGGACTGGTATTTTGTGATTCCTCTTGAGGTCCCTTCACGATCCCTAGTCCGTTGGCCTGTGGGTCCCTGAGAAGGCAACTTTAACTTTCAGTGGGCTTCCCTGGTTGCTCCAGACGTGCCCTGACTCTCCATCGCTTGGTGAGTCCCCAGGTCCTTGCTGGTCCTCGCAGAAGCATCTTTCCTCTGACCGCGTCGGTTGCCGTTGCCAAGGCTTGTTTGTGTTCCATACGGACACTGACCCCCCCAGCACTCGACATCTTTTGTGGGACAGCTCTGATCTGGACTGTGGTTGTTGTCGACGTCTCCTGGTCCCCGTGGCTGCAGAGTCAAGCTTCACCTCATCGCACCTCAAGCACCCAACATCGGTGGGCATTCGATTGCTCCGCTCCTGGTCACGTGAAGTGACCCATACTTTGTCCCCTCTGGTTTCAGGTTCTTCTCATCTCTGATCCAGGCTTGGATCACACCGGGCACTTTTCTTCTCCACGGCAGCAGTACTTTTTCGCATCACGCCATTGAAAACGACGAGGGTTTCCGACACCACTTGACCCCTATGCACCCGGCTCCTCTGGGATAGGTAACATCGGTACCTCGGTACTCTCAAGGGTTCTGGCCTTAGAACCTTCTATGTTTAGCTGGGTTTGCTGAAAGTCCTCTCCTAAGTGTCCTTAATCTTTAAATTTCTAACCGTGACTTTCCTATAGAGTTGTACGGAGCTCGCGTCTGTGTTCCCACACTGCACCCATCCTCCGCGGGTCCCCTGTGTCACTACCTTGGGTGGTTCCTTGGGGTCCCAGTGATTCTACGTGCTCTAGGCACTGTGTCTAGTCAAGTCGTGGTTCTTATACCACTTATTTAGTATATGGCTCGGTCTCCCCCTGGAGCCCGCTGTGTATTGTGCTATTTACTGTCGTTCTAGTGATTTAATATTGTGTGTCTTGTTCTCTAATCTCATAAAGAGGTTAGTAGAGAGTGTTTAGTAATAAATACATATATTTTATATATACCTTGTGTGGTTCTCCTTTCATTTGGTCATTCAGGAGGTTATATACTGGTAATACAAGCTGCTTTACATTCCTTCGAGACTTAGCCTGAAGGCTGCTCTCCATAGCTACCACTAGGATAGCTTTCAATAAAGGTTGTCTTTAACCTAATCATCAATAAGGGTCATTTGGACTGGTGCAAGGTGCCCACTTTAATTAGTGGACAGCATATACCAGGCCAACTTCTCACAACACACCATACTTGTGTGACAACATGCCAATCACAAATATGTGGCTTATGTGTCTGTAAGAGACGCCCTCATGGACATGGACATCAGACGCCCTTGTGAGAGACGCCCCCCCCAGTAAACTTAACCCACTCAAACTCCTGTTGTGGTGAACAAGAAAAATAGTTTCAAACACAAAGATCACAACACTGGCCCAGTCCACCACACCACAGAAGACAGAGAGCATGTGTATTTGTCAGTGCTTGCAGGTGATACATCCCAGCTGAACTTAAACACACACTCCACATCACCTGACTCAAAACACTCCTAGGCCACTATGTCCCACACGTTACAACAATCATGGGCTTGTGACACTCCTGGAGGCAGGAGACTGTGAAAAAGGATAGAGGCATTGTTTCCCTGGTCCAAAGATATCCTGTGGGTCCACGTATGCAACAAAACTGAATGTATGTTCCTATCACATCTGCATAATGCCCTCTATTTCCAGGTCACTGACAATGTACATGCGCACTCTTACATAATATAACTGTGACCACATCTCAGAAGCTGCGGTACAGATGTGTGCAAGTAAGTGTCATCAAAGAGCACTTCCAGATGATTGACATAGCAATCAACTCCTGTGACACACATACATTGTGCATAAGCTAGGCCCTGTTGTGACTTCCTTCATACCTAAGTATGAAACCTTCTGGTAAGAAAACACATTTTCACTCCTAAAGCACTGTAATGACCCCACACACATCACCCACATGAAAAAGGCAAGTCAGGTAAATGGGATTCCCACTAACCAAACAGTAAAACTACAGAAGCCCACAGTGTAAGGACTCACTGCATATATGGGTTCCCAAAACCAGGGGGACTGACTCCTGGAAGCCAAGAGAGCCAGGACACAGTCTATGTAGCACCTGCTTCCAAGTCTCCATGTGGACAGGACCTGTGGAATTAGTCATATCTCGGACGAATGGAACTTGTCACAAAGTGGTGTGCACATGTGGCAAATGTGCAATTGCAAGTTCATAACAATGAACACAGCAGCAACAACAGTTATCACATATCTAGTAAAAGAAATTTGTAAAAAGACAAATTAAATTGGGAACATGTGCATCCAGTGTACCTATCAGGTATGAAAACACAACACCCCCCATGTTTACAGAAAAAAATACCTTCTATCTTCACATGAAACACGTATGCACCCTACATCTCAGGGAGTACTGCGCACTGAAAGACGTGCCCACTCGCCAAAGCAAGCTACAATACTTATCATAGCATAGAACATCCAATGCAATTTCTGCCACAGGTGGAACTCATCCCACATATACATCCAGTGAACATTGACCCTCGGACTCTGGAACTCCATAACTTTACCCAATGTCAGAATATACTTATCTAATAAAAATAGATCAGCTATCATGGTGAAACAAACACAACTGCAGTTACACATCCCAAATTACAGAGGAACAACATTTAGTATCAATAGCAATGGCTGGACAAAGGAGTTCAAAACCAAGTAAGAAGTGCTTTATTATATAGAACAAAAGGATTTTCTAAAATAAAGGCCTATGGCCAGTCCAAGTAACAGTCTTGTGGGCGAGCATACTGCTGTGCCATCCAAAGTTCCCTTCCAAAACACTGCCAGGGATACCTCCCAGGAGGGGGAATCTAGTGGGCAGACCAGGCACTGCAAGGATATAATTTGGGTGGGCTGCGTTGGTCCTTGGAAGAGGGCTGGGCTCGGGATTGGGAGGGTTGGCTAGGTCCGCCGGAGGGCTGGGCTCAGGTTTGGGAGGGCTGGGTTTAAATACTTTTGTAGCCATGAAGGGTAGTGAAGGGTATGGGGGGCTGGTTTTCCTTTTCTTTTTTTCCCCTTAGGAGAGCTGGGGTGGGTTGGGAAGAGGGCCTATGGGTTTTAGGAGGGGGTGAGGTGGTGTCAGGACGGGTAATCGTTCTTTTTGTATGGCCTTGTGGGGTAGGTTGGGCTTTAGGAGGGGAGGTGGGCTGCTTTTTTTCTTTTTGGGGTGGACTTGGAAGGGTATGGAAGGGGTGGCAAAGTACTCTTTTTGTGTTTGGGAGGGGGTGGGTCATTTTGGATAGGGAAGAGGTCAAGAGCAATCATGCAGAGTTTTTGGGCAGACTGGGGAGAAGGTGAGACAAGAGGTGGGGTTTTGAAGGTAGAGGGGTGTGATGTCTCTGATGTGTCTGTGGCTGTTGGTGTGGTGTCTGTGAGTTAGGTGTCTGTAGTGGCTGTATCTTCTGGTGTGGTGTCTGTGAGTTTGGTGTCTGTAGTGGCTATGTCTGCTGGTGTAGTGTCTGCCTGGATGTCTTTAGTGGAGGTATGTGGTGCAGTCGGTGTGGTGTCTGTGTGTATGTCAATGAATGTGGTAGTGAGGGTGTCTTTTGCCTGCTGAGTGGGTGTGTGCCTGTATTTTGTCTTATGTTTTTGTGTTTGTGTTCTGCATGTGGATGTTGAGGTGGATGCATGGTGATGTTTGCATTTGCTTTGGCTAGGTATGGCAATAGGGATTGCAGATGGGAAGGGGCAGGAGGGTGGGTGCAAAGCTGGAATTGGTAGAAGGCTGCCATGAGTGTTGAAGCTAGAGCCTGAAATGATCTCTGAATCACAAAGATCTGCCTCAGGATGTCAATGGCCACACTCAAGGCAGCAGGGAAGACAGAGGCAGGGGGTGAGGTGCCTGGCCTGGCACAAAGTACACTCCTCCCATCTTAGGGTAGCAGGCCCGGACAGCTGGATTGGAGCAGCTGGGAGGGTGGAGATGGTAATGGGGTGGTGGGCTTGGATGTTGGGGACACAGGTCCAAGGGACTCCACCACCACCTGGGAGTGTTCACTGGAGGTCGACTCAGACAAAGATGACAATCAAGTCATGTCGGTCTACTCCTCCGTGGCACTCCCATCACCCTCTCAGCAACTGGGTCCCACTTTGTCACTATTAGTTAAAAAACAGACTTAGGCAAGAGAAAATAAACAAAAAACGTGCAGGCATACAATATATACATGAGTTTGCAATTCATTAAATAACTTGAAGGACTTCATGTAGTATTATCAGAAAAGTATTTAAAATTTTCATGTATAAAGTTTTTTTTATTATAAATTAATAGAAATCTTTACTGCATTAAAAGTAACCCTGGGCAAAGCACTACGCTACGCTCGCGTAGTTTGCGAAGTTTGCGCTACTTTGCACTACGCGAATTGCACGTAGCACAGTGCAAACACGCGTAGCGTAGCGTAGCGTAGTGCAGCGGTCATTTTTTGCTTGCTCGCGGACCTCAACGTCAAGTTGGCGACCGCGAGCAAGCAAAATGACATCCCAGCGAGACTTTTTCTGCGTTCGCGATCAGCAACATCAAGTTGCCGATCGCGAGCGTGAAAATAAACCTCCGGCGAGATTCTCAACGCGGGAGGTCAGATTTCTCATTGCGAGTGGTCTCGTATGCTCGCGACCGCTCGCGATGAGAAACTACCAGTCCGCGTTGAGAAAGCTGCCGCTCGAGTAAAAATCTACTCGAGCGGCAGTAAAAGACAGCTCGCACTGTGCAAGATGCCGTTTTCAATGATTGCACAGTGTGGACAAGCATCCGGCACTGTGCAATCATCGCGAACAGCGCACTACGCAGTTCGCGTAGTGCTATGCGTAGCTCGCGCAGTGCGAAGTGCACTTCGCGTAGCGCTACTTCGCGAACTACGCCCAGGGTTAATTAAAAGCATGATTCACAATTCTGTTATCCTGTACATTAATACATGCAAAAATTATTTATGAACATTGTTGATAGTCTTAAACATTTGTACTTCAGTACATTGTGTGTCAATTCAATAAACTGCTATAGAGATAACAATTAGTTAATGTTATAATAAATCTGACAATGTAAAACGATTTTTTTAAAGACAATATATGGGCACAGAAGCTGACGGTGTATAGACACTACGCGCGTTTTGGCGGGAATGCCTTCATCATTTACATTACTATGCTTCTAGCTCGAATGTCCAATATCTAGACAGTAAATATTTATATGGGTTGTATTGTCAGGTAATGCTTCATTCGGGAGGGTCGAATTAAAAAAAGTATTGTATCCATTTTAAGTTTTCCAAGGTTAAGGAAACTTTGTCACTGCCAGCACGGAGACCACTGTGGCCAGCTGCTTCCCCAGCAGTCTTGGCTTTGTCTTCTTCGCTGCACTGGGTTGATGCTGAAAAACATTGTACAAATAGGTTAACTGCTATTGCATTAACATACTGGCCAAACAGATCATAACACAACTCATTGTACAACTGCACAGATACCAATATGTACTGGGATGACTACATGAGTTCCAACATTGCCATGAGCACATGCATGAAAGCTACGTGACCTGTGCACAGTCACACATAAAGGTCTCATAAGCACAGTCTTGTATACAACTTCATGTGTGACCTTGTTACAAATCTAGCATCATGTGTGTAGCAGGAGATATCATCCACTTGGCAACCTAGGCCATTTGTAGCATACCATACTTAGCTAATGTACTTCCATTGTATGGTACCACTAATTGCAAGCTAGTACTGACTGCTGATACACACATATCACCCCAACATTAAGCATATCCCTCCCTGATACCTATCACCAACCACACATTGACCCTCCATAGATGCACATATGCATCCCACCTGACAGAATGCACACTTCTCAATGGTATGCTAAGTCACATTTCCAGAAAGTTCAGTCAGTGTTCAAACTATGTATGGTTTGGCATCAATATGTTGACCTGGCTTATGATACCTATCAATTTCATTGGGTATGTGTGACTCTCCCACCCCTGTTTATACACGCCTATTTCTGGTAACAACTACTGTGTATGTCAATCACAGACATATATTGTCATGTACACATTGGCCAACACATGCAAATATCATGGTTTCAGATAGGATTCTTGTATGTAGACCCTCAAATCATGTATGGAACAGTTGTACATGTGATAGTACAACACATAAGTTCATGCATGCCAGTATATACTCAGCACAACAGAAGGCACCAGTATTGTGAGTTCTCTCACTATATTGAAGATTACCCACTTACCAGGGGGTTGTATTGCACAGTGTCTGCTTCCAGAGTGCATTGTATGTCATGTCACTAGCAAGTGGTCAAGCATCATATAACACACAGAAGTGAGGGTTCGTCAATCCAGAGACTAGGATGCCAAGTGGCCTGTTTGGGACCACAGTCACACATGACATCAAAAGATAATGTATGTCTTCAGAGACATTATGCAGCCATGTGGATGTTCAACTGTGGAAACTGGCATTTGACAGGACCCTGCTTAGTTCCTGGTCACATGGACAATAGTCTAGGTTTTTCACCATGCACCTATTACCAGGCTTTCACATGCAACAACTGCCCCTTTGCGTGGGACATGAGTCACCTTCAAGCTTGATGGGGAAATAGCTGCCAGTAACAAAAGACAGATGGTCATTCATAATGGTTCACTCAGGCCAATACTCACCCCCTCCTAGCTGCTGCTGGGCTCTCAACTGCCCCTCACGGTCCATGTAGGCAACCGTTAGTATGTGGCAGATTAGAGGGGTTGGGCCAGGCACGCATCCCTTTTGCCTGGGGATGACAGGCACAGCTGGACCTCTACGATCTTCTGGGTCCAGCCTCTCAGGTCCTGCCACAGTTTCCTGCAATTGACACTGAGTCGACGAGTGACCCCCAGGGTCCGCACCTTCCAGGCGATGGTCTTCCACAGGAACCCCTTCTGATGGGCAGTGACCTGTATGGATGCAATAGATGAAGAGACAGTATAGTGGACATGCAAGAAGTAAGTCATCTGGTTGAGCTACACAGACGTAGTATATAGCTAGCATAGCCATCTTAGAAGATTGCAGACAATACATGTTTGGAGTGTACATGCTGGCCAATTCAAAAAGCATTACTGCTAAATATTAAAGCCCAGTGCGTACCACCCTCCATCCTGACTTTGCTCATACTGAGTACGCCAGGACACTTACATCAGGTAGGCTGGGACCACACCACATAATCTTTGTAAGGTGTTACCAGGTAAAACAGCACACCATTGTGCCTTCCTGATGGCTACACAAATAGTGCAGCCTTGGACAGACACCTACATATTCTTGAAAATTACTTGATCCACACTGTCCAAGACATCACTGCTACCATGTATTTGACTACTAGCAAACTTTGGGGTGACTGACAATCAATTGCTGCCATTTGTGTAATTTTAAAATCCCACTCTGAGGATTAGTGGACATGTGATTAACAAATTTGGACATTAGACTACGTCTGCATGTGTTAGTGTTTGGAAATCCTGACATCAAAAAATGTACTGTATGCCATATGTGGCAGTGTGAATGGGACAACATCAACATACCATTGTACAACATGCTTGATATCACATTATAACACAGCAGGTGATGCACTTAGAAACTGCATTGCAGATGTTACAAACTATCTGCTGGTAACATGTTTCACATGATAAATGTTCCTGAATTATGGTAGCATCACTCATATGACAGTCTGACTGCAAACAGGTGTGAGTAAGGTGCCTGTCCTTAGGCAATGACACACATTGACAAAATGAGTACATGGACAGGATTCCTGGTTCTTGGCCTCACATCATGTACCTGTACAAATGTTGCTACACTAGGAGCATTCAGGCAAAATCATAGTCCTGTGAAACTTAATAAGGCCGCAACTGGGGATCAACAGATCTACAGGGCGAGTACTAGGTCCATCAGTACCATAGGCAAGATAACTGTGCTACAGCCTGGGTCATGACTGCACAAACCAATGTCAGGGTTTTTTCTCTCTGCATGCTAAACTTACTGTTCAGACATGACCATCATATGGCCACATTTCCCACACCTACCTGTACATCTGATGGCCATCCTATATCAGACACAACAGTTGTTGATCACTGTGAATGGGTCTGTGAGGTGTTGGTATATCCCTGATGTCAGGTTAGTGTGACCTTATGTGTGTTCAGTGATTGGTGACACTGTACATACATCTCACATAATCCTCACTTGCAACTCACAGAACACATTCACAATTTGGGTATAAAGGCCTATAAATCTACCAGCACATCTTGCATTACTTTTTTTGCACATTCAACATTGGTAACAATAGCTTTCTACATGCATAGAAATGTGCATACAATGGGTGTAGGCTATAGGAAGGTATGCACATCGCAAGTATGATGTGAAGTTCATAAGAGTACTGTGCCACAAACACCAGAACATAAGTACCTTTTTTTACCAGACACACTATCTGACATTCATAACTCTGATGAATGTCTGGGTCTCATTGACACAATCTGGGCCATGCGTATGGATAGCTGAAATGTAGCTGAGTACATACTGCCTAAATAGTACTCACCTGCTCCTTTGGTGTGCCATAGAGCTGCCTATACAGGGTAAGGACCACGTCGACCAGGGCTCCAGCTCCTCTGGAGTGAAGGCAGGGGCTCTGCTTCCTGTACAGAGTTTCAGGGCAGTTCCCAGAGGTTGTAAACAGCAGCTGATGGATGGGGAGGTGTAAAAGCAGCAGTTTCTGGAGGCAAGTGACTTGATTTCCAACTCGCAACATATAAGTAGGCCGCATAGTTGGTCTTCTGTGTTGGTGGTCAAAAACACTGGTCTGCAGCTGTCGCATTTTCCAACTTTAGCCAATGGCTGTGACTGCCGTGTGACACTCTGCCCACCGTGTGGTTCAAACTAGCTGGCAAGTCAGCGATCCTGCATGTTGCATTGGCAAGTGTAGACTTTCACTCTTATTGTATGTGCAATGCAGATTTGAGAACAAACCAGTGTCCACCATACAATAGCTGTCTGTATGATGTGCACAGTGCTGTTACAGACACGTGGATTAGAGAATGGGGTTTATAGGTGGAACTTACTAGCATTCCAATTGAGCATATTCATCCTGGAGAGTTCTGTATATATCAGGAATGCTAATGTAACTGTTCAGCCTGTCTACCACCTGGAATGGCTCTCCTAAGCCTGTTGTCACTTGTGGAAATGTCTTCTGCTGTCATGTGATTCCAGGCATGATTTCAACTTTCCTCATACACGGATATGCTATGTATGCTGTTGTATGTCATGTATATTTGATGTGAATAGCTGGGTACCGCTAACATATGCTGCTATGTGTGGTCACATGACCTTTTGGGTGTGTCTATGTACATGTTAGTGTGGACACTGTGTCCTAACTCCTAATGAGTGTACACTCCACACATAGGTACCGTGGCAGAGGGAGACGAAGACAGCCTCCAATCTACTGGCCCTTTCCAGACCTTCAAACTATGGAAGAAAGAGACGTAATCTACAAATTTCGAGTTAATAGAGAGACCATCAAAGATTTATGTCAGCAGTTGGAGCCATGCTAATGTCTGCATATGAACTATCCAATATCCCTCACACCAATAGTTAAGGTGATGGCCTTCCAGTACACTGTGGCTACATCTGGTGGAATGTCACAACCAATGTTCAGCATAGTACTTTGTGATGTTTTATCAGTATTGATCAGACACATGGACATCTATATTCAGTTCCCCCGGCTATGAAGATTTGGAAAATGTGAAGGGTGACTTTTATGGATTTGGTCACATCCCACATGTGGGTGGAGTTATTGATGGCATACATGTTGCCTTAATACTACCATAAGCCAGTGAACAGGTGTATAGGAACAGGAAACACTTCCATTCTATCAATGTGCAAGTGGTTTGTTTAGCAGATTTGTACATCTCACACGTCTGAGCCAGATTCCCAGGTTCAGCCATTGACTCCTACATACTGTGGAATAGCATCATACCCCAGTTGATGTCACAACTACTACTGGAGAAGGTCTGGCCTTTTGGTATGTATAATGTGCCCGACCTTTGTATGTGTGTTTTCTGTGAAAATATTGTGCAAAGGTTTGACTGTTTATTGCACTCCTGTCTATCTTCCATCTAGCAGAATCAGAATATCCCAACCAGCCATGGTTGTTGACACCATTGAGGAATCCAATACCGCCAGGGGAAGTCCGCTTCAATGAGGTCCATGGAAGAACACGACGGCCAGTGGAACAGGCATTTGGGCTCCTGAAAGCCAGATTTTGTTGTCTGGACAAGACTGGTGGAGCCCTCCTCTTCTCATCTGGGGAGGTGTGTTAGATCACCATGGCCTGCTGCACGCTCCACAGTCTGGCACTGTGACGGAACATCCCTCTTATCGCAGAGGATGCAGACCAGCAGGAGCCACCGGGTGAGGTTCCTGAAATGTTAAATGATGATGACAGTGGTGAAGAGGAAGGAGTTGACATGGTCAACAGCTCATCAACAACTTCTTCTCATGAGTGTAAGTATGCAGTGAGATGTCTTTACTTTGTCTGTTACAGTGATTGTTGTTGTGTAGCTGTGAGGACTATGTGCATGGATACATGGTAGGTCTGGAAAGGTGTGTTAAACTCTGTGTGCAGCTGTTTGTGGAGTAAGTTCTTGACACATGCACATGTTATTGATGTAGCTTTGCGTAAGGGACATATACCTATGTACTGTGTACAGTAGGAGTTGAAAGAGATTGTTGTCATGTGTATGCTTTCCTTGCTAATCTATTCAATTTTGTGTATATGTTTTAGGTACCTTCACCAATCATTCTCATCTGGGGAGAGGAGTTGGCCTAACGGCTAGCGCGGTCGACCTCGAATCTGAGGAACTGGGTTTGAGTCTCGGCACTGACGCTGAACATCCTGTGATTCTAGGCAAATCACTTAATCTCCCCGTGCTTACAAAAATGAATGTGTCCTCATGTAAAGCGCTCTGATACCCGATTTGGGTCAAGCTTGCGCTATATAAAACTCCGGAAAAAAAAGAAAATCTGGATATTTCAGAGTTGTGACATCAGCAGGTATATGATGCTATGTCTAAGGACCTTATTATGACTACAACGGTCTGTTGGATCGCCGTAGTCGGGGTGGCGGTCATTGGACTGCTAGACTGGTGGTCCATCCACCATATTTCAGCTATGGTGATCGGACTGCCACATAACCACTGCTGCCTCCAGGGATCCGGGATCCCTGGAGGTTTTGCAGCAGAGTGAGGCTTGCAATATACTGGTGGTGCGCCCACCATAAAAAGGGTGGCAGTGAGGAAACAAAGGGGGTCCTACAGGGCCCTCTGTTGCTTCAGGGACATGGGATGCATGGTGTGCTCCCCTGTAGGCATGCACCCCAGTTCCAGCAGGGCATGGACTTCACAGTACATGACCTGCAGGAATTGCCTTTGGCACTCCCATTGTGGTGCCTTTTTCATAGGCACCGCAGTGGGACTGCCAAAGAACTACCCGCCAGTGACTAAAAAGTTGCAATATGGCTGGCTATCTATTTTGGGGTTGGTGGTCTTGAAGTGGGGCGGTGGCGTGGCGTCCCTGCTCCAAGACCACTAAATTCAAAATAAGGCCCTAAGTATGATGTGGCCATGGATTACTCCTGGGACGAAGCCTGCTTGCACTGCAATAGGATGGAAGATGCTACAACTCCATTGGACTTGTACACTGACGTGTGCCGGTCCTATTGCAATATGTGTGCCATCATGTGCTCCCACACAAGGTGGTTGTGGGACCAAAACATGCTAATTTTCCTTCACATTGGCTAAGTCCTGCATGTGTATGAACTGGATGGAGCAGTTGATGTGTCTCATCATTGAATGCCACAGTGCTTGTGGCACACCATTGACATATGTTTGTGACATTCCACTTAACTTACCTGCATTTGAGCAGCATGCTTGCTATTTGGGAGAAAAATAATAGCAATAGCATAGAACACACAAGTAATAAGAAATTAATAATTTTAATAATTAGCTACTCACCTAGCCCGCGAATTCAACCCCTAGCAGTTCCAGCAGGTCCTGCTCTTGGTCCAGGATGTAGGACCATCGGTGCGTCACCTGATGATGGGTGTACCGGATGTAGGAGAGTAGGATCTGCTTCACATGGGTACCCCCACTTTTTGCTGATGCTTCACTGTTTTTCGACTTTAGCCTGGCTGGGGCCCTGCTAATCAGAACCCCAGCCTAGCTGATTCCTCTCTAAAATGGTTTCCATGTGCCTTAGGCACATCTCTGATTGGAATCTGGAGTGCCCTTGTAAGTCCCTAGTATATGGTATACTATGTACACAGGGCATAGGTACCTCAGAGGCCTACCAGGGGCTGCAGCATGTATTGTGCCACCCCTGGAAGGCCAGCCAAAGGACACCACAGGTCTGCTACTGCAGCCTGGGTAAGGTGGTGCATGCACCCCTTACTGTGATATAGGTTACCTATATCACTAAATACATACACACATATAAACCTATAAGTCACTCCTATGGCAGGCCTTATCAATCCTGAAGGCAGAGTGCGTGGTTCCTATGTGAGAGGGTGCCCCTGCATGAGCAGTGCCCCTCTGCAGCATTCGGAGACTCTTCTCTGATGCTGTTTGTAGTGCAGCCTGACCATATACTCTTAAGCGCATTATAACCCTGCGTTAAATGCTAACTTTGGGATGGCTGCACGGAAACATGTCGTGTTTGGTGTCAAACATCTTGGAATACTACCCCCCCCGCCAGTTCTGGCGGCGGGGGTAGCATTCCACCCTTCTAGAGGGAGAGACATGTACACACCGGCCTGCCCGGTAACTTCTTTCCAAGCCCTGGCATCACAAAATGGATGCCGCTGCCACAGACACGAGTCTGGCCTCCTGCTGCTGACCAAAACTCCGGCAGGGGAGGCCTGGACAATAGGTTTCCTGTCCCAGGGAGGTGTAACCACCTCCCCAGACAGGATAGTGTGTATTGGGGCTGGGCGGGAGCACTCTCTGGTGCTTTGAAGTCCTGCACTGGGGGCACATTTGGTGTCCCTGTGCATACCCCAGTTCAAAACGGCTCAGGGGCTTCCAGCCCCTGCTCTGGTGTGAAACTGGACAAAGGGAAAGGGGTGTAACCACCCCTCTGCCCTGACCCTCCCATAGGTGGGTCCCCAGAGTATGTCCAACCCCCTAACTTGGTATAAGTATGGGACCCCAGTCCTTCGGACTTTAGATTTACCTGGACGAAACTCTGACACAGAATCCTGGACCTTCGACACTCTACTTTAAGATTAGAGGACTGAAGAATCTCCCTTGGGGTCAAGGAGTGACTCCCCTGCTTGGCAGGCACCAAAGAAGCAATTGTCCGGTCTGCATCGCCAAAGCTCCCGCTGGACGCCGAAGTCTTTGCATCACCAGAGGTAAATTTCCAGACTTCCCCGAGGCTGCCCTGAGTCCCCAGCAAAGCTGAGGCCCATAGCTGTCGTGGGTAACGTGGAACTGTGACCCCTGGACAACGAGCACATTTGCAAGTGCATCCTCTTCCTGGGATCTCACAAAGTTGTGCTTTAGCCCCCACCTCCAGCACCGATGGCACCGAAGACCACTGGCCTCCACTCCACGAGTGTCCCGTGAGCCAGCTCCAAGTGCGTCCACTCGAGGCTCCTTTGCGGTCGCTAGTCCGTTGGCTAGTAGGCCCTCCCGAAGGCCAATCCTATCCTGCTTGGGCTTCCCTGGTTGCTCCAGGCGTGCCCTGACTTACCCTTGCTGGGTGAGTCGCTCACACCTTGCTGGTCTGCACCACCATCCTTCTTCTATTTCCACGAGACTTGCCGTTGCGAAGGCTTATTGGGTCCAATCCGGTTTCCGACACCTCAGCAATCAACAGACGTTGTGGGACAGCTCGAATCCAGCTCCTGGTTGTCATCGACGCCTCCTGGACCTCGTGGCTGAAGAGTCAAGACGACCGTCAACCTACCTGAAGCACCCGACATCGGTGGGCATTCGCTCATCGCCTTCCTGGTCACTGGCTAGTGACCCAGACTCTGTCCCCTCTGCTTTCAGGTTCTTCAGATCTTCGATCCACCTTTGGATCCACCCGAACACTTTCGACTTGGCCGCCAGCAGCACTTTGCAGCAGATCGCCATTGAAAACGACGACGAAACCCGACCCCGAAAGACACCTATGCACCCGGCTTCCCTGGGTGAGGTAACTCAAGTACTCCGGTGCTCCCGTGGGTATAGACTCTAGAACGACCCAGTTCTAAAAGGGTTTGCTCCAAGTCCTCCTCTAAGTGTCCCTTTTCTTTAAAATTCCAACCGCGACTTTCCCCATAGAAGTCAACAGAGATTTGCGGCTGTGTTATCACACTGCACGTGTCCCCCGTGGGTCCCCTGTTTCACTACCTTGGGTGGTTCCTTGTGGTCCAAGCACTTCTACAGGCTCTAGGCCTTGTGTCTAACTCAGTCGTGGTTCTTATACCACTTTATTGGTATATGGTTTGGTACGCCCCTAGGGCTCAAACGTGTATTTGTGCTATTACTGTTGATAACTATCTTATAACTTATGTACTTGAACTCTAGCCTCATAAAGAGACTAGAGGGGTGTGTTTAGCAATAAATACATATATTTTGAATATATACCTGGTGTGGTCCTCTTTCATTTGGTCACTCAAGAGATTATAGACTGGTAAAACAAGCTGCTTTACATTCCTTCAAGACTTAGCCTGAAGGCTGCTCTCCATAGCTACGACTAGGATAGCTTTCAATAAAGGTTGTCTTTAACCTATCTCCAATAAGGGGTTGTTTGGACTGGTGCAAGGTGCCCACTATAATTAGTGGACAGCATATACCAGGCCAACTTCTCACATTGGTGTGCAGCGTGTGGGATTCCAGCTTGCTATTGTTTTACCAGATAATCTCAATTGAATTGATCAACTGAAAACCACTAAGGGTACCTTAGGTACATATAAATCAAGCTTAGTATACAGTAAGTTCTACTGAACTTAGAGTTGTGTGTTAAGGGATAGCACACCCTTTCTACAACTCAAGAGAGTTTAGTAGGCCACACTAGAGTAGGTAGTGCATACACCACACCTCACTAGTAATGTCTTCAAAGCCAGGACCCAGTGAGTCCTTGCCAGAAGCCAGTGGGCTTCTTCCCTCCAAGTATGATAAACTCCCATTCTTGGAATTGAGAGCATTATGCAATACTAGGAAGTTGAAGGCAGGCAAAAGTGCCAGCACCCAACACCTCAGGGAGTTGTTACTGGCTGATGATCTCAGCAGACCCCTAGGGTCTGAAGGGGTAGGCAGAGAGGGTGGGGCAGAAAATGAGGAAGGGGTCATGGGTGAAGAAACCCAGGACCCCCCCTCTGAAACTGGCCAGGAAGGTGAAAATGACCTTGACCTGGAAATCCCAATTCCCCCTGTGGAGGAGGAGGAGGATCAGATTGACCTCCCCTTTGTCCCCCCAGGAAGAATTATGAGTGTGCCCAGAGGGCCTAGATCTCCTTCTCAGGAGTCTACCCACTCTGACACCTCAGTAGGGACCTCTGTCTCCTCCCATGGAAGGGAATCCTCTCATGAGAGGAGGAAGAGACTGATTCAGTATGAGCAAGCCCAGCTTGAACTCAGAAAACAGCAATTGGCTATAGACAGGGAGTCCCTAGATCTCTATAGAGAGAGAAAAAGTTGGGACTAGAGTCCCATGGTGGCAGCCATTTCCCCAGAGATAGGGAAAGGTCTTATGACCATAGAAACCTGAGCAAGATTGTCCCTCCCTACCAGAGTGGGGATGACATCCACAAATGGATAACTGCACTGGAGAGGGCCTGTAAAGTACAGAGGGTCCCTCAGGAGCAGTGGGCAGCAATCTTGTGGCTCTCCTTTGCAGACAAAGGTAGAGACAAGCTCCTCACTGTAAGAGAAGAGGATGCTGACAATTACAAAGTCTTGAAGAGTGCTCTGATTGATGGGTTTGGCCTAACAACTGAACAATACAGGTTAAAGTTCAGAGACACCCAAAAAGCACAGACTCAAGACTGGGTAGACTATGTGGATTGTTCTGCTAAGGCTCTGGAAGGTTGGTTGATGGGTAGTAAGGTGTGTGACTTCACAGGATTGTACAATCTTATCATGAGGGAGCAGATTCTTAATAACTGTCAAAATCAGCTGTTGCATCAGTACCTGGTGGACTCTGATCTGACCTCTCCCCAAGAATTGGGAAAGAAGGCAGACAAATGGGTCAGAACCAGGGTGAGGCAGAAGGTACAGAACGAAGGTGGTGACCCAAAGAAGCAAGATTCTAAGAACTCTGATAAGGGTGGGGAGAAGGGTAAAGACCAGAAGTCTTCACAAGGCCCCCAAAAATCTTCTTCAGGTGGGGATTCACAGTCTAACAAAGGGAAAGGCCAAAAGAAACCATGGTGCAAGGTCTGTAAGCAAAATACCCACTGGACCAGTGATTGCACCAAGTCCAAAGACTCTACTCCAGCCCCCACCAATGCCCCTAAGGCACCTGTTCCCCCTAGTACAGTTACAGTTGGTGGTGGGAGTACACAAGCCAAGGGTTTAGTAGGGTTGACCCTGGGTAAGGAGATGAGCTCTGACCTAGTCAGAGAACTCACTCAGGCTGTCCTAGTCTGTGATGGAGGCATGGATGTGACCTCCTCTGTGAGTCCCAGTAATCTGGGCAAGTACAGGCAACAGCCCTTAATCAATGGAAAAGAGGCTTTGGCATTTAGGGACACAGGGGCAAGTGTCACCATGGTGACACAAGACCTTGTGAATCCTGGGCAGATTATACTTGGTGAAATTTACCAAGTGACCAATGCTAGCAATGTCAGAACAGACCATACTCTGTCAGTTGTTAACTTCTCCTGGGAGGGGTAACTGGCCTTAAGAAGGTTGTGGTAAGTGCAGACCTACCAGTTGAATGCTTGCTTGGCAAAGATTTAGAAACTTCAGCTTGGGCAGAAGTGGAGCTCAGGACCCATGCAGAAATGCTGAGCATCCCTGCAGATGTGTTTGCTGTGACCAGGTCACAAGCCAAAATGTCTAACACTGAACAGGCCTTGGATTCTGGAATAATGGACCAAGTGCCCTCCAAGAAGAGGAGTAGTAGGGTAAAAGCAGTGCCTTCCCCCTTGGCTCAGAAGGAAGATCAGTCTCTTGAGGGGGATGATCTCAGTCCTGAGGAAGGAACTGTCCCAGAGGAGCTTGAACCTGACCAGGTTGAGTTCTTGGGGACAGGGGGCCCTTCCAGGGCAGATCTGAGTCAGGAGCAGCAGAGCTGCCCCTCTCTTGAACCCCTCAGACAGCAAGCTGCTGCTGAGGCTGCTGGGAAAGCTAGTGGTCCCCATACAGTGTATTGGGATGATGGACTCTTGTACTCAGAGTGTAGAGACCCCAAGCCTGGTGCCACCAGGAGGTTGGTTATACCTCTGAAGTTCAGGGGCTTCCTATTGACCCTAGCCCATGACATTCCCTTAGCAGGTCACCTGGGCCAGAACAAGACTTGGGACAGAATTGTCCCTCACTTTCACTGGCCCCATATGTCTGAAGACACCAAGGAGTTTTGTCGCTCCTGTGTAACCTGCCAGGCCAGTGGCAAGGCAGGTGGCACTACAAAGGCCCCCTGATACCACTACCTGTGGTGGGGGTTCCCTTTGAAAGGGTAGGGATTGACATTGTTGGTCCCATGGATCCCCAAACAGCATCTGGGCACAGGTTTATCCTGGTGGTAGTGAATCATGCCACCAGGTACCCAGAGGCTATTCCCCTTAGGACCACTACAGCACCTGTGGTGGCAAGGGCCCTCCTGGGAATTTTCTCAAGAGTGGGCTTCCCTAAGGAGGTTGTATCAGACAGGGGTGCTAACTTTATGTCTGGATACTTGAAAGCAATGTGGAAGGAGTGTGGAGTGACTTACAAGTTCACCACACCCTATCACCCACAATGCAACGGTTTAGTTGAGAGATTCAACAAAACCTTGAAGGGCATGATTAAAGGGCTCCCAGAAAAGCTTAGGCGAAGATGGGACATACTCTTGCCCTGCCTTTTATTTGCATACAGGGAGGTGCCTCAAAAGGGGTTGGCTACAGCCCTTTTGAACTTTTGTTTGGTCACCCTGTCAGGGGTCCATTGTGCTTGGTGAAGGAAGGATGGGAGTTACCTCTCAAGCCCCCAAAGCAAGGCATAGTGGACTATGTACTTGGTCTCCGCTCCAGGATGGCTAAGTACATGAAAAAGGCAACTAAAAACCTTGAGGCTAGCCAGGAACTTCAAAAAGCCTGGCATGACCAAAAGGCTGTACTGACTGTTTACCAGCCAGGACAGAAGGTGTGGGTGTTGGAGCCAGTGGCCCCAGCAGCTCTCCAAGACAAATGGAGTGGACCCCATACCATTGTTGAACAGAAGGGTGAGGTTACCTACTTAGTAGACCTAGGAACACCCAGGAGTCCCCACAGGGTTCTCCATGTCAACAGGTTAAAACCATATGTGGACAGGGCAGACATGGGCTTGCTCATGGCTACTGATGAGGGACAGGAGGAAGAGAGTGACCCACTCCCTGACCTGCTCTCACAGAACCCTGATGATGGGTCAGTGGATGGTGTAGCCTTGGCAGGCAGCCTCACTACCCAGCAGCAGACTGATTGCAGACAGGTGCTCAATCAGTTCAGACACATATTCTCACTGACACCCAGTCAGACCACCTGGTGCACTCATGAAGTGGACACTGGGGACAGTCTGCCTATTAAAAATAAGATTTATAGGCAACCTGACCATGTCAGGGACTGTATCAGGACAGAAGTCCAGAAAATGTTGGATTTGGGAGTTATTGAACCCTCAGATAGCCCTTGGGCTAGTCCAGTGGTCCTTGTGCCAAAACCTCACACCAATGGTGGGAAAAGAGAGATGAGGTTTTGTGTGGACTACAGGGGTCTCAATGCAGTCACTAGGACTGATGCCCATCCAATACCTAGGGCAGATGAGCTAATAGACACTTTGGCATCAGCCAAGTATCTAAGCACATTTGACCTGACAGCTGGCTACTGGCAGATCAGACTAGCTGATGATGCAAAGCCAAAAACAGCATTCTCAACCCCTAGTGGGCATTATCAATTTGTGGTGATGCCCTTTGGTCTGAAGAATGCACCTGCCACTTTTCAGAGGTTGGTGAATACAGTCCTTACAGGTCTGGAAGCCTATAGTGCAGCATATCTAGATGATATTGCTGTCTTTAGCTCCACCTGGGAGGATCACCTGGTCCACCTCAGAAATGTTTTACAGGCCCTGCAGAAAGCAGGCCTGACTATCAAGGCCACCATGTGCCAGATAGGGCAGAGTCAGGTTGTGTACCTGGGCCACCTTGTGGGTGGAGGCCAGGTTCAACCCTTGCAGAGCAAGATCCAGACCATCATGGACTGGACTGCTCCAACCACCCAGACTCAGGTGAGAGCCTTTTTAGGCCTGACTGGGTACTATAGGAGATTTGTCAAGGGGTATGGATCAATAGTGACACCCCTGAATGACTTAACTTCCAAGAAAATGCCCAAAAGGTTCAGTGGACAGTTAGCTGTCAAAAGGCATTTGATGACCTGTAGCAGGCCATGTGCACTGCTCCCATTCTACAGAGTCCTGATTACTCCAAGAAGTTCATTGTCCAAACAGATGCATCTGAATTGGGGGTAGGGGCTGTACTGTCACAATTGAATGATGAAGGTCAGGATCAGCCAGTAGCTTTTATTAGCAGAAGGCTGACCCCTAGAGAGAAACGTTGGTCAGCCATTGAGAGGGAGGCCTTTGCTGTGGTCTGGGCTCTGAAGAAGTTGAGGCCATACTTGTTTGGTACTCACTTCCTTGTTCAAACAGACCATAAGCCCCTCTTATGGCTAAAACAAATGAAGGGTGAAAACCCCAAACTGCTTAGGTGGTCCATTTCCCTACAGGGGATGGACTTCACAGTGGAACATAGACCTGGGAGTAACCATGCCAATGCAGATGGACTCTCTAGGTACTTCCACTTAGAACATGAAGACTTAACTGGACAAGGTTAGTTTAATGTCCCTACGTTTGGGGGGGTTGTGTAGGAGAGTAGGATCTGCTTCACATGGGTACCCCCACTTTTGCTGATGCTTCACTGTTTTTCGACTTTAGTCTGGCTGGGGCCCTGGTAATCAGAACCCCAGCCTAGCTGCTTCCTCTCTAAAATGGTTTCCATGTGCCTTAGGCACATCTCTGATTGGAATCTGGAGTGCCCTTGTAAGTCCCTAGTATATGGTATACTATGTACCCAGGGCATAGGTACCTCAGAGGCCTACCAGGGGCTGCAGCATGTATTGTGCCACCCGTGGAAGGCCAGCCAAAAGGACAACACAGGTCTGCTACTGCAGCCTGGGTAAGGTGGTGCATGCACCCCTTACTGTGATATAGGTTACCTATATCACTACCTATATCACTAAATACATACACACATATAAACCTATAAGTCACTCCTATGGCAGGCCTTATCAATCCTGAAGGCAGAGTGCGTGGTTCCTATGTGAGAGGGTGCCCCTGCATGAGCAGGGCCCCTCTGCAGCGTTCGGAGACCCTTCTCTGATGCTGTTTGTAGTGCAGCCTGACCATATACTCTTAAGCGCATTATAACCCCGCGTTAAATGCTAACTTTGGGATGGCTGCACGGAAACATGTCGTGTTTGATGTCAAACATCTTGGAATACAACCCCCCCCCGCCAGTTCTGGCGGCGGGGGTAGCATTCCACCCTTCTAGAGGGAGAGACATGTACACACCGGCCTGCCCGGTAACTTCTTTCCAAGCCCTGGCATCACAAAATGGATGCCGCTGCCACAGACACGAGTCTGGCCTCCTGCTGCTGACCGAAACTCCGGCTTGGGAGGCCTGGACAATAGGTTTCCTGTCCCAGGGAGGTGTAACCACCTCCCCAGACAGGATAGTGTGTATTGGGGCTGGGCGGGAGCACTCTCTGGTGCTTTGAAGTCCTGCACTGGGGGCACATTTGGTGTCCCTGTGCATACCCCAGTTCAAACCGGCTCAGGGGCTTCCACCCCCTGCTCTGGCGCGAAACTGGACAAAGGGAAAGGGGTGTAACCACCCCTCTGCCCTGACCCTCCCATAGGTGGGTCCCCAGAGTATGTCCAACCCCTAACTTGGTATAAGTATGGGACCCCAGTCCTTAGGACTTTAGATTTACCTGGACGAAACTCTGACACAGAATCCTGGACCTTCGACGCTCTACTTTAAGATTAGAGGACTGAAGAATCTCCTTGGGGTCAAGGAGTGACTTCCCTGCTTGGCAGGCACCAAAGAAGCAATTGTCCGGTCTGCATCGCCGAAGCTCCGCCGGACGCCGAAGTCTTTGCATCACCAGAGGTGGATTTCCAGACTTCGCCGAGGCTGCCCTGAGTCCCCAGCAAAGCTGAGGCCCGTAGCTGTCGTGGGTAACGTGGAACCGTGACCCCTGGACACCGAGCACATTTGCAAGTGCATCCTCTTCCTGGGCTCCCACGAAGTTGTGCTTTGGGCACCGAGTAGCCCCCGCCTCCACTCTAGTCGCTAGTCCATTGGCTAGTAGGCCCTCCCGAAGGCCAATCTTATCCTGCTTGGGCTTCACTGGTTGCTCCAGACGTGCCCTGACTTACCCTTGCTGGGTGAGTCCCTCAGACCTTGCTGGTCTGCACCACTGTCCTTCTTCTATTTCCACAAGACTTGCCGTTGCCAAGGCTTGTTGGGTCCAATCCGGTCGCCGACACCTCAGCAATCGACAAACGTCGTGGGACAGCTCGAATCCAGCTCCTGGTCATCGTCGACGCCTCCTGGACCTCGTGGCTGAAGAGTCAAGATGACCGTCAACCTACCTGAAGCACCTGACATCGGTGGGCATTCGCTCATTGCCTTCCTGGTCACTGGCTAGTGACCCAGACTCTGTCCCCTCTGCTTTCAGGTTCTTCAGATCTTTGATCCACCTTTGGATCCATCCGAACACTTTCGACTTGGCCGCCAGCAGCACTTTGCAGCAGATCGCCATTGAAAACGACGACGAAACCCGACCCCGAAAGACACCTATGCACCCGGCTTCCCTGGGTGAGGTAACTCAAGTACTCCGGTGCTCCCGTGGGTATAGACTCTAGAACGACCCAGTTCTAAAAGGGTTTGCTCCAAGTCCTCCTCTAAGTGTCCCTTTTCTTTAAAATTCCAACCGCGACTTTCCCCATAGAATTCAACGGCGATTCGCGGCTGTGTTATCACACTGCACGCGTCCCCGTGGGTCCCCTGTGTCACTACCTTGGGTGGTTCCTTGTGGTCCAAGCACTTCTACAGGCTCTAGGCCTTGTGTCTAACTCAGTCGTGGTTCTTATACCACTTTATTGGTATATGGTTTGGTACGCCCCTAGGGCTCAAACGTGTATTTGTGCTATTACTGTTGATAACTATCTTATAACTTATGTACTTCGAACTCTAGCCTCATAAAGAGACTAGAGGGGTGTGTTTAGCAATAAATACATATATTTTGAATATATACCTGGTGTGGTCCTCTTTCATTTGGTCACTCAAGAGATTATAGACTGGTAAAACAAGCTGCTTTACATTCCTTCAAGACTTAGCCTGAAGGCTGCTCTCCATAGCTACCACTAGGATAGCTTTCAATAAAGGTTGTCTTTAACCTATCTCCAATAAGGGGTTGTTTGGACTGGTGCAAGGTGCCCACTATAATTAGTGGACAGCATATACCAGGCCAACTTCTCACACCGGACCCCAGAGCAGCGGTACACAGCCCAGCTCACTCTTGCCCAGTGCTGCTGGTGCTCCCACATCCTGTACCCAGACCCAGGCCTGCTGCCGGGGTGGAGGGAAGGTGACGCTGGATATCAAAAACCAACGCTGCCACCTCCACCTTAGAAAACAGAGCACAGGGCTGCACCCCTGCTTGGCACCACCTTCTGCAAGGAAGGCGGCTGCTACTTGCATGCCTTGGTGCGCCTTTATATGCTATGGCGATGAGGGAAAAGAGAGAACAAAACGACACAGGAAAATGAAGCAAGGATGGTAATAAGGAAGTAGTAAAGCTAAAAAATGAAAAAGTACAAAACTCATGCAAAAACACACCAAAACTTACAAAAAAAACCCGCAAAATACAGAGTTAAGAAGACAGAATAAGAAACATGATGTCCGTGCCCATGCGATTGCATGGTGCAGTTTGTGCAATATTAACGCCCGAACACGCAAGCTGCATTGACGTATGGCGGAAATGTCAGGCAAATGGGTGGGACAGGCAACTCCACCCACTCACGGAACTCCGCTTAGCGTGGCAGATTCTTTTTACCAGTTCGCGGAGTTCCGCATAGCACGGCTACGAAACTTCGCCCAGGCATACTCCCAACCTGACCCCATCTCTGAATTTTTCTCTACCTCGACCCATGACCATTATTTCCTCTCCCTTGGACCTTGCCCTGTAGGACACCTCCCTCCCATCTGTCAACCCAGGCCCACTTTTTTCATCCCCATCACCTATCCTTTCACCCTGTTTCAGACCCAAGAGACGCACTCCCAGTGCAAATTCCACCCCTCCCAAACACACCCCTACTAAGCCCAAGCACCACCTTACCAAGACCAAGCTCCCCACTCCCATATGAGATCCCTGAGGTTCCTGCCTTACCCACCTGATGCCCTTCCTGGGGAAGTTGCGCTGACAGTTTTGAGTAGGCAAGTAAGGTGGCATACCTATCGGTCACCTGCCTCCACATCTATTTCATGGACTGGCCAAAGGCCTGATGTGTTATTGCTATATTTTTGTAATGCATAATAAATCTGTTATATTTTGTTATATACAAAGTGTCCTGCCACTGTTTCTGATCACTTTTTATAGCTGTCATGTTTATGCTCCTATAAGTGTGTTGCTGTGCATATAGCAGCCATATGATTTATCCAGTAAATGACACCGATGAAGGCAAACATTTGGAGATGGCCAAGTGTTACATGGATAGACATGTTGGCATACATGGACTAAGGTAGTCGGGCATATGGTGGGTATGTGTACTCCTCGTGGACAATGTGAGCCTTTTGTGTCTAGCAACTCTTGTTATGCTTAGATTGCATATGTGGCAGATTTGTTGCAGTAACAATCATTGGTTACCTCATTTGGAGGTACATAAGTAGGCCTCGTGTTGATAGAGTACTAGTGTGCAGATGTGCACACATGTGTTATCTCCTTTCATGGGACTAATTTCCCTGTCACACACACAATCTTTGCTGGGTTTGCTGACCCATCTCTAACACACACATTTCCATACCTTGCATGCTTGATGGTAAAGCCTTGAGATGTCTCCATGTGAACGGTAAAGCCACAGCTACTGTGCACATTGCGATATATAAGCATGTGCAACTTTGGCTGTGGCCACGGACCCCAGGCTGACAGGTACCCACGTGGTGGTCTGAGTGACATCATGTTTTAGAAAGTAGGTTTTCATACTGTATAGAAAATTTCCATTTCTAATTTGCAAATTTTTGAGTACTGGGAATGGTAGGTACAGTGAAAGTTACCCCATACATACTGTACAAATGTTACAATATGTGTGACCTACACATATCTTGACATTGATCTCAGTGTCTGGTGTGACTTTAGTCATGCCACCAACAACACTTGTCATGAACATACTCAGTACAGGAAATCTAAGTATTGCACATCCTTCAACATTTTTGCATACTTACAACATTGCTTCCCCAGATCTCACTCATCTGGGCTCCACATGTGTGCATTTGATTGTGGAATGTTTGGGTACACACTCTAATTCTGAAGACCACACAGACGTGTCCCATGTTAATTTCTATTCACACAGTTACTTCCATCTTCACTGTGGTCCTACACACAGCAGAGTTTTTGGGGATATTAGAAAGAAGGTTGTATATTCCAGTTTGTGAACCTCTTTTCCCATGAACTAGGTGTGCACCCTCTGTAGACATGCTGTTACATGCTTATAGTCAGGGCTTTTAATTGGTCAGGGTCCTGTCAGTATTCAGTCCAGCAAGTACTAAAAATCCAGGTGCTGAGACAGGTCCCTATTGGCCTCTCCATTTATGGCTTCACACTCAGGCTGGACTAAACTTTTTTAACTCTGCCTCAGTGCCACCCGTCACAGTCTCTAGAGACGTGATTGAGTCCTTTCATTGTCTCATCGTGTGATGAATGAAGCTTTTTTCAAAGTGAGTAACAACGAAGACTTAGTTGGTGCTTATTTTACATAGGCTACTAAGAGGCATCTACAAAAACAGTTGTCATTAATTGTTGTAGGTGCAATCATGTTAGTTGTATTATGTATCATGTTGCTATGAAATACACAGCAACAAACCAGTCGGGCGGCACACTATACTAACCCCCATTGTATCTAATGGTTCATTTTTGAAACAACAACCTTCCTTATATTGTCCACACCCCTTTAAGAGAACCCCCAGTTTCCACATCCCACTTGTAACCCTGCCAGTAGTGATTGTAACGCTTTAGATTAACATTAATTTTGAAAAGGCAATAGCTGCAAAAATGGCAATTGTCTGGTGTCTCTTTTCGGACATTGAAAATTCAAAAATCGCTGCCAGAAGTTGATTGCGAGGTAGGCGGTCTTGCATGCGGAAGCTAAAGCCTTTGTGTTACATTGGTGAATTTGAATCTCATTGTCCAATGGTTGTGTCTGTGCATGGCAAAGACCACCTGAGTGGTGTACAAGTACTTCGCGGTGGGCTAAACTCTTCACTTGCCTAATGACACTGCTGCGATCTACACCTCCTCTACTTCATCTGTTGTTTCCCATATCTGTGAGCCATCATATCCCGTTCTAAATGGATGAGGGATCCAGCTTTCTATCCAGAAACCCCTGGAGCTGGAAACCCTGGTGGAAGAGGTCCTCCTCCATTATGGGCAACTCTATGGTTCAACAGACGAGCAGGTAGTCACTCACATAACTGCACCACTCTGTTGGACTGCAATGCTTACTGATTCACAGACTCAGATGTAACCCTGGGCGTAGTTTGTGTAGTCGCGCTATGCGAAGCTACGCGAAGACGTCGGAGCGCAACGCGAGCTACGCGTAGCTACGTGAGCATGCGTAGCTGCTTGTCGCACCCGTTCGCGATGCGTGTTTCTTCTTCGGGAACGCGTTGTGCTTGTTCGGGACGCTGTTTGCGTGCTCGGGGGATAGTATCTCGCGAACTTACCCATGTGGTCACCTATGGGCGCGGCCATTTTGTTTTTCACTAGTCCCGCCCGTTCGCGATCCCTTATTTCCTGTTCCGGGTCCCGTATAGCGTGCTCGCGATGCGCATTTCATGTTCGGGAACGCGTCGTACGTGTTCGCGACGTTTTTTTCGTGCTCGGGGAGAAATATCGTGCGAACTTACCCACGCGGTCGCGATGGGCGTGGCCATCTTGTTTTTCACTCTATGCTATGGTTCTGGGCCTGCTTTTCTATCCTCCCTCAATCTTTGCAATCCTTAGTTTTTTACAATGTTTTTCAATTTCTCTTTATTTCTTATCTATCTCTCTCTCTGCCTAAGTCTATATTTTGCATTTTTTTCTGCTGTTTACTGTGTTTTTTTAACTTTTCGACTGTTTTATATAACTTTCTTCTTTAAGCTCCTACTTCTTCCCCTAATTTTATTTTTCCCTTCTATCTTTTCTTTTCCGCCTCCTCCCACCCCAGAACCATGGCGAAGGGTAGCAGCAGCAGTAACCGCTCGAAGGGCAAGGCGCGTGCGCCCAAGAGCCGCCTGCCTTGCGGCAGACTGCGCCCTGCAGGGGTGCAAGCCCACCAGCTTTTTAGTGAGGCGGAGGTGGCCGCCCTTGTTTTTTTTGTTCAGCACCACCCCCCCTTGACCTTGGCAGCAGGCGGTAGGCCAGGCTCCGGGTACCCTACCCAGGAGCGTCACCGCCGGTGGGCGAAGGTGCACCGGGCAGTGTTTCGCTGCTCAGGGGTCCGGTGCACCCATAACCAGCTGGCACACCGGTGGTCAGACATCCTCGACCGGGAGCAGGACCTGTTGGACCTGCTAGGTGTCGAGGTCGTGGGGCTTGGTGAGTAGCTAATATATATAGTAGTATAAGTATTGTGATTTGTGTATACATTTTTTACAAATAACAAGAATACTGCTGCTTACATTGCAGGTAAATTACGTTTCAAAATCTTCTGTGATTGTAGGACACAAGTGCTGGGCACTACTCTTACTTGTTTGCAACTTTGCGCTCGCTTGTCCTTATTATTATGTAAGAGTTTACTTTAGAGAACTTCAGTTAGGTAACGCTATTGCTAGAGAGACTCTAGTCCTTCCTTTGTCCTCCTGTCAAATAGTGGTGGATGGATTGATACTAGGTTTAGTTACTATTAGTTGATAATTTTTTAGCGGTCTGCGTGACGCATCCTCTGTCACTGACTGCTGCTTACCCCAGTCCTTAGTAGAACCTTTTGTAGTTTGTTTAGTGAGTGGTAAGCTTAGCAGTGTCAGTCAACTGCAGAACATCAGACGCAACCAACCAACAATTTGGTGTATGCATTATGCACCAATTTATGCATGTGTCCTCCTTCTCATCTATGCATTTTTGAGGGCTAAAAATAATGGAAATGCAGGATTAATGAACAATTGGCCCGCCTGGAATAGGTGGGCTAGGTCAGGTGGTACTTGGGCTTAGTTAGTGTTCTGGATTTTATTTGAATCAATCAGAATGGAACACTGAATTAGTGTTCCCAAATAAGTAGACTGTCCGTGAATCCCGCAAGTCAGTAGTCGATCGGATTAGATAGGTCAATTTTATTGCAATTTTTGTTTCCTAAAATGTTTTTTGAGCGTTTTTTTAGATAATTTATTTGTTTCACAGCAATCATTAATGTTTGTGTCTTTCTTTATTATATCTTACATGATCACTGATCTGCAGCACCCAGGGGCAAGAAGACGGGGTCTGAGTCGGCGGGACAACCACCAGAGGACTGCTCCTCTACCGAGGTCCCTGCTGCTGGTCCCAGTAAGTCCTCCAGTGGTTAATATTAACAATTATATTGCCCTAACTTTTACTGCACCTTATTTTTTCAGAACTATTAATTCTGGTTTCACTCCCTAATTCTATTTTTTACAAAAGATTCTTTGATCTTGACTTGACTATCTGTTTCTAAATTCTGGTTATCCCTGCCTCTAAGTTCTAACTGCCTCTGCTATGAATGTCTGCACTACTACTATTAGTCTGTCGCTAAGCTTTCCCAGTTTGCATTGCCACTCTTTATTGTACGGTTTTGAATAAAACTCAGATTGACCAATAGCTCTAGCCACTGAGTCCAGTCCTTTTGGTTGTCCTCTTCTAGGCTTCTTAATCTTGAGGCTTTGACAATTACCACAAACAAAATGCCCAACCAGATATTTGACTATTTTTGATAGGATATAGTACATACTACTACTGATGTGGGGATTCTGCACAACCCCATGCAGAACTATGCACAAGGAAATAGGATGTTGGTGATGGGAGTTTGGAACTTGGACGTTCCTCACACCTCAGTCAGAAGTGAACCCACAATCCCCTGAACGACTAGCTATAGTGTCTCATTAGGTCCCCGAACCCCCACCCGAAGATACCCAATGATTACACAACCCAGAACATAACACCCTTTCGCTCACTCACTCGTGTAAGTCCACCACCACCACCACATCAAATACCACAGAGTCTATGTGTAAGTTCAAAAGGTTTATTTTCAACTAACAAGTAACAAGCTCTGTATGTTGTTCTATAAAATTCAGTGTACTCCAGCCAGCTCCAACAGCAAAATGCATAAGATTAAAACAATAAACATTGTTACAACAAGTGCATGATGATAGAAGACAAAAGATCTGTGCGAATTCTGGGAGACTCCTCACCGTAGAACGTACAATTACTGGTTACATGCATCATTCATAAGCTCTGCAAATCTCTGGTTCGTAGAAGGGAATCTTCTGCCTGAGAAAAATGGTGCGCGTTAGATAGTATAATGCAAGCATTTCTCAGTCCTGCCAAAAAAGTGTAACATGTTACTTATGGCTAAGCAATACGGACTAACCGAACTCCATAACAAAGTGGCTTGTTTTTCGACCTCTTGTACACAACGCTCAGACAGTAGCTGTATGTGCTCATGTGGGCTCAAAAAGGCGTCTTACTGTTACTGCACAACAAGCTGCGAGGTAACATGTGCAAAAGACATGAAGCGAAAAATGGTTGCACGGCTCAGGCTAACTTTGCAAAGAGTAGAGTATAGTATAATAAATAATGACCCTAGGGACCATAACACTACTAGTGTCTACTGACCCTAGTACCCGATTTGGACTAGTGAATGTGATGTATAATATGTATGTATTAACTTTTTTTTTTCAATCTTGCTAGTGAAAACGAATAAATAGAGGGAGGTGTACAGGCATCTAAAAATGTGTCATGTTTTTATCTAGGCGTAGTAGCGACCACCAGTGCCGGCGGGGCCAGCGGCGATTCGACCATTCCGGAGGGGGCAGGAGATGCGGCGCCTGCAGGAGCTACAGGGGGTGAGCCAGCAGCAGTGGCGGGCGGAGGTAAGTTATATTCATTACTTATTGACATTGCACTAGCTGGAAGGGTGTTGACTTCACTCACTGTACTGTTGTTGAGACTTATTAGGTATGAAGTTGTAGTGAACATTATACAATGGTTGAAGAAGAGAAGACACCCTTTACTTAGCATTAGCAATGCAGTAGCAATAGCATTACCAGCGTGACTTGATTAACCAATGGCCTCTTCTATCTGACTCCAACTCAGCTGTGAAAGTTTTATGGAGGAGACTAAAAGTCAGATCAGATTACCTTGATGGATGTGTTGAACAAAAAGGGAAAGAAGGGTGTAAGGAGGAAGGACGGGAGAGATTTAATATGATGACTGGCTGAGAAGGATACGTTGGAAGCATGGATAGGTGGCAGATAGGAATCAGATGCATGTGTTGTTGAAGGATGGGTGGAAGGTGAAAGAAGAATGGATGCCTGCCTGGGTGGGCGACACAGTATGGGTGGATACTGTGGATAGCAAGAATCATCAGCGGTGTTTGGGTGAAACTTTAAGCCAAGGCAAGCAACGGAGTGAGTGGACGCATGGGTTGTTGTTGGTGAAACAAAGTAAGGTTTGTGGAGAGATTAAGAAGAATGATTGACATTTACTTAGAATGGATGGATGCCTGTATGTATTCATCATAGACAGCATAGGTGGAGACTGTCACGGGATGCACAGTTTTAGTTTTAAGGGAATGTAAAAGAAACCGCGCCAGAGCAGCAAAGCCGATGTGGGGAGGGGCAGGGTGGGGGGTAGTAGTAAACAATGTATTACGCGGCCAAATACAGGTAACTTTACTGTAAACATAAAAATAAATAAAGCGAATTTCATTGTGCGCACTGCACCGCCAAATGCAATGCAGTGGGCGCAACAAAATTAGTTTTATTTATTTATATGTTTACTTACCTGTAATTGGCTGTAATCCATAGTTTACTACCCCCACCCTGCCCCTCCCCACGTCACCGCCCGGCAGCACTCCCCGAGTCCCACCACCGACCGCTACTGACCTTATGTCGTCGTCCCATATAAAAGCAATGATCATTGGATCAGATATATAATCTGCCTTTTGTAGTAGCCAGGGCACTGTCAAAGTGAAATTGACCAATTGCCCTTCATGTAACAGAGAGAGTATGGCCAGTGCCACCCGTAATAGAAAAATACGAGCTTCCCCACCTGCAGACAGTAGTAAATCAAACTAACGTGAATCTGCGTCATGACTCGTGTGTTTGTCTTGGGTGCAAGCATAGATGACCGAGCTGGCATGCCGGCTACAACCAGGTTATGTCATTTCGCTAAACTAGAGATAAGAAGAAGACTGGTGTACTGTGTACTGGAGTCCATAGTGCTAGTATAATGCCTGAAACTCCCACAAATGTTACAGGCCGAGGAAGTGGGAGGATAGATAGATTATTACCACAAATGTTATGTACTGTGCTTCTTGCTAGTGCTACTGTGCCATTATGTGTTGAATTAATTTTGTGTTACTGTTTTGCTAAGAGTACTGGTTACAACAATATTCTTTTTCTTTCTTGATATAGATAGTACTCCTTCCCAAGAAAAACCATCCCGGAAGGAGTTGGCAGCCAGGGCCTGGCGCCGGAAACTGGAGGCCATCTGTGAGGAGTACCGGTGGCTGGTGGCTCAGGCGGAGGAGGAGGAGGCGGCAGCAGCTGCAGCCTCGTCCGATGCCCCGGGCCCCAGCCAGGCCAGACCTCCAGTTGTACGGCGCCGCGGTCTGGCAGCCGCCCGCCGCCGCAATTCTCTTGCAGCCAGCACTGCTGTCCCCCACCCTGGATGCCACTGCAGGGCATTTCGCCGCAAGATTCTCCTCCGGGTGGCACAGCTAGAGGAGCAACTAGAGGAGCGTGTCAAAATTCTGGTGGACAAACACCTAAAAGCCCGCCGAATATAACTATAGGACCCTGTTGCATTGCCCCTTTTTTATTGCTTTTGTTGGTGGGTGGAAATTGGGCGTTGGGGTTTCTGGACATTCTTTGGACTTTTTTTCGTTTTGGACATTGGTTGGGGTTAGGGAGAGGGGTGGGTCAGGTGTGGGATAGTTTATTTTTGTTAGGGTAATAAATTATATTTATACTTAAACATACAATGTTAATGTTTTGTGGGGGGTTACTGTTTTACGAATTAACGTCACATGGTTTCCTTGCTGCTGGGCCGCAGCCAGTGTTTGATTTAAATAATCTGCTGATGATGTAACACAAACAGATAGATGCGGTACACACTCACTGAGTTATTTGTCCTACTAGTACTGTCAGTCTCTCCTCCTAGTCCATTATACCTCCCACCAAACTTATCTTACCTGTGATTGATGATGATTACGTTCGGCACAGCAATGGCTGCATGGTTTCCCAAGAGAATGGAGAAGATGCCATGGTTGTGGTGGTAGTAGTAGAGTAGACACTGGCAGTAGCATTTGCTAAAAAAATAAAAAAGAGACAGTCACTTGCCTGAGAGCGACTGTGGGAGGAGTAGTAGAACAAAGTAAAATACAGTACAGAAGAAGACTGCCAAACAAACAATATTGCATTTGCAACTGCTAAAGTCAAATAAAACAGAATGGTAGCGGGGACAGCCTAGTACAAGAAGTTACAAACTGTAGTTGTGTCGAGTGAGTCACTTAACTTAACACAATCGTAATTCGTAACCTTTACTGCTGTGTGGTAGGAGTTTGATGATGAATCCAATCAATGCTGGCAATTAATTATGATGTACTATTAGCCGGTGACGGCTTGCACATACACTGAGCATGGGTGGGCAAGCAGAAGAAGCTCCTCGCCCTGCCTTGAAATTTAATTAGTGTTGCTTTCACCACATCTGCCCCAGCAAGCGTGTGATCAATTGGTGTACATTTTATGTAGTCACATCACACCTCAATATAAATCACAGCCTGGGGGAAGAGGGTTAGGGTTTGATGAATGGATGGGAAGGGGGGTTTGGGGAAAGGTTTGAGAAAGAAAAACAGAACGCATGGACAACAAAAGCAAAGCGCAATCTTGGCAGACGACCATGATCTTATCCAAAAAATCTATAAAGGGAGAAAAAGGAAATGCATGCATGATGATGAAGATAACTTGATGGTTAATGAGTAGTACTTACTAACTCCTACTAGACAATTAGACAGTACAGGGCAGCAGTATATTCTACGCAATTTGCCTTGCCTGTAATATGCCCTCAGAGACCCAAATTCCATGTTGTACTGGGCTTACTTTTAAAGATAGCAAAGAAAATTTAAATAGTTAAGCAAAGCGCAATCTTGGCAGACGACCATGATCTTATCCAAAAAATCTATAAAGGGAGAAAAAGGAAATGCATGCATGATGATGAAGATAACTTGATGGTTAATGAGTAGTACTTACTAACTCCTACTAGACAATTAGACAGTACAGGGCAGCAGTATATTCTACGCAATTTGCCTTGCCTGTAATATGCCCTCAGAAACCCAAATTCCATGTTGTACTGGGCTTACTTTTAAAGATAGCAAAGAAAATTAAAAAATAGTTGTAGGGATCAATTAGCAAACAAACAACAACACACAACACACAGTCGTAATGATTGAAGAGAAAAAAGGATTCCAATTAATTAAAAGATGAATGATGAATGATACTAAAGTTACTGTATTATCCTGGTCAAATTGTGGAGTTGAATCTTGTCCTTCCTCTTGGTCCTATCTTCCATGGACGCTCCGCACATCAATCTTGGTGGCCTTCCTGATGCGGATTGGTAAGGTAAATGTGAGTTGTGTCTCCCAGTATAGCACAGGGTAAAGGCCGGCCTGTAATGTCTAGATGGAAAAACAAAAGGGGTATTGAAAACTCAATGAATAAAAAAAAGCATCAATTACGGTGGAGTCCAAGAAGAGAAGAGAGAACACTTTCAGACTGAGGCGGCTTGGATATATCGTGTATATTCTGTTTACAGCATTAAGCTACAACAACAACAGGACAGAACAGGCCCACCACAGCACCAGCCCGGCCGTGACCCAACCTCCATTTACCTTAATTTTTGACAGAGCCAGACAAAAGGCATATATACAGCAACTTAGCATTTTCAAAATTAAGTGACAAAATCAATGCGCCGCTGTCAGTCATGACTACACTCGACTCCACCACTACATGGACATGTAGGTCTGTTGTGTTTACTTTCTTGTTGAATTGTTGTGTTTATGTTTACCTTATGCCACTTCGTGAAACGCAGTTATTCCTTCAATCATCTCCGATCCAACTGACTGACTGCGTGCAAAGATAGTATGGTCATCATCATGGTGTGGTACGTGTTGTCCAACTCCAACTCAGTCTGTAGTGACTCCGATTAAGTCCATATTCCATATTAAAAAATTGCAACAGATATTGGCCTGCACCTGCAGTAGTAGGAGTACAATTTGGTTATTAAACAACAAGAAGGGAAACATTGACTGTCACTTGAGTCACTTTGTAGATTAACTAGTAGAGTAGAGTTCGACTTCATGCACAACATCAACAACAAACAACAGCAATCGCTCAGAGTCTGCAAGCATCCAATGCATTCCAAATTACCTGTCTTGCTCTTCTCTTTGGCTGTCAGATCATCAGATGCCTAGTTCTGACAGGTGTGTGTTTTTTTACGGGGCAGTGGCCTCATCATTACTCCAGTCCACATTCATTTTGAGTGTTAGTCGCTGTTTCGGTTTTCGTCTTATTCATCTGTGGCACTTTGTCACAGTTTAAGTTGCTTCACATGGTCAGCACTGTGATGATGGGCCGCGGCCTGGGTAGCGCTCATTGCTGGTCATTTGAGTTTGCACAAATGTCAGCAAGTTTCTTCGAAGAGTCTTGTCTTTCTCTGCCAAGTACCTTCTGTCCTGACAGTGAGGAGCTTTGGATACCTGCCAAGGCTGTAGCCTTCGGACAGTGATGAGTTCACTTTTGGATGCCTGCCCAAGTTCTGACAGTGAAGAGTTGTGGATGCCTGCAGAGGCGGTCGGACACTGATGAGTTTCGGCTCGGAAACAAAACGGAGGATAGCTATAGTCACGTTTCACTTCTTATGGAGGGACTGTTAAAGGGAACATTTCTTGTACTCCAATGTCTGGCTTGATGGAAATGTACTAGGGCGAAACAGGAAGATGAAGCAGGACTCTGAAGAGTGGACAGTTAAATGCACAGACGTGCAACTCCAATAGGGAAATAAAAAGAGAATACGGTGGTGATGGATTTGTTGTGATTTGATTTGAACCAGAAAGACAGATACACAGACAAATAAAGGAAGGAAGAAAGTAACAATTTGAAAGCCTAGTTGTCAGGGAAGAGGAGCTCGTCCTCAAACTCTGGTGGTTCGGACAGAAGTAGGTCCTGTAACGCACTATTTACGTCATGCAAGTCGCTCTCCTCTTCCTGCTGTGATTCACGTATTTTGTAATCCGGTGGTATAAAGTGCTGATTCATTTTGATCATGGTTAACCTCTCCATGCTTTTGGGCAAGAGACTGGTCCTTTTCGAAGTTACAATGGCACCAGCAGCACTGAAAACACGCTCAGAAGAGACACTTGCGACAGGGGAAGCCAGATACTTTATCGCCAGCCTGCTGAGCACTGTCCATTGGCTTCTTTTCCCATACCTATACACCAATGGGTTTCGATCCATGAAGACCTCTGTTGGGTCATCCAGATAGGCCTGGACCGTCCGCTCAATGTTCAGGGGTGCTCCGATGTGCTCGGCCTCTTTTGCCTTTGCATCAGCACTGGACTTACCATACCCCTGCCGTAGAAACCAATCAGTTGCAGATTGTAGTGTGGATGATCCTGTTCTTGCTGTTGTTGATGTTATTGTTGGTGTAGGTGACTGCTGGGAGGCAAACGCACTGCCCTCAGGCTCCGAAGTAGAACTTGACTCTGGATGCCCTGTAGTACTTGTTATGGCCTGGGGTGGGGGGCCTGTAATTAACAGCCATTCATTTTCGAAAATAGTGGCTTCCTTAGCTATTAAAGTTTTGTAGTTTGCAACATCCACTTCTGAAAAAGGAATTACTGCCTTGCTGTTCAGAAATACTTTGTACAGTGGATCCAAAATTGTGGCACTAATGTAATGTGGTTGTGACAAAATGTTATTTTGAATCCTTGTATTTTCAGATAAGCGAGCGGCTAAGGTCTCCGCCAAATGATATGCGTCTTGTTTGTCATCCACACCTGCGTACGTTTCAGACACCTCCTTCAGCTGTTGCTCTAGCATGTGCAACAATGGGATAGCTTGGCCCATAGTACAGTCCTCCCTGCTGACTTCACGTGTGAAGATCTCAAAAGGAAGTAGCATCTCAGTCAGGCATTTAATGAGGTCCCATTGACCCATCTCAACGGTCATGCCTCTCACAGTAGGTTCCCCTAATCTTTGCATGACATAAGCATTGAGTGGTATGTACAGTTCAAACAGACGATCAAGCATGTAATAAGTTGAGTTCCAACGTGTTGGCACCTCCTGGATGAGCGCTTTGACTGGCATTTTATGCTCACGTTGAATGACCCTCAGCTGCTTCCGGGCTTTAAAAGAATGGCTGAAATGTGTGCATATTCTTCTGCAGGTGGCCAGTAAGTTGCTGACTTTGGATTCATTTTTCAAAAAGTCTTGAACAACAATGTTAATGCAGTGTGCCAAACACGGGACCCTGAAATAGCCACCATTGCCCATGGCCTTAACTACATTACTGCCTTTGTCTGTGGCAACAAAACCAATCTTAAGCCCTCTTGGGCGCAGCCACTCAAAGACCTTGGTGTTAAACTCTTCCAAAATGTTTGCAGCAGTATGAGATTTCTCCATGGCAAACATGGCTACAGTTGCATGTTTGTGAGTGGCATGAAAAATCTCAGCAGCGTCAACACCAGCAGATATCTGTTCTCTAACCCCCGCAAAAGAGATCCAGTGTGCAGTGATGCACATGTAATCTGTGGCTTGGCAACTGGTCCACATGTCTGTTGTCAGGTGGATACTGTGAACAGCACTCTGCTTCAAGGCTTTTCCAAGCAATTCCAGCACGTCGTGATGTAGTGCTGGAACAGCAACTCTGGCAAAATAGTAGCGGCTGGGAACAGGCAGATGGTTGACACAAATTCCAGAAAACCCACCCCTTCAACAAAAGAAAAAGGGAGAAGGTCCAGTGCTAACATTTTAGCCAGCTTCGCATTGTACAAACGTGCTATTGGGTGGTTGCGTTCGTACTGCCCCTCCCCCAAACATGCTGATAATGGTAGGCTGCATGGTTTTCCTTTCTCTTAGGCTCAACAACGCACTTTTTGGGTTGCGGACCTGGTACTCCTTGGTGTCTCAGGCTGACTCTTACTCTTGTGCCACTGAGATGTTGCTGAAGATGTGGGCGACGTTAACACTGCACTGCTGGGGTCAAGGACACCTTGTGTACCACTACCAGAGAGAATGTCTCCCTGTCCTTCCTCTTCCACCGTGATCGGATCTTCTACTCCTTTATCCCCACCAACACCAATGGTTGCAGTTTTTATGCCGCGAAGGTGGTCCTCCCAGCTGATCAAGTGGTGTTTTTTCAGATGGATCATTTGGCCTCCGGTACCATAGTTCGTACCAAGCTTACCACGACTAACAGAGGTATTACAAATGGAGCATATAGCAATGTTCTCCTCCTTTTCGCTAACCGTAAAGAAGTCCCAAACTGGGGAGCTTAACTTTGGCCTCCTGCTGGAGGTGCCACTTCCAATGCCGGATGAACTGGAGGGTGTGTGTTGAATTTGACTCTGTGCTGCTGTACCACTACCTACTTCTACTGAGGTGGTGGTTGTGCTGGATGTAGGTCGCTGCCGCGCCTTTGCTAATGCAAATATGGAAGCTGTAGGTCGTGTTGGTGTTACCTGTGGAGGTATGCGTGCTACATCCCTCGCAGCGATTTTGGATAGGGTAATAATGTTGGTCTCCATCTCCTCGGGCCGGGAGTGATGTTCATGATGACTGGCTCATCATCATCATCCTGCTGTTCTACATTGACCTCCATAAGTGTAAGGCTTTCTGGAACCTTCCTTTTCCCTAGCTTGGTCTTGGAACGTGGCTCCCTCTCAGACTCAGTTTGTGGCTTCCAAGTGGCATCGAGATCATCAGAAGGGGGGCTTGGTGAAGAACTTGATGGACTACCCCTCCTTTTCCTTGCTGGAGATTTGGAAGACAATGGATCTTCTGAATGAGTGGCTTCTTCTACCTCTGCATGAGGCTCAATTTCCTGAACTGCCCCTACTTCAGGAGGAACAACAACTACTATTGTGGGCGGTGGTTGCGGCTGTTGTTGTTGACCACTTATCTGCTGTATTTCCTCCTGCGTTGATTGGGTACTACTTTGAGATAGCGATAAGTTTATCTCAGGCTCAGCATCACTGCTTTCCACCATTAGGCTGGTTACCTCTTCCACACTCATGTGCTTGGGCCTGGGTTGGTGGGTTGGGCCCACTGATGCGGAGGTGCTGCCCCCAGCTTGCCCCCCGGACACCGCTGCTGCAGGCGTAATTTTTTTTTCCCAAAAAAGGTATTGGCCGGCACACCAGACTTAAGTGTTACTTCCTTCTTCTGTTCCTTCTTCTCAATAGCAACTTTCTTGGTACTGGAAGACCTGGTACCTGCTTTCTTTGGGCCCATCTTCTTCAGATGTCAGCAGCACTCAGTTGCAGAGATGTCTGGTCAGGTCACACGTCACGTTGTGTTGTGTGTTCAGCAGCAGGATGTCTGTCTGGCAGTGCAACAGGCAATGATGACACACCTCCTCCTCAGTCTTTGTGCACGTAAAAGCAAAAAAGCCAGAACAACATCAGTCAAACGATAGCACAAATAAAACAAATACAATATAGAACTTAGTGTGTGGTGGCCTCAATTATTAAATTTTAGAAACTCAGTGAACAACAACACACAGTGTAGCCATTTATGAGACTTTGACAACAAGGCCAGGGCTTTCCTGGCTACTGTGTAGTGCTAGTGTGTACATTCTGGAAGAATAAGATTAGTAAAGAACAAAAACTAAAATGTAGTGGAGCATGTTTGGCCTAAATTTGTGCATCACGTGGGATGTATGCAGCATCAGGGAGCTGCAGCTGGCAATTGGGATGGATTTGGAAGCAGTAAGACAAGAGGAACAATGGAAGGACACGCAGGCCTATGTGGCAAAAACAGCATACTACTAACTACCACCACAAAATGGCCCCCAGCAACATTGTGACTCACAGGCACAAGGCACGGCAAACAATGAACTCAAGCAGGACTATATATGGGCAGACAAAGGATGCCTTATAAAACACACACAGCTTTAATGCAAAAACTAAAATCCACATGGCTAAAAACAGTTTGGAAAGTTAGACAACCACTACAACAACACATAATTATAATTACACATGCAAAAAAGGCATTTATTTAACACACCCAAAAAGTGAAACAGACACTCCAAAAAAAAACACATTTTGCAATTTAATGCCATCCATGGCCTAAATGATGTCAAAATTCCACAGACAACACAGAAACAGTTTTTATGCACCCATGATGACTACCTCTGGGCCTACTGGCAGACTAGGCCGCAAGCTTGGAGGCCTATGGCAAAAGCACAGTGGCTGGTCCCACAAAATGGCCGCCACCACATGGCCAGGCCACCCAACAACTTCCTTCCTCGTGAAAAAAATTGTAAAACAAACAAAAAGTGACTCCTTGCTCACCAAACTACATCTAAATGACAACCTGAGGAGTTTTTGTGCAAAATGAACTAAATCATCATTTTTGAGAAGGTTTTATGATGCTCGAGAGATATTCTTCGCCAGATTGTAAATTCTGCGTGTTCGGCATCGCGATCGTCACAAAAAGTCGTTATCGCGCGCAAAACGTATATTGAGCCGCGAAGAAGATAAAAAGTGTAAGTCCGCGTTGTCGCGCAGTGCAGAGTTGCCCAAAGTCCGCGAGCTGAATGCCCAGGGTTACCTACTGGCTGAAAAGGCCTATTTATTTAACAAACACCCAAAAACTGAAATACCACCCCAAAACTCACATTTTTCAAATCAATCCAGTGCCATCCATGGCCTAAATTATGTTACAATTCAACAGAAAACACAGAAACAGTTTTTATGCACCCATGAGGATGACTACCTCCGGGCCTACTGGCAGACTAGGCCGCAAGCTTGGAGGCCTATGGCAAAAGCACAGTGGCTGGTCCCACAAAATGTCCGCCACCACATGGCCAGGCCATCCACAACAACAAGAAAAGGAACACAAGACAGACAATGCAGGCCTATGGCAAAAGCACAATGCCTGGCTTTACAAAATGGCCGCCACCCACATGGCCAGGCCACCCAAAATAACAAGAAAGTGAAGACAAAGGACAGGACCAGGCAGTTGGAGACTCTGGGCAACTTCCTTCCTCTTGAAACAAATTGTAAAACAAAAAAAAAGTGACTCCTTGCTCACCAAACTACATCTAAATGACAACCTGAGGAGTTTTTTGTGCAAAATGAACTAAATCATCATTTTCAAGAAGGTTTTATGCTGCTCGAGAGATATTCTTCGCCAGATTGTAAATTCTGCGTGTTCGGCATTGCGATCGTCACAAAAAGTCGTTATTGCGCGTGCCAAAACGTATATTGAGCGCGCGAAGAAGATAAAAAGTGTAAGTCCGCGTTGTTGCGCAGTGCGGAGTTGCCCAAAGTCCGAGAGCTGAACGCCCAGGGTTACCTACTGGCTGAAAAGGCCTAATTATTTAACTAACACCCAAAAACTGAAATACCACCCCAAAACCCACATTTTCCAATGCCATCCATGGCCTAAATTATGTTACAATTCAACAGACAACACAGAAACAGTTTTTATGCACCCATGAGGATGACTACCTCTGGGCCTACTGGCAGACTAGGCCGCAAGCTTGGAGGCCTATGGCAAAAGCACAGTGGCTGGTCCCACAAAATGGCCGCCACCACATGGCCAGGCCACCCACAAGTTCACAACAAGCATAAGCCAAGGGGAACAAAGAAAAGACATGCAGGCCTATATGGAAAAAGAAGCACACTACTAAACTACCACCACAAAATGGCCCCAAGCCACGTGGTCACTCACAGTCACAACAGGCCATGGAAAACAATGAACTCAAGCAGGCCTATAATAATATGACCAGACAAAGGAGGCCTGCAGTGCTAAACAACACAGCTTTAATACAAAAATGCAAAAACGAAAATCCACAGGGCTACGAAAGGTTGGAAAGTTACACAACAAGCACACACACACATCCAACAAAGGTATATATTACACCCAAAAAGTGAAATACACCCCAAAAACCACATTTACCAATTCAATCCAATGTCATCCATGCATGCCCTACATGATGTTTAAATTCAACAGACACCACAGAAACATGCACCCATGGGTACCTCTGGCTCTAGTCTGGGTCTACTGGCTGAAATTCCAATCAAAGAAAAACAACTAGGCCCCTGCCGAAACTACAGAGCCACAACAATAAATTTTAAAAACGATGGAAATCCCCAAAAAAATGTAGGTACAAACAAGCCCCAATCAAACAAACAAGTACACCAATTCTCCAACTTACTTGTAAAATCTCAAATCCAATCCAATGATATGATGCAGCAGACAGACACAAAAAGTGATCCTTCCAGCTCCAAATCCAAATGAAAGTGAACAGCACATGGACAAAGCACTGGGAGGAGCCTGCTGGACAGGAACAGGAAGTTTGAGAATCAGGGGCACTTCCTTCCTCTTGGAAAAAAAGTAAAAAAGAAAAAGGACTCCTTGCACAAAAACTACAGCCAAATCACAATCTGAGGAGTTTTTGGAGCAAAACCATCATTTTCGAGAAGGTTTTATGATGCTCGAGAGATATTCTTCGCCAGATTGTAGTTTCTTCGTGTTCGGGATCGCGATCTTACCAACACTGACGCCGGAAGTCAGATCGCGCGTCCGAATGACGTGTTCACGTTCGCACACTCTCGCGGGATCGTGCGGCCAGATTCCAAATCTTGTGGCGCCCGCGAACGGATAGGAAGTCGCGTCGGCGAACGCAGAATCACGGTAGGTCGTTACCGCGCGCGCGAGAACGTATATTGAGTGCGTGAAGAAGAAAAACAGCTACGCTACGCCGCAAATTGCGTAGTGCACGGTAACTTCGCATTCTACGCGAATCGCGAAGTTACCGAAACTTCGCAAACTCCGCGAGCGTAGCGTAGTTCACCGCCCAGGGTTACTCAGATGGTGCTTAAGTGTCCAGTGTGTCATATATGGGATGATAGAGTGTGTTATTTTAGGGCTATGATTTCTACATTCATGTAATGGGTAGCGAAGCTATGGTTACTCTGTACTTCACAACATCATTGTAATGTTTGTTTGGCCAACGTCCATTCTGAGATAGCTTCCACTTTTCTGTGATTGAAACAGTTGTTGGTGCGTAGGGTATGTCATTCTCAATTGTGTTCATAGGTGTCTTTATTTTTACTGGTATTGACACATCAGACCATGGCTCAAAGTTTCATGAACATGCACATACACTAGCCCAATATGATATGTGCAAACACATACCAAGCAATGATTTTCACCTTGTTTCCTCATCCTGCTGTATGTACAGTGTTTGGAATTTAGAAAACACATTATATCTAGGGCTCCCGGTTTTATGGTATTTATTTTTTTGCCATTTCCGTCTTATCCATATTTATTTTTTGCTAATTTTATCTGTATTTATCCATAATTATTTTGAGTTTTGTGGAAAAATTTGGCTGAAATTAGTGTATTTCCACATTTATTTAACCAATACATATGCACTCATGCTTGAATGTCTGCCAGGTTTCAGTGCTGTGAACACCAGCAGAAGATAAATCAGTGCACTTATATGAAGATATGCAAATTTCAGTATCAACCTTGTGCATATCTACTGCTGTTAAAGCCTTTTCACTAAAATTCCTTTATTTTTTAACCACCTTATCTATCAATCCACATATCTATTGGCCTGGCAGTCATGGCAGACAGTATTTAGAATTACTCAAAAAGCAACCCAATTTCCATTTTTATCCACATTTTAAAATAAATACAGACAAGAAAATGAATGTTTTTTGTCTGTATTCATCTGTAAAAATCAGTAAAAATGGAAAACAGGGAGCCTTAATTATAACTGAGGGATACGTGGGTGGCAAACTGGTCAAGCAACGAGAGAGGTTCACAGGCAGAAATGAAATGTCCGACTTTAACTTTACTATCGATAGGGAGTTAATTCCTGGCTCACGATCAAGGCTCTTTGTAAAAAGTGATCTGGCATTGCTTATGTGGTGATAGTTCATTCCATTGTGACTTGTTGCACACAAGTTAAGTTTGCACCTGCCTGCCCAGTTAGGGATCTCTTATTTTGAAGGTCTGCATCCGAGATAGCGAAGTTACTTAATACCAACTTCACACAGCATTTAGGGGAGCTGGTTCGTCGTTTCTTGTACTTGTCTGATACAAAGGGAGTAGTCCACTTTTTATATGACATTATCTCTGGTTTTGTTAGCTACTTTGAGACCATGTTCTGTGTCAGCCCTACTTTTGTAGATTTGGCTTTGGTAAGCTTTCATGGAGATATTCTGCTTGTGCTGCTCCTTGCTGCTGGGACTGTGATTGTGGCAGTTTGGACCCGCTATGGATGTTCCAGTTCAAGATGGAATGGAACAAGCACTACCACTTGTGCTGCTGTGCCATGAATGCATGGTTCAACGCTTGGGTATGTTGCGGCTTCTGGAGCCTAATGAACATTGTTCCTATCCTTTTGGCCAGTGTGGCATCATTGCGTCCAACCTGTGTTCTGCTGTCTGTTTTGCTTGTATGAATGCGCACTGGATATCTGCCTAGGATCGCCAATGGTAGAGCAATCAGACATTAATGTTCTATTGGACTCCTCGAAGGCCCATTTGTCTAGTTGTCCCCAGAGTATTCCATTGTTGGTGAATGCATTCTTCGCGGCATCCTAGGAAGCAGCTGCTCCTAGTGATATGGCAGTGGAACTTCAACAGATTGGAATCCTTCTATCATCGGCTGCAGTGGGGACTGGCTGGGAACATACTAGTTCTATTGACTTGCTTCAAAGAGCTCCTCTGGGGCTACCTTCTGCGTTTGCTGGCTCCAGCAATGTTGTGTCTACTACTCGTCACACATAAAGTTAGAGCTAATTCCTGTGGTGTGAACTATTGAATCAGCCTGTGTATCTGAAATGACTGATGTCCCACACAAAAAGATATTCAGAATTACTTACCATGTTTTTGGTTAACATGGCTTTCTGTGTGCTTTAACTTTCGAACAGCATGAACATCATTGGCAGCTTTTTGTGATGCTTTATATTAGGTTACTTTCTCTCACATTTTAGTTCATTGTTTGCTTTTAAGGGTTAATCCTGAAAGATTTTTTCTGTACAAATCTTTCGTCTTGAGATGTGACTCTTCTAGTTTTAGATGGCTCCTTGAAGTTGTCCCTTAGGGTAAACAGTGGGTGTCATGTTTTTCGCTAGGCCCATTCATTGCAGTTAGACTTTTCCCTTACATAGCCTCATGTTATCAAGATATTTTGACCTTTTAGGACCTTGCGGCAGACGTGAAAATGGTGATTAACTTTCTCTGGTTCAGCTTCTCATTCATAAGTTGTAAAGCAAACATCCTCAAGACTCCTTGGACACTGCTTACAAGGCCTTGCAATCAGTATACAAATGTCAGTACAGTTTACATCCTGGAGATGACATGTCTGTGTGCCAGCCCATGACAAATGGTGCTTTGTGTGTATCCTGCAAGGATGATCTCATTTCTATTTCAACTACCATTTCCAGTATTCATGTAGCAGGGAGACTTCTGCTGACATTGTGATGTAATTGTATCCTGACACTGTGCCTATCAAGTCCCAAACTTCTACATGAGGGTTGTACAATTCGTGTCAACACTTGTTCATATGTTTTCTCCCAGCAGGTAATATACTGGCTCATACAGTAAGGATAAACTTGGCATTACATGTACACTCACCCTTGATATGTAGGTTAGGCACTGCTTTGTAGTTTTTTCAAAATATCCTCCATTATGTAAAATGCCAGCATAGATATGGAGTGTTTGAAGTTTGGTTGAGCTGTTTTCTGTTGATGACTATTTGGAAACATGTATTCACTCTCACCTGCTTAAGTCTATTGATTATAGGCGCACGTGTCCTATATACAAGATTAAGTTTGTTTAATATGAAATGTTAAAACCTCCCTCTGTGTAGACCTCGTTAATTTTAGTGAAAATGAAAGCACACGAGTGGCAAATGGAACAGTTTCTAGATCTGTTATCAGGATCCCTGAGGGTAAAGGGTTGTCGTGTTCAGTGGTTAAAAATGTTCAATCCCCTCCCTGTTTAGGTTCTAGTGGTTCACAGTGGCATTGTGAGCTGGCTAGTCTATTGGATAACATATCCTGCAGTGGGGCGTGGAATCAGTATTTCACCATCACCCAAGTGTATGAGGCTAGCTACCGCACAGTTCCTACTGATTAGTGTAAAGAAGATTACAGTCACACTTGTGTTCAGTAATCCTGAGTCTTGGGGTCTGTGGTGTGTATGTGTCCTGTAATGAACAGGTAAGGATCAAGTGAGGCTTGTGTGCAGTCGAACTACAGATGCAGGCCAGATCTGTGGTCCTACCACTGCGCATATGTAGATACTTATTCTACAAAGGCCCCCTCATAGTGACACACATAGTTAATGTCACATATGACATGGTCCTGAGATGTACATTGTGCTTTGGAGTCATGTGAATGAGTTGTAAATATGTTTTGGGTGTTTACTGGATGCAGATGACAAGGTGTGTTGCAGATGAATGCCTATCATTGTCAATGGCAGAGGCTGAGAGGCACAATCACTTTGGACTTCCCATATGTTTGTCAGGTTTTGCTCTCTGTAGGCCACATGATGGCTGTGAGTTCCCAAACAGTGTCCCTTCACCCACTATTCTTTCGAGATTGACTGTCATGTTGTACATTCTGTATGTTGCCTGTGGTCAGCCCTTGACCTGGAAGTTTTTTCTGCTGTCCCACACTGTGGTTGTGTGTGATATCATAAGTTCTGGCAATTACTTCCACTGCTGTGTTATTACTGTTCATTTAGCTAAGATTATTTAGGTCTACTGCTCCCAATAAAATGTGCCTGTAATGCAACTTTATAATGTGTATTAAATACAACTTCGGTGGATCATCAGCTTGTTAACAGTCACCATGTACAACAGGAATTCCTAATATCTGGGGCTGTAATCCATGTGTAAGTTCCAAAAACAGCAAGGGGTATGTCTTGTGATGCAAGTAGCAACCAATCCAAATCTGCTACAGATTGTATGGTATACCTTTCTGTATTCCACATGGGCAGAGCATACCAGAGTGGTATCTGTCGGTGTGACAAATGCAAAAGCTTTCATTGTGCCATTTATGATAGGTGTTAGCCTGTACCCCGGTGTCAGGCTGTATGTAGCAAATGTATGTTGTTGAAGTGCCAGGTGGGTACAGGGTGTGTGCGAACATGGTCAAGTGGGTTCCCCTGCGCAGGTCTTCTTGTTGTGGTGTGTGGCCATGTAGCTCACAGCAGAGTACAATACTTATGGGCCAGCCCTTCATGGTTTTAATGGGCTGTATTTGACACTGTAGTACATAACCAGGGTTAAGGATAGTCCACTGATGTCTTACAGAGTGTGTCTAACTCAAAAAATGGTGATAAGAATGTGAGGAGTACCACTGTTGTGTAGTGAGATATGTCACATGCATTTGCGAACAGTCTAATAAATGTACGTGAGGCCTAGATTGATCAATGTTTTTGTTGTCACAATCTCTTGCTTCATATCTTGTGTGTATGCAGGTCAACGCCCATCAGAAGAAGGCAGTATGGAAAGCCATCACCCCTAAAGCATGATCCCTGGTGATCTTTAACCGGCACAGCACCCACTGCAACAAAAGGCGGGGAACCTGAGACGCTGGTCCCATACCATCGCTGAGGTCCAGGTGGGGAAGTCCTCCACAAGCTGACTCCACTAATGGGCCACATCCTGGTGATGGCCTACCCAGAGCTAGATGGGCTGTTGAAGGCCCGACAGCAGCTAGAAGGGGTTAAATGTTGTGCATGACATTGTGCTTTAACTTTTTCCACCTGTGACGAGCAGCAGATTCAACGATGTAGGTGAGTCTAGGTCTAAGGATGATAGGTATTGTTGCATGTGTAGGTAGTGACGTGGGTGCATGCTGCGTGGGCTGGACTTATGGCTTGTGGTCCTAATCAAAAGAAGAGTGAAGTCACATGATAATCTTCAGAGTTGTGCAGACACATGAGTGAGTGATGTGAAATGTCACCTACACATGTATGAGGTTGTGTCTGAGAGATGTCCCATACAGACCCCATGTCTTCTTCGTGTCAGGAATGATGCTCCCCCAATACTGTGTATGCTGTCCTGGAAATGTTTCACATGTGATATGACATGAAGTGTACATAGAATGCAGTGAAAGAGCCATACCTGGCCTTGGTAAGAGGGGTATGTAATACATTGTGAAATGTAAAAACAACACAGGTATCATCTGTATTTCTGCATACATATAGACTTGTAGGGCCTGATTCGCAAAGGTAAAATGAGACGAAAGTCTAACTTACGACTTTTGGTATTCACAAAGGGCATTTTCTACTCTTATTAAATGCCCTTTGTGAATACCGAAAGTCGTAAAGTTCAACTTTTGGTATTCAGAAGGGAGTTTATGAGTGGTAAATGCCCTTTGTAAATAGCAAAAGTCATAAAGTTAGACTTTTGTCTCTCTTTACTTTTGTGAATCAGGCCCATAGATTGCGAGCTTATTCAGTTTTTCTGACCACAAGGATAAATTCCAAGATGTAAGGGTTTAACTAGGTTGAGGATGTAAGTCGTCTACATTAGTATGTGCTGTCCAATGTGTGATGGACAATGTTCCTTCTTGTTGGCTAATACATGATGACTTTTACACACAAATAGGAGTGTGTAGACATAGGTGGGTTGGATAGACATCCGTAGCTAAATATGTCTCTCTTAATAGTCATGTTCTGCTATTCAAGCTAAGTATTTTATAGTTTGTGTTGTTACATTTGTGTCTCACAAACTGTTCCTCGATGCCATAGAATGGAAAGAGTTGAGTTATGTGGAGTACACTTGTCCACTGTTGGATGTGCATTCACTGACTTATGACATGCCGGAGTAAGTGATATGCAGCTTTTGTGTGTGCTAATTATCTTGGGTAGTGTCATGTGCCCCCTCTTATGACCGCAGGTGACTCCTCATATTGATTACCTGGAGCTAAGCTTACCAACTTAGGTCTTCCAATGTGAACTTGAGTTGTAGACATGCAGTCTGAGGTTGTTGTTGCCACCAAGAACAATGTGAAATCAAGATGTCCCTAACGGTTGGTGGGATGTGGTACCATGGATATTTGTGCAGCTGCTGCCAGTAATAATCAGCCCATCTTGTTTCTATACAAGTTGTAGGAGACCTTGTAGGTGTAATACTCTGTACCCCTTTGACAATGTTAATGTTGGGGTATGTAAGTGAAATGAGTTTGTGCAGATGCCTTACACCTATTTGTACTGTCTTTTCAGCATCAACCAAGGTAAGCCGAGGAGACGTTGCTGGCGACGTTGTGGATACAGCTTGTTAGAGTGGCTCTGGTCAGGATACTGACAGTGACAGAATCACTGGTGCAGAGGGTGAGAAGCATGCCCTGGAGGACCAACTATCAACATCTACTTCTTTGGATTCTCCCTCCAGTGGCAGCTCTGTGGTGCTGGTGGAATCCCCAGGACCTGAGACAACACCAACCTTGTCTGCCACATTCCCTCCTTTCTCCACCCTCCCTGCTGGTCCCCACAAATTTGTCCGGCTCTGCACCCGTAAGGTGCGGAACGTCTCTTTTTGTCCAGGCACCTCATGTCCTACCCCCATGTCCCCAGTTGCCCTAAGTGAGAAGGCTATTGACCTCCTGAGACGTAACTCTGTTGGGCAGGATGCACCATAATGGCGCAGACACTAGAGTTCCTGGAGGGCATTCACAGTAGTATGTCTGCACTACAGAAGTTGTTTCAGGCTCTGGCCTTCCCTCAGCCCAGTCTTCCAGCCCACCTCCTGCCTCTCCCCCATCCCAAATTCCTGTTCTCATACCTGACCCACGCAGATGCAAAATAAGCAGGCACACAGACCAACATCCACATGCACCACACCACCCCCAATTGCAGTAAAATAGCAAGCATGCACCCAACAAACTGATCCTCACCACCCTCACCAGCCCCAGCACACACATACCAACTGAACACAGACCAACAGACAGAGTCTAGACAAAAGCAACATCAGACCCCCAGATGCAAGCACAAACAACAGGCACAGCCCTGACAGAGACCTACACTTCTTCTACCTCCCTAAGCCCACCTCTTGCCATCCCACCTGCCCGGGCTCTCATGGAAATCCCTCTGGTACCCCTTGGCTTTCCCTCTGCCCCAACCACTGCCCCCCCTTCCATTGTCGACCCAACCTCTCCCGCTACCGACCCCAGCTCTCCCCAGTTTCTTTTTTGAAGTGCCTGGCCTGCCCACTAGATTCCCCTTCCTGAGGAGGTTTCCCTGGCAGTATCATGTTTGGCAAGTGTCGTGGTACAGCAGTGTGCTCAGCCACATTTTCGAAATGTACTGTCCACTGGCAGTATTTGATTTATTTTGTAAATAAAATTTGGTCCAAATCTACAGCACATTAGAACATACGTTCCTTTTCATGCTATTTGCTGTAATGGGTTCCTTGAATACATGCTACTACACTAGTGTTAGTTTGTATTCTAGATTGGTGATCCCTTCGAAGACATGGTGTGATGTGACCTTTGCACCTGTTGTGGAGATTATGTGAACAAGGGAGCATGTTCATTAAGTATGTGGAATGTGAACCAAATGTATATGACCCAGTATTGTGTGGTTTTGCATGAGGTAAGTATTTGAGGTTGGGCACTGTATGCAGCATTTGGCTTGCCCTTCTCCCAATGATGTATGTTGGATATCTGTTAGGTGAGTTAAAGTGTAATATTTGTATATCCACACATGGATGCCATCAGCATTTGGTATGTTTGTGTGGTTCTGCATGTACATGTGTCCATTGGGCAGTGTGTTCCTTTTGGCTACTTCCTGTTGGTGTTTGGCAGATGCTGTGGTTGCTGAGTTTCACTTACCCATTATCCGCAGATGTGTGGCACTTTGTTATTCTATTGTTTATCCAAGACAACCGTCAGTTCCCAGGTCCAGTGCTCATGTGATTAGTAATGCATGTAGTAGATGTAGTATGGCCCAGTGGCTCATGTTATGGCATTGGTGACATTGCCTTTTGTGTGTGAGTTGACTACAGCTTTGTAGCAGAGGATGTGTGTTTGACTTTGAGGACACTTCCATATTGATGTATCGTTGAGCTAACAAGGGGAGCTGCGTCATGTGCATTGTGTTTGTGTCATAACACTGAGGCTTCTTGGTCTGAGTTAGATTGGCAAGGCCTCATGGTAGTTGTAGTCATTTTACTGTGACTTTCTCAAAAGTTGTGAAATGTTAAGCTGCACGACTCATGACAATCAGTAGTGCCCGGGCTGAAATAAAAGTCAGTTTAAAAATTGTGTGTGTGTGTCACATTGATCTGTGTGATGGTGTGGAGGAGGTAGTGTTGTGAATCACAGAAAACTTCCAACATCATCATCACTTCAATTATAAAATACTGACTCGTGTCCATTTGTATCTGGTGTGCCTGTGTTGCAGCAATGTTTGTGACTGCGAGTGCACCTTACGGCTTTAAATTGGAATATTGTTTATGTTTAATGACAAGCAGTGCCCCTGTATATGTGTGAGACACTTGTTGAGCCCACCTCCTTTGGTTGTTCAATGCATCGTTTTACAGAGGAAACAATGAATGCGTGAAGTAGAATCACTTAGCGGAAATGTCGTCCTGGATTTTGTCTGTTTTGGACTTCAACGATAAGGTAGAGCAGCGACATAATGGGTAGGATCGCCTCCATGGCAGCACAGGACATGTGGAGGTGAGTAGAGGTGTGTTTCAGGCATCTATCCCTCCTTTTCTGCCACATCTCTCCTAGAGGTTGGACCACCACACTTCCGCTGGCTGTAATGCAACTCGTAATAGGGCTGGAGCTTTGACTGGCAGTCCGAGCATCGTTGGCCCTCTCTGCCAACTCAGCGCTCTGAGATAGCCAGTGGTGTCAGTGGAGTAGCAACGGCCCTCGCACAGCAATTCATAGCTACTCATATTAGGGTGGTCGAGACCGCCAAACTCGTAATTAGGCCATAAATAGGGAACATGAAGGTTTTTGACACTAAACAGGCAACATTTGCTATTCCCTCTACAATCTAACTAAACTCAGGAAAGGTGGTGGACACTAAAGGGGCAATATTTACTGTTCCCACTCCGATCTAACTTAACACAGGGGAGATGCTGGACACTAAAGAGGCAACATGAAGCATTGCCACTGCAAAACAACTTCTCAAGGAAGCTTTTGGACATTAAAAGGGGCAACATTTACTATTCCCACTCCAGTATAAGTTAACTCAGGGAAGGTGCTGGACACTAAAGGGGCAACATCTACTATTACCATATCCAAAATAACTTAACATAGGGAAGGTGATGAACACTAATGAAGAAACATTAACCATTCCCACTGTAAAAATCTTATCTCAAGTAAGGTTTTGTTTAGTAAAATGATTAAATATACTATTCCAACTTTAAAATAAAATAAGACAGGGAAGGTGTTGGACCTTAAAGGGACAGCATTTACTATTACCACTCCAATCTAACTTAGCACAAGAAAGGTGCTGGACACTAAAGATACAACATGAAGCATTCCAACTGCAAAACAACTAATCTCAGGGAAGGTTTTTTGACACTAAAGGGGCAACATTTACTATTCCCTCTCCAATCTAACTTACCTTAGGAAAGGTACTGGACACTAGAGGGGCAAAATTTACTATTGCCACTCCAATCTAACTTAACTCAGGGAAGGTGCTAGACACTAAAGGGGCAACATTTACTATTCCCACTCCAACTTAACATACATTTTTCAACAATTTTTTCCATTTTTCTAACATTCTAAAAAAGTATTATAGTTTTAAATAATCTTTGTTAACTTTTTGTACATATTTTTAAAAAATACAAAATAATATTGATAGTTTAATTTTTTTATTATAAAACTTTTAACAAAATTAGCATTCTAAAAGGATTTAT